>OX465116.1:2200286-2817786 GCA_949987565.1 Luidia sarsii
AGAGCAAGAGAGAGAGAGAGAGAGAGGGGGGAAGGGGAGAGAGAAGAGAGAGACAGAATGGGAAAGAGAGAATAAGAGAGAGAGGGAAGAGAGAAAGAAGACAGAGAGGAAGAGACAGAGAAAGAGGGGAAGACAGAGAGAAAAAGAGAGTCAAAACAAAAATGCTTAGATTACAATCAGACTCACATTGAGTCACCACAATAAAAATATAATGCATGCAATGGGTATTTATGCAGCACCAACTCCATCACATCAGATGCTCAAGGTCTTATTCATCCACATAGCTCAATAGCACTATGGAAAACAGTCAATACAAACAAGCAAAATGACACTGGAATCATACAAGAAATAAACTAAATACTCAAAGCAAGACTTGAATAAGAATGCCTAAAGACAATTCTTGGTCAGATCTACACGTATAGTTTGATAAATGATATTTTTCTTCTTTCCAAAGAAAAGCCACAAGACAAAAAGAAGAACATTATACCCCCTTTAAAAAAATAAAAAAGTAATGAGCATAGCATACATGCAGTGGTTGTGGGATTAAGAAGGGAATTGCAGCAGTTGTGAGCATTTGTTTTATTTTTTTCTAGGGTGGGGTCCCCTAAGGGTCTTTGCATGCATAGATGCAAAGCGTGCTCGGCTTGTGTGCAAGGGGGGGACCCACTCACATATAGCCCATGGGCAACTTATGTATTCATACGCCGTAAACAAAATCTTTTTCCTCCTTTTTTCTCAGGGCGGGTGGGAAAATGGGACAGGAATAACAATAAGGACTGGATTAGGAATGGGAAATTGATTTCAATTAAATTTCCTCCTCTTTTTTCTTGCCTTTTTTTGTGAGGGTATTTTTTTTTTTTCAAATGGGGGAGTTAGAGGTGGAATTGACAAATTTATGGGTTAGGAGAAAAGGGGCAGAGTAGGTACGTTAGCTTGGCTGAATCATTTTAGAACTGGACTGAGGATCTGGGGAATGGTTGATCCGTGACTTCCCCGAAGGGATTGGGGATGGGATAGGGGTAGGGGTGGAGGTTTGGTTGGGGGTGGGGGCTTAGAAAGGCCCTAAATTACGCCCCCCACTCCTCCCTGCCATTTCCTGGACTTTCACAGTGAAGAACTCATCATTTGTGCGTGCCACACTGTGGGTTTTTTCTCTTGTTGTTCTTTCCATCCTCCCTGTGTGCCATTTGTATCTGATTAACAATCATGATTGTGAAGGGGTACTTAACCAAGATGTTCCAATGATGTAATATCTTAAGTCCAATGCACATGTACATGTAGATTACATTAGAATGATTGAGAAGTCATCTTATCAGACGTCCCGATACACAATCACTGCATGTGTACATGTACATGTAAGCACACATGTACATGTACGCACACATGTACATGTAAGCACACATGTACATACATGTACATGTAAGCACACATACATGCAAGCACACAGGTACATGTATAAGCACACATGTACATGTATAAGCACACATGTACATGTACATGTACATATACGTGTGCATGTACATTGTACATGTACATGTACGTACATAAAAAGATAAATGCACACAATTAATTGAAGTAGGTTTTCGTTGACACCATGTAAAATTTCTCTTTTGTATGGGTGGTTCTGAAAAGAACTTGCGGAACGTGACGTTTCGAACAGTGTACTCTGTTCGTCTTCAGCAAAGATCTTATAGCGCGCTTGCGCGCAAGATAGCGTACTGTTGCGAGATCAAACACATCCGGGTGAAGTACGCACTGGGCGTCATTTTAGTAAGCAAAGTCCCACACATTCTCTCCATTTCGTGGTCATATCACATCAAAGGTATCACATTCTGTTGTATCTTTTTTATTGTTTGTGACTCTCCTGCTTCATTTCCGGAGCACTGAAAGCAGACGACAGATTCCGTTGCTTACTAAAATGTCGTCTAGTGCGTCCTTTTTTTGCTCGGAGTAGTCCATCTTGCGCGTTATACGCGCTATAAGATCTTTGGTCTTCAGTCTCCTGAGAATTTTTACATGGTGTCACCGCAACAAACTCCTTCTGCTATTCTCACCGTGAATACCTTCCAATCTCATTAAACAACGAATGATTTCCACCCAGTGTGATTGTATTGCAGTGAAGCAATCAATAACAGCTGGCATTAAGAAACACTTGAAGAGCAGTCAAATGTGCTTTAATAGGAAGATGATACGTAGACAGATAATGTCCATTACATTGTTTTCAATGTGGATGTATAGTGTAGCAGAGTGGGAGTGAACATAAAACTGATGAGCAAAACAAAAGCCCTGTTGCAGTACCCAGGTATGAAAGGGGTTTGGAAAACTGATACTTTTGACATTTTCAGACAACTTAAGCCGCGTTTCCACTGGACTGAAATTTAACCGAGACGATGGTTAAATTTCCAATGGTCAAATATGGCCGTCGTTCCAACTTGGACTTTTGAGTCGGTCAAATTTAACCAAGACGATGGTTAAAGTAACCGAGCTGGCAATATAACGGCTCATGAAGGTCAAGTGTCAGTCGGATACACAATGTACGTGTGTACATTTAGTGCGCGATACGAAGCAGATGTTGTGCACAGTGCATGTACGTGTTACGTCTTAGGCCGGATGTGGTTTTTTACCGAGTCGCGTTTAACCGAGTGGTGCGTTTCCACTGGACTAATCGGCTCGGTTAAACTTACCCGATCACTTTTACTGGGCAGAGGTTGGCCGGTAAAAGTAACCATTCGGCTCGGTTAAATTAACCGAGAGGAAATTTAACTGGGCCGTTTCCACTGGACTTAAAATGGGAAAAGTGACCATAGTCTCGTTACTTTGACCAAATTAAGTCCAGTGGAAACACGGCTTTTGTTCTCAATATGGGCAGGGAGGGGAATGGGACAGATGTGTTCTACATGCACCTCTGCAGCTCCGCTCATTTGAGGGCTGGCTCTGGCTCAATGAATGGCTTCCTTGGAACAGAAAGTCCCTCAAAACCTTCCAGAGTTGCGCACAGACGGGCCAAGCATCTTTGAGACCAGTTTGTGTTTCGCGTGCAAGCAGACACGCATCGGATGGGCACTGATTTGAAAGAGTAGACAATCTGCCCCAATCGTTCTCTGGTAGTGTTGTATTAAGAAATTTGATTCTGTTGCCGCGACGACAGACACCCACAGGCCGCCGGCAAAGGTGGCCCCCTCCTCCTCCAAAAGAGAAAAAAAAGAGTATCATTACTCCTCCCCTCGGGCAGCAAATGGTGCGTGCCAAACCAGACAGAAGAAGGGCAACGGTTGAAACCATTCTCCACACCAAGAGGGGAGGAGGAGGGAGATAGGAGAAAGAGTACGAAAAGAAAAGATTCAGAAAATGAATCATTATCGAAGCACCAATTCAAACCGTTCAATCGGTAACACAATGTGATCAGTCTGTAGGTTTATTGCTGCTTTTTTTTTTTTCATCATCAAAGTTTTGACCTTTTCCACAAATGATTTCCCCTCCTGTTTAACTAAAGAGCACCCCATTCCTTTGTTAACATCTTCCTTGACGCGAGCCTTATTGAATTGCATGCTAACTTGCCAGTCCCATCTACAGCACCGTTCGTGGGGCGGCGGGGGGAGTGGGGGATTGGGGAAGGGACCAAATTGCCAGACAATTTCATTAGAGCCCTCCTTGCCCGCCAGTCAGCAAAAAGTCCTAGGAATACAGCCCAAGGTGCTAAAGTGAAGAAGGACTGCAATTATCCGGTAAGGGGAGCCCAAGCCCACTCTTTAAGAAACTCTCGTTAACGCGAAACAGTCCGAGCTTTAATTTCTCTGATCTATGCTCTTTCGCCGTTTCCCTCGCGCAGGTGATACTAAAAAAAAAAAAAAAAATGTCAGAATTCGATCCTGCACCCACGTGTGACTGGGCAGGTTGGCGCACACAGCCACCCTTTCCCGAAAAACAGAAAAAAAAAGAAAAAAAAGAAATCACGACCCTTCTTGCACTGCTCTGGTATCAGATTTGTAGCAAATCACATCAGCGGATTAAACCAGCTATTCTTTCCCCCAAAACTGATTCGATTTCTGGCAGCGGAAAACGGCAAGGACAACGTCAACACACTGACGGGGACTCAATCTCCCCTCTCCCACTTGGGGGCAGAAGCATCTTTCTACTGAGAACTTTTTGTTCACGGGGGGGAGGGCTAGGGGAGAGGAGGGCTAGGAGACTGAGGACTGAGGAGAAATCAATTTTCGAGGGAACAGCTTTACTGGTTGAATATTCAGGAGACGCTTTATTTACACTCTCACTTTACAATGTGACGCAGACAAATACTCAATGGGAACCAATGCCTTCTCCCCTGTGGGGACACAAAGGAGAACAGTGGGGCTTTGGACGGGGTCTCAGTCAAGCCCTTCCTTGCAAGCCCTTGGGCTGTGATGCAAAGGCCCCCCAAAAACCAAGCCCCAGACAACATGAATGAGAAAGTGTGTCCTACGAGCGTGACAGAAAACCGGACTAAGGGAAGGGGGAAGGGGGAGGATTATCGGAGACATCACGAAGCAAGAGCTTTCCCATTTTACCAGCACATTCAGACTCTTAGTCAATTTAAGTTGGCACAATCTAACACAGTAACATGTACGGTAACATGCCTATCCAAGTAAATGTAGAAGGATAGAGTTCAGTAGCAACTACATGTACTGGTACAGTACTTCATCACAAAAGCTTATGCACTCTTCCCAACTGATTAGTCTTATTATCCATCCAAACAAACCAAGGAAAAACTGAACTTTTGAACAATTTGAAAAATTGGCAAAGAAAACTTTGCCAATCGTTCAAAGTATCATCCATCCGTTAGACCAGCACGGGAAAGGACCAGGTCATGTGATTTGCTTTTGTGCTGCAACACACTAAGAGCCCAAAGGTAGGGGCTTTGTGAAATTGTGGGGTCCCTAGTCATCCAGTCATCCCATGGCCTGATCTTAGGACACTCAGTCTAAAGCCGCGTTTCCACTGGACTTATTTTGGTTAAAGTAACCGAGACGATGGTTACTTTGACCCAAATAAGTCCAGTGGAAACGGCCCAGTCAAATTTCTCTCGGTTACTTTAACCGAGTCCAATGGTGACTTTTACCGAGCAACCTCTGCCCAGTAAAAGTGACCAGGTAAGTTTAATCGAGCCGATTAGTCCAGTGGAAACGCACCACTCGGTTAAATGCGACTCGGTAAAAAACCACATCCGGCCTAAGACGTAACACGTACATACACTGTGCACAGCGTCTGCTTCGTATCGCGCGCTAAATGTACACACGTACATTGTGTATCCGGCTGACACTTGACCTTCACGAGCCGTTATATTGCCAGCTCGGTTACTTTAACCATTGTCTCGGTTAAATTTGACTGACTCAAAAGTCCAAGTGGGAACGACGGTCAAATTTGACTATTAGAAATTTAACCATCGTCTGGGTTAAATTCTAGTCCAGTGGAAACGCGGCTATAGGATAGGCTACGTATTCTGCTTATGTGAAACTGCAAAATTGGCAAGTTACTGATGATCACAACTCCCAATAGCGCTTTGCTGCACTGAACAGTTCTAAACAAGTGGTCATCCAATTCAAACGAAAAAACTGATTGCTTCAAAATGGTCCTCGCACAAAATGTCGAGAGTTAGAATCCAGCAGTCTCCTGATAATGAGCAGGGCTCACACCGCCTGAATCGTTGAGTTACCTGCTCTTTTCAGAGCCACACTCCACCTCGAAAGAGATGACGAGGTATCACCGGCAAACTAATTGTCACACCATATCCCATCGACCATAAACAAGCCTGCCTCGTTTTCAGGTACACCTCAACAGCTTGGGACTGTGTCACGCCTCGGAGAAGAAAAAAACAGTGTGACACCTTTAGCGCATCAAACACCAATCCAATTAACGTCGTCTGGGAATGATGAGGGCCGGGACTGAATGGATATGAGGCGTCGTCATCAGAGCCAAGCTTCCAAAAATGGGTCGCCGGCATGAGGGTTGATGAACCTCCATGTATGCACAGGCAGGCAATTAGAGTCAGTCCTGAAATTAACTGGCCGTCGTGGTCTGGGGAGGACATCAGCTTACATGTACACTGATCATTGTTCTAAAGGCGAGCTGGATTGGATTATGCAGTTTGGAGAAACTGAACAAACAAAAAACACTAAGACACCCATTCTGCATTCATTTTCATTCACGCTGAGTTAGCTGACATACGTACAGACATATGTACAGTATACATTTTGGGTTTTACGACTGCATGTTTCATATGCTTACATACATGTATGTATAGTGATGGTTTTTTTTACAGCAGGAGATTTGACAAAGCACTAGGCATGCATAGGTGATTGTAGAGTCGGGCAAACCCTCATGACTTGCCTTCTCCCCAATGCAAAAATCATAATACATGTACAGTGGAACGTCGCTATAACGAATGCCGATTAAATTTTGTGGATAAGACTTAAGGCTTAGCATGGTGGGTTAATCAATATAGGAATGTTTGCGGTCACACCATGTTTAAGGTCCCTTAAAGAAGAGGTGTGGTTCTGAAAAGAATCTGAGTGGTAACTGGATGTTTCAACCAGTATGCTCTGGCCGTCGTCATTCGTGTCACCGCAAACCTTGTGGGTTGGGGTTGGGGTTGGGGTTGGGGTTGGAGTTGGGGTTGGGGTTGGGGTTGGAGTTGGGGTTGGAGTTGGGGTTGGGGTTGGGGTTGGGGTAGAGGTTGGGGTTGGGGTTGGGGTTGGGGTTGGGGTTGGGGTTGGGGTTGGGGTTGGGGTTGGGGTTGGGGTTGGGGTTGGGGTCTGGGTTGGGGTTGGGGTTGGAGTTGGAGTTGGTGTTGGGGTTGGGGTTGGGGTTGGGGTTGGGGTTGGGGTTGGGGTTGGGGTTGGGGTTGGGGTTGGGGTTGGGGTTGGGGTTGGGGTTGGGGTTGGGGTTGGGGTTAGGGTTGGAGTTGGGGTTGGGGTTGGGGTTGGGGTTGGGGTTGGGGTTGGGGTTGGAGTTAGGGTTGGAGTTGGGGTTGGGGTTGGGGTTGGGGTTGGTGTTGGTGTTGGAGTTGGGTTGGAGGTGGGGTTGGGGTTGGGGTTGGGGTTTGAGTTGGGGTTGGAGTTAGGGTTGGAGTTGGGGTTGGGGTTGGGGTTGGGGTTGGGGTTGGGGTTGGGGTCGGGGTTGGGGTTGGGGATGGGGTTGGAGTTAGGGTTGAAGAAATAAAAAGAAAAGCAAGAGAGAAAAAAAACCCCAAAAGATGTACAGAATGTAAATTCCAGACCAGATGGCTAAGGATTGGGGAATGTCAGGCTCTGCCTTCCACCAATGAGCTGAACATTTGCATCACTCTTAGCTGCGACGTAAATGCCAATAGGTCCAACATATGCCTACACAGCTCGATAGCAAGCTCCATTAATTCCATGTAGCGAGGACTGCAAGTCCCCTGACTGATCCCACCTGTAGCAGATGCCCACTAAACTGCTCTCAGCCCGGCTGCCAAAATCGTGGGCTTTTCTCCTCTCTTTTAAGTTAAACGCCAATCAAAAGACAAGGCGAATATGGTCCCTTCTGTGTATGTCCATCGACCCACTATTGATCTTTGAGGAGGAAAGAGGAGCTAAGGGTCAGAGAGGGGACTGGTGTAGGAAAGACGGTCGAGTGCGTGGCATTTTAAAACTGAATTTTCAGGCCCACTTACAGTGACTAAAATCTCAGGCAACGTTCGGGATTGTGAATTGCTTCTCTTCTTTCAGTCCTTTCCTTGTTTTGGTTCCCCCCATAGAACCATGTCTGCCTCTCCCCCTAGCACTGCCGACAAGAAACAATTACAACATTAACACCATGACCTTTACAGCAGGAGCAGATGGCCAGTCTTTCAATTGCGTGCAATTAATTAAACATTGACTGCTCAGGTGACACTCCGTTCTTCCATGATTTGCCCGAAAGGGCCGTTGCTAGAAAACCAGGATTTGGCCAAAGAACAAAAAAGTCAATGGGGAGAGGGAGAGGTAATTACTTGTCAATGGGACTCCCCCGAACAATTATGGGTACATGTATGTTCAGATGAGGGACTGGCTTGGGTGTTTGTGGTTACTATAGTCTTTCTCAGCAGGGGTTCGAGTAGCCGACTGCAAATTCAAAAATCACCTTACATTCATATGATACCAGTCACTGACACCCAATATTACAAAACCTACTAGGGGCCATCAGCACCAGATGTGTGTGATTGCAATAACACAGTGGGTCACAGAGGTAGGTCGTAAAGGAACACTAAAAGGGCATGGACTGGCCAGTAGTATCGCTCCTACAATGTACATGTATGTTCGATCGATTGACCCCACAGAAAAAAAGTTGCGTTCAAACGGCGACTTTTGTCAGACGGGGCAACCCATTTGAGTTTAGTCCCCAGGTTAGTCTCTCGTATGAACTACCTATGATTCACCAGGTCTTTATAATTGAATCTTGTTTTCATCAGAAACCAGGTCCTCTTCCCCCACCAAAAAAAAAAAAAAAAAAAAAAAAAAAACTAAATAAATAAATAAATTATGAATAATTTTTCTTTTAAAGGAAAAAAAAATGGCTCAGGCTACAGCTCAGACTTTATATCCATCCTTCATTCAAAGAGCCAGAAACAGAATCTCCGGTCTCTGCAATGTCAAAGCGTTACACAGTTACACAGTTGTCTGCCTTTAAGAGAGGTCCTGCTAGGGTTGAAGGTCAGACCTTCTGTAGCTGAGAGATGTGCATCAATTTTTTGGGGGTCATTCTTATCAGGACCCAATTTCATGGCTATGCTTATAATGCAGAATACTGAGCTTACTGCAAGCAAGCGGTTTGCAAAAGAGCTTTGCTCAAAAGGGAGAATCCTCATCAAAACTGAAGCCCTAAACCTAAAGACTCTTTAGCCCATCGTTCTCTTCTGATAGGAGGCTATTATTCTAAACCTATCGGCACAGTAGCTGAAAGTTTCTAAAAAAGGATTTATTTAGGAAAGATCCTGCAGGGGGAGAGCGAAAAGCAGTGAGGGAGGGAGAAAGGGAGGGGAGGGATCGAGGGAGGGAGGGTTCGAGAGAAGGAGGGGGAGGGGTTCAAGGGAAGGAGAGAGAAAGTAGTATGCACCATTGTCTGACCTGGCATTCCCCCTAACAGCCTGTTCGGTCAATTAGAGCAATTGAATGCCTCTAGTATTGATCGGCTGAATCAACATGCTCAACAAGCAGACTGCGAGTTCAGTGAGCGCCGGACCCGCAAAGAATTGCAATTCACTAATGGGATCATCATGTCAATTAATACCCTCGTCATAAATCAATAGTGAAACAAAATGTGATGTCCTCCATCCTCCCCCCCAAAAAAAAAAAAAAAAATCTTTGTGAATGTTTGTGGCTCTGAGAAGCATAAGAGGACTGAAAAGTGTCAGATATTCAATATTGGAGAGAAATTTGACATCCCCCATCCTAAATTTAATCCAGAAATGGTCTGCACCAATTAGAAATTGATTCATTGTGTGAATTTGTGTGGTTCTGAAAAGAAGAAAGGTAACGGAAAGGAAATTGAAAGGTCAATTAATTTCTTGTCACAAATCAAGATGTGGATAAACTTTGACAATCCCCTCCACCCTTTGCAAAATACAATCAAATGTTTTTTTCACCATTTGGAAACAAATCTTTTCGAATTTGGATGGTGATGAGTCAACTAACTAATGATTCCTAGTCACAAATCATTATTATTTGTTTTTAATACAACAGGTCTCCAATGCTTTGAACAGAAAACAATCAAGAATTGTTTGCGTTAAGTGAATTTACCAGAAATCTCTATTTTGAATTTTGCAGTGCTCTAGAAAGAAGAGAAACAACAAGAAACTGACAAACTGAGAGAATCTTAATTTTGTTCCCAGAACCACACTTAAAGGAATTAGATGGCATGACATTTTGATCCAAGCAGAACCTTTCTCAAAGGCTGAAGGATCCAAATTTGTCGGACCTTAAATCCTGCGTTGTGATTGGTCAATTTGTCAAGGGGCGTGGCCTACTGGATCCGTGTACTGATTATCAATCTGTGACCAAAACTCAACAAATCACCTCTTATACATGTGTTTGTTAGTTGTTTTTTTGCATAATTATCATATAAATTGGCTAAAACCGCTCGTCAAAACACACCTCTGCAAACCGGCTTCAGAAAAGTGAGATCAGCAGGCAATTAAACTGAAGACTAAACTAAGAAAAAGCGCTGCTTCAATTACGCAACAAAACAACCGAGAGAGACGAGCATTGCCCACGTTTTCCAAAGCGGGTTGAAATCGGAGGACTTCATCAGGTTTTTTTTGGGGGGGGGGGGCCTCTCTTGTCTCACAATAGCAAGGTAATGGAACTAAAGTCACTGACACACAAGCCTTCTGCCTTTGGGAAAGGTCGTGCTAGCATTGAAACATTCGGCCCTCTGCACTTTTTCGAGACACACACACAAACCCACTAAAAAGTTGCTAAAAATTCCTTGTTGAAGTTTAATACAAAAACTGCTCACTGACTAAAATGACCTGCAATACATAAATCTCGAAAATGAGAGGTCCTGACGTTTCTATCCTAGCAGGACCTTTCCTTGCCTTTGACATTTTGAGAAAGGTCCTGCTGGGGTCGAAACGTCAGGCCCTCAAACTTTTGAGAAAAATCCTCCTTGCTAGCTGTATCACCTACTGCAGGTACATCAACGTGCATGTAAATATACAAGTCTTCTTTCTCTTTCTTTTTAGCTGTTTCGGAAAGACCTTGTTTTCGATCGTTTTTCTGTTTCTCTTTCTTTCGAAAGCAATATGTGGAGGAAGAGTAATCTTGAGGACCCCGAAATTGCCCTCTGAAGCAGCCGCGCTCTTGGCCAAAGACAACACTCTAAAATGAACGGGATGGGGCGCGATATGTTTGCCGAGATGTTCCAGGGCCGAATCTGGCCCGGGCAGAGGCCACTAATAGACCGTTGAATTATTCAATGAAAGAAAGAATGGGGAGGGGAAAGATCGGCGCGGCAACGGCCGCTTCCAAAGTGGACCCCCCCCTCCACCCCCATCGTCATTGCCAGTGGCATGTATGACAGAATCCGAAAAGTGCCCTCCTGTAATGAATAATTCTGTCAGCGCAGAGCGAAGGGAAAATATCTGTGGTTTGACTTTTCAAAACGAAGGCATCATATAAGGAGAGAGAGAGACAGACAGACAGGCAGACAGAGACAGGCAGACAGAGACAGGCAGACAGAGACAGACAGACAGAGACAGACAGACAGAGACAGACAGACAGAGACAGACAGACAGACAGAGACAGACAGACAGACAGAGACAGACAGACAGAGACAGACAGACAGACAGAGACAGACAGACAGACAGAGACAGACAGACAGAGACAGGCAGACAGAGACAGACAGACAGATACAGACAGACAGATACAGACAGACAGATACAGACAGACAGAGACAGACAGAGATAGACAGAGACAGACAGAGAGACAGAGACAGACAGAGACAGACAGAGAGACAGAGACAGACAGACAGAGACATACAGAGACAGACAGAGACAGACAGACAGAGACAGACAGAGAGACAGAGAAAGACAGAGACAGACAGAGAGACAGAGACAGGCAGACAGAGACAGGCAGACGGAGACAGACAAACAGAGACAGGCAGACAGACAGAGACAGACAGAGACAGACAGAGAGACAGAGACAGACAGAGACAGACAGACAGAGACAGGCAGACAGAGACAGGCAGACGGAGACAGGCAGACAGACAGAGACAGACAGAGACAGACAGAGACAGACAGACAGAGACAGAGACAGACAGACAGAGACAGACAGACAGAGACAGGCAGACAGAGACAGGCAGACAGACAGAGACAGACAGAGACAGACAGACAGAGACAGACAGAGACAGACAGACAGACAGAGACAGACAGAGACAGACAGAGAGACAGAGACAGACAGAGACAGGCAGACAGAGACAGGCAGACAGACAGAGACAGACAGAGACAGACAGAGAGACAGAGACAGACAGAGACAGGCAGACAGAGACAGACAGACAGACAGAGACAGACAGAGACAGACAGAGAGACAGAGACAGACAGAGACAGGCAGACAGAGACAGGCAGACAGACAGAGACAGACAGAGACAGACAGAGACAGACAGACAGAGACAGACAGAGACAGACAGAGAGACAGAGACAGACAGAGACAGACAGAGAGACAGAGACAGGCAGACAGAGACAGGCAGACGGAGACAGACAAACAGAGAAAGACAGACAGAGAAAGCAAAGAAGAACAAGATAGGAGATGAAACAAGTGCGTGTGTCATGAATACTGTACAGTTGCTGACAGAGGATCATCAGGGGAGCCATTCCTCTCTTAACTTGACAGCTCCAAAATGTATGAGATGCATCAAAGTATGGCGTTGGTACTCCGGAACCAGTTCGTACCGGCCCAAACTGGTAAGCATGTGGACGGGCATATAATATCGTCAACCTCAAGTATGCCCCCTGTAAGAGTGGCCTATACCCTCTTCATTCCCTCAGTCTTGCAAGAAAAGCAAGTTATTCAGTTCTTTGGGGATGCCCGTACGTGTAGCTGAACAACACGCACGAATAAGTTCAGATTTCAGCAAAAACCATGCAAAGGTCTACATGCAAATCAATTCTGAAAAGAATTGAGGCACAGAATTTTGTGAGTGCCCTGTTTCACACACGACGAGCGCCACCTATTGTTGTACATGTACAGCGGCGTTTCCTAAATCTTCTCCCCCTCTGGGCCAGGGGGGGGGGGGGAAGCAAGACAATTACCTTGATTAACAGAGTCACTGAACGCCAGTCCCATTTAGCTTGACAAATGGGATTGTTACGCACAAGTGACAAGTGTGAAAATCCCCATTGATTCCCACTGGCAGATGTCTGCTTATTGGTTTAAATTAAGAGAAGAAAAAAAAATTGGACAAAAAAAGATTTCGGTCCTCCCTGAACGACTGAGAGTGCAGAAGGGATAAGGGGATGGAGTTTGATGGATACAGAATGCACGTCATGAATGGCAGGGTTACGATTTCACCACTGGTCCAGCCTCCAAGACACTGTTTATGAGTATACATGTACGTGTACATGGTCACTTTGAAAACTAGCTCAGTACTCAGTAGCTCAATCTCCAGGACAACTACCGTACCATTCGGTAATTTTTTGTGAATATAAGCCGCCCAGGGTATACTGTACATGTACGCTGCAGCGGTCCAGAATTTTCACAGATCGAAACGTCTGGCCCTCTAAATTTGTGGAGATTTTAATTTGCGCTGTGGAAGTCAGTGAGCAGCTTACGACACTCTTGTATCACTGGCAGGAGCATTTGGGAAGGGCTTGTGAGTAAGGTCCTGCTGGGATCGAAACGTCAGGCGCTCTACCTGTAGATCATCTTAGATTTTTCATTCTTGTCACAAAGCACCTTTGCAGTACTTAGATACTTAAACACCCTCAAAAAACGGATCTATGGCCATAGGTCTACTATCAAAACCGGTAAAATGGACACCCCTGTTGGGTATCACTTCAATCTCCCTGATCATTCGATATCAGATATGAGTGTACTTGGCATAGAATCACTTGGTCACCGTAGTAATGCTGTCCGTCTTAGCCGTGAGAAAATGTGGATGAAGCATCTTCGGACTATTCATCCACATGGTCTCAACATCCAGGAGGGTAATGACTAACACCATGCAGCTTTCGGATAATCCTTCTTTTGTGTTCAGTCCTTCACACTTCTCTCTTTGATCTTTCCCCCTCTTCTCACTAATCCCTACCCTACTCCTTGCCCTTCCCTTTGATCTCACCCTACCAGCTTCACTCTTTGTCCTCTGTTTCTCATCCGTGTCCTATTCACTCTCTCCCCCTTCCTTCGTGTACATGTAACTGTTTTGTTCTTGTCACTCTGCCTTTGAGAAAGGTCCTGCTAGGATCGAAACGTCAGGCCCACTAGATTTTAAGATACTTAGATACTTCTGTAAGAACCAATGTTGCAAAGCCCCCCTCCATACACTGCTGTTCTCTGGTCAGTCTGTGTGCAGTATATTCCTCCCATGCCAGCCAGTCTGCCAGTGCTCTGTCTGCCTCTGACTTGGCCCAATCCACTAAATAATAATATTATAATGAATTTATATATTTATTTATTTATATTTATTTATATATTTATTTATATTATATAATTTATACCTAAATACCAACAACAACAAAAGCACAACAACAAAAAGCGGCATTTCCACTGGACTTGTTTTGGTCAAAGTAACAGAGACGATGGTTACTTTTCCCATTTTAAGTCCAGTGGAAACGGCCCAGTTCAATTTCCTCTTGGTCACTTCAACCGAGCCGAATGGTTACTTTTACCGGCTAAACCTCTGCCCAGTAAAAGTGACCAGGTAAGTTTAACCGAGCCGATTAGTCCAGTGGAAACGCACCACTTGGTAAAACGCGACTCAGCGTTCATGCACTGTGCACAAATATTTTTTGCCAGCTCGGTTACTTTAACCATCATCTCGGTTAAATTGACCGACTCAAAAGTCCAAGTGGGAAAGACAGTCAAATTTGACCAAATTTAACCATCGTCTCAGTTCAATTTTAGTCCAGTGGAAATGCAGCTTTAATTTCTCCTCTTGCCACCTCCCCATCCCAAACACCCTACCTCCTCTGGTCACGTTACTTAGTCCCCTCTCGTTGCATTTGTTTCTGACTGAGGATTGATGCCTTAGGGAAGGGGCCAATCTTTTTTTCTTTTCTTTTTTTAAATCCCTGGGCTGAGCTCTGTCCAAGAAACAGAGAGAAGAAGATAAGAGGAGGGCAGGATATCTGATTGGTGGATCTGTCCGCGATTGTGGTCGCACGGTCATGCGGGCCTCTTCTCGTCCCCTCAACGCCATTACTGGGCCAGCTCTTGGCCGAGGTCTCTCACCTCTCTTGTGTTTTTCTAACCCCCCCCCCACCCTCTCCGACCTGAATTCACTCTCCCTTGAGCTCATCAGCATGTTCTGACCGCATGCAATCAGGGACAGTCTCGTATTTCTCCTTCTCTCCCATCTTTTTCAATTTTTTTTTGTTGTTTTTTGGTTTTTTTTTTTTTTTTAGGGAGACAGTACCCCCGGTGCGTGTTTCTTGTTCTGCCTGCAAAGCCAGTAGCTACACTAAATTTCTGCATTGTGCAATGACCAGGGGAGGTGTACTTCTACCCGAATTTGCCAGGCCTACACATGTATGCACTTATGCAGAGTGGGTTTCTTTTCTGTTACCAGGTTACGCGCGTGCACAACAAGTACACTGAAAGAGTGAAGCACACGTCCCGCCATATTGGAACCCAACGGTAATGCAGTATTTATACTGGTTGGGGGACTATGTGCACGATTCATCTCTATCTGAGAAAGGGCTTGAACACACATGCATTATTCAGTATTTCCTTATATTAACTTGATGGAAAGAAAGGAATTCATCTAAAGCCAGGAGCCGATATCATTGAGCTGCTTACGGGCCAAACTTTGCTTTCAGCACAAAACGCCATGAATCATAGCATCAGGTTGCTAACGCAGACCTCACTTATGATTCATGCTTAGTGGAGAAAAGTGTAATACAAGTCCAAAGCAATTGACATCACATCACTACGCGCTTTGTAATCCTGCGCACGCAAGAAAGACTCTTTATGCTGTACATACACATGCTACATGCTATGAAATTAGGCCCAGTCCATGTGCATTAGGCCCCCTACTGCAAATTCGCGACCCTTTCATCCTTTCCGGCCAAAAAACAAAAAAGGAAATTCATTCACTTCTCGTCGCTCTTTTTTTGCTTGCACGAGCGGAAATCATTTATTGATAAAATTAATCCTTTCAACATACTGGGTCTTCAAACACGGGCCAAAAGCAAAGCTCATTATGTTTCAGCTAAGCCAGGCTTCCCTTCCTCCCCCCCCTCTCAATGCAATCATAAAGACAGAAGAAAAAGAGAAGAGAAGAAATCAACTCATGCTCCAATTCCATCAATTAGTTGCCTATTCCATCGGTCCCTGGCAAGAGACTTCAATTGGGATGCCGCCCGCATGAGCTCGAGAGAACCTCTCGATGAATCAACAACAAAATGTGGCCCACTTACGGGTGACTCTGAATAACACCCGCGGGAGACGACGGGGGGAGGGGGCGAAAGACCGAAAGAGGGCTGGTTGGGTGGAGTGGAAGAGAAAATAGAGAGAGTGAGGGGGGGGGGTGGCTGGCCTGCTTGAGGTTGTTTTTAATTGAACCGAATAACGAGGAGGGCAGAGCGAAGGGTCTCGGCCCGTCCAGCCTTATGAGGTGAGAGGTTTGACACTGATTCAGCGTGACGTGACCTGGGTATCACAGGGCTGGCCGGCATATTCAGCTTTTCTCGTTTGTTAGTATTCTCGATCCAGTAAACCGAAATCAAGACCATTTTGATCTAGTTATTGATTAATTTAATTTGTAGGTGCCTTTGAGAATGGTTCTGCTACGGTGGGATAGAAACATTGAGCTCTCTTTACTTTT
Source organism: Luidia sarsii (assembly GCA_949987565.1). NCBI lineage: Eukaryota > Metazoa > Echinodermata > Asteroidea > Paxillosida > Luidiidae > Luidia > Luidia sarsii. The sequence goes on from OX465116.1 coordinate 2,216,799, forward strand.
GAGATTTATAGGTTTTGATTAAACCTACTTTCTTTTCTTTTCTTATCAGGCTTTTCTATCGAACATCCGTACAAATTATTTCACTTTTCAGAAATGCTTGCACAACCAACACCTACCTTAAATTTTTCTTAAAGCCCTACACAACATCAATTGGTAAGATCGAAAAACAGAAATGTTCACAGATTTACATGAAACTTATACAGTTTGAAGATAGTTATGTTAGAATCCTCGCACTGAAATATTTCTGCCTAAAATGTTGTATTTTGGGAGAAAAGGGTTAAAGGAAATTGTTTACGTCTCACTAAATCTCAACTATTTTTCGGAACAGTGCGGCGTTGAATGCTGCATTTTCGCGAAACAAATGAAGCAGTTTTCACGATTTTCTCGAGACTCGGTTGGCAGATTGAGCTGAAATTTTCACAGGTGTGCTATTTCATGCATATGTTGAATCAGACAACGTATGGATGCTATTCTTTGACCTCGACCAATGTTGTGAAGGGGCTTTAAAAGGCACATATAGACAAAGCATTTAACTGACAAAAGTATGGACTTCAGAAGGTCCTGCTTGTATCCCAAAAAAGATTGTGAGGGGGATGCTTCCATAAACACTTGCATTGCTTGCATTTCCCTAAAAAAATAAACCCATCTGAAGACTCAATCGCGTCAGGTGTACCGGTATTGACTGATATAAGAAGAAATGTAAAAAAATTTAAAAAGAAGAAATCAAATCATCAAAGCGCTCCGATCCAGCTGCTTATGCCTTGTATTGATAAATATCTTGGGGTATGAATATACAATGAAGTGGAAAAGGTCATAAGAAGAAGCAGCATTATGTACATGTACATGCACATGTACATCCATACATGCATACATCAATACATCCATCCATACATCCACAATCATGCATACATAATCAGGGAAAAACAAGCATCCACCAATGCACCTTTAAGCCACAGTCCGGGCAGGTGCACGGGCAATTTGAATTATTTAAAAAGGAAAAATCAGCCAAACACAGTGTACTGGGTGCAGCTGTGTACTGTAGCTTGTGGCATTCGGGACAAAATCTAGTGATGTTATTCAAACCAAATGTCTCCAAGAAGTACACAGGTACATATACAGGTATATTGACTAAAAGGAAATTAACTATCCGATGATAATTGTGAGCTGTGCTTTATATAATTTCTTCTCTTCTTTCTTTTGGACAAGAAGATGAAAAAGCGGTGGAAAACTGGAAGAACTACAACAGAGATATCAAGAAAGAGAAGGTAGACCGACAGGGATATTTGAATCGACCCTGGGAAAAATAGCAAAGGGTAAATGGCAGCACTAGGCTTTGAAACAAAAGCCTCTGGTTTTAATAATGGAAAGGCATTCTCAACACATGAGCTATCCAGCCTTCAGGTGACAGCCTTTCCCCAAATAGTCAGCAACTAAAACTGAATAAAAATGACAGCTTTCATGTTTCATGTGTGGGAGGGGGGAGCCCAGCGTACCCTACAGGCGAAAAAAAAAAAAAAAAATCAGAGAAGGGTCACGTTTCAGCCTCAAAATGTCAAACGTGATTCTAGTCCAGTTCCTGATTCAAACCCCAAGCCCACTTCCAAACACTTAAGGCCTCCATTCCCATTAGATTTGGGAGGGCAAAAGTCTATGCAAACTGAGAGCTTTGGGTTGCCTCATCCCCCCCCCCTTTCCTTCCCCACTAATGGTGTCTCAAGGTCATGCTTGAATTGAATCATGGGGGAGAAGCGCTCCTTCCAAATCAAAATCAAAAACAAATGAGTGAAGAACTGCAAACAGGCTGCACTTACCAGATTTATTTCAGCAAATGTACATGAATGTACATATAACAAGTGTGAGACAATTTACATACATGTACATACATATAATGCACATTGCATCAATATCAACATTTGTTTTTTCTTTAATATTTTTTTTGGGGGGGGAGGGGGGTGAAATTCAAAAGAATCTGGCATAAGAAGAATCATTTCATTCATTTTTTTTCTGCTGTTGCCTTTTGTTGTATTCTTCATTATGCTTTTGGATTTGCTTTACTATGTGTGTAAGATATAACCTGAATCCAGCAAAATCCTGCAATCCTACCGTACCTTGTTCAAAGCTCCATGTGACCTGAATCCTGCCAAATCCTGCAGTACTGGCTACTGTGGACCATTGCCTGAATCCTGCAAAATCCTGCACTGAGTTTATGGAGTTTTAGTCCACATTCTAAACAAAGACTCTTTTCAGCTTAGAAAAATGGGCCCTTTTTCGAACGGATAATCTCTTGACAAAAGCCACAACGACGTCCGAATTGTTACCAGCATCCTGCATTTTCCTACAGACAAAATTGCCTTAGATGCATAACTTTATCCTCAATCCTGCACATTCCTACAGTGTGCCAACTCTCATGTACCCTCAATCCTGAAAAATCCTTCTCCAGCACTAGTAGCCTGTATCCTGCATTTTCCTACAGTGACATAAATCCCTAATGCCCTCAATCCTGCATATTCCTACAGTGTGTCAACTCTCATGTGCCCTCAATCCTGCAAAAACCTTCTCCAGCACTTTGAAACTAGTAGCCTGTATCCTGCATTTTCCTACAGTGACATAAATCCCCAATCCCCTGAATCCTGCACAATCCTGCAATGTGTCAACTCTCATGTGCCCTGAATCCTGCAAAAGGCAAATAGGATTCTGCAGGATTTGGGAAGGTTAGGGTTTTAACAGTGCCTGAGTTCACATTTTGGCCACGAGGTCTGAAGCACTTGGAAGTCTACATTCCATTATGCCATCACTTATATTTGTTTGTCTTATATTGTCAATAAGCCTACCTTTATTATTATTTTGTTTGACATGAAAACAAAACAGATATTTTTTTTTCAAATTATGGGACAGGCTTGGATTGCCACATGTAAATTCAATATCCTTCCTGTATTTGCTTTCAATTATTTCCTTATATTTATTCATTTATTTTTATGCTGACTGCTACCGCTCTTTGGGATTTCAGTTCGCAAGGATGTTTCATTTCTGTCTTTTTTAGAGGCTTTTCTGCCACATCATGCAGTGTGAAAAAGCCACACAATTTGTAACTTAGTATATTTTTCTTTTGGTGCCGGTACATTCTTCTTCTTGGCACCGCCATCTCATAGAAAAGCACTGCTTGGCACTTTTTGTACATGTATTTAACAAAACCAAATGACACGCACACAGGAAGATTTCACTTCCTAACTCTGCCAGAACAATGTCCCTTTTGTCCTTTGGTGTCTCTAAAATAATGTTGGCTGCAGGAAGGATGGTCCTATGATAGTACAAGTGTCAAATGTCAAGGGTACGTTCATTTCTCTTCATGGTCATTCCGGTTGATGAAGCTCTGGCTGCAAGTTCCTAATGGCGCCGTTAATTTCTGTTCAAAGTTATTGCTAAGGGGCACTATCATTTCCAGTTTTTTTATTTTTCTACCGCAAATATTCTGCCTTGGATAGAGGTCCAAAAGTCAGGTCCTTTAAATTTTTCAGATGCATTTTTACTCTTAAGTCTTCTTTAAACAAAAAAATAGGCGGCCTTTCATTTTTTTCATTTTTTTGGGCAAAAAAACAAAAATTGGAATAATAATAATAACTGAAGCACAGGAGGTAGCTAAACTAACTCAATACAATGTTGGTTGACTGAAAAACAAAATGTTAGTTGACTATTTGGGGAGGTTGCCAACAAAACCAGTGGTCTCAGTCCAACCCAGTCCAGTCAGTGTCTTCTTCACCATTTTACAAATTTGTTCAAAAGTAAGTTTGTCTTGTATTTGCTCAGAAGAAAATGCTGTTTATAAACTCTTTCTCTATAGTATCCATCGAATGAAAAAAACAAATCCCATAAAACTGCACAGACCGGGACTGGGGGTTGAAGCTATTCATTATAAAATCATTCAAAGCAATTTTCCTCTTGATTTGTTCGTCAAAGTAACGCCCCCTGGCCACAACACATGGTTTCCCAATCTCGTTTCTCCCAGCCAGCCTCTAATCACATTAGATTCTCCAGCTATATGCCTGGACGCAATTCCATTACAGACACATCGGCCAATTCATTGCCTGTCAAACATTGCCCAGGTCCCACGACTGGATCGTACTCCATATCCAGCCCCTCTATCTAATCAACGGTGTTGTCAGTAGTTTTTTTTTCTTGTAACTTGGCTAAAGCATTGCTATCTTGCTCAAACTGTCCAAATGGAATATCTGCCTCAAGAATGCAGCCAATATCATGTAGTCTAACTCTGATATCTGAAAAATGTGAGACATGAAGCAGTTGGAGGCAAAGGCAGACCCACGGCAAGCACCACAGACAACGGCCCAGAAATTGAGGCAGAGGTAGAGATGCAAACAGGGCAAGAACCTGATACAAAACAAGAGATTGAGGCAGAGGTAGGAGGAAGGCGGGAGGCGGGAGGAGGGAGGCGGGAGGAGGAGGAAGGAGGAGGGAGGAGGGAGGAGGGAGGAAGGAGGAGGGAGGAAGGAGGAGGGAGGAAGGAGGAGGGAGGAAGGAGGAAGGAGGAGGGAGGAAGGAGGACGGAGGAAGGAGGAGGGAGGAAGGAGGAAGGAGGAGGGAGGAAGGAGGAGGGAGGAGGGAGGAAGGAGGAGGGAGGAAGGAGGAGGGAGGAAGGAGGAGGGAGGAAGGAGGAAGGAGGAGGGAGGAAGGAGGAGGGAGGAAGGAGGAGGGAGGAAGGAGGCGGGAGGAGGAGGGAGGCGGGAGGTGGGAGGAGGGAGGCGGGAGGAGGGAGGAGGGAGGTTGGAGGAGGGAGGCGGGAGGAGGGAGGAGGGAGGTTGGAGGCGGGAGGAGGGAGGAGGAGGGAGGCGGGAGGAGGAGGGAGGTGGGAGGAGGGAGGCAGGAGGAGGGAGGCAGGAGGAGGGAGGATGGAGGAGGAGGGAGGAAGGAGGAGGGAGGAAGGAGGAGGGAGGAAGGAGGAAGGAGGAGGGAGGAAGGAGGACGGAGGAAGGAGGAGGGAGGAAGGAGGAAGGAGGAAGGAGGAAGGAGGAGGGAGGAAGGAGGAAGGAGGAGGGAGGAAGGAGGAGGGAGGAGGGAGGAAGGAGGAGGGAGGAAGGAGGAGGGAGGAAGGAGGAAGGAGGAGGGAGGAAGGAGGAGGGAGGAAGGAGGAGGGAGGAAGGAGGAGGGAGGAAGGAGGAAGGAGGAGGGAGGAAGGAGGAGGGAGGAAGGAGGAGGGAAGCGGGTGGAGGAGGAAGGAGGAGGGAGGAAGGAGGAGGGAGGAAGGAGGAGGGAGGAAGGAGGAGGGAGGAAGGAGGAAGGAGGAGGGAGGAAGGAGGAGGGAGGAAGGAGGAAGGAGGAAGGAGGAGGGAGGAAGGAGGAGGGAGGAGGGAGGAGGGAGGAGGGAGGAGGGAGGAGGGAGGAGGGAGGAGGGAGGAGGAGGGAGGCAGGAGGAGGAGGGAGGCGGGAGGTGGGAGGAGGGAGGAGGGAGGAGGGAGGAGGGAGGAGGGAGGAGGAGGGAGGAGGGAGGAGGAGGGAGGTGGGAGGAGGAGGGAGGCGGGAGGAGGGAGGAGGGAGGCATGAGGCACGAGGCAGGAAGCAGAGGCACGAGGCATAAGCAGAGGCATAGACAGAGACCGAGACAGAATCTGAGCCAAAGCCGTGGTTCCAAAAACGAATACATGTATGTGTACATGTACATTCACAATGTTCACTTTACATGTACACGTATACATATAAACGTGTACGTGTACATGTAGATCACAACCAAATGGCATTTGCTGAATGCAAGCCTGTACGAGTACACGGACATCGTACATGTACATGTCACCATTGGTGGATTGAGCATTTTGAAGCACTGTACACAGACATGCACGGGCACGTCCGGAGGCAAAGAGTGCTGACCCTGTACACATAATGCAATTTCTATGCAAATTGTGCTGCACTACACGTCCCAAAGCTAGCTATGGACATGTACATGTACCGGCACATGTAGTATAGTGTACATGTACATCCAACTAACTAAGGACCTTAAGGCAATGCATGCGACTCTTTGTAGTACATGTGAATAAATCTGTTGTTTAAAGTCACAGACAAAACAAAATTACGCAAACTGCTTACTGATTTAATAGATGCAAATCTGAAAAGTCTGGCTATATTTTTGGCATCCTAACTGGAAATTTGAGAGAGAGAAAAATGCCTTGTACATGTACAGTACCTTTGAAAAAAGGTCCTACTGGGATTGAGACATCAGGATCTCTACATGTTTTAGGTTTTGCATTTCGGTCATTAAACAGTTTGGTATTTAGCTTTAATCTTTTCCAAGCAATAAATTTCGGTTTTTTGGATACATCTGCCAGTGCCAGCAGCGCAGCGATGTGCATGGTATGCACAACTCTTGTTCAGTGAGGAACAGTTTTGCCGGTGTTGAAGTCACGTGCGCCCCCCCCCCCAAAAAAAACATAAATAAATAAATAAATAACACAAAAAAAAGCCACATGGAATCGAATGATTTGGGTGACAAAGTAACAGATAATGATCTCCAACAGAGAAAACCATGAGAGAGGAGTGATAGAGGGATAGGAAAACAGAGAGAGAGAGAAAGAGAGAGAGAGAAAGAGCCAGGAAGATGTTACAAGGACATAAACAGATTAGAAGCAGACATCCTCCAGGTACGTCTTGGTCAAAATAAACCAACAACACCTCAAGACTGGAGGCGGCAAATAACAGCCTTGCCATCTCGGGGCTTATTCTTTCAGGGGGGGGGACATGGGGGAGGGGACCTGGATTTCCCAAAGGATTGACTGCGAAAAAAATAGACCAATATTACCGGCGTCTGAACTCGGGACATTTAGATGCGGGAAGTATTCACTGAGATAGGGGGCTACAGTTGCAGAGTGGGTGGCGATCGAGACCTGTGCGCCTGACATAAACATCATCATCAATAATTGTTCGTAGGCGAAGTGAAATAAACTGCAGTCACGTGTTGGGCAAGGGGACGACACCTAATTTCCTTTGGTCTCTTCCGTCTCAGGATTTCTGGTTGCTTAAAGCAACTACACAACATTGGTCGAGGTCAAAGAATAGCATCCATACGTTGTCTGATCCAAAATATATGCATGAAATAGCACACCTGTGAACATTTCAGCTCAATCCGCCAACCGAGTCTGGAGAAAATTGTGAAAAACCGCTTCATTTGTTTCGCGAAAATGCCGCATTCAATGCCGTACTGTTCCGAAAAAAAATAGTTTAGATCTCGGTGAGCGATTTCTTTTACTCATTTCTCCCAAAATACAACATTTTAGGCGGAAATATTTCAGTGAGAGGTTTCTACACCCATGAGGGAAAATTTCTCCTTTTTCCACAAACGTGAGTAAAACAAAAGACCAGTATTGAAATTGGTGATTCTCACTTAATCCAAAGATGGGTGCGTGGGACGGTTTCACAGGTGTTTTTGGGGTAAAATCTGGGGGTTTTGGTCGGGGGTAGTCATGGAGTAGAACATATAGTTAGTTTGACGGGATTCCGAGCAGTTTTTCTTGTACCCTACATCGCCCGAAATCTCAATTTTTTTTAAAAGGGCGATTGTAATGGTCCAAGTTACTCGGACTATCTGAATACCCACTGTAAGTCACGTGATGACATCAGCCCATTAAGACTGTGTTCATGGGTTAAAATCCTGGCCTAGAACGATTTTCTCTACTTCATACATTTGAATAGAAAACAAGAACTTACTTTTCAATGAGAAGTTCCCCGTCCTCTACCTGTCTCTGTGCTCTCGCTGCTCGCCATTCATCCTCCTGTCAAGAGGTCACAGGTTAAAGGTCATGAATCAGGGTTTTCCCCTGTATAGGCCTATAGTTGTATGAACGACGGAGGTGGCCCATCCTGTTGGCGAATGTTTGATTTAGTTCTTGGTCAAACAACAAAATCGTTCTGCCTTTGAGAAACATCCTGCAAGGATAAAAACGTGCATGTAGAGGTCTTCTAGATTGTCAAAGAATTGGGTCACTCATGTACATGAGAAGGTGAAAAGAAATGTGAAAAGAACTGCGATTACCGTAACCAACATCCCAAACTCTTCCACTTGTAAGACTCCAAATTTTGGCACCATTTTTTTTTTTTTTTTTTTAAGGTGTATAAATGTACATGTATTTCATAATATTACAATCTGAAAGTACATGCACCACTTTCTGATATCCTTCCTGAGATGTACATGTACATACAGTACCGGGTACTCTTCGTTTTGGCACAGTGGGCTACCAACCCTGCTCATTATACGTACAATAGCATCTTGTGTGGAGGGGTGGTGTGGGTGTTGGAAGAGGGAGGGGAGTGATGTGGAATCAATATCTTGCCTATCAATTCTCGTGCATACACAGTCAGCGCAAACCACTTTCCCAACCACTCGCTCCTTGACACCCTAGACACAGCACCCAATTTCTCATTTCTTATGCCATCGTCCACAGTGCACAAAATGGTAGGAAGGGGGAGGAAATGGGAGAGGGAGAGGCAGAGGGAGAGGGAAGGGGGAAAGAGAGGGGGAGAGGGAGAGGGAGAGACAGAGACAGAGACAGAGGCAGAGGAAGAGGGAGGGCAGAGGCAGAGGCCGAGGCAGAGACAGACAGAACGGGAGAAGGAAGAGAGAGGCAGAGGCAGAGGGAGAGAGAGAGGAAGAGGGAGGGGAGAGGCAGAGGCAGATGCAGAAGCAGAGGCAGATACAGAGGTAGAGGCAGAGGCAGAGGCAGGGGCAGGGGCAGGGACAGGGGCAGAGGGAAGGGGAGAGAAAGGGAGAGGCAGAAGGAGAGGCAGAGGGAGAGGCAGAGGGAAGGGGAGAGAAAGGGAGAGGCAGAGGCAGAGGCAGAGACAGAGGGAAGGGGAGAGAAAGGGAGAGGCAGAGGCAGAGGCAGATACAGAGGCAGAGGGAAGGGGAGAGAAAGGGAGAGGCAGAGGCAGAGGCAGAGACAGAGGGAAGGGGAGAGAAAGGGAGAGGCAGAGGCAGAGGCAGAGACAGAGGGAAGGGGAGAGAAAGGGAGAGGCAGAGGCAGAGGCAGATACAGAGGCAGAGGGAAGGGGAGAGAAAGGGAGAGGCAGAGGCAGAGGCAGAGACAGAGGGAAGGGGAGAGAAAGGGAGAGGCAGAGGCAGAGGCAGATACAGAGGGAAGGGGAGAGAAAGGGAGAGGCAGATACAGAGGCAGAGGGAAGGGGAGAGAAAGGGAGAGGCAGAGGCAGAGGGAGAGGCAGAGGGAAGGGGAGAGGCAGAGGGAAGGGGAGAGAAAGGGAGAGGCAGAGGCAGAGGCAGATACAGAGGGAAGGGGAGAGAAAGGGAGAGGCAGAGGCAGAGGCAGATACAGAGGCAGAGGGAAGGGGAGAGAAAGGGAGAGGCAGAGGCAGAGGCAGAGACAGAGGGAAGGGGAGAGAAAGGGAGAGGCAGAGGCAGAGGCAGATACAGAGGGAAGGGGAGAGAAAGGGAGAGGCAGATACAGAGGCAGAGGGAAGGGGAGAGAAAGGGAGAGGCAGAGGCAGAGGGAGAGGCAGAGGGAAGGGGAGAGGCAGAGGGAAGGGGAGAGAAAGGGAGAGGCAGAGGCAGAGGCAGATACAGAGGGAAGGGGAGAGAAAGGGAGAGGCAGAGGCAGAGGCAGATACACAGGCAGAGGGAAGGGGAGAGAAAGGGAGAGGCAGAGGCAGAGGCAGAGACAGAGGGAAGGGGAGAGAAAGGGAGAGGCAGAGGCAGAGGCAGATACAGAGGCAGAGGGAAGGGGAGAGAAAGGGAGAGGCAGAGGCAGAGGCAGATACAGAGGCAGAGGCAGAGGCACAGGCACAGGCAGAGGGGAGGCAGAGGGGAGAGGGAATGGAGAGGGAGAGGGAGAGAGGGGGATGGCAGGCAGAGAGACTAGGGAGGAGGGAGGGGGTGAAGTTCTTTCACTGACACACCACACCAAGATCCCAGCTGTCACTGGCAAACGTCTCATCTTTTCATTTCCCGGCGTGTCAAGTCCCAACCCCCTCTCCTATCGATTTCACAAATACGTAAAGCTACTTCCTTACAAGATCTAGTTCAGGAGGATTACCAGGGCCGTCAAATACTGAACACCGACCACTTCGCACCCCCCCCCACCCATGCCAACCTCTTTCCCCTCAAATCCCAACCCACCACCTCAAATGTTGACACCGCGTCAAAGAAAACACACAGACTGGGTAGATCAGCCTGCTTCAGGGAGGGAGGGGGGGGGGGGTCCAGTCCGCAGCCACTTGCAATCAGACAAACAAGACTGAGAATGACCTGCCAGCGTGGGGACTTAAAAATCATAATCTTGATTATTTTCTTTCTCCCAATTCATTCCATCCATCTTAATCCTGGGACAGAGTGGCTAATTCCTGCAGTCAATCCCGCTAGATGTCAGCACTGTACTATTACTCAGTCTTGTAAAACTCTTGTCTCAGTCTGATCATGCAGGAGAGACGATGCGAGTTATAATGGTCTGGCCTCTGCCCCACCCCCCCCCTCCTCCTCTCCCCCCTCGCTCTCCCGGAGGCCAAATCAATGCATGACCTGACACCAGCTTGGCCTAATTACAACATGTACATATCTGAACACTATGGAGAGCCTGGCATGGTGTTCTTACCACTTCTCAAAGGCAGGGGTCTTTCTTTAGTCTTACAGAGGGGTATTGAAACGTAAGGCCCCTTCATTTTTAAGATTCGCATTTCGGTCATTTAAATCAGTAAGCAATTTGCAACCATTTTGGGGGAATTACAAATAGTATCATCCATTGTAAACCGAACATCCCTCAATCTTGTCCCCCACCACATGTTCAATTTTAGAAATTCTAACATTGGTCAATATTGAAGGAGATATTAAGACTTTTCTTTCCAGCTACTCTCCACCGACTGTTATGCGCTACTCACCAGTCAAACAAGCTCCCGCACTAATGACAATTTGTTCGCTTTGCATGATGATGTATTCATCTAAAGATGTTCGATTTCAGAAAATTTAGCACTGGTCGGTTTTTCCAAGGGCTATTTGCAGGCCAAGTTTTAGCTTAGTCAGTTTAATATTGCAGGAGATATTAACTTGCAAAGTATGATTTTCTTTCCAGCTACTCTCCACCCTCTGTTATGCGATATTCCCCTGACACACAAGCTCCCTCGCTAATGAAGGTTTGCTCCTGATAATGTATTCATCTAAACATATTTTTCACTTGATTTTAGAAATTTTAACCATTTTTCCAAGGGCTCTCGATCTGCAGGCAAAGTTTTAGCTTAGTCCGTTCAATATTGCGAGAGATACCAACTAGCAAAAGTGTATCTTTAAACATGACCTACAGAAATTGCACAATTATTCGTGGCAATCTCAAAGAAGGGCTACCAGCGGGGGAGCTGGCATTTATCATACATCCATATGGCAACTCCATCCCAAACCTGGTCCCCCCACCCACCCACCCGCACCCCCCACCCTCTATGGCGGTCGGGGATGGGGACGGGGATGACAAGGCGTCGCTCGGAGCAGTGTAATTCATCCCGCAAGACAGGGATGGTGCGAACAGAAGAGGTGTTACTTTCTTTTCATGCGTGCATGTAATGTTGCCCACCATTCCCCAGTGGGGCTCACGCTAAGTCCACTGACTAAGGTGTGCCAGCCACAATTTCATCTTTGATCCCAACCTCTCCCCACTCCCTCCCGCTCCATTCACATTTATTTATTCCCCCTCCACCCAAAGGTTTTTGTCTTAAGGCCACCTGTGTAAAATGATCGCCCGTGAAAACTGGAGCGAGGTTCTCCTGCCGGCCTATTTTTGAGTCGATCAGGGAATTACAGATTCGGCCTTTTCTTGATTGGTGTAAAGAGCGGAGCTCTGCAAAACAAAATGTCACCGTTGATTTTTTGGACAGTTGGGAAAATCACATGAAGTGAACTATATCTTAAAATTTAGTGGGCCTGACGTTTCGATCCTAGCAGGACCTTTCTCAAAGGCTCTGCCTTTGAGAAAGGTCCTGCTAGGATCGAAACGTCAGGCCCACTAAATTTTAAGATTTACATTTTGGTAATTTTAGTCAGTAAGCAGTTTGCAACATTTTTGTATATCACATGAAGTGAACTAATGTATTCTCAAAGCAATAAAGGAAATGAAAACTGAGTGGTATACAGTACTTTGTTGGGGGGCGGGAAAATGTGAACATGTACCGGGTAATAAAAACAAATGAGCCTTGGCGAAGACTTGAACCTGATGCATGTACTGTGTGTGTTTGTACCTCTAACATAACGTTCTGCCTTAGCACTGTGTATACATACGAGTAGCTCAGTTGGATGTACATGTACATGATATAAATGTACATGCAAGAGCACTGGCATTTTAAAGGGATAACACAACATCAGTTGAGCTCAAAGAATAGCATCCACACATTGTCTGATCCAACATATGCATGAAATAGCACACTGGGAACATTTCAGCTCAATCCGCCAACCGAGTCTCGAGAAAATAGTGATTCAACGTGTTGTTCCGAAAAATCATTTAGATCTACATGTAGGGCTGAGACGTAAACGATTTCTTCACTCTTTTCTAAAAAAATACGGCATTTTAGGCAGAAATATTTCAGTGCAAGGTTTCTACTACATGTATGTATAACCATCTTGAAACTGTATAGGTTTCGTGTAAATCTGTGAACATTTTTGTTTTTTTATCTTACCAATGCTGTGTAGGGGCTTTGAGCAGTACTTAAATGTCACAAGAGCAAAGAAAACTTGACTTAATCTCAGGTTCAAGTCCTGCTCCAATCAAATGCTATTTGCCATCTTGAAAAAAAATAGCGTAAAAACAACTTGGTTATCAACTTAAAATACGTAGGCTAAGCCATGGAGGAATAAGGAGCTCCATGGCTAAGCTAACAGGCCAAGCAAGGCTTTTTAATGTGATGAGATTGGCTGTTGAATTAGGAAAAAAACAAATTCATCTGACAAAGACATTTGACTCTTTGCTTCTGCAGTGGAGTGACAAAAAAAAACCTGCTGGCTCGTGAATACACGCAAGTATGGCATTTGTAGCGGCGGATCTTGTCCACTGCCTCAGGTGGTGTGGACGTAATGCACTCAATAGTGAGACAGTATGCTAGCCTATTAGGCATGGATACACACATTAACACTTCTGAAATTTTTTTTTTTTCGATTTTTCTTTTGAATCTGTTCACGTCATGCAGGCCTTTACTCCGAAAAAAGAAGAAAAAAAACACCTTCTGTGTGGGCTGTCAGCTCCACGCAGTGCCCTTGGCATTTCTTCAGCATCTCCTACCCCATACATGCCATATAACTTGGTTTATTCGGAGCCTTGGGGGAAGGGGAAGTGGACAACCGTACTCGTTTGATTCCTGCGCAGGACTACAGATCAAATGCCTGAGTACTTGACAAGGCTCGGATATGGAGTGGCAATCAGTACTCGGTCTAACTTACAATCTAAAGTCTCCTGGCCTCAGTTCAGGAGAGACAAAAAAATAGGGGTGAATCTATTAGTATTTATCAGGTGACAGAAAGTGCAATATCCCTGAAACGATTTTCCCTGGTTCTGCAGAAATTCGCCTGGTTTCTTTTAGTATGTCGTTCATGGATTGTTCTACTGGTATGCACTTCACATTTTGAATTAACTGTTCTCATTTCATACTCTTTACAAGTTTTAAGCCCTGTTTTTTGTCCTCACATGACCCCTTTCAAACTAAGGCTGAATGGTAATTTTGAAATGTTGAGTTCCCCGGCCCTGCTCAGAACCATCTACACCTTTTTTTAAAAGACATTATTTATACACGCCGTCACCAGAAATGAGTCTTGTCTTGGTGTTACCTAGGTTGTTTTTTGTCTTTTGTTTATGAGGTCTGACATTATGATCCTTGCAGGACCTTTCTCAAAGGTTTGCCTCAGTTGGAGCAAGTACAGAAAAAAAATGACGAGAATCCAAAGGTCAGACAAAGGTCCTGTTTTGACAAAGGTCCTGTTTTGACAAAGTTCCTGTTTTGACAAAGCTCCTGCTGTTTTACAGATACAACGTGATTTTGTTTTTCTACAATACACATACAGTGTATATTGGATTTGGATTCTAAGAAACAGATCTTTCCCTTATGATCAACAGCCTTACACAGTCACAACAATTTTGATTTTAAACACGAGTGGCTGAGAACCACTAAAGAGCTCTGAGCAGCACTGAGGAGGCTAATAGCCTCTGCTTGGTTGCCATGGATATAAGCATCCAAGGTCGGCGCCTTTGACAGCCGGCCATATTACACAGACAGTTTCTGATGCATTTCACTTCTCAGAAATGGGGCTTTGCAGACTGATTCTGTGGGTAATCTCAAAATCAGGCGATGTCGGGATAACCGATGCAGATGAAATACATGCACCGAGTGTACTTGCATATTGCAGAGTCACTGACCTGACTGCGGTCGGTGGGGAAAGGGGGTTGAACTGGACAGGTCACAAACGCCATGGCTGGACACTGGCGGGGCAAATGATCAGGGAAAAGGGAGTCAAGAGCACTCGGCTTTCTCCCACGGGGGGGACCCCTCTGGACGTGACCGGACACTCCACAGTAGGCAGAGCTGCCATTCAATGCTAGCATCTGAGGGAGTTCACTCGAAGCAAGATGACGGGCCAGTTATAATTAAGACCAGTCACTAAAGGGAAGGATACATGTACATATACGTACATGTACATGCACAATTTACAATTCAAATTTCAGCGGCCAAAAAGCGAATATCAAAAATCCTAGCAGGACCTTTCTCAAAGACATTCTGCCTTTAAAAAAGGTCATGGACATGGAAAATTAACAATTCAAATTTCTGTGGCCAAAAAGCGAATATCAAAAATCCTAGCAGGACCTTTCTCAAAGACATTCTGCCTTTAAGAAAGGTCATGGACATGGAAAATTAACAATTCAAATTTCAGTGGCCAAAAAGCGAATATCAAAAATCCTAGCAGGACCTTTCTCAAAGACATTCTGCCTTTGAGACAGGTCCTGCTAAGAGCGATCCATCAGGCCCCTCTTTATTGTTGATAAAGTTAACAGTTGACAGAAAATCATTCGATCAACCCATGTACCAGGGGAACCCTACTCTACTGCCCTAATAAAAGTCTGTAAAAACCTGCTAGTTGGCTATATCACTGTCTATCTTTAACATGCAGGAGTATCATAAAAAAACTACAATGTATTTTTTTAATTATCTTATTACAGTATGTTCATTGTTGCTTTTACGTTGACTCACAAGCCCAAGTCAGTCCAAGTCAGTAGGTCCAAGCCTGAGACCGTGTAATTGGTTATCGTGACTCGAGTCTGAGTCCAGATCGTGAAAGATAAGACTCAAGTCAGACTCAAGTCTGAGTAACGAGTCCTACATGTACGTGTGTGAGTCTTTTACGTTGACTCACAAGCCCAAGTCAGTCCAAGTCAGTAGGTCCAACCCTGAGACCGTGTAATTGGTTATCATGACTCGAGTCTGAGTCCAGATCGTGAAAGATAAGATTCAAGTCAGACTCAAGTCTGAGTAACGAGTCCTACATGTACGTGTGTGAGTCTTTTACGTTGACTCACAAGCCCAAGTCAGTCTAAGTCAGTAGGTCCAAGCCTGAGACCGTGTAATTGGTTATCATGACTCGAGTCTGAGTCCAGATCGTGAAAGATAAGACTCAAGTCAGACTCAAGTCTGAGTCACGAGTCCTACATGTACGTGTGTGAGTCTTTTACGTTGACTCACAAGCCCAAGTCAGTCCAAGTCAGTAGGTCCAAGCCTGAGACCGTGTAATTGGCTATCGTGATTGTGAAAGATAAGACTTGAGTCAGACTCAAGTCTGAGTCACAAGTCCTACATGTACGTGTATGAGTCACAAAGTCCAGCCCTGCTACCATGGCTACAGGGTCATCCTGAGGTAGAGTCATGGCTGTCCGATGTATACCCCTAGGTTCTCCTCACCTTGTGATAATGCTGATAGAGGAGCTGCACATACTGCTTGCGCGCTAGGTGACCTCTGACATGGGCCTGGATACAGATGGCCGCCCTCTCCTGTCTAGACAGATTCTCCGCCTGTGCGAAGGGGAGGAATCAAAGAAGGGGAGAAAAACAAATCTTAGAATATTTCATTGCTTGCTAGAAAATACGGTCTGAAAAGCTGCATCCACTTTGTGAGATCCCTTAACAGCGAAAGCTGGGTTAACGACTTGCTGGTTTGCACTGAAATGAAAGTGGCAACATGAGCGTTGGAGATATTCGACAGTTGAATGCTTCTGTTTGGTGCACCCACCCCGGCAAAGACTGGTTGCCAATTTGGGGAAAGCTGCCATCTAAGAATGGATAGCTCAAGTGGTAGACAGTAGAGTGCCAGTACGATAAACCAGACGCTGGCTCAAAATCGTTGTCTGGCCAATTTTTTGTTCGCCAGCAGCCAATGGCAATGACTACAACGAAGGACAAAATCAAGTACAATGTAGCACAGTGGCAACTGATGCACAGGTTCCATTACGCTCAAACATTTCTGCCACACAGGGGGGGGGGGTAGAAATCAATATGACCAAGGTTGTGAGTGTTAAAAAAAAATGATCCCCTACCTACGAAAAAAAATTAAAAACCTGTGCATGAATAAAAAGTGGAATTACATGTACATGTCTAAGGCAATGCAATGAGAACCATGATTGGCCTGATTGCAATGAAACTGACGGCACGATGCCGTATTCATGAATGAACCAATCAATGTACTACAGGTACATACATGTACGTGTAGTGCCTTCCAACGCCACCCCCTCATGCATAACTCCCCATCACCCGACTGCTGGACCCAAGGACTACTGCACTAGTTAATGACGGCCCCCTCGCAAGATGTCAGCCTCCACACGATATAGATTGGCTGGCAAAAATGTCAATCTCCAGGCACAGTTACGCTACAGAAGTCATGAATCTCAAGAGTTGCAGGGCCTGACGTTTTGATCCTAGCTTTCTCAAAGGCAAAGAGAAAGGTCCCGCTAGGATCGAAACGTCAGGCCCTCTAACTTTTGAGATTCATGTATTGCAGGTCATTCTAGTCAGTGAGCAGTTTGCAGCAGTTTAAACGAAACGCAGTGGCTGTTGTTACGGCAGTGGTCCGTGTGGTTCCCCGACTTCACAGTATTTGTCAGGATGTTTAGCTCTTGGAACCAGACTATCAGCTAATAGACTGGTTCAACCAGCCTGCAATGCTGACGAAATACAATCAAGTCAGGGAACCACACGGACGACTGCCGGAACAACAGCTACTGCGTAAACGAAAAGCCTCCCCAGGGAAAAAAGGGCGAGTGTTGTGTCACTGGCATTTGTTGTGGCTCGGGTTCGATTCCATCCCTATGATATCCGTCCCAATCTTGGAGCTAATGAAGGGGGTCGGTGATTTTTAGATGCTTTCTTGATCAGGGGGGGTAGAGGGCTTGGGTCAGGTTTTTGGGGGGTCATGTCATGTCATTGCACGTGGGCATGAAGCTTTCATCTCTCCCTGTCCTTTTCTCATCCCATGACGACTGCTATTTTGGTATTCAATAGGGCTGTTTCCCAGTGTCGATCTACCCAAAAATGCAAAACACACACGTGTACAGTACATGTATTTGGATCGCGATTTGAATTGCAATTCAAACTCTCTGCATCTGTCTTCTCCCTCTCCCCCTCCCTCTACCACACACTCCCCTCTCTCCCTCTCTATCTCTTTCTCTCTCTTTCACTCTGTATACATGCCTTTCTTTCTATCTCTGCCTCTCTATCCCTCTTTTTCTCTAATCTCTGTCTCTGTTCCTCTCTTTCTGTATCTCTGTCTCTCTCTGTATCTGTCTTTTCCCTCTCCCCTCCCTCTACCACATCCTCCCCTCTCTCCCTCTCCCTCTCTTTCTCTCTTTCACCTGTATACATGCCTTTCTTTCTATCTCTGCCTCTCTATCCCTCTTTTTCTCTAATCTCTGTCTCTGTTCCTCTCTTTCTGTATCTCTGTCTCTCTCTGTATCTGTCTTCTCCCTCTCCCTCTCCCTCTACCACATCCTCCCCTCTCTCCCTCTCTATCTCTTTATCTCTCTTTCACTCTGTATACATTCCTTTCTTTCTATCTCTGCCTCTCTAACCCTCTTTTTCTCTAATCTCTGTCTAGTCTCTGTTCCTCTCTTTCTGTATCTGTCTCTCTCTGTATCTGTCTTTTCTCTCTCCCCTCCCTCTACCACACCCTACCCTCTCTCCCTCTCTATCTCTTTCTCTCTCTTTCACCTGTATACATGCCTTTCTTTCTATCTCTGCCTTTCTATATGCCTCTCTTTCTCTACTGTATCTCTGTCTCTGTTCCTCTCTTTCTCTCTCTCTCTATCTGTCTTCTCCCTCTCCCTCTACCCCACCCTACCCTCTCTCACCCTCTCTCTCTCTCTCTTTGTTTCACACTATATGTCTCTCTTTCTACAGTATCTCTGTCTCTCTGTCCCTTTCTTTCTCTACTGTATAGTATCTATGTCCCTCTGTCCATCTCTTTCTCTACCTCTGTCTCTCAGTCTGTATACACGTAGGTCCCCTCACTCCTCTCCCTCTCCCACACTAACCCCCCTCTCTCTCTCTCTCTTTCTCTGTATTAATACTTTGAGGAAATTACCTCATTCTGAGAGTAGTGTGCTTGAAAACGTGCGTAGCAAAACCATAATTGCATAACAGCGTTGCTGATTAGGCCGACTTGAATAATGGGGAGACCGAGGCTTTGAGTTGTTTCGGGCACATTAGGGAGACACTTTCCATAATTACGGACTTGTGGTCACTCCAAATTTGATCAAGTCATAGCCGGGGACAGAACCCTTTTAAAAATGGGGTCTTTCTGACAGAGACAGATCTAAACTTAGAAAAAAAAGATACTAAATCAGGGTTTATTAGCATGAAAAATGGTAGAGTTTCAACTACTTATAAGAGCGGAGCGCACAATTATATGACAGCAATTCCATATTGATACGATTGAGGATATAAATTATAATTATCATTATTTCTTCATTCTCAGTTGACGCTTTTTATGATAAGATAGATCGAAAGGAGGCTTTGTCTTAGGGCTGGAAAGCTCAGACGGTAGAGCACTTATACATTACAAGCATCAAACCATAGGCATGGGTTCAAATCTGTATTGTAGTCAATTTTTGTTTTTGCTCTTTCGTTGTTTATTTTGATTGAGGGCCTCTAGGGAAAGCAGTGCTGTGCACTGATGGAGCTTACCCCCATTAAAAAACACACAATTAAATAAATAAGGTGATATACAAAAATGTTGCAAACTGCTTACTGACTAAAATTACCAAAATGTAAATCTTAAAATTTAGTGGGCCTGACGTTTCGATCCTAGCAGGACCTTTCTCAAAGGCAGAGTGATAAAAATAAATAAATTTACCGATTCATTCCAAGTCTTCTATATGTTGTTTAAAAAATGCTGGAAAAAAAATCTTAAAATATGGAGGGCCTGGGATTTTTACCCTCATCCATCTGTCTATCTGACTCTCGATGTCTCTCTCCCTCTCTCTGTCTCTCTACATCTCCCTGTCTCTCTAGTACTGTGGGATATTTCTTAAAGGAGGATTCATTTCTGCCTTTGGGGGTCCTCCTTGCAACATCAGGCCATACATACATTTTGTTGTTAATTCTGTTGTAGGACAGTAAGCAATTAGGAACTTTGTGTACACCAACAAATGAAAAAGTGACAGCATTATGAACACTCCACAGGTTCAGACAATTTGCCATTTAAGCTAAAACAGCAGTGGTCATGCGCTATCTAAAAATACTAACTACCGCTTGTGTATAGCCTAATGTAAGCATATCATAATCAATGATATCTCTATGTGCTTGAACAAAATATGAATTAGGATAGACAGAAATACTGTGTGACACAGTCAAAAATACTCAGCTCTCTGTTCCCTTATTGTTCTTTTTCCATTACATTCTTGCTTTAAGTCATGACATTCGGCCTTTGAAAAGAAAACAAAAGCACGCCGTTTTGGGCTCCAAAGGGCATGGATGTTTATGCAGTTGTGAAGAAGGGGAGAGAGAGAGGGCAGTTGCTAAGGATAGGTGCATTGAACTTCTCCACATCAGACAGCGGTAGAATGTCAAATGTGCGTGGGGGCGTATTTTCTCGCCTTCTCAAATTTCCTCTTCTTCCCCACTTTCAAAACATGCCCCAGATTATTTAGGCTCGGACTCCATCCTTGGCTGGAACTAGGTACAGCCAGCAAATTTGAAAAACAAAAAAATAGGGAAAATACAAATTTACCCCAAACTCAAGAAGACGTTTAAGAAGATTCAAGATGTTTAGCGTGAACCTGTATTTGTATACTGCTGGAAAATTTCAGAGGACCACATGTTTGGATGCTAGGCAGAATGGCATGAACTGGGTCTTGAATCAACAACTGTAAACTGACATCTAAAGGCATGGAGTCTCCATCCTAGCAGGACCTTTTTCAAACCACAGGCCAGCAACAACTTGGCCGAGAATCAACTAGGCCAAAGCTGAAAGGGCCTGGAGTTTTCGATCCTAGCAGGACCTTCTCAAACCACAGGCCAGCAACAACTTGGTCGAGAATCGACTAGGCCACAGCTGAAAGGGCCTGGAGTTTTCGATCCTAGCAGGACCTTTCTCAAACCACAGGCCAGCAACAACTTGGTCGAGAATCAACTAGGCCAAAGCTGAAAGGGCCTGGAGTTTTCGATCCTAGCAGGACCTTTCTCAAACCACAGGCCAGCAACAACTTGGCCGAGAATCAACTACCGGTAGGCCAAAGCTGAAAGGGCCTGGAGTTTTCGATGCTAGCAGGACCTTTCTCAAACCACAGGCCAGCAACAACTTGGTTCGAGAATCAACTAGGCCAAAGCTGAAAGGGCCTGGAGTTTTCGATCCTAGCAGGACCTTTCTCAAACCACAGGCCAGCAACAACTTGGTCGAGAATCAACTAGGCCAAAGCTGAAAGGGCCTGGAGTTTTCGATCCTAGCAGGACCTTTCTCAAACCACAGGCCAGCAACAACTTGGTCGAGAATCAACTAGGCCAAAGCTGAAAGGGCCTGGAGTTTTCGATCCTAGCAGGACCTTTCTCAAACCACAGGCCAGCAACAACTTGGCCGAGAATCAACTAGGCCAAAGCTGAAAGGGCCTGGAGTTTTCGATCCTAGCAGGACCTTTCTCAAACCACAGGCCAGCAACAACTTGGTCGAGAATCAACTAGGCCAAAGCTGAAAGGGCCTGGAGTTTTCGATCCTACATGTAGCAGGACCTTTCTCAAACCACAGGCCAGCAACAACTTGGCCGAGAATCAACTAGGCCAAAGCTGATAGGGTCTGGAGTTTTCGATCCTAGCAGGACCTTTCTCAGACACAGACCAGCAACAACTTGGTCGAGAATCAACTAGGCCAAAGCTGATGGGGTCTGGAGTTTTCGATCCTAGCAGGACCTTTCTCAAACCACAGGCCAGCAACAACTTGGCCGAGAATCAACTAGGCCAAAGCTGAAAGGGCCTGGAGTTTTCGATGCTAGCAGGACCTTTCTCAAACCACAGGCCAGCAACAACTTGGCCGAGAATCAACTAGGCCAAAGCTGAAAGGGCCTGGAGTTTTCGATCCTAGCAGGACCTTTCTCAAACCACAGGCCAGCAACAACTTGGTCGAGAATCAACTAGGCCAAAGCTGAAAGGGCCTGGAGTTTTCGATCCTAGCAGGACCTTTCTCAAACCACAGGCCAGCAACAACTTGGCCGAGAATCAACTACCGGTAGGCCAAAGCTGAAAGGGCCTGGAGTTTTCGATGCTAGCAGGACCTTTCTCAAACCACAGGCCAGCAACAACTTGGCCGAGAATCAACTAGGCCAAAGCTGAGAGGGCCTGGAGTTTTCGATCCTAGCAGGACCTTTCTCAGACACAGACCAGCAACAATTAATTTGATCAAAAAAAACCAACTACAGTAGGCTGAGCCACTGAAGCTTAAAGGGTCTGGTGTTGTCTCAAAAGCAAGCCATCCAGAATGCATTTTTTCCCCACGTCCGTGAACAAAAATAAAAATTGACTTCAGGAGGAAAAATCTTGATCGGGACCTTAAAAAACATCCAATTGTGAAAATTTAATTTCGGGTGGGCAGGGAGTGGGGAAATTGAATTCATGTTTTCAAATTCAATCTAGAAAGATTCCACGGGTGTTGTGCGTGAGTAACCAAGGCAATGCGACTGAGTTGTCCCCGTTTCATGGCCACAACTATTTGGCACACGGCCCATGGTAAACAAAAATTGCAAAATTCACAAGATATTCTACATGAACCGGTACATACACGTCCATGTACATGTGCATGTAGGTACTACGTGTATGTCTTTATGAGGATTTCACACTTCATGGCCTGGTGCTGTTTGTACTGGGTCAAGAAAATCAGGAGAACGGGGACAACTGAACAAATAAGTATGCATTAATAAGGGACTTTCAGAAAATAGGTGAAGCAGATGACTTCATGTACAAAATATGCCTGTATGCACATGTACATCATAGATTGCTAAACATGCACACGTAAATATACATGTACCGGTACATGTGCTGTACATGTACATGTACTATACAATGTACAGTACTGTTGTACATGTACAAAATGTACACATAAAGTATGCACAATGTACATGTGCCATGGCTGTGGTTATAATTTTTATATGTATTAGGTTAGGATGTGCATATGTACATGTACCGGTACTGTACCAGTACAATGTACACATGTACAACATACGTACATATCGTACAGCAGCTGTACTTAAAAACAAATGCTTTGGCAAACAGCTGTTCTAATAAGCCACAAAGTATGTTGAATAGTCACCTGTCGTTAAAATTCGAAGGGATATGGCAAAAAAAGGGGGGAAAAAGAGAGAAAGTGGGAACTACATGTACTGTATGCACAGCAAGCACATAATGATACATGTGAGCATTTTCTTGCATCGGTGGGAATGCAATTCCATGAGGGTTAGCCCAAGCCACAACTTTGTGAACCGGCAACTCCCACTGTCTGGGACAACCGCCGGGGAGTTGGACAGCATTCCAACTCTCTCTTGGACCCACAGCGGGCAGACATGACAGAACTTCAAATCTGACTGCTGTCAAGACACCTATAAACGACGTCTGGATTATTCCACAAGAAACTCTACGCATGTCAAAGGCATCAAAGGGGGGAAAAAGTGGAGGACAATCTGATTATTTCTCTCAGTCGCGCCGCGCTCAGTCCGCACAACACCTGCTCGTTGACGTGCGACCGCAATCAGCTTTGGCGACGCGAGACATGTCGTCTTGGGTACGGTCGAGTTGCGCATAATCCGTCTGAATAAACGACACCTTAAAGTGATATCCCCAGCTCCAGCTTCCATTTGTTTAGAATCTCTCTTTAATATTTATTAATATAATCCCGTCCTTTTTTTAAATTGACTTGACATCCTCACATAAAAAATTACTAACAGTACATAGAAAAACATTGTTTCAGTTACCATGAGACACCAAATAAAGCTTGCTTTTTGGGGGGTTGTCTTTTTGTCAAGTGGAAATCACTTTGAATGTTGACTTTTCTGCTAACAAGAGACAGTACATTGAGTCTTTATGGAGGTTTTCATTTTGGTGTGGTTCTGTTTTTGTTGTCAATTCACCTCTCCAACCAACCCCTTCAAGCTAAACAATAATCAGCATCGGAGGCTAAACGTGGTGGCTCAAACTCAATCGCTTTCTCATTACGTGCTTCGCTCGGGTTCCCACTGCGTCTGGCGGCGTCCCGATACCGGACATTAGAAAACTTGAATACATCATTCAATCAAGGCACTCCCAGACGGAGACAGAGGTTCCCATCATTCCTACGCACATATCTAATATGACCCCTTCCACCTCCCAACAACAACCCCTGACACAGACTCCATCAGCCCCGTCAAATGAGAGACAATCTCTCCCTCTCTGTCATTCTCTCTAACTCCCTTCGTCTCTATCTTTCTGTCTGTCTGCCTGTCTGTCTCTCTGTCTCTTTCTGTCTGTCTGCCTGTCTGTCTCTCTGTCTCTTTCTGTCTGTCTGCCTGTCTGTCTCTCTGTCTCTTTCTGTCTGTCTGCCTGTCTGTCTCTTTCTGTCTGTCTGCCTGTCTGTCTCTCTGTCTCTTTCTGTTTCTTTCTCTCTCTCTGTCTCCTCTGTCTGTCTGTCTCTCTCTTTGTCTCCCTCTGTCTCTCTGTCTCCCCCTGCCTCTGTCTTTCTCTCTGTCTCCCTCTGCCTCTGTCTCTCTCTGTCTCCTCCTGTCTGTCTGTCTGTCTCTGTCTATCTGCTTCACTACATATCTCTGGGTCTGTCACTTACAGTAACTCCCTCTGTCTCTCTGACTCCCCCTGCTTCTATCTTTCTCTCTGTCTCCCTTTGTCTCTCTGTCTCCCCCTGCCTCTGTCTCTCTCTGTCTCCTCCTGTCTGTCTGTCTCTGTCTATCTGCTTCACTACATCTCTCTGGGTCTGTCACTTCCAGTAACTCCCTCTGTCTCTCTGACTCCCCCTGCCTCTGCCTCTGTCTCTCTCTGTCTCCTCCTGTCTGTCTGTCTCTGTCTATCTGCTTCACTACATCTCTCTGGGTCTGTCACTTCCAGTAACTCCCTCTGTCTCTCTGAATCCCCCTGCCTCTGCCTCTGTCTCTCTCTGTCTCCTCCTGTCTGTCTGTCTCTGTCTATCTGCTTCACTACATCTCTCTGGGTCTGTCACTTCCAGTAACTCCCTCTGTCTCTCTGAATCCCCCTGCCTCTGCCTCTGTCTCTCTCTGTCTCCTCCTGTCTGTCTGTCTCTGTCTATCTGCTTCACTACATCTCTCTGGGTCTGTCACTTCCAGTAACTCCCTCTGTCTCTCTGACTCCCCCTGCCTCTGTCTTTCTCTCTGTCTCCCTATGAGTCTCTGTCTCCCTCTGCCTCTGTCTCTCTCTGTCTCCTCCTGTCTATCTGCTTCACTACATCTCTCTGGGGCTGTCACTTCCAGTAACTCCCTCTGTCTCTCTGACTCCCCCTGCCTCTCCCTCCCCATCCTTCTCTGTGTCTGTCTCCCCCTGTGCCTGTGCCTCTGCCTCTTTGTCTCTGCTCACCATCTATCTGTGTCTGTCTCTCTCTGTATCTCTCCATCTTTATCTGTCTCTCTCCGTCTCTCTGACTTTCCTCTCTCTCTCTCTCTCTCTCTCTCTCTCTATCTCTTTTCGTCTTTCTGTATCTCTCTGTATCCGTCTGACTCACTTTTTCACTCTCTCTCTCTCTCTCTCTCTCTCAGTCTGTCTCTCTCTCTCTCTCTCTCTCTCAGTCTGTCTCTCTCTTTCTGTCACTCTCTTTCTCTCTTCCGGCCCCAAATCAAGTCCAAGCTAATTACAAATGAAGGCCAATTAGCAGGTTCTTAATAATCAAAGAAACCCTTGTCATACAGACGTCCGTTTAATGTCTGCCATGATAAGATTTGCCTATGAGGAAGCTTTTTCATCTACATGTAGATATAACACGATGTTTAAGACACGTAAATGAACATAAAGACATGTCTACTTTACTACAAAGATTGGGTAGGCCTATTCAACTAGCTTATTCATTTTCTTTTTTCACAGAGGAAAGTAAACTGCATTGGAATCTTTGCTTCCGAATGCAACCTTTTTTCTGCTACTGTAAAGCTCATTTCAGAACCATCACACACTAGTATCAGAGACTACATTATACGAGAAACAAACAACCATTGAAGAATTTAAGGACTGGCCAGTTGGAAAAAGTACACGAGCTTTTGCTTCAATGACCGTTTCATCGGATGCAGTGCAGGGACAATTCCTGCGCAAGCTTGACAAAGATGGGACCAATTAACAGGAACAAAAAAGGTGGCTGGGGCGTCAAATCGATGTAAGTGCCAACTATTCAGGATTCCCGGCACGCCCATACATCCACTGCCATGACTGCCCACACGGATTGATATGCCTGCTTAGGTTTTTCACATGTACGGCGGGACCCACTGCTTGTGCAATGAAAACCGTGACCCAGATATGCTAAGCAGACTGCCCCCGAGAGCAACTTGGACTTGCGTCACGAAGACGACAGCACATGCTAGTACGGTAGGGTCACGATCGTGCCAGAAACAGCCCTGCCATACGTACATGTAGATTGCGAACAACCAAACCATCCTATTTCCTTCTCCATCCTTTTGACATTGCCTCCAGCTTACAGGGGCTGCAATTCACGTCACGTCGGGACGGTCTTCAAATCAATCCAAAGGCCCCTCCAACATTTATTCCAATTCTTCAGAAATGAATCAGAACCAACCAAAATGAAGACTTTCCAGAATGCTGTTCTATACTGAGAATTCACTTTTAACCCATCTCTGGTCTTGCCCATTACTGATGGCAAATTGGTCGTAGTTTTAGAATGTATAGTACTTGGAAGACAGTGGAAGTACATGTATTTGAAATATGGTCAGATCATTCAGACTGCCAATCAATTCTAGACTGTCTAGAGGGCCCAACGTTTCGATCCTGGCAGGACCTTTCTCAAAAGCAGAAAATCACTGCATTGTGCAATTTGGAGATGTCCTATTACTCAGTATTAGGATTGAAATGTCAGATCATCTAAATTGTTAAGAAATATTTCTGGGGGCAAATTCTGTGTGTGCGTGCGGCACATTTGCCATTGACTCTGTGTCATTCTACCTCCAAGATGGCTGGGAGCTGGTGACGTCAAGGCAAATGGTCTGTGACATGAGACGTACAAAATCCTGAAAGGTTAGAGGATAAGTGGATGTTTCCATCCAAACAGAGCACTTATCGTCTGCCTAAAAGACGACCCGTCTCACCTTTGAGGTACTGTACTGTAGATACTTTAAAGCCCCAATACAACATTGCCATTTTTTCAATTTATTTTTTAAGAAAAGTAGAGAGCCTGATGTTTTGATTCAAGTGAAACACTTTTCAAAGACAGAAAGGTCCTATTACAAAGTAGATTGAAACTCAGGACCTACATGTATACTTTTCTAAGATTTGCATTGATATCATTGTATGTAAGTCAATAAGCAATTTGTATGATACAGCACTGTACTTTACAAGAGTGATTTGTTCAGTCAAATCATAGCAAATGCCAATGATAATACCACTTTAAAGCCAGTTCCTGTATATATGTACCTGTACATACAGGTACATCTGTGAAAAATGGAGACAGTTAATGTAACTGTAGCAGTCTGTTTGGCTGACTAGTCTTCACTAAGCTATCTTTATTCAGCATCACCATTCCAACAAGCAAGTGTACCGTAGCTAGGCTGAACTAAGTCTCAGGGCGCAGTCTGGTATCGCATGACAAAATCAAAGAGTGTTGTGTGGGGTTTTTGTTCCAAGGGAAGAGATATGAAAGCTGAGCTTTCAATGGTTCCCGGGGAATATGTTTCTTATGGCTTTGAAGTGGCATGGGACATGATACCATCAAGTCTTTTTTGTGGGCGTGTATGGGTAATGCCACAAGCTGAAGCCTGTGCGCACGCAGCATGCCTGCCCTCACGAAAGATTATCGTTATCTCCTGGGTGCGTACATCTTAAAGCATGCGTCGTGCTAGCAATGTACATGTATATTGAGCAATGGGCTTTCAACCGGCACATCCCTTTCTCAACCGGCCTGTCCCTTTCTCAACTGGCCCCTCCCTTTCTCAACCAGCCCATCCCTTTCTCAACCGGTCTGTCTGTGTTTCAGCTGGCACATCCCTTTCTCAACTGGCCCGTCCCTTTCTCAACCAGCCCATCCCTTTCTCAACAGGCCCGTCCCTTTCTCAACTGGCCCATCCGTTTCTCAAACAGCCGTCCCTTTCTCAACCGGGCCGTCACTTTCTCAACTGGCCCATCCCTTTCCCAACCTGCCCGTCCCTTTCTCAACCGGCCCATCCCTTTCTCAACTGGCCCATCCCTTTCTCAACGTGCCCGTCCCTTTCTCAACTGGCCCATCCCTTTCTCAACTGGCCCATCCCTTCCTCAACTGGCCCGTCCCTTTCTCAACTGGCCCATCCCTTTCTCAACTGGCCCGTCCCTTTCTCAACTGGCCCATCCCTTTCTCAACTGGCCCCTCCCTTTCTCAACTGGCCCATCCCTTTCTCAACCGGCCCATCCCTTTCTCAACCGGCCCATCCCTTTCTCAACCAGCCCATCCCTTTCTCAACCGGCCCATCCCTTTCTCAACTGGCCCATCCCTTCCTCAACTGGCCCATCCCTTTCTCAACTGGAGCGTCCCTTTCTCAACAGGCCCATCCCTTTCTAAAACAGTCAGTCCGTTTCTCAACCGGCCCTTCCCTTTCTCAAACAGTCAGTCCGTTTCTCAACCGGCCCGTCTGTTTCTGTGGTGTTGTTTTTAAGTCTGTTGAGAAACAGCCAAAACCATGATTGAAGAACACTGCACTGTAACATGAGATGTTGTAAAGACTGCCTGTTTTTTTTTCCAACTGCATGGCCAGCCAGGCCAGTTGGCCAGAGAAGGCCTTGGCTTCAACTGGCCTGAGACAATTTGACAATTTGAATGAGACAATTTGAACCCTGTGAAGCCATGGTACCGGTACATGTACAAGTACATGTACACTC
The DNA here is from genome assembly GCA_949987565.1 of Luidia sarsii. Classification (NCBI taxonomy): domain Eukaryota; kingdom Metazoa; phylum Echinodermata; class Asteroidea; order Paxillosida; family Luidiidae; genus Luidia; species Luidia sarsii. Next base: position 2,245,347 of record OX465116.1, read on the forward strand.
ACTGTACATTGTACTATGACAAGGCAAGTACCGGTAGTACAGACATATTTTTCATGTACTGACGACAATGCTTTTGTCTGAAGACAAGACTGTTATAATCCCCTGAGTACACACCATTAGCTTAATGCATGTTGCCTTAAATGCATGGAATGATATTCCAAAATCCTTTAGCCTCATTCCAAACCTAAAAATCCCTAAAGATGACATCTCCTGTACAGTATTATCCATTGATATTTCCTGACAAATGGAATTATCACCATTTCAATGCCATGAAACCCTTTCACAGAATTTTCCTGCAAATCGCATGGGTATACACTACACTGCTACAGCCTACATGCACATACGTGTGCCCATGTGCAAGTAGGGTACATGTTCCGGTAACTAGCCAGACTTGCACCAACATACCTGTACTGTACGGTACATACATGTACATGTACATACATGTACTGTGTACATAATAGCGTAAAATGTACACTGTACATGTATACATTTATTCATGTACATGTACATGTGCATGTACAAGTGTCTCAATTCCAATGACTATCATTACCGATATACGATACATGAACATGTACACCCTGTACTTGCGTATACATGTACAGTTGAGCAAGTGCCTTCGTAGACATGGTAGAGAAAATCATAATCATCCTGAATATTGACTTTCATAGAATTATGCATCGTCTATCTCAGACTCAAAGTACATCCTGTGGGTAGGATTAGGCAAGGCATTAGTACATTACCGGTGCATTTGTACATGATGTACATGTCACGCCACACTAAACATGTTGTACTGTACACTGCTCCTGAAACCTAAATGTCTGTATTGTAGGCCTACTCATCAGGCCTAAATGTTGTACGAGTATGCACACGAGTCTTCACCTAAAACAATGACACACTGTATACTGTACATATGTACACAATCAGCGTGTTTCTACTGACGAAAGGTTGCCGGGTGTCTCCGTGCGTCTTCAAGTGTTTCTGGGTGGAGTGTCCAGTAGAAACACAACCGGGCGTCGAATTTTCCGAACGTCATCCGGCAACCAAACGTTCACCAACAACCACCTATTGAGGTGGATCTTGCCAGGTGTCTTCGGGTCACACTCGCAGTAGAAACACACGCGGTTGCTGGTTGCCGGGTGTACCGGAAATGCAACAGAAGTAGTGAATTCCATGCTTTGACCTGCGGCGTGACCCGATTCATTCCGCACGTCTGGTCTACCCTCGACGAAGGTCGATTGTGGGCGACACCCGCCTTTTCCGTAGTGAGTAGAAACAGGCGTTTGTCGGTGATCCGGATCACCGACACCCGGAATATAGTGGTTAAGAAATACCGGGTGTTACTGTTAGTGTGTGCTCAGTAGAAACACGGTGAATGTATATGTATACATGTAATAGCAAAGAGCCTGCAGAGCTTGCTACACGTACCGGTATACCATTTGTATATCGGTACATACAATACATGTATGTACAGTGTGTACATGTACATGTACATCATAATTGAAGACTGGTTATAATTATCCAAATCGCCGGATACAACCTTCCCAGTAATAAGGCCCTGAGTACAAGCTGAACAGACTACAGCCTGGTGCTGGTTGGTAATTTGCAGCAAGTAATGAAGCATTAGGGGGGTACCGGACCGGTACATACATACATGTATGTATCAAAGATCAGACCTGTCTGTCCATGTATAATGAAACTCAGACTCACGGTCATGTCATCAATGACAGCAAAGTGAAAGGTCAGCCCAGCAAACTTACTGAACCTGACAATCCGTATGAATCAGGTGTCTAACATATGCACCTCACCAACTACCCACTCTTGTTTGCCATGTTGTGGTTTAAATACAAAATAATACTAATCAATGGCACCACCTTCATCTTCACATGAACAGATATCCTAATTCTCCAACCTTGCACTGCATTTCAATTGAGGAAAAACAATCCAGTGGGCAAAGTTTAGACTTTAGACATTTAAACCATGTTCGCCCTGGACTTACTTTGGGTAAACTAACCAAATGGGTAACATTTAACCATTTTAAGTCCAATGCGGACAGCCCAATACATTTTCCTCCCAGGTTACCCGACTCGAATGGGTAGATTAACCGAGTGACTTGTGCCCGGCAAAATTGACCAGGTCATGACGTCATGATGCCGTGCGTTTGTATGCGGCAGTCGGTTGAGTTTTAACGGTCGTAATGGTTAATTTAATTACCCATGTGGACAGTCCAAGTGCGGACGGCGGGGAAGAGTTACCCATTGGAATTCTACCCATGGTCTCGGTAAAAAAATAAGTCCAGTGCGGACACGGCTTGCATTCGTGGCAACCCTAGCGTAGTCACGATCAAAATCTGGGCCCCCGTATTGAGACTCACGTACGTTCAGATCATGCGCCCACCCAAATGCACATCAAATCCAATCCTCTTCAATTGTTCAACCAAATCTCAAAAGAATAGAGAAATCTAGGAAAGCTCACAGTTTTGTGCGAATCCCACGGGTACATTTTTTTACCGTAACCAACGCCTAAAGGGTCACATCCTCCGGGCTGAAACTTCTCCCCTTTCTGGTGGAAATCTGAACCCCATCCCTAATATCATTTCTGTTTTTCTGTTCCGAGGTCAAATTGAAAAATCCTCTGGGACACAGTTGGTCTTCGGGTGTGTGGGGCTTTTTTTTTTCTTCTTCTCCAACCGCTGCTGGTCCATCAAGCCACAAAGGTCCCACATTAATTAAAGTTAAGCCAAAATGATACTGCTGTCTGCCCTGCGGACACTGGGCTGATTTGTAAGTAATACCCCTGGCCTTGCAAAGTGGCCTAGAACGCTCAGGCTGTGACCGGAATCCTTTTTTCTTTTTTCTTTTTTTTTCTTCCGCTTCTTCTTCTTCTTATCCTTTAGGCTAGGAGAGCTTGATGGTTGGTTGTGGTAAGCTATTCCCAGAAAGGCACGTACATGTACACTATAGTACAGGTACACCGTACATGTACATGTACCGGTGCCCCGTGCATGTCAAGCGATTGGACCGCGCACCAGCCAGAGTAGTGGGGACCAGCTATCTCAGTGGTCCACGGTGGGGACCAGCTATCTCATCAGTGGTCCACGGCAACTATCCAACTCACTTTAGGTATGCATGTGTATGTACACATAGGATTGGTTGAGAACAGGGATGCATTTTGGCTTTGAGATCCCAAGAATTGGTTCGGCTATAATTCCACTATAGATTTCCCCCTGGTAAATTTAGTTGGGATGGATGGATTTAGTTGGATCAGGTGACCATTCCCACAGCAAACCAAGCTAAAGAGACAGCCAAACCAATTCTTGGTTACAGAGTTACAGTATGCCTGCCAAACATGTCAAACCCCACACTAGGCCTTAAAAGCCCCATTACAACATTGGGAAGATCGGAAAACATCAATGTCCACAGATTTCCCTTCTAATTTACACAGTTTGTAGATGGTCACTATAGAATTCTCATGTTGAAATCATATGGACTGGGATGCTGTACTTCTAAAGAAATCTCCACTCAAACATTGACATCTAATTTATTACTCGTGAGTCAAAAACTATTTCCTACACTACAGAACGGTGCAAAAACCGTGACGGTTTTTTGCCTTTTTCGACTTTCTCAGATTACCATTTGAGCTAAAATCTTTGCAGGATTTTTGTTTTTAAGGGCAAGGCATGCATCTGAATATGTACAAGGTACGGTACTGTATACAGTGTACCATGCATGGGGCAGAACGCTTTGGTTCATTCAAACCATGGGTGGCATAGTTGACGAAAAAATGGCTTTACCATCGGTAAAATACAAGCCATCAAGAGTCTTGCTTATCTGAAATTACATGTAGGGATCCATTTCCCTGCCATATTGAGTGAGAAGAGCAACTACCGGCTGACTCGGAGAAGCTGTACATGATGTATAGTCTATCCATGGAGGAAGCTACTCCATGGTCTATCTATGGCAATTGGCATCATGACAAACCCATCCATACCCACTCAATCCCTCCTAGATGTTCAGAAGTAGATATATTGTTATCAGTGAGAATGTAATTCAATGCGGGTTTGCCCTACTTGACATACGTGTACATGTACATGTGTACTAGTATGCATCTATACAATGTATGTACCGGTACATGTACATACCGGTACATGGTCCTGTACATGTAATGGCACTGCACGTGTATGCTTTTTGCATTGCCTGGTTGCTTACCAACAAAAATATTATAGGCAACTTGGGTGGGATTCGAACCCACAAATCCTCCTTTCTAAAAAAAATATCAGGGCTTAATGAGGGGACTGCACAAGGTGTATGTGTACATTGTACATGGTATGGCATGTACTGTACCGGGGTGCCAATGTTAAGATTGTCCCTTGCGTGCCTTGTACATTATACGTAATACAATCCAAAGTATGTTCCAATCCAAAGTCATTACATGTGTACAACAGCTTGACAGGGTACTCAATCATTTGTCAATCATTGAATGGCTTTAGAAAGAGGGCCTACAGTATAAGTGGAGCAGCTAAAGGATCCTTAGGAAAACCCTTGAAATCTAAGGCTATGGAAAGTACATGTACATGTACATGTGGCTTGATCTGCGGTAAATCCAGCACCAATGAATATCTCTCATTGTGCTGTGCATGTCTGGATCATAATGGTAAACCCCTTTTACATCTACAGTAAGTAGAGCACGTTACAATCATAGATGTTCCTACAGTGTGTGCTTTAAATAATGAAACAAACTATGAATTCAGATTTATACTCTTGTGATAAAAACTGTCTAAAATACTTAAGTATTTAGTATTTAGTTTTAAATGAAAATTGTAAATTGAACTTAAATGCAGCCTTTTGGCTGTGAGAGTTTGGTCAATAAACCATAAATAATAAAATAATAATAAAACTACTGTACTTGAAGTGCAAAACTATGTACATTTTCAATTGACATTTAAACAAATCAAATCAACATGCACTCAGACACATCATTCTCTAAGGTAGAGCTGCAGGTACATGTACCGTAAAAGCTCTATTGCCATTGAATTTAGTGAAAATCTCGGGGAAATTCTGGATTTTTTTTTTCTTTCAATTTCCAGGCCACAAGAGAGTCTGCTTGGCGGCCTGGGCCGTGCTCCTCTGATGGGTCGGCTGGACACACCAAGAACGAAAAAAAAAACACCTTCAGGGCACGGCGATCGGCATCTATTGAAAAGCACGGCATATCCCTTTGACTGCATTACAGAGCCAATGACAGCCTTGGTTTCTTAATAGTAATTTGTGGTGGGCCCAACCCCATTGAGAGTCTATAAAAATCCGATCAGCATTAGAGGACTGTATTAGAGCGGCATTAATAGTCATTTGGCTGTGTCTCCTTTACTTGTGCGGTCTCGTGAACTAAGTATAGGCATGTGCATTAAAGCCCCTACACAACATTGGTAAGATCGAAAAACAGAATTGTTCGCAGATTTACATGAAACTTATAAATACAGTTTGAAGATGGTTATAGTAGAAACCTCTCACTGAAATATTTCTGCCTAAAATGTTGTATTTTGGGAGAAATGAGTAAAAGAAATAGTTTACGTCTAACCGAGATCTAAACTATTTTTCAGAACAGTACGGCGTTGAATGCTGCATCTTCGCGAAACAAATGAACCGGTTTTCACGATTTTCTCGAGACTCGGTTGGCGGATTGAGCTGAAATTTCCACAGGTGTGCTATTTCATGCATATGTTGGATCAGACAACGTATGGATGGTATTCTTTGACCTCAACCAATGTTGTGTTATCCCTTTAAACAGTGCACACTGAATGGTTATACACATATACAGTACAAGTACAGATGAATCCATGTATGAAGATGTACAATGCAAATTGCAATATACACAATACAAATAGCACTGTTAATCTTACTCTGAGGAAAAACAACTTTGGGATAATACTTGAAGACTAACCAATTGGGAAGAGTGCATCAACTTTCACAGCAACAACTACTGGAATTCCTCTTCAAATTTTTTTGGTGTTGTTGTACCGGTAGAGTCACGTGAGGGCGCGCCTACTGGGTGTCCCCAGCTTCAACAATAAGCTACTTATTAGTCCCAAATTAATCAAGCTATACACTTGGATTGTCCCCTACACTGCATTGATACATGCAGCTGTTGATACAAAAGCTTCTAAAGGCATTCTTTATTATCTAGTTATAGTCCTCAAAATCTGGGAAGAATACCACAGTGCTTTGTTTATCAGATGGCATGTAGCACCAAGAAGAAGAAGAAGCATAAATGTATGAAAAAAAAACCCAAACAAACAGTGTAGCTTTTCTGCTTTGCTGTATTGGCAGGTAATGCTGGGCGTGTGAGCTATCAATGGCTCCCCTGCCAATGTCTACAAAACCAGGTCACATTTACATGTGTAAATGCTTGTGCGATCAGGATCTGATCCCGGGATCTGATCCACCTCTTGGCAAGCATCAGACCCGGTTCGTCAACCATGTCAACATTCGAGCAGTGTAAATGCAACACGGGAGTTTGATCCTGCAAATTGACAAATGGCGGAATCCGTTGCAAGCCTGGCCAAGTGCGAGAAAACGAGTCCGCATTTAATATGATCACTGACCTCAGTGAATGACCTTTTGAGACTGCTTCCGTTGCTCCATGCACGATCACTATGGGATCAGGACCCAGTTTAAAGGCGGCATGGATCAGATACATGACCTTCTTGACCACAGGATCTGATTGCACTCGCCCAATCAAGAGTAAACACTCTCCTAGTCTCTCCTCCTAATCAACTCCCTTGTTCCTTACCCTTTCCCATCCCACCCTCCCTCCCGCCCGTCCCCTATAACCCCCCACACAAAATGAAAAAGTAGAGTCTTAAAGGTCTGTCTGCCAGGCTGTCTGGATGGCTGGTTAACTGGCTAGACCACAATCCTCCATCCCAACCCCAGACGCCCGGCATTGTTCACCTTGAACAAAATCAAAAAATCAAAACTAAGAGACTCCTCTGAGACTGGTCAGTGCATCCATTATTACGTCGTCGGGGTGGGGGGGGGGGGAGTCGGTAGATGCCATAATAATTCAAGCTGGCTGCATATAATGCTGTGGAGATTGGGACTGCTCCAAAGCATTACTGTACTGGCTCCAGTCCCCATCCGAATTGCACAGTGGATATATGCCGCAACACCAGAAGAAAAAAATTTCTCCACTCCACCACAGATGACCTCTTCCCCCTCCACACACACACACACCAAGAAAACTTCCCCTATATACACATAAGCCGCGTCCGCACTGGACTTAAAATGGGTAAACTAACCAAGCAAATGGGTAAATTGACCATTTTAAGTCCAGTGCGGACAGCCCAGGAAGTTTTCCTCCCAGGTACATGTAACTTACCCGACTCCAGTGGCTGGTTTAACCGACCAACTTCTGCCCAGTTAAATTGACCAGGTCAGTTTAACCGAGTCGATAAGTCCAATCCGGACACGACGTCTCGGTAAACGACTCGGTAAAAAACCACATCCGGCACCCCGCACGTTACGTTACTGTATGCAAGAGTCGTGCGGGCGCAGGGTAACAACGTGTTTGTGTACCTAGAGTACATGCACATGTACATGAGTCGGTTAGTTTTACCCATCGTCTCGGTTAGTTTACCCGAGTCGAAAAGTCGGACGCCGGGAAGATTTACCCATTGGAATGTTACCCACGGGCTCGGTAAAAAATAAGTCCAGTGCGGACACGGTTCTATACCTCCTCTTACCTCCACTGCACCTCGGACATCCACCAACTCAATATGAAAAGCCTATTCCTCCCTGACACACACCCATACACACACATACGCGGACACACAAAAAATCAAATCTCTTGATGGAAAAGCTCCCCAATGCTATTTAAAGGGATTATTGGCTAATGCAATTTCGAGACAGGGCAACAAGCACTGCTCCGCCAAGCGTAATCAAATTGTTATCGGGCTTTCTGGATTCCCCCCCCCCCCCGACCGGAGGAAGAGAAGAAACCCGAAAACTGGGGGACCCAGGAAATGCCGAATACTCAGGGAGAGTGACAGACTATGAGAGACAGACAAGAGAGTTGAAAACAAGACAGAGGAAAATAAGAACTTACTGATGAATAATTTGAATTCTTCTGCCCTATAGGAAAAAAAAAGAAAGAGAGATGACAATCTTCAGAAGACAAGTCAGAATGCGTGACGAGACAACTTGACTTGAGGAAATGACAAAAAATGACAGGAAATGGAGTCCGTCGATTAGAAGATGGGGGAAGAGATGGGGAAAAGAGACAAGGAAAGACAGCTCTGGATAAATAGAATAAAGATAGAAGGAGAAGATTGGGAAGATTGTCGCTGGATAGGATCAGCAGAATGCGATTCCGTAAATCCCGACTCCAAAGGCCAACTGTAAAGGCAGTACCCACCATCTAAATACAAGCACTCCGGTGGCTTGTATTGCTACGTACAGTTCATCATTTCCTCTCGCTATCTACCTCCACATGCATGTATACACACATAAACACCTACATATACTTATGCTGAGACTCCACTGAATGTCACATTAGCATAGCAGAAGCGATTTATGTCTTGCTTAACTTTGCATACATGTATGCATGTGTGTGCATCTAGATCCATACAGTATACCCATGGGAATACGCGGTACATACACGTACATGTACAGTATGTACGTGTGCACACTGTTCAAGCACATATGTTACAGTACAACAATGATTTAATACTGTACAATAATGTAGAGTTCTGTATACATACACATGTACCGGTACATCTTAAAGTAGGGTTTGGAAGTAATCCATGTGAAGAGGTACAGTACGCCTCTGAGAAGAACCAGCGAGTTTTACGTGAAGTTTTACATCTACATGTATGCACCCCGGTACAGTATACAGTAATATACATATTTATGTACACAAGTAAATGTACACACGTACATACATGTACAGCTACATGTGTACATGTACCATACTGGTCAAAAATAAGTAGACTCCACATGAAAGTCCCTTCGCGATTTTTTGTTGTTGTTGACTCGTACGGTAGTGTGAAGTGTCTCCGTGAAGAACCAGTGAAAATATGAAGTTTTCAATCTTTGAATCGTCACAGAACCACACCCCTTCTTAAAGAGACACTTTCACATGGTGTGCCCGCAAGACTTACGGTATGTACAATGTACATGTACCTGTATGTACATGTACAGTGTACTACACCATGCAAAGTTTCCAATCTTAGTTTTACACACACATGAACATGAACATGAACATGAACATGAACATGAACAAGTACATAATGTACATTTCATATCTAGGTATTTATGCACAAATGAGGAACATACAATGTACATATATTGAGAATAAACAAGATACTAGTACATTAAAGTGTCTCACATCTTGATCCTAGCAGGACCTTTCTGGCAGAAGCAAACAAATCTTCCCTTGAATGTACATGTAAATTGTACTTTGAATCAGAAATGTGAAAATCAAATACAAATCATAATCTACACATGTATGTATGTAAATCATATACATGATGTATCTATTTATGACATTTGTAACTTGTTCCAAAACACTATACAATGTACAGTACATGTAGGCCTACTGTACAGTACACCTATAAGTACCGGTAGAAAAATTTTCTACCTTTGAGAAAGATCCATCTGGGATATAAAACATCTGATCTACAGTAACTTATACATGTATTTCAGGTTTAAAGACTGCTGAGAAAGAGAAACAAGATATGGGTTGATGCTCATTATTTCACGTTGCCACGGCCTCCATCTTCCCCCGATGGATCAGTCACATATCAGTCAGCACCGTATGCCAGACGGCCGGCGCTGGTACCTTGCCCCATACCGGTCTCCCGTGCACAGGCTTCACCGGTTCCCTACCTATACCACGGTATAGGCTTGGGCCTGTCTCTAACCATGGAGGAGCTCCCTCCTTCTTCCTCCATGCTCTAACTACCCGGCATGCCCGGTGCGCATTTCATTCAGAGCGCTCTACTGCACATGGACACGGCTGATAGCATGCAGCGAATGTGCGATACTTACATGCTCTGCTGGGCTGTTCCCCTTAACCCCGCCCCTAGACCCCCGATAAACCGGTGCTCTCACGCCCTCTTATCAGTCATGTGTCCCGACCAATTAATCTCAGTCCAGTTCCGACTCCAACAATCATCATTGAATGGCACTACTACAGGTAGCAGCAGTCTCAATGGCAATCAAGGGGTCTTTGTCAAAGCAGAACAAAAATCGTACAAACTGCTTCTGTAGACAGAAATGACCAAAAGTGCATCTAAATAAACAATTTAAAAATGGAGGGACCTGACGGGATTCAAACATCGAAGGCAGACAACACAAAGGCAGAATTTGAGCTTTGAGAAAGGTCCTGCAAGGATTGAAATTCAAAGTGCCCTTTTAAGTTTTTGCAATTGAGATATTAAACACAACTAATGTGAACCTGTATTCAAGCCAGGCATTATTAGAAACAACATTATTGCTGATCAAGCCACGAGCATAAAAAGCAGACATCTTTTTGTCTTGGCTTCTTCTTATTTTCATTTTGGACAGCCAGCAAGGGTACCTGTCTACCACGACCACAGTACAGATACATGTACATGTACAGTGTAGGGCCTACAATCATGTATATTTCCAAGCGACCAAATGGACCTTTCAGCAGTTCAGTAGCCAGCAACTTTAAGAGAGGCTTTCTACATGTACATGTAATTCTAGGCTATAATTTCCACCGTGATCTGATAGGAATGAAAAATTGGCCAAATAAGTTAAGTACTGATTGCTGTTCTAAAAATTTAGTGGGCCTGACGTTTCGATCCTAGCAGGACCTTTCTCAAAGGCTTCTCAAAGACCTTTCTCACTCTGCCTTTGAGAAAGCTCCTGCTAGGATAGAAACGTCAGGCCCACTAAATTTTAAGATTTACATTTTGGTAATTTTAGTCAGTAAGCAGTTTGCAACATGTTTGTATATCACCTTACTGATTACTGTTGTTAATGGCAATTGACAGACAAGGCCATTGTTAAAGCTTAGCATTGCTTTATCAATCCCCACCCCTCCCTCCAAAAAAAAAAGGAGAAATTAAAATTCCTATCACGGTCAGACAAAAATGCCAGACCACACCAATGGTAGTATTGTAGCTGAAATCTGGGGGAGAGGGTAGGGGAAGGGGAATGCTTGGTGGTTTTTCAGATCAATACACCGGAGTGCCATCAACATTATGAATGTAAATACCGTTATTGATTTCAACACGGGGGATCTATGGGATGCCTCATTACCCAAAGACAACAGAGCACCATTTTGCCTCCACCTTCCCAACTGTGGGACGAAAGTAAAAAACACACACGCACACACACCAGAAAACAAAAAGTACAGCATAAAAATCTGCGGATCTCCCCCCGGGCCAGCCAAAGGGGAGCACGGCTAGGCCGAGCGAACGGAATGAGCTCATGGGCAAGATGGTGCATGTCCTTGCATGTGAGCGTGTGTGCATACGTACTGTACGTGTAGGCACCGCGGACTGTGCGCGGAAGACGCTGTGGGCGCACTGCATGCACCTGCCTGCAAAATGCCCCGTCGCCAAACCAGACACTGTTATCTTAATTGCTCTGCAATATTCCCAGCGGTTAATGAAAGGGAGGGGTACACTCCTAACCCCGTGGGCCTAAAAAAAGCACCCTCTATCTCCCCAATCGGACAGAACGGGGGAGGACTGACAAAGACTGAACCCTCAATTTTAGTCGTCTTCAAATTCATTTCTTTTTTTCATAAAAAAATCTTTCGTTCAAAATATTTTTCAATCCTGCTTAAATAATTGAAAATATTTTTCAATGCTGCTTGAATAATTGAAAATATTTTTCAATGCTGCTTCTAAAAATTCCAATCTTTCATCATTACTTTCATTTCATACATTTTCATGCACGTATTTACTCCTTTCATTTTCATTAATTTATATCATTTATGTTTGACAGTTTTTTTCATTATCTTTCTTGAAAATCACGTATTTTTTTTCCTTTAATTTCTAATTTTTCTCATGAGTCATGTAATGTCAGATTACTTTTTCATACTGTAATTACTTTCATATTATAATTAACCCCTGATCCTTCATGTTTGATTTCCCATATGTTTCATTATAATTTTTTTTAATCTTGTTTTACATCCGTTTTCAATAGTCCTTTTTAATTCAACATATATCATTATAATTGCTTAACGAATTTTATATATTTCCCTGATTACTTGTGTAATTTCACATATTCTGTTAGCATTTTTAATTAATTTGTTTTCAATATGTTGCTAAATTGACATTATTGTGAAGAGACAAAATGCCAAAAATGTGTATCACCTCCGAAAACGATATACAAATGAATTTATGACATAGAAAATGAAAAAATGAAAAGAAATGAACGGAAAAAACCTAGAGAGGTTTGTTAACCACAGAGAAATGGGCATTGAGTTTTGGTATATTAAGTGCCATGGTTCTTTTCAGAACGATTTGTACCTACATGTATTCCAGGCTGTGTATACTTTCTGTGTATACAATTTTTGACATTTATGGCAAGAATTCTGTGACTTTTTCCGCATCCCAATAAAGGTCGAACATAATTCTTAAAAAAAAAAAATTACAGAACTGTGGTCTAAAGACTGTTCCTTGCCATTAAGACTTACTTAGTTTTCAACTTGGGTTTTGAAAACTATTCAATGTTGATGAAATCCCGTCCATAAGTAAAACAGTAGCAGGCAACTATTTTGCTTTATCTGGAAGACAATTAAATCATCAACTTTTGAAATTCCCTGACTTTTAAATGACTAATATGATCAATTTCCTAGACCAGGGAAACACAAGTCATGTCATGCAGATTCCTCAAAGATCCCTACACACCTGCAATGTTTACGCTATACTTTCAGTCAGTGTTTGACTGTACAATCAACTTTTTTCTTTCTGAATTATTTGTCTAGGACTTGGTTAAGTCTACAATCCTGCACACTTTGACAGAAGCAACTTAGCAGCACTTGAGCATACACTGTACCTGAATATGGAAGAGGTCAGAGAAATCTCTCAGCCACTGCCTTGAAGTCCTAGCTTCTCCAGTATTCACAATCGTCAAGCAGAAGAAGAGCACCGAAAATTAAAAAAACTCAAACAGGAAAGAAATTCCTGAAGCCTGAAGTCTCGGCAGAGAGAAGTACAAACCGAAAAACAGTCCACAAAACTTACTGGGGACGGAAGCACTTTGTTCCAGACTCCAAACAGTGGATGCCTGTTTTTTTCCTTTCAACGCAAAATGGCCAACTCCTCACTGAAGGACATCAAAGCTGTTGCAGAAACTTGCCATCTCCGAACGACAAATAAAGCCGCATCATCAAATAAAGATGTCAAATCGGACAAGGATTCTCCATTGCGCAAGATATGCCGGCTCCACTGGCGCAACAATCAATATAGGATCTCAGAGAGGTTGGGGTATGTACATGTTCATAGTAGCTGCCCTCCTTCAATAAACTGAGCCGTGAAAAACACGCCACGCCGCTGTTAATTTCTCTCCGTGCTGCGTCTCTCGGCTAGAACTTTCTTTCCGCTGCGCAATGACAGGGGGAAGGGGGGGGGTCGGTACGGTAGGCGCAGATGACAGCATTCGGGGGGTGATGGCAGTGTTACGCACACACGGAGTTGGGTTGACTCAGAACGTCCGTGGAAGCTGTGCACGTCACATATCCAGAGGCCCGCGGTGGTGCGCGCCAACGGTATAACACGTTAGACGAGATGACAAATGCTGCCGGACGACGGCAGAAATTCCTGAGAGTGGTAAAAGTCTAACTACCTTTTTCTGGCTAGTGTTCGTAAAAAAAGAAAGAAGATAGGTGGGTAGGAAGTGGATGGTTTACAGTGACTGCTGGGTAGTGATACCCGATTGATGAGGAGTAGGAGGATGGAAATGGTCAGGAGGGATGCTCAGATCGGCTCGGCATCTAGCGCTCTTCAGCCTCTACCTCATCAGGGCCTCCTATGCCTGTTGGCCTCCGAGATAAGATGAATTCAGCCGCACATCCCACACACAGCCAGACGACACACACAAATACAATCCAGCAACCCCCCTACCTCCTCTTCCTCCCCCACAACATACACAGCACCATATAAGGTCAAAGAGGCGGGGCTTACGACGACCAATCACGCGCCGAGCTCCCCCAGCTCATGAATGAGCCCGGCTGCCATGACTGCCGGCCCCGGCAGTTGACTGGGAGGCGGGGCTTATAGTCTCACCAATCACACCACCCCGACACGAATATTCATGAGGGTAGATTAGCATGGCCGCTCTCATGAAGGAAAGCAGCACTAAATAAATCATTCGATGAAGACAAAAAATAAATGAGTGTGGCATGAGCAAAAAAAAAAACCAGAACCACCACAATGTACACCGTGTACAACAAGAGCATGTACATGTAGTTTTGAGAATGGAGTAGGTGGGATATTTGTGAAAGGCAAGCCCACTGATCCAAGGCCAAGGCCAATGCAATTACCCAGAATGCTCTCTCCCTCCCCCCCCTTGCAGTGGGCTCATAAATAAACAAGCCATCCCCCCACCCCCTCACATGCAATCATTCATACATCTGAGAGAGACAACCTTGACAACATGGCCGCCCCCACAGTACTCAGGCCCGGACCCGGGGGGGGGGGGGGGGCGGGGAGAGCCAGTGATAATGGCCGATACTATCACGCCGAAGGTTAAAAGCGGTTACGTTACATTAATCACAATGTCTGCTCGGGCTCGATGAGGCTCCTGATACGAGCCGCCCGCCAGAATTTAAGCGATTGGGTGTGGTTTCTGCCCCCCCCCTCAACACACACACACAAGGACGCTTTTATGAATGAAAATCCCCAGCGCCTCAAAACACACATGCCATATCCTGCAAGGCATGAGCAAATCCCAATCTTAACATCTAATAACAAGACTTTGCCGAGCCTAACGTTTCGATCCTAGCAGGACCTTTCTCAAAGGCAGAGTGGCTTTGCCTTTGAGATAAATATTCTGAACCCTTACACCCGCTCCACTAACGATTTACATTATTATGGAACCCTATCAACTGTTGGAGGGCCTGACGTTTCGATCCTTGCAGGACCTTTCTTAAAGGCATTATAGCCTAGTAAGCCTACACACCTGTATATTACAGTTGGCCTTTAAGAAAGGTCCTGCTAGGATCCAAACGTCAGGCCCACTAAATTTTAAGATTTGCATTTTGGTAATTTTAGTCAGTAAGCAGTTTGCAACATTTTTGTATATCACTTTAAGACTTAAGCCGATACGCTTTTTTCAATTATCTTGAGTAGAAACCCTTTCAAAGGCAGACTGCCAAGGACAGAGAGACAAACATTTCTATCTGACGATTCTGCCTTTTTGAGAAAGTTCCTGCTTGGATGAAAATGTCAAGCCCTCTACATTTTGTCGGTAAGCAGTTCGCAATTTGCTTTTTATCTCACGCTTTAGTAATATTGCTGCATGTTTTGGAGGTACATGTACATTGTACCGGTACCATGTTCTGTACGAAGGAACCTCACTCTCTCTTAGATATTAACACATATAATTAGATGCTTGATGGCCAATATCAGAATCGGACTCTTCTCACACCGCATGGGGTGTTGGTCACCGGAGCACAGTTACTGAATTAAAGTGCAAAGCAAAAAATCAAATGTGGGTATTTCAAAAGCAAGCTCAACCCCAACCTCCCTCACAAGAAAAAAAAAAAAGGAAAACAGTAAAAATGAAACAAATATATAGAACCTGATTTGATGGCAGTGAGACTGTGCAACAGTTTCAGACTAGACTAGACTTTCTGGCTCTTGTCGTCAGATTGTCTTAATTCGGGTCTACATCAATGGCCCCTAAAACCAGTCGCACAGGCCTGGGACAGATTTGAGCGGGGGAGTTTATAAATTGCGGTAATTTGCCGGCCCAGAGTAAAGGGCTGATAAATAATTGCCAAGTCGCTGTTCCGAATCCGTCCGTCTGGCTGTCCCGTCTACCCCAGACTGCCATAAACATCACTTGGACGGGACCAGAAAGAAACATCTCCCAATAAGATGGTGCTTAAGTCACGGTGAAAACTGCTAATGCTATAGGGATTGCAATGGTCTCAGTCAGTACTAGAAGTCATTCATTATATGTTTAACCATCTTTTATTATCCTGGCCCGGCAATGAATTCAAAGAAACCATCTCCTTGTTGATATCATCTTCCAAATGAAGGCCGCAAGAGTGAAATGCTGGCGCCGGAAAGCTTAAATCAACAAAATTACACCGCTAGCACTTTATAGCAGGACCTTTCTCAAAGGCAAAATTATTCCGATACTTTTTTTGAGATTTGCATTTTGATCGTTTGAGTCAGTGAGCAGTTTGTACATATGTACATGCAGTTAAACTTGAGGAAGAAGGGAGTTATTGTAGAGTCACTATTTGGGGTTTTAACCACTTTGCGCCGGGAGGGTTTTCAGCGCCGATGACCGCCATACGAGGGTTTTTGAACAATGCATCATTTTCAAATCTCGCTAAAACAATCGGAACAATATATTTCTGCGAAATAAACCGATAAGGGTATACTATGGGTACAAGAGAGTAGATTTTTAATCTAAAACATGAAAAGGGGGTCAAAGGAAGTTTTGTGGTATACGGTAAACCCCTGATCATGATTCTACCCAATTGTGACTCATTTTCGCAGAGTCCATCATATGTGCACAAACACAAGTGCAGTACATGTACAGTACATAGTACACCCCGGTACAGTACATGTATACATTTACGCAACCATAACTATGTATGGTCCCCAAAGAGGCCAGATTAGAGTGCCTGTATACATATTAAGGGTCTTAATGCACATGCATGTATGTCACGGCATGTCCCGTCCGTGTAATTTCCGTGCCCGAAAAATTTAACTCAGCCCCCAAGACATGCTGTCTCTATCGCAATTGTCATTATCAAGGCAACCCAGGCACCATAATGGACCTGCCTGTATTCAAACTATTTCTGCTGGGGCTCCCTCTCTGTCCCTTAATGCAGTTAGCGAAGAAGGTTAAGGTCATCACTGCATTCCTTCAGGGAAAGTAGGGAGCCCACCGAAAAATCCAAGCAATTTAAGTCATCGGGTCATCTTCCTTTCTTGAAGAAGCTTTCTTGCCTTAAGAAAAAGAAACCCTTCTGGCAGGAAATAACCTCGTCAAAAGAATGGAAAGATTGGGACTATGGGGGCGTAGAAAAAAAAAACAAAGCTGAAAACTGAATTAACAAACACTATTGTCTGGAGAACTGAGGCATCTCAATTAACAATGCTCCGCGGCATTGCCATGACAACACCCAGCAACGTAAAGAGAAATGGTGGTTTGGGGGGGGAGGGTGGAGGAACGCGAAGGCTCTCAGACCAGCTGGCACCAGGAAGACAATGGGAAGGCTGGCGCCACCAATGTGGGGAGACATCTCCCACTATTTCTCCTGAGCAGCCACTGACAGTGACATTGACAAAAATTGGTGCCGTGCTTTCTGTCTCTCCCCTTCAATCCCTATTCCTGCCTCACTACCAATCACTATTGTCCTTCTAGTACTATTTACTCCAAAGCGTTCCTTATATCAAACACATCTGTGTGCTCCCTCTCGCCTCTCTCTCTCTGTCTCTCTTTCTCTCCCTCTCTCTCTCTCTCTCCCTCTCTCCTCCCCTCTCCTCTCTCTCTCTCTCCCTCTCTCTCTCCCTCTCTCTCTCTCCCTCTCTCCTCCCCTCTCCTCTCTCTCTCTCCCTCTCTCTCTCCCTCTCTCCTCCCCTCTCTTCTCTCTCTGTCCCTCTCTCTCTATCTCTGTCTGTCTCTCTTTCTCTCTCTCTCCCTGTCTCTCTCCCTCTCTCCCTCTCTCTCTCTCTCTCTTCCTCTCTCCCTCTCTCTCTCTCTCCCTCTCTCCCTCTCTGTCTCTCTCTCTATCTGTCTCTCTTTCTCTCTCTCTCTCTCTATCTCTGTCTGCCTCTCTCTCTCTCCCTCTCTCTCCCTCTCTCCCTCTCTCCCTCTCTCTCTCCCTCTCTCTCTATCTCCCTCCTCCCCCTCTCTCCCATGCCTTCTCCCCCTCTATCCTTCAATCTCTCCTTCCCTCTCTCTCTCACTCCCTCACTCTCTCTCTCCCCCTCTCTCTCACTCACTGTCTCTCTCTCCCTCTCTGTCTCTCTCTTTCTTCTTCACTCCCCCCCCCTCCCTCTCTACCACACACATACACGCACGGACCCAAGGTCTCTAAGAGGCCAACAAACATGACGTTGGCGGCGAAGACGCAAGAAACGAGCCACTGAATTGGAAGGGGAAGAAAAAAAGGTAAGAAAAAAAAATACAAAAAAAAAGCAGACTTCAAAGGATGCCGCCGAATCAAATCATACATACCCCCCCCCCCTGTTTCCGTCCAAATTGTGTCCCATTGTTGCCAACGACGACAGCCTGGAGCCGGACATTGATAATTTCTACCTTGACGATGATGAGCACTGGGGAGGGGAGGGGGGGGGGCAGAAAAATGCCAGCAATGGTGCAGAAAACAAGCCATTTTGTCTGGCTCCAAGCAATGACACTTTTTTCTTTTCCTTTTTTTTTCACCAACTGCCAACGACTGAGCATCGATTCGCAATCTGATGGCCCTGGTAGCCAATGCCATTTGACGCGGCTACAACCAAAATAAATGAAAAAGATATAAATATATTGATAAAAACTCAGTACTGGCTTGGTGTCACTTAATAACGGGTCTTTGATAAAGATGAGGTGTATTCTGATTGCAAAATATTTCAACCGAAAACGCCATCTCATCCCAAAAATTCAAAACTGTCAATAATTTGGACTTCACGTGCACGTATATGTACATGCACATCTGGTTTGAGAATTTGTTGAAAAACCTATTCTCTTTTCTCTTTTCTGTTTTTTTTTTGGGGGGTAGGGGTATAACGTATGCATTAATTTTGAAAGGTGGTGATATTTGAAGATAAGCATTGTGGAAGCACAAAGTGAAAACTTCACAGTGACACGGCATAAGTCATCTCTGTTCAGATGGAATGTGGCTCTGAAAAGAGCCAGTATCTTTTTGAGAGCAACACCAGAGGTAGGTGGTACATGGTTCTGAAAAGAACCAGAGTGATAACTCGACGTTCCGGCCAGTATACTCTGGCCGTCATCAGGAGAAAACCATACAGTGTCAATGTCTCAATGTACAGTGTCAGTGTCTCAATGTCCTAAAGTCACCTTACATGTACATGTATACATGTACATGGTGTCACCGCAAACCCTCCTTCATTGAGGATGGAATCGATGGAAATTTGTTCACACGCAGGTACAGTTAAAGGCCCAATACAACAATGGGAAGATCGAAAAACATCAATGTCCAAAGATTTCCTCCTAATTTACACAGTTTATAGATGGAATCCTCATGTCTGGGATGCTGTACTTCTCAAGAAATCTTCACTCAAACATTGATCTAAATAGTTTATTACTTGCGAGTAATAAACTATTTCTTACACTACAAAAACGGTGCAAATATCATGACGATATTGCCTTTTTCATCTTTCTCATTTGAGGTAAAACCTTCACAGGATTTCTTTTTTTGGAATGTTTAATGGTTTAACACACAAACTGTAGCAATCTTTTAACTTTTACCAATGTTGTATTGGGTCTTTAAAGCTCCATTGTGTACTCCTTGGAGCTTTCACCTGAAATTAGTATTATACATTTATTAGAACAAAAAGTATCAACAATTTTCGTTTTAATTCAAAGCAGCATGTGCACCTTTAAATTGCTGCTCTGTGCACAATGCGCATAATGTCTGCATGTGCAAATACGCATAGAGTGCGTCCTCTTGCATTATACATTTCATTCTTAATTAATCAACTTCCCCTCCAGGGGAATTCTTCTTAAGGTCAAGGCAAGTCAGACAAATGGAAATAGACAAAAATCTCTGACAAATTGAGAGGTGCTCGTCAAAGCCCTGAAACCCTGCCCCCCCCCCCAAAAAAGAAACTTGATACAAATGAAAGAATTTCATTGGCTCCTTTTTTTCGCGGGGACAAAGAGACTGATGAAATTCACTTGTGTGAAATGAAATTCACTAGTGTGGGTTAAAAATGAAGTGGAGAATGCAGGATTAGTGTACATGTACATGTACACACGTAAATTACACGTACATGTACATTGTACATGTACATGTACATCATGTTGTACATGTATACAGTGTACATGATAATTATTTATAATGTACACGTGTACGTGTACATGTACATGTACATACATGTACACGGGTACTTCTACATGTACTGTAGGCAATGGTACCGTAGGAGACTTTAGCTGCGTTTCCACCGGACCAACATTTAACAGAGACGATGGTTAAATTTCCAATGGTCAAATTTGACCGTGGTTCCCACTTGGACTTTTGAGTTGGTCATTTTAACCGAGACGATGGTTAAAGTAACCGAGCTGACAATGTAACAGCTACTGTAATGTAGGCGCTGTGCGTGACCTTTGGGGTGACAAAATGACCGTCGGTAGCAATGCGAGATTAGGTCAACAATTAAGCGAGTGACATGAAGCAGACATTGTGCAGTTAGTGCATATGTTAAGTCATAGACCGGATGTGTTTTTTTTTACTGAGTCCCGTTTTACTAAGTGGTGCGTTTCCACTGGACTAATCGGCTCGGTCAAACTTACTTGGTCACTTTTACTGGGCAGAAATTGGCCGGTAAATGTAACCATTCGGCTCGGTTAAAGTACCAGTAACTGCTTTAAGAGGAAATTTAACTGGGCCATTTCCACCGGACTTAAAATGGGAAAAGTAACCATCGTCTCGGTTACTCTGACCAATTTAAGTCCAGTGGAAACGCGGCTTAAAGTGGTCTACCATGTATCTAACCCGTGGTTTATTTTCAGCAGTCTGTGATCTATAACGGGTTGGGGGGGGGGGGACTGAGACAGAAACCCTCAGGCCTGGCTAAACTGCTGGCCATTTCCATGCAAATGGGAAGCTGTCAAGAAGAATTGCAGAATGGCCCATCTGAAGAAACACACAATTGGGATGCAGTTTGTGGGAATCCCCCCCCCCCCAAAAAAAAATCATCTCCGGCGTCCAGGGGAACAAAAGACACCGTCTATGCGGCTATGAAATTCAGAATTTCCAATTGACCAAAAAAAGCTGAACTGAAGTGGTCATTTTAGTCAGTGAGGAGTTTGCAATGTCCAGTTACCAGTACCAGTAAAGGCGGTAATTTGTATTTATTTTTTGTATTTGATCCTAACAAGACATTTCCAATGATTCTGCTAGGATGTAAATTGTCAGGCCCTCTATATATTATACACGTACACGTAAAGTAAAGTTGGCAAAACAAAATGTCAATTATGGTAATTACTTTTTTACTAATGAGCTTGGTATTATTACAAAAAATGATGTGGTGCAATGGTGCATAGCATTGAAAATGTGTATATTTGATGCATATTGGATAACAATTACTAATTGGATTCATGCGCTAGCCTAAATCACCATCTATCTGCACATGTGTGGATGCATGGATAATATAACATCATCAACTTTCACTGGCAAAGGCTTTAAATACCATGCGACTACACTGTAGTGGCTGCAGCCGATTCCCATAGACTCATGTACAGTCTCCAGCCAGGCTATCCAGTTTGGCGCAGGACTTGACTACATGTCTGCATTACTCACCATACACAACGTGGATGATTGATAGTATGTACATGTACATTGTACATGAACATGTACATTTGTGTAGCAGGACATGTACGTGTACCCGGAATACTGTACATTCAACAACTACATGTACAATGTACACGTACGTACATGTAGTACGGTACGTGTACATGTACATGTACCCGGAATACTGTACATTCAACAACTACATGTACAATGTACATGTACACGTACGTACATGTAGTACGGTACGTGTACATGTACATGTACATGTACATCACTGCACACTCCATACATGTACATGTACCGTACAATATGGCATGTATATAATGTGCTCTAACACATTAAACTGACATTCAACTGACACAAGGTTCAATATGTACGTACCTCCTCCAGCATTTGAATGTACTCCCACACAGAAGACATGCTGACTGTAGTCTTGAGAAGTACATGTACACGTGTAAATGAGACCTAATGATACTAGGCTATCACCACTAAACCAAGCAGGTCTTCCTTGGTGCATGCAAATGCACACCAATGTCAAGTCTACCTTGTGTGGGTCTGGCCAAACTGCCTGCTGTGTTTATAATCTAGACATTCTCTGCATTACTGAGCCCAGGACTTGACTGTGGGCAGTCGGCGGCACTGCTGGGATACAACCGGATGCATATGTGTGCAAGAAGTACCCTGTGATGGAATTCCCTATTGAGTTGCCATCAGGTGCTTCTAGAAGCCACAGTCTACTAGTACTACACTCTGGCCTGGTGACTGGCTCCACATGCCATGTCCCTCCTGCAGAGTCATGGCCTGACTTTCAGTCTCTCTTTCTCTTCATAATCATAGTCTGTTGTGCTGCGGCCTTAGATAGAGTTCTCCATCCATCTGTCTATTGCCTGGTTCAAAACAACTACCATACCGGTACTTCCATTGACCCATTCCTTGATTTCTTCAAAGACCCTTTACAACATCGGTAAAGATCAAAATATTGCCACAGTTTATGTGTTAAACCATTAAACATTCCCAAAAAGAAATCCTGCGAAGGTTTTAGCTCAAATGGTAATCTAAGAAAGTAGAGAAAGACAAAAAACCATCATGGTTTTTGCACCGTTCTGTAGTGTAAGAAATAGTTTATTACTCATGAGTAATAAACTATCTGTATCAATGTTTTCTCGAGAAATACCGGTACAGCATCCCAGACCATCAGATTTCAACATCATTCGAGGATTCTATCATGACCATCTACAAACTGTGTAAATTAGAAGGAAATCTGTGGACATGTTTTCCGATCTTCCCAATGTTGTATTGGACCTTTAAGATAGGATTCTACCTTTCCGGAAGCCTTTGCTGGGATAGAAACATCAGGCCCTCTAAATTTCCAAAACCTGTGCAGTTGGGGACATTCAAATCTCTAAAGCCGCGTCCGCACTGGACTTAAAATGGGTAAACTAACCGAGCAAATGGGTAAATTGACCATTTTAAGTCCAGTGTGGACAGCCCAGGAAGTTTTCCTCCCAGGTAACTTACCCAACTCCAGTGGGTAGTTTAACCGACCAACTTCTGCCCGGTTAAATTGACCAGGTCAGTTTAACCGAGTCGATAAGTCCAATCCGGACACGACGTCTCTGTAAACGACTCGGTAAAAAACCCCATCCGGCGCCCCGCACGTTACGTTACTGTACGCAAGATTTGTGCGGGCGCAGGGTAACAACGTGTTTGTGTACCTAGAGTACATGCACATGTACATGAGTCGGTTAGTTTTACCGATCGTCTCGGTTAGTTTACCCGAGTCGAAAAGTCCAAGTGCGGACGCCGGGAAGATTTACCCATTGGAATGTTACCCACGGGCTCGGTAAAAAAATAAGTCCAGTGCGGACACGGCTTAAGCCACTGACAATATTCTTGCATGACTTTAAAGTCTTCAGAAAGCCAGAAAAAAAGCCCGACTTGGCCCACTTGTGCGAGGACGGACTTATTTATTTCAGTATGGCTGAGGTTGTTCCCATAAAGGTTGCATATAAAACATGCACAGTAGGACACCTTTTAAAGAAAATTTGATAACATAGCCTGGGAATACTAACAGCCAAAAAATATAGAGACCCAAGATTTCCAGGACTGATAAGGATCAATTGAAATGGCTTATTAGTTATCTTTGATTTTCATTTGATTAATCTTGTGAAAGTTAATAATGTTTGGGGGGAAGGGGAGTGGGGGTTTGGGGTGGGGTGGGGAAGCTTTATACAACACAGCATGTCTTCTGTGGCTGCACGTCCCATAGGCTATAAATTTGGCATTCAATGAGTCTTTCTGTATCACCCTTTGGTGCAAGGCTGCACTTTCCAGTGTAGGCCTAGTCACAGCTACATGTATGTGAATCCATGGGCATCATCTCTCAGTCTCACGAATGCAATTTGTGATATACAAAAATGTTGCAAACTGCTTACTGACTAAAATTACCAAAATGTAAATCTTAAAATTTGGTGGGCCTGACGTTTCGATCCTAGCAGGACCTTTCTCAAAGGCAGAGTGATAAGAACAAAACAGATACATGTACACGAAGGAAGGGGGAGGAGAGTGAATAGGACACGGATGAGAAACAAAGGACAAAGAGTGAAGCTGGTTGGGAGAGATCAAAGGGAAGGGCAAGGTGTGGGGTAGGGATTAGTGAGAGGAGGGGGAAAGATCAAAGCGAAGGGCAAGGTGTAGGGTAGGGATTAGTGAAAAGAGGGGGAAAGATCAAAGAGAGAAGTGTGAAGGACTGAACACAAAAGAAGATTATCAGAAAGCTGCATGGTGTTAGAATGCAAGTTGTTTACACTAAAATGTAGGTCTATAGAGGACCTGACATTCTGACCTTTCTCCACCATTGAGAAAGAAATATAACCTGCATTTGGCCCTCAAAGATCAGATTACTGTCATTCTATATTAAAAGTAAAGGTCTTCATAGCACTTTTCTGTTAAAAAAAGATATTTTGCGAATCAAAATGAGTTAAGTTTCTTGTATATTTATACAAGAGAGTGGGAGAGAGTGGAAATAGAGAGGAAGGGAGAGAAAGACAGACACAGAGACAAACACAGAGACAGAAACAGAGTCAGAGGGAGAGAGCCAGCTAGGGACAGAGAGAGGCAGAGGCAGAGAGAGACAAGGAGAGTCAGAGAGACAAACAGACATAGAGAGTCACAGATTCAGACAGACAGAGAGAAAGAGTCAGAGAGAGACAGATGGAGTCAGACAGACAGACAGAGACAGAGAGACACAGAGACAGAGAGGAAGGTTAAAATCGAGAGACAGACAAAGACACAGACAGTGACAGAGAGGAAGAGAGAGAGGAGGGAGGGAGAGAGATATGGAAGAGGAGAGAAAGACAGAAACAGAGGGGTTGCTGGGCAAACAACAGGGAGTGAGAGGAGAAGGGGAGAGAGTAGGGCAAGAGAGGAAGAGATAAAGAGGGGAGAGAGTGTGGGAGAAAAAAAGGAGGGTGAGGAGAGGGAGATAGAAAGACAAAGAAAGAAGCAATTTCATGTGGGATTTGGGGTTTTATCTTTTTACTGTCCATGAACACAACAGTGCATCTCAAAAGCAGACATCTGTCAGTCAGAAAGCATGGGAAACCTATGTCAGTCTCACCCGGTGACAAATAGTACATGAGGGGATGAAAGGCACTAAACTCCCTCTGCCACTTGACCCCCTTGATTGACCCATGCTGCTCAGAGCTACTGGGCAAACACACAGAGGTAACGGGATACACGGAGCACACAGGGCGGAGGCAGATGTACATGTACACAACAACTCAGACACAGAGTGCTGAGCAAATAATGAAGTGCAGTGCAAACTTACAGTACGTTTTCATATACTGTACACAAGTCAATTAGCCCTGAGTACAATTTGGCTGTAGACAACAATTACCCTTTTTCCAGGAAGAAGACTAGAAGAAAAAAACACTGTAATGTGGTGACTGGAGCAAGTTGTTGGGATATTTCTTTTCTAAAGATTCCCCATTTTTTTTTTTTTTTTTTTGGGGGGGGGGGGAATTCAGACCATTGTGGTTTAAAGAAAATATGATTTTGCTGCCATGCCACTGCAAAGCTGCTTCTATTTTCTACCTACTGTAGATGCAGAAGATCATGTAGTATTAAATGAGCAATAAATGTATGCCCAGTGCATTGTCCTACTCATGGAGCAATGTCTTATTCCTCCATGTCCTACTGTAGCATATGCCGCGTTCCAATCGCGTCATGATTACCATGTTCACGAGTTCACTAGTCGTGAAGAAGCGTTCCAATCGTCTGGTAACTCGTGGTCACCAGTCGTAAACTTGAGGCAGAAATCTTGTCTCCAGTTCACGACTTGGCAACAAAATGGAGTCAGGAGGTCAAAGGGCAAAATGTTTTGACCATCATCGATGCATGCATGAGTTGCAATAAGATTACGATACATACGGTGGCAGCTTCTGCAGCCAGGAACGAAAATGTGAGTTTACCATGAATTTAGTACGCTGTTCTATACGCATATGTCGGGACTAATAGTAGTTTCCATTACATCAGATGCGATTCGTCGGCGTACGAGTTGTCCGACTTGCGTACGTTAGTGAAAACCAGCCGCGTACATGTGTAGCATACTCTTCGGTCTTTGCGCTTGCGCAATGTGCGTGTTGGCGTGGTGTTGGTGAGTAGCATTGAAATGCAGCCCACTCGTGAACTGGGAAATACTGGTCGTGAACACAATACACACGGCATGATTGGAACGCAGCAATAATACAGAGCTCAACTGCATCTGCACTTGACACAATAATGAAACCAAAGCAATATAAATAGTGCAAGGGGGTACTGGGGAGGCTTAAACAAATAACAGAGGACATCGAGGCACTGACTGGACTGGCGGGACGGACTGTTTACATCCGATTGACCTAATGACCGACTGATGCGATTTGCATCCTCCCTTCCCTCCCTCCTCTCTCACTCTCTCATCCCTCCTACTCCCCTCCTCTCCCTCTCCCTCTCCCCCCCCCCCACAGTATCCAATGGCCATTTATTACGCTGGTGGTCTGGATTAGAGCATTGCAGACAAAGTGGATTGCCCTGGTGAGACATGTTGCACTGTACAGGCATGTATCTACTGGCCCGAGTGCGGAGACGATGACTGAGAAGATGATATGACAGCTCTTTATATCAGTCTAGGTTGATATACAAAAATGTTGCAAACTGCTTACTGACTAAAATTACCAAAATGTAAATCTTAAAATTTAGTGGGCGTGATGTTTCGATCCTAGCAGGACCTTTCTCAAAGGCAGAGTGCCTTTTGAGAAAGTGCCTTTTGAGAAAGTGCCTTTTGAGAAAGTGCCTTTTGAGAAAGTGCCTTTTGAGAAAGTGCCTTTTGAGAAAGTGCCTTTGAGAAAGGTCCTGCTAGGATCGAAACGTCAGGCCCACTTAATTTTAAGATAAGTCTAGGTTGTGAAACCTATGTCAGAAAATAACCAGAATGGGAAAAGTAGTAGATAAAAGGAGTAGTTAAATTGTCACATGTACCATGTACAGTATGTGTGAATGAGAGAATAAATGAATGAGAAAATGAACGAATGAACTAATGAATGATTTTGACTTTTCAAGAGGACACTTTATTCAAACGAAATATTCACAAAACAGTTACAAAAGCATTAAAAAATTAAACCAAGAAAATATCACGATACTTGACCGTAATCCAAAAACCTGGAATCAGATCATAAGTTGTCAGAAATTTTAGATGAGGTTATCATTATTCACACTCAATAAGATTTGTTTTTCATTATGGTGCCATCTTTGTATAAAAGAATGAATGAACGAATGAAAACAACGAATGAAGGAACAAATATAAAACTAAGTGAATAAACGAACGATCGAACAAGTGATTGAATGAACAAACGAATAAACAAATGTATGAATGAGCGACCAAACAAATGAAAAAATTAATGAATTACCAACAAGCAAATGAACTACAGTAATATGCCAAAATTTTACAAACTGCTCAATGACTAAAATGACCAAAAAGTGAATATCAAAAATTAGGAGGGACTAACATGTCAATCTAGCAGGACCTTTCTCAAAGGATAACGGTCCTGCTACGGTAGGATCAAAATGTCAGGGTCTTCATGTTTTTGATAAGCAAATGAATTTACTAACCGAAAAATTAAAGGAAAAACAGAAAGAGCAATAAAAGACTAAATAAATTTTTAAAAATGAGCTGATGAACAAATAAATGGATGTAAGAATGAGTGAAAAAAAGACCAATGCATGAAGAAATAAACAATCAATTGAAGAATCAAAATAGGCCAATCGATGTACAGCGATCATTTTGTTACCAAAACTATCAAAGTAAGAGTGAATCAAAACATACAGGGACAACAGCCATGATACGTTTGTTCAGCATTTCTGAGCTACATGTACATGTACATGCCTGTCTTGGCTAGACTGGCTAACTGTCCATACAAAGAATGTGAAGTGTCTGGGTTTCAGAAAAATCTCTTCAGCCTGGGTTCTTCCAAAGGTCTTTGCCCTTTTTTTTTTTTCTAGGCTAATTCTCCGGTCCCAAATTAAATGTGCCCACTCGCAAAGGCTAATGTCAATGACTGACAGGCTCAGATTCAATCTTGCCCGAGCCCTGCTCCAGCTTGAAGAGTCAACGGAGAAAAAAGAAGAAGCTGGTATCAATGAAGAGGACGAGGAAAAGCCGATTAAATTCACTTAGTCCAATAAATATCCTTCCCCAATCTCTGCTGCTTAGCTTCGTTGAAGTGGCATCCCAGCAACACGGGGTGATTAAATTGAAAACCCTGTTCAGATTCCGATCCCCCTCTCCCCCACCCTACCTTAAATGTTCTGTTCTTTAAGCATCCTCCCACTTTCAAAGCTGGCTCTTCCTTCTATCCACCCATACCCTCTCTCTCTCTCTCACTCTATCTCTCTCTCTCTTTTTCTCCCTCCATCCCTCCCTCTCCCACATCTGCCTCTGTCACTCTCTCTCTCTATCAGCTTTAATCTCTGATTTTGTATCTGATTCTGGCTCTGCTGTGGCTCTGCCTTGCTTGGCTGCAAACTCCCGTCTGTCTCTGTCACTACATCTGCCTCTACCTCTGCTTCTGCCTCTGCCCCTGCCCCTGCCTCTGCCTCTGCCTCTAGCTGCCTCTAGCTGCCTCTGTCCCTATCCCTACCCCTGCCTCTGCCTCTGTCCCTGCCTCTGCCTCTGCCTCTGCCTCTGCCTCTGCCTCTGCCCCTGCCCCAACCCTGCCTCTGCCTCTGCCCCTGCCCCTGCCCCTGCCCCTGCCACTGCCTCTGCCTCTGCCTCTGCCCCTGCCCCTGCCCCTGCCCCGCCCCTGCCTCTGCCTCTGCCCCTGCCTCTGACCCTGCCTCTGCCTCTGCCTCTGCCTCTGCCCCTGCCCCGCCCCTGCCTCTGCCTTTGCCTCTGCCCCTGCCCCTGCCCCTGCCCCGCCCCTGCCCCTGCCTCTGCCTCTGCCTCTGCCTCTGACCCTGCCTCTGCCTCTGCCTCTGCCCCTGCCCCGCCCCTGCCTCTGCCTCTGCCCCTGCCCCTGCCCCTGCTCCTGCCCCGCCACTGCCTCTGCCTCTGCCTCTGCCTCTGCCCCTGCCCCTGCCCCGCCCCTGCCTCTGCCTCTGTCTCTGACCCTGCCCCTGCCTCTGCCTCTGCCTCTGCCCCTGCCCCTGCCTCTGCCTCTGCCCCTGCCTCTGCCCCTGCCTCTGCCTCTGCCTCTGCCTCTGACCCTGCCCCTACCCCTGCCTCTGCCTCTGCCTCTGCCCCTGCCTCTGCCTCTGCCTCTGCCTCTGCCTCTGCCTCTGCCCCTGCCCCTGCCTCTGCCTCTGCCTCTGACCCTGCCCCTGCCCCTGCCTCTGCCTCTGCCTCTGCCCCTGCCTCTGCCTCTGCCTCTGCCTCTGCCTCTGACCCTGCCCCTGCCTCTGCCTCTGCCTCTGCCTCTGCCCCTGCCTCTGCCTCTGCCTCTGCCTCTGCCCCTGCCTCTGCCTCTGCCTCTGTCTCTGCCTCTGCCTCTGACCCTGCCCCTGCCTCTGCCTCTGCCTCTGCCTCTGCCCCTGCCCCTGCCCCTGCCTCTGCCTCTGCCTCTGCCTCTGCCTCTGACCCTGCCCCTGCCTCTGCCTCTGCCTCTGCCTCTGCCCCTGCCCCTGCCCCTGCCTCTGCCTCTGCCTCTGCCCCTGCCCCTGCCTCTGCCCCTGCCTCTGTCTCTGCCTCTGCCTCTGCCTCTGACCCTGCCCCTGCCTCTGCCTCTGCCTCTGCCCCTGCCCCTGCCTCTGCCCCTGCCTCTGCCTCTGTCTCTGCCTCTGACCCTGCCCCTGCCCCTGC
This sequence comes from Luidia sarsii, assembly GCA_949987565.1. Classification (NCBI taxonomy): domain Eukaryota; kingdom Metazoa; phylum Echinodermata; class Asteroidea; order Paxillosida; family Luidiidae; genus Luidia; species Luidia sarsii. The sequence continues at coordinate 2,275,375 of OX465116.1, forward strand.
CCCTGCCCCTGCCCCTGCCCCTGCCCCGCCCCTGCCTCTGCCCCTGCCCCTGCCTCTGCCTCTGCCTCTGCCTCTGCCTCTGCCTCTGCCTCTGACCCTGCCCCTGCCTCTGCCTCTGCCTCTGCCTCTGCCTCTGCCTCTAGCCCCACCAAATGACTGGAGTTTGCAGTTACACGATACGCACTTCTTCTTTTTTTTAGATTTTTTAGATTTGCATTTTGATGAATCTACTGCACATGTAATGTCAGTAAGTAGTTTGTAACATATTTGTATCTCTTCTTGTCAGTTTCTTTTTCACAGTTGGGTCCTGTGTGAGATGGGAGTGACAAGCAAAGCTACCACTGGTCCAGAGAGTGAAAAGGGGAGAGGAGTGTGTTACTGGTCTGTTACATGTACGTAGGTGGAGTTGGTCTCTTTGCCAGTGTCGGAACTACATCAAAGCAGAAAAGCCAGACACAAGACAACTCCCTACCTCCCTCTCCTCCCCCATCCCACCCCACCCCCCAACAAAAAAAATCCCGACAACTGTGCAGAAGCAGGTAGTGCCTCCAGCCAAGGGCTGGAGAGAGCATGAAGGAAATAGGGGACAGGGGGCTTAAAATACGCTGTTTATCACCCCCTCCCTCCCAACCAAAGAAACGGAGGAGGCTGCTTGGGAACATTATTGGAATTTCATTCAATTATGTCTCTCCTAAGGGTGACCTGCCCTACGGGGAGCTGGGATTAGATATGCACACAAAAAATCGGAAGGTGGGGGGGCTGGTTTGGAAATGAATCCACGAATTTGATTATTAAAAACAGGCAGGGGGAGGGGATGGAAGTAAAGAATTATCTGGAGGAGAATCAGGGTTAGGCTTGATACAGATTATCTGAGAAAACCTCCAGCGGGTGGACTCCAAATTGAGGCCAGTTTGCGGCCTTTGTGTGGTGAGACGCTTCTGAGTCTAATATTAAAAACCCTAACCCTCCCAAATCCTACAGAATCCTATTGTCCAATTGTAGGAATTCGTAGGATTTGGGGCATGTGGCAGTTGATGCATTGTAGGAATTTGCAGGATTTGGGGCATGTGGAGTTCTGTCACTGTAGGAAAATGTAGGATCTGGGCTACAAGGCCCAATCTGATGGAGGAGGATTCTGTAGGATGGGTGGCATGTTGAGTTTTTGTCAATTGAGGAAAATGTAGGATCCGGGTTACAAGGCCCAATGTGATGGAGGATGACATTTTAGGATTTAGGGCATTTAGTAGTAAAAATATACATTATTACAAAGGGGGATATGTACCAATTGTCCAGGGAGATGCTGTTGGACTGTCAGGTTTGGGGATGCACTGGCCTGCATTCCTGTGTGTGGTGAGATGCTTCTGAGTCTAATATTAAACATTCATATTCATCCATTTGCCGTGTCACTGTGGCAGTAGGAGGGTTCTTTGTGGTAGCAACCATGAATCCATTGAGTTAAGGCGACGATATGAGCCAAGCTGGTCTGGTGCAGTCTGATGACATTTACAAACCTTCTCTAAGCCAAACACATAAAAAGATTCAATCTGCACATGGTGTCTCTGCCAACCTTTTACATTGTGAACCCACCATGCAAACCTTCACATTTTCATCTGGAAGACTGGAGTTGATGGTTCTTCTCAGAGCCACACTCACCCACTCAAATGAAGAGATTCTGCACATGGTGTCAAGTGCTGTAAAAAAAACCTTACACTGTGAACCCAACACGGCAACCTTCACATCTCATCTGGAGTCGGCAGTGGTTCTTCTTAGAGCCACACTCAATCACATGAAAAGATTCTACACATGGTGTCAAACCTCTTATTCCACCATGCAAACCCTCCAGTCAAATTGAAATGTACACTGCACATGCATGGGGCATGCCCTTCCGCAACACAGACTGAATTTTATCCTCAGATAAAAGAAAGAAGTACTGCACTTGAGAGAATAAGAAAAACTACTTAATAGTCTTTTACTTTTAAAAGGGGAGAACAAGAAAAACAGTATCAATAGCCAGCCTTGCCTAAATAAATAGGTCAGAACCCATTAATTCCATCCAGAATACTAGGCCATGGTCTTGCCAGCGGCAAAATCCTGCAATAATGCTCCAATAATACTGCAAACATACCACCGACCCCCTCCCTCAGTGTCTCCCAAGTCCCTATCTGTCTCCCTCTGAGTCTGTCTCACTCAGTCTGTCTCTGTCTCTCTGTCTCTCTCTGTGTCTCTATTTCTCTCTTTCTCTCTCTGTATTTCTGTCTCTCTCTGTCTCTCCCTGTCTCTCTCTGTCTCTCTCTGTGTCTCTCTCTGTCTCTCTCTGTCTCTCTCTCTCTGTCTCTCTCTGTCTCTCTCTGTCTCTCTCTCTCTCTCTGTCTCTCTCTGCCCCTCTCTGTCTTTCTCTGTCTCTCTGTCTCTCTCTGTCTCTCTCTGTCTCTCTCTCTCTCTCTGTCTCTCTCTGTCTCTCTCTGTCTCTCTCTGTCTCTCTCTGTCTCTCTCTGTCTCTCTCTGTCTCTCTCTGTCTCTCTGTCTCTCTCTGTCTCTCCCTGTCTCTCTGTCTCTCTCTGTCTCTCTCTGTCTCTCTTTGTCTCTCTCTGTCTCTGACTGTCTCTGTCTCTTTATCTCTACATATCTTATCTGTATCTCCCTCTGTCTCTCTCTGTGTATCTCTATCTATCTCCCTCTTTCTCTCTCTCTCTCTCTGTATCTCTGTCTCTCTCTGTCTCTCTCTGTCTCTCTCTGTCTCTCTTTGTCTCTATCTGTCTCTGTCTCTTTATCTCTACATATTTTATCTGTGTCTCCCTCTGTCTCTATCTGGTCTTTTCACACCAGACAAATCTTTGGGTTGACGCGGGGTTGAAAATCGCAACAGTAACAACAGTCCGACTAAATTCCATGCGAAGGAAATGAAAGAAATGAAACCAAATGTTCAACTTGCACAATTTCATCCCATGATAAAGGCAAGGAGAAATCGATAAAGTTCAGTTGATTTGCGGGGGGGGGGGGGCTTTAAAGGCGGGAAGGGTGAGCTGAAAAAGGATCAATACTTGAATCAGATTCGGCCAGTGGATGAAAAGCGGCATCTTTAGTGTCTTGAGTAGATTAATATTAGCCGGGATCAATGGTAATCTGGGTGAGCACAACGGTGAAGCTTTTAAAGGAGCCCTCTGTGGTGGCTTATTGATATTGACAGGATTGACCGCCGCCATTGTCCAGTGGAGCACTATAGATTAGCCATCAGTGGTCTGTGTGTATTAAAATCAAGCGGGTGGCTGCATACATTAAAATGACCAGCAGTTAACCCTTAAAGGAACTAAAGGTGATCTACAAAAATGTTGCAAACTGCTTACTGACTAAAATCACCAAAATGTAAATCTTAAAATTTAGTGGGCCTGACGTTTCGATCCTAGCAGGACCTTTCTCAAAGGCAGAGAGGAACTGTTACTGGGCAGTGCATGGGCACTATTCAAAAAGGATACGTCTAAAAGTGAAGTTCATGTACCTCTGTACATGTTGCAAACTGCTTACGGGCTCATAATGGCCAAAATTCAAACCTCAAAAGGGCAGAATGCCATGGGGAAAGGTCCTGCTAGGATTGACACATCTGGACCTTTTTTGTTTTTGAAAACGAAACCAAAAAAAAACAACGCGTAGATTCAATGGGGTTTTCCTAACTCTGAGTATAGTTAGCACTAGCCTTTGTCTCCTTGTTAGTTCCCCTTTTCCCCCTTCTTAGCCGTCACCTTGAGTGGACTGGTCTGGGCCTTGCGGTTGGCGATTCTACATCAAAATACCCCGCATGCGCAGAGCTTTAGCCTGCTTGCCTGCTGAAAGAAATACAGGCAGCTCAGACAGGATCTGAACCCGGTGTCATGCCAAATAGTGTCCCCTGCCAAATAGTGTCCACTCATTAGCATACTGAATTACTGATCGCCGATTGGTCCAATACGTATGACATTCAACCACCGTGGTTGGGGTATGGTTGCGCACTACACACGCATTGTGTATGGTTGCTGGCCTAACACACGCAACGTTGGGCACTTTAATTGGTACCGTTGGACCCTAACTGTAACCGTAACGCTAACCCTAACCCAAACAACCCTAATCCTAACCCTAATCCTAATCCCAATCCTGATTCTAATCCAAACCCTAACCCTAACGACCCTAATCCTAGTCCTAACGCTAACCAATCAGCGATCAGTATGCTAATGAGCGGACAGTATTTGGCAGGGACACTTTTTGGCAGGACACCGGGACTCCTGCTTTCTAGTGTACATGTTGTATATAGTGGAATTGACAATGTACTGAAGCAGAGTTTGCTTAGTGATGGGTGCTGGGCAACAAAGCACTGAGCATGCAGTGTTTATGGCCGTATCCGAAACGGGCGCCTAGAGCTACACACACATGTAGGTCTAGGTCTTCCCCTAATTGGAAATACACAGAGACCTGCAAAGACAATAGCCCTAGCCGTAGCTCTGGAAGCCCGTTTCGGACACGGCCTACATGTATGTACATCAAGTGATGAGACAAAACGCCCAATGTTAAATCGCATTCTTCTTGCTCCCCAAATCATATTACTTTATTAGGCTACATTGTACGTGTATCTATGATGGAAGGTGGTACCTGGAATACAGATTGGAATCTAACAAAAGACCTGTATAACATGGAGATCAAGTGGTTAAGAAGACGTCTGCACTACAAAGCAGGAGTCAAAGGTTCCAATCCCATCTGAGCTACATGTACCTGTATTTGTTCAGCAATCATCTCCAGGCAAAGCACCGAATACACAGTGCTAAATGCCGGGTAGGGCAAACTCTCATTGAATTACATTCTCGCAGTAAAACATGCGTGCCAAACTATTGCACACTGCTTTCACTAAAACAACCTAAATCTGAAATCTGAAAATCAAAAATTCGGAGGGCCTGATGTTTCGATCCGAGCAGGACCTTTCTCAAAGGCAGATGCAAAAAGCATACTCTATCTTCCTTCATAGAGCGGCAAACGAATTCAAAAAGAATTCTAATGACCAGTTGAGGGCCGCCCAACAGTATGTGTATACATGGCAAGCCGTGAAGGGTTAAAGGAACACTCACTGGAATTGAAAATTATGAACAACTGAATCGACATTCAGACCGATACCTCCACAGTTTCCTTTAAAATATAAAGGAAGTGTTACCAGTGTCATTTACATGATGTACATAAGGCAGCTTCACATTCAAAGCATCTGTGCCCCTCACGAGTATTCATCCACTAACGCGTGACACGTCTAGCGACGTGCCCTTCTTACCTAACAAACCAAGGTGTCAAGCGAGGAGACAGGTATCCTCGGTGACTGGGCACCGTGGCAACCGACATGTGGTCACGGTGGTCCGGCCAATTGGCAGCTACCAGGAGTGCGGCGCTCTCTCCTTGGCGCACGGAGCGGCCGGAGAGGTTAACGGACTGGATAACCGGATAGTGACCAGCGAGGTGATGAGGGAAGCAGCCAGTGGTTTCTGGTTGGTTTGGAGGAGGGGAGGACAGCAGAAGGGGAGGGGAGGAAGGCAGGAGGGAAGGGGAGGATGGCAGGAGGGTGAGAGGATGGCAGGAGGGGGGGGACGGCAGGAGGGGAGGGGAGGATAGCAGGAGGGGAGGGGAGGATGGCAGGAGGGGAGGGGAGGACGGCAGGAGGGGAGGGGAGGACGGCAGGAGGGGAGGGGAAGACGGCAGGAGGGGAGGGGAGGAGGGCAGGAGGGGAGGGGAGGATGGCAGGAGGGGAGGGGAGGACGGCAGGAGGGGAGGGGAAGATAGCAGGAGGGGAGGGGAGGACGGCAGGAGGGGAGGGGAGGACGGCAGGAGGGGAGGGGAGGACGGCAGGAGGGGAGGGGAGGACGGCAGGAGGGGAGGGGAGGATAGCAGGAGGGGAGGGGAGGACGGCAGGAGGGGAGGGGAGGACGGCAGGAGGGGAGGGGAGGACGGCAGGAGGGGAGGGGAGGATAGCAGGAGGGGAGGGGAGGACGGCAGGAGGGGAGGGGAGGACGGCAGGAGGGGAGGGGAGGACGGCAGAAGGGGAGGGGAGGACGGCAGGAGGGGAGGGGAGGAAGGCAGGAGGGAAGGGGAGGATGGCAGGAGGGTGGGAGGATGGCAGGAGGGGGGGGGACGGCAGAAGGGGAGGGGAGGATAGCAGGAGGGGAGGGGAGGACGGCAGGAGGGGAGGGGAGGACGGCAGGAGGGGAGGGGAGGACGGCAGGAGGGGAGGGGAGGATAGCAGGAGGGGAGGGGAGGACGGCAGGAGGGGAGGGGAGGACGGCAGGAGGGGAGGGGAGGACGGCAGGAGGGGAGGGGAGGACGGCAGGAGGGGAGTGGAGGAGGGCAGGAGGGTGGGAGGATGGCAGGAGGGGGGGGGGAACGGCAGAAGGGGAGGGGAGGATAGCAGGAGGGGAGGGGAGGACGGCAGGAGGGGAGGGGAGGATGGCAGGAGGGTGGGAGGAAGGCAGGAGGGAAGGGGAGGATGGCAGGAGGGTGGGAGGATGGCAGGAGGGGGGGGACGGCAGAAGGGGAGGGGAGGATAGCAGGAGGGGAGGGGAAGACGGCAGGAGGGGAGGGGAGGACGGCAGGAGGGGAGGGGAGGACAGCAGGAGGGGAGGGGAGGAGGGCAGAAGGGGAGGGGAGGATAGCAGGAGGTGAGGGGAGGACGGCAGGAGGGGAGTGGAGGAGGGCAGGAGGGGAGGGGAGGACGGCAGGAGGGGAGGGGAGGACGGCAGGAGGGGAGTGGAGGAGGGATTCTACTGGGTGCCTGGGTGCCTGCGTCGACAGACCCACTGGGAGCGTTGCCCAGACAAATTAAATCAATGTTTTCCTCGTGGCCGATCGTCGTGCCCAACTTGTGAAATGGGGAGGAAACGGGAGGGGAAGAGAGGGGGGAGGTCAGAAAAGGGGCGTTGGAGCGTGCTCAGATAATCCCTCAATCGTAGGTATCTATCTCCCACTCATTACAATTTTTTTTCCTCGTGCTCTATCCCCCCTTTCTTCCACATCTCCTACTAAGCTCATAGCTGAAAATGTCCCAATTTTTATTTTGAATAAGGTGCCTCAAAAGTATAAAGAGAAAGAGAATCAATGAACAACCATGCTACCAATAAACAAATGAATGAACAACAGACAAACAAACAAAATAAACAAACGGACTGAATAAACAACAAACAAAGAAACACATGAACAAAGAAACAAAAAAAATGTGGAAGTAAAATTGTCAACACCAAATTGGTTAAGAAAATGTCCTTCCCATTTGCAAAATGGTTCCGTCTCTTCTGAGACAATCCTATTCCAAAGGGAGAATCTACAGGCTTCTAACCCTGAGACACGCAGGTCCCTCTACTCCTCCTCCTCCCTCAGGTCCCATCCTCCCTCACTCCAAAGTCCCAACCCCCCCTCCCCTCCTCCTCCTCTCACTCCCTCTACACCAAGATGAAAATCTCTAGTGCTCCTCAAGCATGAGGAAATCGCAGAGGATGCAAGGAGGCGGACACTGGCGCCGAATTGTCTCGGCCAAGATGCACGACTGACACGTCAACTGCCAAAGATGGATTTGATTCTGGACGACTCTCTTCCTCTCCTCCAACCCAGCCGTCCATCAAGGTTTCCTCTTCTCTAGTTTTCCACCTTTTTCCTTATTTTTCTCTTTATATCTTGCCACCCGTTGGAATCCTCATAACTTCCCCTCTCCTTGCTGCCATTCCACTGGCATTTATTCATAATTCCAAAGCCTTCTTTTCTCTTTTGTACTCCATAGTCCATAACCCCCCCCCCCGACCCCCCCCCCAAAAAAAAAAGAGAATTATGGTTCAGGCTCTTCTCAGTTGATTGTCAAATGAAATGGTAAACCTGGTTGCTGTCTCCTTTCTGTTAGCCTAAGGGGAAATGTGCATCGATCATGTACAGTATTCCTGTGATGGAGCTAAGTAATGTACATGTAGTACAAACATGTGTATGTCATTATGTACACGATTATGTATCCCCATTTCGTTTCAAATATCTTCAAACATTGTCAAATGTGCCAGTTTTTACAGAGTGAAAATAGGATGATGTTATTAATATGTTATATATTATCTGTTAAACTTTGTTCAATTGATTTGTTTTAATGATATATAAAATAATTATAAAATTATTATTATAGTTCTCGTTTTTTAATCTTCTTTCATGTAAGGGATAATGGGGTTGTATACGTGTGTAGCTCATTTTTTGTTTAACATCTGGCTATTATCTGCCTTATTTTCTGTTTCTTTTGGTGAACTAGTTTTGTTAACTTTTTTGTTGATGGATTCGGCGCTTTAAATAACTGTTTACAAAATGTCTATTTCTTATCAAAATTATTATAATTTTTCTAATATCATATTATCTGGCTTATCATAATTTGGTCACTGGTCAGTGTACAGTACGTCATGTTCGTTATTTTCAGTCTTTGTTAAATGTTAAATGTTAATGTACGTATGTATACATGTGCCTACAATGACAAGTACATGTGTACATACCATGTACGGTACACTGTACACGTACACCATACATATACGTGTACTATGTACACCATGTACCACATGTACCACATGTACATTGTGCGTGTACGTGCGTATACGTGTACATGCGTGTACGTGTGCATGCGTACATGTATGTACGTTTATGTGGGCCTACCGGTATAATTGTGAACAGTGTACTGTACATGTACATGTACATGTACTGTACATGTACTGTACATGGTGTACATGTATGTACTATACATGAATACATTTTGTACATACCGTACTGTAATGGGGTGCACTTGTGTAGAGTACATGTGTACCTACCGTATAAAAAAAATATGTACTGTACATGCGCCGTACTTGAACTTTATAAGGAGATGTACTGTATAATATACACACCCAGCCGGCTATGTCATACATGTACTGTATATTGTGTACATATACTCATCAGCATGTTCATCCATCATTCCCATAAAGTGCAGTTCACGCATAAACTCCCCAATCATCCTGCAGCAGAGTTAATACCATAATTATTCACACCAATCATACAAATGCCCCATTGTAATAACATACAGTACACACTACTACACAGTAATAACGCCTATGGTTTGCTGTTTTACGCATGTTCAGAAAAATGGCCAGGCCAATTAGTCTGTTGTTTTTACGATCGCAATCCACTGGTCATAAATACATCGTTGTTTAGATGTGCATGTAAACAACCACCAATCATCCTATTGCAGTCTATGATGATTGCATACATTATTCCAACACTTTGAGACCAATTTAATGGAGCTATTTATTTATTTTTTATTTTTTATTTTTTTATTATTATTATTATATTTTTTTCCTTGTCACTCTGCCTTTGAGAAAGGTCCTGCTAGGATCGAAACGTCAGGCCCACTAAATTTTAGATTTACATTTTGGTAATTTTAGTCAGTAAGCAGTTTGCAACATTTTTGTATATCACCTTGGAGCTATTTATTGGATGAATTGCATCAGGAGCATGCAACTGTGTGTGAAGTGCGGGGATCTGACGTCCTTCAGTTTAGTGGATTTGTTCAGGGTTAAATAATAACGAGAGAAGAGTACAGAGTCATTTCAATCAGGCAACAAATGTATACAACAAGAGGACTCAACACAAATTCATAGGTCTGCTGAAGCATTAAATGCACTATAATGTTCTTTAAGTGCCCAAACCCTGCTTTTAAATGTGAAATCCCCCGTTAAATGTATGCAGAAATTCCATGCTATGCTAGCTCTTTAAGCACCAAATCCCTGCTTATGCTAAATCCCTGTCTAAGCGCAGAAATTCCACGCTAAGGTTGTTCGATATCCGGAATTTTTGGTTTCGATATATCGTCAGGAATATATCGCGATATTCGATATTATCGCGATATCTGGTGCGTAAGCGGAAGTCAAAGTAGTGACCTGGATTTTCATTCAATACACACTGTGATTGACGGAAACCTATATGTAGCAAATGCATCTAATTTTAAGCCATAGTTACCAATTGTTTAATCCCCTTAAACTCCTCATTTATCAACGAAAAAAATTAATTTAAAACAACTATCCCAGGTCGCTCTTTTAAAAGTATACGCCAAAACGAAACTATTTTTTGTTGATGTATTAAGAATACGTTATTACATTTAAAAAAGACGATATCCCAGGCGGTTTTCAGCAACTCGATGCTTACATATGACGTCACAAATACATGTCTGGCCAGAGCCAATGGGTCTTCAGATTAATATTCATGAGGGGAAACAAACCATCAGTACATGCAAAATCCCCCCGTTACACATGTACCCGTCATTGCAGAAATTCCACGCTAGCTCTTTAAGTGACGAGTCCATGCTTATGCGATCCATGAAATGAATTCTGCACTTACAGGTAGTACAGCGCCCCGTACGCACAGAATTCTGTGCTAAGGAAAGCCAACTGAGCCCTGGTCTATGCTTCCATGGTTGGTTAAATCATGGAGGAATAAGGAGAGATTCCTCCATGGTTAAATCAAGATTACCAATCCTATTTCCACATGACGATTACACTACAGTATACTGTATTCAATGTATTGGGTGCTCATAGCACATGAACAAGAGGAACTTTGGACAGCAACGTGAGTTCATTCATGTTTTTATTAAAAGCAGATTTTGATGAAACAAATACTTTAAAGAAAACAAGAAATGGAACAGCTGACCTGGAACTCTTATGAATAACTCTTATGAAAAAAAAGGCAGCGATAACTTAGACTGGACCGGAACTTGAACCTGAGATGTCGGGTTTTGTGTACCAGCGCTCTTACAGTAATATTACTATGAGCTATTCAGAACTGAGATGGTGGCCTTTCCAAATAGTCAAGTACATGTAGTCATTGGCCGGCGGATGGGGCAACAGAAGCATTAACCATTAACTACCATATCCACTCTGCCTTTGAGAAAGGTCCTGCTAGGATCGAAACGTCAGGCCCACTAAATTTTAACAACTACCATATCCGTGTACAGAGGTACAGTACATCCACGGGAAAGTGTAAAATGTAAAATATGAAGGCCTACTGTATACAACGAACACATACACAAAATAATATCAAGATACAGTGGATGTTCCCTGCAACATGCATACCCATGAGTACATGTACAAGTAACTAAGTACCGTACATGTACAAGTAACTAAGTACCGTACATGTACGTAACTGTACCGTATGGGGGGAGGGGGTAGGCCTACATGTACATGTACTGTACAGTACACTGTACTGTACATACATGTACATGTTCAGGTACATGTACATTTCCAGTATACGTGTACATTTGTACATGTACAGTGTACGTACTACGTACTGTACATGTACAATGTAATGTATAGGGATTTAACCATGTCAACTTGACACAATTTCTAATATGAGGGGGAGTGGGGCCTACCTGTACATTATGTACTTTACATGCCGGCAGTCATAACAGTACTGCTATGCATTTGAGTCACGAGTTCTAATGCCTTCCTGCACCAAGCCTCTGACATCGTCCTTGTAAATAATTTGTCATGGGGGAAGGGGAGAGGGGTAGGGTCAGAAATTGGCAGAATTCCAAAGGGAAGCTGAAGAGAATTGGTATGGAGGGGGGCTCTATCGGAGAGAGGGTCCAGAGAGTACTGAGTCTCCCTTTCCCCTAACTGCCTAACAGAGGCAGAGGGGGTGGGGAGGCAGGTGACAATTCAAGGGCACTATAGGTAGAAGCCAAGGGGATGGGAAGGGGAGGGATGGGGAGGGGAGGAGAGGGGAGGGGAGGGGATGAGAGGGGAGAAGATGGGAGGGGAGGCGAGACAAGGCGAGGCGAGGCGTGGCGAAGTGTGGCAACGTGCAGCAAGGCGAGGCAAGGTGAGGCAAGGCAAGGTGAGGCAAGGTAAAGGCAGGATCTGTAACCAAGATAAGGCAAGGCAAGCCAAGGCAAGGCAAGGCAAGGCAAAGTGAATCAAAGGGAAGAGAAACCAAGGGAAGGGAAGGGGAGGAAAGGAAAGGCAAGGCAAGGAAAGAGAAACCAAGGGAAGGGAAGGGGAGGAAAGGAAAGGCAAGGCAAGGAAAGAGAAACCAAGAGAAGGGAAGGGGAGGAAAGGAAAGGAAAGGCATGGAAAGAGAAACCAAGGGAAGGGAAGGGGAGGAAAGGAAAGACAAGGCATGGAAAGAGAAACCAAGGGAAAGGAAGGGATGAAAGGAAAGGCAAGGAAAGAGAAACAAAGGGAAGGGGAGGGGAGGAAAGGAAAGACAAGGCAAGGAAAGAGAAACCAAGGGAAGGGAAGGGGAGGAAAGGAAAGGAAAGGCAAGGAAAGAGAAACCAAGAGAAGGGAAGGGGAGGAAAGGAAAGGCAAGGCAAGGAAAGAGAAACCAAGAGAAGGGAAGGGGAGGAAAGGAAAGGCAAGGCATGGAAAGAGAAACCAAGGGAAGGGAAGGGATGAAAGGAAAGGAAAGGCAAGGCAAGGAAAGAGAAACCAAGGGAAGGGAAGGGGAGGAAAGGAAAGGCAAGACATGGAAAGAGAAACCAAGAGAAGGAAAGGGGAGGAAAGGAAAGGCAAGGCATGGAAAGAGAAACCAAGGGAAGGGAAGGGGAGGAAAGAAAAGGAAAGGCAAGGCAAGGAAAGAGAAACCAAGAGAAGGGAAGGGGAGGAAAGGAAAGGCAAGGCAAGGAAAGAGAAACCAAGAGAAGGAAAGGGGAGGAAAGGAAAGGAAAGGCAAGGAAAGAGAAACCAAGAGAAGGGAAGGGGAGGAAAGGAAAGGCAAGGCAAGGAAAGAGAAACCAAGGGAAGGTAAGGGGAGGAAAGGAAAGGCAAGGCAAGGAAAGAGAAAGAGTGGACAAACTCTTCATGTGTAGAATCAATAGGATTGTGGTCTCCATATCCTCCATTCCACAAGATTCAACCCATCTCCCATCTCCACACACGGCCTCATCAATACTCCCCCATCTACCCTTTGACAGTTTCAGACATCCATTTCTCCCATCCCCTACATACTGTGCATCAACCCAATCCCACAACATATAATACTCCAGAATATACAGGCCTTATGTAATGCACCCACTTTCAAAGTAATCCGACTCTACAACTGACAGTTGTCCGATATTGAATCTTAATCCATGAGATAAGGTTGGGGGTGGGGACAGGTTGCTATGGGTGGGGGAGCTAGAGGTTGTCTCCCTACTGTGAAAACATGATCCTAGAAAACCCTGCAGGGACAGTAATACTATCACCGCTTCATGAGCATCCCTCCCATGGGAAATACTCTCTGGTACATGTAAAATGTGCATGTAATGTACATGTATTCTGTACAGTACATGTATACGTGTACCGTACAGTATGGTCTGCATGTGTCTACATGTACATGTACATGTACATTGTACATGTACTGGTACATGTGCATAATGTACATGCCTGCTACACTGTGTGTTTAACATCACGATGCACTTCAAGATGCACTTTGCTTTTTGCTTGGCCTAACCTGTGCCTTTACAGCAACTGCATCAGATACATGTACAGTGTAGCATTGCTACATGTACATGTACGTTACATGTACATGTACGTACTGGTAGTCACTGTGACAAGCTTCATGTACTTGTTTAACAGTTTATAGGGTTGTACTATGTACATTGTATGTACATATAAAACACAAAGAAAGGGAGAGGGACAGAGACACAGTGACAGAGACAGTGGCAGAGAGCTAGAGATACAAAGAGGGGCACAGAAGCAGAGAGATACAAAGAGATGGAGAGACAGACAGAGACAGTCAGGGAGAAACAGAGGCAGGAAGAGGCAGAGAGTCAGAGAGGCAGAGAGGCAGAGGCAGAGAGGCAGAGAGGCAGAGAGGTAGAGGCAGAGAGGCAGAGAGGCAGAGAGGCAGAGGGGCAGAGAGGCAGAGGGGCAGAGAGGCAGAGGCAGAGAGGCAGAGGGGCAGAGAGGTAGAGGCAGAGAGGCAGAGAGGCAGAGAGGCAGAGAGGCAGAGGCAGAGAGGCAGAGGGGCAGAGAGGTAGAGGCAGAGAGGCAGAGAGGCAGAGAGGCAGAGGGGCAGAGAGGCAGAGGGGCAGAGAGGCAGAGGCAGAGAGGCAGAGGGGCAGAGAGGCAGAGAGGCAGAGGCAGAGAGGCAGAGAGGCAGAGAGGCAGAGAGGCAGAGGCAGAGAGGCAGAGAGGCAGAGGCAGAGAGGCAGAGAGGCAGAGAGGCAGACGCAGAGAGGCAGAGGGGCAGAGAGGCAGAGAGGCAGAGAGGCAGAGAGGCAGATGAAGAGAGGCAGAGGGGCAGAGAGGCAGAGGCAGAGAGACAGAGAGGCAGAGAGGCAGAGAGGCAGAGAGGCAGAGGCAGAGAGACAGAGAGGCAGAGAGGCAGAGAGGCAGAGAGGCAGAGGCAGAGAGACAGAGAGGCAGAGAGGCAGAGAGGCAGAGAGGCAGAGGCAGAGAGACAGAGAGGCAGAGAGGCAGAGGGGCAGAGAGGCAGAGATACAGAGAAACAGAGAGGCAGAGAGACAGAGAGGCAGAGAGGCAGAGAGGCAGAGGCAGAGAGACAGAGAGGCAGAGAGGCAGAGAGGCAGAGAGGCAGAGGCAGAGAGACAGAGAGGCAGAGAGGCAGAGGGGCAGAGAGGCAGAGATACAGAGAAACAGAGAGGCAGAGGCAGAGAGGCAGAGAGGCAGAGAGGCAGAGAGGCAGAAAGGCAGAGGGGCAGAGAGGCAGAGGCAGAGAGGCAGAGAGGCAGAGAGGCAGAGGCAGAGAGGCAGAGAGGCAGAGAGACAGAGAGGCAGAGAGGCAGAGACAGAGAGACAGAGAGACAGAGGCAGAGAGACAGAGAGACAGAGAGACAGAGGCAGACAGGCAGACAGGCAGACAGGCAGACAGGCAGAGGCAGAAAGACAGAGAGACACAGAGTCTGACAGAGACACAGAGACAGAGAGAGAATGAGACAGAGAAAGAAAATCCATTCATACTGTACATGTACCGTACATGTCAAATCAAGTGGCCCCATACCTCAACCCTCCTTTTTTCCCCGTTCTTGGTCTCTTCCTTTTAAATTCTTTTCTTCAAATTCACTGTCAGCTCTGTGGGACCACCAATCATATGTAGACCCCAAACAGAAGCAGTGCGGGCATACTGACATTCTTCAGATTTTCAGCACGTGACGGCTTTTCCCTTCCTCTCTCCTCTCCAACTTGGCAAGGGCTCAATTTGTCAATTGTCCTGATGACACTCTGGAAGTGTCCTGTGGGGAGGGAGGGGGGGGGGGCTATATGGAAGTACCCTGGGAAGGTTGGGGTGCGGAAAGGGCCCAACATCTTCCCGGCTCTATCTGATGGAAAGCATCAATCAGGATGTGGCGAGGAGGCAACGAGGGTTAAGGGATTGGCCTGTGTCATCCCTGTCCTCGTTTAGTTCTTCTCCCTCTTCTCCATCCCCATTCTCATCCCTCTCATGATCTTCCTCACTGTCTTCCTCCCCTCCTCCTCCTACCATTTCTCCGCATCCTCACCCACCCTCATCTTCCTGCTCTTAGAACTCATCCAGTTCTCCCCCTGCCCGCAGCCCCTTGTATGTTGTACCTTTCTTGATATATCCAGACCTTCCTCATCTTCCTCTTGTTCTCCCTCCTCATCGCCAACAACCTCCTCCTCCTCCCCAACCTCTTCCACCTTGCCCTCCTCCTCCTTCTCACCTCCTCACCTTCCTTCTCCTGCTAAACTTTCCCCTCTCTGCCCACACCCTCCTCCACCTCAATCTCCTCTACCCTCCTCACCCTCCGCATCCACGTCCTGCTCCTACTCTTCCTCTTCCACACCCTCCTCCACCTCAATCTCCTCTACCCTCCTCACCCTGCTCGTCCTCGCCCTGCTCCTACTCTTCCTCTTCCACACCCTCCTCCACCTCAATCTCCTCTACCCTCCTCACCCTGCTCGTCCTTGCCCTGCTCCTACTCTTCCTCTTCCACACCCTCCTCCACCTCAATCTCCTCTTCCCTCCTCACCCTGCTCGTCCTTGCCCTGCTCCTACTCTTCCTCTTCCACACCCTCCTAGTGTGGTGTTGTACAACACAGTGTACAACACCACAGATGCTCCGAATTTGGAGGCACTGGCACATAGTGTACAACGCCACAGATGCTCCGAATTTGGAGGCACTGGCACATAGTGTACAACGCCACAGATGCTCCGAATTTGGAGGCACTGGCACATAGTGTACAACACCACAGATGCTACGAATTTGGAGGCACTGGCACATAGTGTACAACACCACAGATGCTCCGAATTTGGAGGCACTGGCACATAGTGTACAACACCACAGATGCTCCGAATTTGGAGGCACTGGCACATAGTGTACAACACCACAGATGCTCCGATTTTGGAGGCACTGGCACATAGTGTACAACACCACAGATGCTCCGAATTTGGAGGCACTGGCACATAGTGTACAACACCACCGATGCTCCGAATTTGGAGGCACTGGCACATAGTGTACAACACCACAGATGCTCCGAATTTGGAGGCACTGGCACATAGTGTACAACACCACAGATGCTCCGAATTTGGAGGCACTGGCACATAGTGTACAACACCACAGATGCTCCGAATTTGGAGGCACTGGCACATAGTGTACAACACCACAGATGCTCCGAATTTGGAGGCATTGGCACATAGTGTACAACACCACAGATGCTCCGAATTTGGAGGCACTGGCACATAGTGTACAACACCACAGATGCTCCGAATTTGGAGGCACTGGCACATAGTGTACAACACCACAGATGCTCCGAATTTGGAGGCACTGGCACATAGTGTACAACACCACAGATGCTCCGAATTTGGAGGCACTGGCACATAGTGTACAACACCACAGATGCTCCAAATTTGGAGGCACTGGCACACAGTGTACAACACCACAGATGCTCCGAATTTGGAGGCACTGGCACATAGTGTACAACACCACAGATGCTCCGAATTTGGAGGCATTGGCACATAGTGTACAACACCACAGATGCTCCGAATTTGGAGGCACTGGCACATAGTGTACAACACCACAGATGCTCCGAATTTGGAGGCACTGGCACATAGTGTACAACACCACAGATGCTCCGAATTTGGAGGCACTGGCACATAGTGTACAACACCACAGATGCTCCGAATTTGGAGGCACTGGCACACAGTGTACAACACCACAGATGCTCCAAATTTGGAGGCACTGGCACATAGTGTACAACACCACAGATGCTCCAAATTTGGAGGCACTGGCACATAGTGTACAACACCACCGATGCTCCGAATTTGGAGGCACTGGCACATAGTGTACAACACCACAGATGCTCCAAATTTGGAGGCACTGGCACATAGTGTACAACACCACAGATGCTCCGAATTTGGAGGCACTGGCACATAGTGTACAACACCACAGATGCTCCGAATTTGGAGGCACTGGCACATAGTGTACAACACCACCGATGCTCCGAATTTGGAGGCACTGGCACATAGTGTACAACACCACAGATGCTCCGAATTTGGAGGCACTGGCACATAGTGTACAACACCACAGATGCTCTGAATTTGGAGGCACTGGCACATAGTGTACAACACCACCGATGCTCCGAATTTGGAGGCACTGGCACATAGTGTACAACACCACAGATGCTCCGAATTTGGACGTTTCAGCTTGGAATGGTTAACCACCTCACCCTCCTCATCACCTACAACTATCATCAGGTTGAACGAACATGTAGCCCACTCAGCATGTACGGTACATGTACATCAAGGCACAGTTGGCCACAACCCTGTCCATGCCCCATCCAGCCATCTGTAATGCTGGCCCCTAATGTTGCACGCATGCACGTATCCCATGATATCACCTCTCCTTCGTCATCACAAATCTTCCTCCGCTAGTTACAATATCCGCCGGGGGGGGGGGGGAGGGGGGATCTATCCCTGTAGAATGCCTTGCCCATTTCCATCAAGCACTTCTTCCCCTCTGTCCTAAGCCTTTCTGTTTGTCTCACCCTCCATCCCTGCCTCATTCTAACGTAATTGATGTGTGTGGGGGGGGGCCCAAAATGACTGAAGCCTTCTTTTTTCCGCCATTCTCTGACTTGTAATGGCTTGCTTGTATCCCACAGCCAATCTCACGGAGCAACATTACTGTTTATGTCCGATGATGATACATGACAAGGCCTAGATTGGTCATTTTGTGGCAGGACTTTCGAATTCAGAGTGTCAGTGGTGTTGCTAAGCACCGGGCCCACCAAATCCGCTATATTGTCCAAGTTTTGAACCAAGACTCTTTTCACCCTACTGGTACCCCAAAACAATATGTACAGTAGCATAACAAAATCCACACGGATGCCAATTTGTGCCAGGTTTTACTCACATACATGTACACAATGTATTCTTCTTTGTTTATTTCACAGGTATATTTTGTTCCTGATTGTTTTAGCGGGTTTTGAAAATGGCACATTAGGCCTATTTTAAGAAGAAAAAACCTGCACATGGCAGTTACTGAAATGTGACTTGATACAAAGCAACAACGACAAGGTTACAATCCAAAACTCTACTGCCATTTTTCTTCTTGGGCAGCCACTTGCTGAACACAAATCTAAAGTCAATGACATTTACCGATATCACCAAGCTATCAAAACACAACCCTTTGCAATCTGATGCAGCTCTGTCAGAAAGAAAATTAACCAGGATACCAGGTTCTACCAGACAGGCTTTACACTGTTTGGTGCATTAAGGTGTACACATATGTAATTGTAATGCTTTCAAATGTACATGTACACACACAAAATTTCACCCATTATAAGAATAAGATGAACATATTTTTGACCACTTGTGAAAAGAAAGGACATTAACTGCTGAATATTTTGCTAAGATTAACCAAAGATTTGGCATATCTGTTATCAGCTAAATCCTTTGACTAAATGCTGAATTGCCAGAGCACATTTGTACTCAGCCCTGAGGATTGTTTGAAGTTTATTTTTTAATCAGACTAATTAGTTTACTTTTTCAACCCTCTTGCCTTAATTCAGCACATTCCAAGTAGACACTGTTTGCGCTACTGTATTTGAAGAAAATGTAACAACCAAACCAATCGAATAATCTGGGCGAAGGTAAACTTTCTGGAGCAAGGCTTATACATTAATAGAAGTGAAAATGCATCGGTGCCGAAATGGTTTTATACACAGCCTAACAGAATAAAACTCTTCCAATTCTGTATCTCATTGAAAATCCGCGGATTACGATCCTCGAGCACGTACAATGAAATTCTACCCGCTAAAAAAAGCACCCATATACAAATATGTAGTTGCCAAGATGTAATCTAGACTTACCAGTGGAAGCACGGTCTTGGTCAGCCCCGGATTCAGAGCCTGAAAGTATATCAACAAATCCATCGTTACAGAGACTGTCGCGTGAGGGGGGAAGTGAGAGAGAGAGGAGCTGAAACAATCTCAAAACAGCTTCTGCCGCCGAAACCAGACTGGCTGGCCAATCAGCAAGATTGGTCTAGAAGTGAATGAAAAAAAAAAAAAACACAAGGAGAAGATGAAAAAAAAAAAATGATAAACTAGAGCAGAGAGACATGTGTCGTGCACAAAGTGGCAGTGCAGTAGTCTCCGACAGCAAAGTGTACAGACAGCGAGTTGAACGCGGGAGTGCGTTGCGGGAACTGAGTGCGCTCAGCGAGACTGGTGGGTTGTGTGCCCGTGCACCTGTGTAAAGGGCAGGGGAAAGGAGAAAGCCGGAGGGGTCCGAAACCAGACCGGATCTCGTCAGAGGCAGTTTTAATCATTTGTCTGCCTTCTGCATACGTGCGGTGTACATGTACATGAACTCGGGGCTCCTTCCGTGTCCTACAAACCCCCCCCCTCTTCCCCTCTTCCCCTTCTCCACCAATCACTTTGTAGACATCAGGGCCAGCCAAGGGGGATGGGAGGGGTAGGGGGGAGGGGTACAGGGGTGGGAGGTTTGTGGAATAAGACAAACAAAAAAGCAGAGCAAGACCCTAGGAGAGGATAGAGACGTGCTCCCCGCTAATCACATGAACCGGGAGCAAATGAGGTGTACCATTTTTGGTTAATGCATCAGCCGACTGGCATACAGGTAGACACACATACCGGTAGGTAGACACTGTCTGTGTAACACCTCTCTCTCCCCTCCCCTCCCCCCCCCCCCCCCACCACCCCTCTCTTCCCATCCACCCACGCATAGTGTATACTGAACAGGAGTCCATATGTGTAACCATTGACCATTCTGAAAAACAGTCTTGGGAGGGAAAATAAATGTTACATCAAATTGTGGTGAATTGCACAATGTATGGATCCTTCAACCAACAATGTACATGTACATGTAAGATTGAAATAAACCCAGAAACGTTCACAGATTTACATGAAACTTTTACAGCTTGAAGATAGTTATAGTAGATATCTCACAATGAAATATTTCAGTCTGCAATGCTGCATTTTGGGAGAAAAGAGTATAGGAATCATTTACATCTCACCCTGAGATCTAAATTATTTTTCGGAGCAATATGTTGAGTGCTGCATTTTTGCGAAACAAATGAAGCGAAATTTCACGATTTTCTCGAGACTCGGTTGGCGGATTGGCTGAAATTTTCACAGGTGTGCTATTTCATGCATATGTTGGATCAGACAGTGTATGGATGCTATTCTTTGACCTCGAACAATGTTGTGTTATCCCTTTAAAGATGAAAACACACTGCCTAAAATTCACCCTAAATTCTTCTCTGGGGTTAAAAAAAAAACCACAAATATGGGGAGGGACTTATGTTTCTCAATAATTACATTTCTTTCTTTTTAATTTTACATTTCGCTCATTTGAGTCAATAAGTAGTTTGCAACATTTTTGAGTATCAGTTTAAAAAACAGTGAAAGAAAATTCATTTGTAAGGTGAAAATCCCGAAAAAAAGGGTAAATTTATGTAGAGCTTTGAGCCTGAAACTTTTCAGGAGAAAATTGTATTGTATGTAAGTACTTCTGAAGTTCTGAGGCTATCAGATTCATCTGAATCTGAAATCATAACAAAGTATATTTTTTCATTCTTTCAATATTCCTTTTCAGCAAACTCCTAAAAAGGTCCAGATCTGTTAAAGGGGAAAAAAACCTTCATGAGAAGAGTGATGGAGAGTGGGTGAGAGGGATGGGGAGACCGACAGACAGAAAGGCTGATACTGACAGATAGCGAGACAGACAGACTGGGAAAGATAGACAGCTAGTGGGAGAGACAGAGAGAGGCAGAGAGAGAGACAGAGACACAAGGAGAGACATACATGTACATACATGTTCAGTACAGTAGATAGACAGGGATGTACTTGTAGTACATACTGGTACATGTACATGTACATGAGATAGTGAGACTGAAGGAGACATACCGGTACTGTACATGTACAGGTATGCATGGACGATAGACACGAGAGACAGAGACAAAGATAGAGAGTATTAGAGTGAGAGATAGAGAGTCTGAGAGTGAGAGATAGAGAGTCTGAGAGTGAGAGACAGAGAGGAGAGACAGAGAGTGAAGGAGAGACAGAGGGAGACAAAAAGACAGAGGGACAGAGAGACGAGAGAGAGAGAGAGAAGCAGAGTACGAAGAGATGGAGACAGAGGAAGGGAAAGACAGACAAAGTAAGACAGGGAGACAGAGAAAGACAGAGACAGGAACAGAGGGAGGGACAGACAGGGGATCAGAGATATACAGATAGAGACAGCTAGAAAGGCAGGCAGACAGAGAAAAGGAGATAGATGGACATGGAGAGACAGAGCCTAGATGAGAGAGAAAGAGAAAAAGAAAAGTGAGAAAGAGAGAACGACGGAGAAGGGAGGGAGAGCGGGAGCAAGAGAGTGAGAGGGAGAGCGAGAGGGGAAGAGAGAGAAGAGAGAGGGAGGGGGGGGGGGGGTTGGGAGCGAGTGAGAGCGTGCAGTGCCAACTTCATGCCCAGAAGGGCAAAAACCTTTTATACATGAATTAAAAACTGGGTTAACGTATGCGCGTGCAGAACTTCGTGTGGGGAGGGGCTGAGGGTGGGGGGTAATGTTGTCACATCAGTGCATGCATTTTCTGCGGATATCGGGGGATGCCTGGCATATGAAAGCATCACACTCGCTTTAGATTAAATCTCCCAAAAATCGAGAGGGCTTGGTATTTTCATCCTGGCGGGCCCAATCCCGAAGGCACCTCTCTCTTGCTCCTCCTTCGAGAAAACTCCTCCTCCGATTGAGACATAACGTAAGGCTCGCTAATTTTTTTTTTGAGATTTTCAATTAATTCAGGAGTGTCTGACGATGTTTCAATACCAGCAGAAGGACCTTTCTCTCAATTTCCTGTCTTCGTTACGAAAGCCGTCGCGTGTGCGGATTACTCAGCGGACTGAAACTCCTTGTGGAGGCGGCGGCACTCAGCCAAACGTGTTTGGTGGTTAATGGGAGCACAGGTGTGACTATGCAAATGTGTCTGTAAAGTGACGCAAGCGAGAGGCCTCATCTGTGGCCCTCTGCATACCCCCCCCCCCACGACGTATACGATGGGCCGGCCGACTCACTCATTACGCCCGGGGTTTAACAAGTGCCAAATGGAGCATTAGCCCATAAATAAATAATTGAATTACGCCGGGGCCCCCGCAAAGCTGTGGAAAATTGGATCGGAATAACAATTTTGTTCTAAGCAGGGGTGGAGGGAGACAGGGGGGGGAGAAGGGAGGGCGGTGAGATGAGATGAGATGGATTGGGGCGGGAAGGTGAGGTTGTGTCGCTATACACGGGCTGGGTAGGGTTAGGATGGCTTGAGATAGGGAAGATACTGTAATTTACTGTGGATGTTTACTGTACGTGTAGTGCGTGCAGGCAACAGGAAGGTTTGCCCCACTCCCCCCCCCATGAATCGGTCAGGCGGCATGCGCTGACAGAGAGACAGAAGACTGCCCATGAAATGGCGACAGGTTGTCCCACTGCCAGTAGCCTGGATGGCCAGATGCCTGCAGAATGTCCTCCAGTTTGAGGTGAAGGAAAGGAAGGGAGCCAAAGCACAACCAAGAAAAGAGATGCAGTGTTTGGATAGTCTGGTATCAAGGATATGAGGGAGCATTCTTTGTTTCAGATTGTGTTGTTCCTTTTATGGAAATACGGTAGAGAGATAGAGAGAGAGAGAGAGAGAGAGAGAGAGACAGACAGACAGACAGACAGACAGACAGACAGAGACAGATAGAGAGAGAGATAGAGAGAGAGAGAGACAGACAGACAGACAGACAGACAGAGACAGATAGAGAGAGATATAGAGAGACAGACAGACAGACAGAGACAGATAGAGAGAGAGATAGAGAGAGATAGACAGACAGACAGACAGACAGACAGACAGAGACAGATAGATAGAGAGATAGAGAGAGAGAGAGAGACAGACAGACAGACAGACAGACAGAGACAAATAGAGAGAGAGATAGAGAGAGAGATAGAGAGAGAGATATACCGGTACGTATATATAGAGAGAGAGATAAAGGGGTGAGAGAGAGAGAGACAGACAGACAGACAGACAGACAGAGACAGATAGAGAGATAGAGACAGACAGACAGACAGACAGACAGACAGAGACAGACAGAGACAGATAGAGAGAGATATATAGAGAGATATACCGGTACGTATATATATAGAGAGAGAGAGATAAAGGGGGTTAGAGAGGAGAGAGATAGATAGAGAGAGAGGGTGAGATAGATAGAGATGGAGAGAGAGAGAGATAGAGAGAGAGAGGGCGAGAGAGAGAGAGAGAGGGCGAGATAGATAGAGATGGAGAGTGTGAGATAGAGAGAGAGTGTGAGATAGATAGAGATGGAGAGAGAGAGATATGGGGAGAGAGGGCGAGATACAAAGTAGATAGAGATGGAGAGCGAGAAAGAGACAGAGAGAGAGGGCGAGATAGATAGAGATGGAGAGATAAAGAGAGACAGACAGACAGAGAGAGAGAGGGTGAGATAGATAGAGATGGAGAGCGAGAGAAAGGGGAGTGGAACAGAAGAGAAAGAGAGTAAGATCTATAGAGTAAGGGCATGAAGGGGTGGGACAGAGAGATTGGGAGAGCGAGAGGGAAGGACAAGGAGGCAGACAGAGGAACAGAGACTGACAGAAAGATGGAGAGACAGGGAGTGATAGCAGACATCGCATACTGTGTATGTTTGGAAGCTTTAAGATTCTGACAAAGGACTAGTCTGCATGTACCGGTATTTCAGATTGGAAATGACTAAATTACAAATTGCCAGCCATGTCATGCAAGCATGTCAGGTGTTGCACGTACAAGCATGTCAGGTATGCGCACACACAGACGGGCAAAGCAGAATGAACAATCCAATAAGACTAATCAAGTTTCGACGTACACGTACAAAATGCACACGTACAAATGTGCATGCATTGTAGCGTGCAGCTTTGTGTGGGCCTAATGAGCAGTGACTAATCACACGCTAGAATGAAGAATTCGGACAGAGTTCCTTGTAGCGGCAACATTTGGCACACTGTGGACAAACCCTAGTGGATCTGAAAGCTTTGGTATAGTTGCAGATGTCTTGATCCTTGCAGGGCCTCTCTGAAAGCCAGACTGAGTCTCAGAGAGGCCCTGCCGGTGTGCAGTCAAGGCATGGGGGTCTCTGAGCCTGAGTTCCTGAGATTGATGCAAGCAATGTGGGGTCATATTAAGTGAGTCAGCACTTTGCCACGTCTTTCCATTCCTTTCGGTCAAAACTTAACTTAACTTAACTTAATTGAATTTATAAAGCGCCAATAACACAGTTTCAGAGCGCTGTACAGTATAACAGACCATACAATATTAAACCACTTAAAAGTGCTAAAAACAATTTCAGAGCATTGTACAGTAAAAACAACACTACAATTAAACCACTTAAAAAAGTGCTGAAAACAATTTGAGAGCGTTGTACAGTAAAAACACTAAGAATTTAAACTACAGTGAAATGCAGAGAACAAATTTTACAAAAATCATTTACAAACATCAAAAACTACAGTAGAATGAAAAATACAAAATTATCATAATTATTTCAACAAGAAGACAAAGACCATGTTGAGTGTGAACAATTGCAGAGGTTATACACAGTGCTGGGAAGGGAAGAGTCCTGTATAATTATAGATTTAAAGGGGAATGAAACCCAGAGAAAAGTGTTGGCTTATCTGATTGGGTTTAAAAAACAACCTACAATTACCTACACTGTATGTGCTACTCACCTACATGTTTCATAGAGAGGGAAAAATCATGGTCGAATTCGCGTTCCTGCAAACTGCCATCTTTTCGAATGGCCCGCCAGTCACTGCGGGGGGTATGACATCGCAACGGAAAACTCCCGCATGGGCCCGGACGGATGTACCCCTACTACATGTATATACTGTACTGCATGCAGTTATACACTGAACGATGGTGTACTGCCAGGCTTTTGGATGTCAAACAGGTCTCTTGTCCTTGTTGGGAACTGCATGGAAAGATTTCCCCAGCTTTTTCCCGCTGGCATTTTGTCCGGGGCCATGCGGGAGTTTTCCGTTGCGCTGTCATACCCCCCGCAGTGACTGGCGGGCCATTCCAAAAGATGGCAGTTTGCGGGAACGCGAGTTCGACCACCGAATTCCATGATTTTCCCCTCTCTATGAAACTCGTAGGTGAGTAGCACATAGGTAATTGTAGGTTGTTTTTTTTCAAAGGTGTGCTATGTCATGCATATGTTGGATCAGACAACGTATGGATGCTATTCTTTGACCTTGACTAATGTTGTGTAGGGGCTTTAAATGGTGCGGGATCATTCACCAAAGATGCCAGAATCAACCTCGATGCTAACAGGGTTGTTTCCTCAAAAAAAACGCAGGATTGTTCACACACTCAGAAGAATCAATCAGCCCAAATGCTGCCGGAATAAACACACAAAAAAAACCACAAGCCCAGATGAGGCATAGATTTCAAGCTAGACTAGCAAGAAGCCAAGGTCAACAGTTGGCTACATCTCACCATTAGAGAGAAAAAAAAGCGTTTGCTTAGTGCGAAACATCAGATGAAATAGGATCGGACCCCGATTTTTTATCTCACTCTTTAAGTCGGCACAAGGACCGTCCACTGGAATTTCAATACAGCCACAGTCAATGCGCCGTCTCATCGCGGTCTAGATTTTTCCGCCAAATCAGTCGGCCGTCCATGACAGACGGAGAGACGGGGAGAGAAAGGAGGGCAGCGTGGTATAGGGGGAGGGGACAGAGAGAGGGAGAGGAGGTTGGAGACGGAGAGGAGAGGGGGAAATCTCTTCCGTTCTATCAGCAAGGAGGACCCACAAGGGACACCCAATCAATAGGAGTTCTACCAGTTTGGCGCCACATTTATATCGGAGGTTTAGTCTACCGGGTTGCTACGGCAAAAAAGGGGAAACTGTCTGCCACACATGTCCAATGTACATTACTTGCCGCGCGCTGCCTACCGGCTACCGTACATTCATATATTGTGGGCATGACAGCTCCGCAGAAAGGCTTTCTTCATTTTTTTTAAATCTTATTTATCGTTTTTTATCTACCGGTATTTATTGATCTTGTTTCCTCTTGTTGGAGGGGAAAGGTTCTCAGCTTTGTAGATTGATCCGCTTGATTGAAAACTCCCGTGGATCCCTAAGAGCTAGATTTTCTAGACAAGCCTTCGCAGCCTCCTCTGGAAAATCCGACTAGACAAGCGGAACAAAAAGCAGCCTGGTTTAAAAGTTCACGTAATTGTTGTTTGCAAGTACATACATGTAAGTGGAAATGGGGTCGTGATCCCTGGAGACATACCAGTGCATTGTACATGCAGTCTTATTCTTCTGACTGGCACCCCCATCCCAGCAAAGATATAGGCCCCCCTACATGTACCTGTACACATGCACCGTACATGTTGTTGACTATTTTGGAAGGCCCGCCCTAATACAACATTGCGAAGATCGGAAAACATTGATGTCCACATATCTCCTTCTAATTTACACAGTTTGTACGTGGTCATGAAAACATGTAGAATCCTCATGTTGAGATCGTACGGTCTGTGTGGGATGCTGTACTTCTCGAGAAATCGTTACTCAAACATCGACAAATACCGGGGTACGTGTAGTTTATTACTCCCGAGTTATGAACTATTTCTTACACTACAGAACATCGCGAAAACCGTGACTTTTTTTGCCTTTTTCTACCATGTCTACAGGTACATGTACATGTTTTGTCCTCTGCCTTTGAGAAAGGTCCTGCTAGGATCGAAACGTCAGGCCCACGAATATTTATTGTTAAATTCTCTTCATCTTCATGGTTGCTTGTACTGAATATATTTCCATATTCTATGTACTGTATGTCATTGAGCTGTGTGCAGAACTACTGTACATGTACACATGTACATTGGTGTACATGTACATAGACCTTTAACATCGCATTTGATGGAGATGGTACTTTACAAATGTGACCTAAGATGTTGTAATGAAGCATGTATATGTACAGTATATGTACATGTACATGTACATGTACATGTGTACTCCAAAATTCCTTTTCTAGTAAACAATGTCAAAAGTGAAATTATTGAGAAAATGCATGTCAAAATAAATTTCAAAATTTTCAAAATTTCAAGATGCATTTTCAGAAAGCTTTTATATTATAAGCCTTTAAGAGAATCATCTGTTCAAAGGAATTTTCCAACAAAGGTCTTAAATTCGTAATGGAAGTGTGTAACATGCACCATGTGCCCCAGTCCATGCACACATGTACTGTAAATGTATACCGTAGTCTAGGCCTACCGGTATACATTTTTTTCTTCCTAAATATTAGCTTCTCATGTCAACTACTGTTAGAAGCCTTGCTGTGTGTCGCTGTACTTTTTGCCCAATTTCACCCATAACGGCTCATTTGCGCCACATTCTTGCCAGGCCAGGAAATTCTGGCTCAACACCCTTAACGATCCATGTTCATACCGCATGGCCAAAAATTAGCCATAAAACTAACAAACGTGGCACAAAAATGGGGTGGGAGGTGGGGCTAGCTAGGCAACCCCCCACGTAAAGAGCATCAGCCTTATTAGTATACATGTGCAGTGTACGTGAAATTTAATAACCAAAATGCATATCTTCAAATATTCAGAGGGCCTGATGTTTCGATCCTCGCAGGATCTTTCTAAGAGCAATAGAACAACAACACAGCAATTTGTGCAAATTATAGCTGAGAAAATATGACTGGGCAGCTAAAAATGTAAACTGAGACCTCAGGTACTGTACATGTACATGTACATGATGTACCTAGGTCTATCGGTGCTCTTTAAACTTTGAGTAACATGTGTACAGTACACAATTGATGCCAACTTGGTTACTGCATACTGACTAAAATGACTGAAAAGCAAATAGTCATGAATTTAGAGGGCCTGACATTTCAATCCTAGAAGAACTAAAAGTAGAAGGACCTTTCTGTGTCTGAGAAAGATCTTCTTTCATCTAATAGTAATAAGTTCTTTAAAACCTTATCCGAAATTTTGTAAAGTCGTGGCGGTGCTGTTAAGACTGTTCTTAACTGTTCTCCCAAAACAAACCCTCCCAGTGTCAACCTTGCCAACTACACATACAGGTACTGTACATACATGTTCACACAAAACTGACACAACTAAAGAAGTCCATTTCTTGGAGGTGTGAAACAACAGCCTCAAGTATCCAGTGCGCCAAATTACTGAACAAGACCAACAGACAAGAGAAACCTGGGTGATAGATCGCTTGCTCGACCAATGTTTACATGCCATCACGTGACATATAGTGGGTATTTTTGCATCTCATTTGGTGCAGAACAGGAGTGGAAATGAGCAAAGAAGACTATCGTATTGTCCACATTCTTCTTTGTACATTTCCATCGCTGCTCTGTGCCAAATGAGATGAAAAAATGCCCACTATAAGTCACGTGATGGCATGTAAACAGTGGTCGTGCAATCGTTCTACTATAATGACGAGATGCTACGGATAAAGTGTAGGTTCCATCCTATATCGGCCAGACAGAGAGGTGACTGCACTTTCTCCTCGCTCCCCCATAAAACCCTGACCCCAATCCTCTTCATCCCTTCCGCCTCCCCTCCCCCACCACCTCCTTTCACCACACCATCATGAGCTAAATTCATGTAGACTGAAGGCGTGACTTCCCCCAATGGCCAGCCTTGGATGAACGGTACAGAGATAAGAAAGACATCAGACCAATGAAAAACGGAATTAAAAAAAAAAATGGTTGTGTTTGCAAAAGTGCATCCATAGAGCATACATGTACATGTACTGTACATGTACATGTACATACATACATGTACATGTACATGTACATGTACTGTACATACATACAATGTTACATACATGTACATGTACACCCTTGGAGTGAAGTGAAATGTGTACCGGTAATTACCCACATCAGTGGAAGAGAGACGTGGGGAAGTGAGAGGGTGAGGAGACTGATCCAAGCATATTATAATTGCACTCACATGTAGCTACACACATGTACAGTGTACATGTACATGTGTACCAGTACATGTTCCGGTACTACATGTACAGTGTGTACTGTACAAGTACTGTACACTGTATGGCCGTTTTTGAAATGAAGGCTTAGGCTCGGGCTTAGGCTTTGGTCATATTTATCTCATATTTATCTCATATTTATCCCTACCCCACTCCTTGCCCTTCTCTTTGATCTTTCCCCCTCCTCTCATTAATCCCTACCCTACCCCCTGCCCTTCCCTTTGATCTCTCCCTACCAGCTTCACTCTTTGTCCTTTGTTTCTCATCCATGTCCTATTCACTCTCCCCCCTTCCTTCGTGTACATGTATCTGTTTTGTCCTTGTCTCCTTTGAGAAAGGTCCTGCTAGGATCGAAACGTCAGGCCCACTCAATTTTAGATTCATATTTATCTCGTTACATACGTACATGTACATACTACTTACATACGTACATGTAGTGTACATGTACATGTACAATATGGGTACCGGTAAGTACATGTACATGTACGGTAGAGACCTTACCTTACATGTACACATAAATGTACGTGTAAGCTATACAATAAATATGTTATATATGTACTGTATTTTACATACACATAAATGTACGTGTAAGCTTAGGCGTTAATGTAAATGTGATACTTACGTACATGTAGTCATGTACATGGCGCAGTGTGCAAGAGCTATGCAATCAGTCAGCTTATTGAGAATGCATGCACAGAAGGTAGTCCTTTGAAGTCCAAACCGACATCATCCCAGATCCATTCAGCATCAAGGAAGGAGAGAGGAAGAAGGGGAGAGGGAGACGAAAAATGGGGGAGGGAAGAAGGGGGTGCAGGGCTAATTCAATCAGCCAAAAGAATGTTGCATGTTGGGTAAACGGCCGACTTAATGACTTAGAAACGGTGCCAGCTCACGCGTCCATCTCCGTGAGACAGACGCTGGATTCTAAAGCACCCAGTTACACGTACAGGTAGTAGTTGCATCAGAGGCTTTCAGGAGACAGCGAGGTGTCCGGAATGTTTAGAGCATTTTTTTTTTTAAAGCGCATCTAAAACCCGCAGGTTTTGACAAAACAACATCCATTCGTCATTGCCACCTCCCCTGTACGTATGTATGACGATTGGAGGACATCCACTGACTTCCACGAGCCAATTTTCCTCAGAATGTCATACGGAAGGAAAAAGGACGGAGACGATGAAGAAGAGTCGAAGGGGGGAGGGGGGGATGAACACACACACAAAATCTGACTTCTGAAAATGTCAAGCGCATTCACTTGAATGTGCTATCCAATGCATGCCGGTTCACAGTGAGATGCACCCGAGTTAAAGGTCATCCCGGAAGATCGTGCGTCGGGAGAGATCAATCCTTCCATCCGAGTTGATCATCTATTTCCCTAATCACCGATGATGGAGATGAAGAATCTGGAAGTGAAGCCCAGGAGTTTTTAAAGGACCACCGTGTCGTCAGACTCTTGTGTACCCGGCATCGTACAATGATGGCAAATGTACATGTACATATACAGTACGGTACATGTACAAATGTACGTACAACGTAGATGAAAGTCCTGATTTTCTGCGCTCTTGATATGGAGCAATATTTGTCCCATCTTAATAATTATGAGGGCAGCCAGTCAGAGACAGGGAGAGAAAATAAATGTACTTGGCCTTTAAACAGCCTGTTGATGTACAGTACTGCAATAGACACGTACATACTGTATGCACACGTACGGTAGTTAGTGCGTACCCTGTATGGTGCCTTTACTGTATGCATGTCTATGGAGGGTGGCCATATCGTCACGTACATGTACGTGTACATGTACATGTACACGTACATGAACATGTACGTATACATGTACATATGTACATGTACGCTGCCAGGTCTGGTACCCTGCTCATACATGTATGGCTGCTACACATGGTTGGCATATGGAAGCAATCTCCTAGCTCAAATGGCGGACAGCCATTATCGCTTGGGATCAGATGGTCAGGCTAGGGCAGTACCTTGGGGATTCCGTGTGTGGTTGTATTTTTAATTTTTTTTTCCCATTCCCTCTCTGTCTCTGTTTACTTCACGGTCAGTGCTAGGGCCAGCCGCCAGCACTGTGCAAATAATGCATTAGCGATGC
The DNA here is from genome assembly GCA_949987565.1 of Luidia sarsii. Taxonomy (NCBI): domain Eukaryota; kingdom Metazoa; phylum Echinodermata; class Asteroidea; order Paxillosida; family Luidiidae; genus Luidia; species Luidia sarsii. The sequence goes on from OX465116.1 coordinate 2,306,977, forward strand.
TCACAGCAGTCGAATCAATGGAGCAGTCATGCAAGACACTGTACAAGCACATCATGATGCACATATACATATGTGCATCTTACATATTTCATATCATCGATGGAGTTGTTCTTGTTTAACAGCACCCACACGCGTCGACAAACAGGATATGTAGGCTGACAATCGTCCAAATAACAGCACTGGTCATCTGATTTTTAAAAAGAAATGAAGGCGATTCCACCCCAATTTAGAGGCCCAATACAACATCGGCAATCATTGATGTCCACAGATTTCCTTCTAATTTACACAATTTGTACATGTAGATGGTCATGATAGATAAATGTTGAAATCTTACGGTCTGGGATGCTGTAATTTTCTAGAAATTTTCACTCAAACACCAACATTATCTATGAACTTATAAACTTGTCCATAATTCCGTTTTTCGGGCGATTCGTTGAATGCTGCCCTCACACGACCATTATACCAATTTCTTTTTTACCAATGTTGTATAGGGCCTTTAACTGGTCATCTCCTTCCTCAGTTTTCCTGACACGTTTCACATTCCAGTAATTATACGGAAATGTTGCAAACTGCTTGCTGAAAATGACCCAATATGCGAAAGTAGAGGGCCTGACATTTCAGACCTCTACACAATGTACATGTTGCAGTGAGGACAAGCCATACACATGTACTTCTCCTTGGAGGAGATGATTTACTGTACATACGTGTACATACGTGTACATGTACATGATGTACCGGTACATGTACATGCACTGTGCTGTACCAAGGAGGTATTAAGCGAGCCGAATACCTCCTTGGCTGTACTACATGTATACGTGGCGATGGTGTCCCCACAAACTTCCCACAACATGGTACATTGGCGCTGGAGCAATGACAAACATTTACACTGGCTGGGATGGCTAAATTTAAGCAGGATCATCCCTGACTACGGTAAATATATAAGAACCGGACATAATTAGTTCACTGAAACTAACATCCCAGCGTTCACAATGAGACATTCCCAGGGTGGTTCATCCGATTATCTTGAACTAATGGGCCTTTGTGAAGCACTCAGGCAACACAATATTGAACTTTATTCAGATTACAAGTCGCAATGAAAGCTTTTCCGCATCGATAAAAATGCACATTTCGATATTTCTTCCTGGACACTTCAGTCCAACTACATGTAGCACTGCTTCATTGGGGGGACACAAAAAGACAAGCAAACTGCATGTACACGAGTACAGTACATGTACTAGTTTACTATAGCGTGCAAACAACAAATAAATTGCTACTCTAACGTATGCCGTGGCACCAGACAGGCTCATCAGGAGACTGTAGGAAACTACAGAAGGCATTTACATGTATGTCCAGTGGGCAACACCCTTCATGGAGAAACAAACTATGAGTTTCTGCTTTACTACTTGCCCTGATGTTTATTATGGCTTTGTGATATTTATTGTTCATCAGTTGTCTATCAACCAACAGTCCACTGACCGAGCACTTACTATCATACAATAAATTGTATAGTTATCCATCCATCTGTCCATCCCTCCACACATCCACCCATCCATCCGCCCAACCATCCACACATCCCTAAATGTACTGTACATGTACATCCACCCACACATCCACCCATCCATCCGCCCATCCATCCACACACGTCCCTAAATGTACTGTACATGTACATCCACCCACACATCCACCCATCCATCTGCCCATCCATCCACACATCCCTAAATGTACTGTACATGTACATCCACCCACACATCCATCCATGGATCCATCCACCCATACATCTGTCCATCCCAACCATCCCTCCACACATCCACCCATCCATCCGCCCATCCATCCACACATCCCTAAATGTACTGTACATGTACATTCACCCACACATCCATCCACGCATCCACTCATCCATCTGTCCATCCCAACCATCCCTCCACACATCCACCCATCCATCCACCCATCCATCCACACATCCCTAAATGTACTGTATGTACAATGTATGTACCGGTACATTCACCCACACATCCATCCACGCATCCACCCATCCATCTGTCCATCCCAACCATCCCTCCACACATCCACCCATCCATCCGCCCATCCATCCACACATCCCTAAATGAAGTGTGTGTATGTACATTCACCCACACATCCATCCACGCATCCACCCATTCATCTGTCCATCCCAACCATCCCTCCACACATCCACCCATTCATCCGCCCATCCATCCACACATCCCTAAATGTACTGTACATCCACCACACATCCATCCATCTTTCCATCCATCTTTCCATCCATCCACAGACCCACACCACTCCATCCTCACATCCACCCATTCATCTGTCCATCCCTCGTCAGCAAATGCAGGAACCAATTTTAGTGCCAATCCCTCTTGGGAAAAGAAACACAATGGGCAGAACAAGATTCATATAAAAAAAAAATTATGCACTCGCAAACTCTGGTTTTATTCAACGCAGTGGCTGTTGTTACGGCAGTCGTCCGTGTGGTTCCCTGACTTAACAGTATTTGTCAGGATGTTTAGCTCTTGGAACCAGACTATCAGCTAATAGACTGGTTCAACCAGCCTGCAATGCTGACAAATACTGTTAAGTCAGGGAACCACACGGACGACTGCCGTAACAACAGCCACTGCGTTTATTCAAACACCCCAAAAATGAACATTCATTGAATCCACTTTCCAGGGAAAGCGATACAGTATCCAGTACATGTTTCATGACCCTTTGCCCTAATTGTGGATACTAAATTTACAGTAGCCTGGGATTTCCATTGAGCATGTTGAGGCTGTGGAAGCTGTGGAGGATATGGGAGGTTGCAGTGATATAGCTACATGGATGTTTATTGTGGGTGTTTTGCCCAGTAGTACTGTACCATACTGTGTCCATCACTATACAAACATGTATATAATTTATAAACAAACATGTGTGTACACCTTCTCTGGGCTGTCTTAACGCAGCTCAGTCAAAGACATGTCCTGAGCCCTTCCCTGAAAAAAAAAAATCACTTACTGGCACCAAACTGGATACCTGCCAGCCATTTCAGTCACCTTCATGTAGTTGCGGTGAGGATGAGACGAGTGCATCCGGTAGGGCAGGTGTCTGGAGCGGCAGTGTGCAATCAGCTAGGCCCAAATCTGCTCTTGATGCTGCACGTGCGTCACGCAAAGCACAAGGCTGCATGGCGGCTGTGTCTGTCCGTCTGTGCCGGTATTTATAGTACGGTGTGGATGGGCAGCGTAAACATTATGCTGATTGTCTTGTTTAACACGTGCACTGTCATGCATCTGCACTATGCCATCCTACAACACGAATTACTTCAGAGTTTTGACTTCAACCAAGAAACCCGACATACGTTCTGTACATGTAACTCAGATGGAGCCAAAAGCCATGTTTTGAAGAAAAAGAAATCCTTAAATTAGAACAGTTTCTGTTGATTTCTTTTTAGGTGATATACAAAAAATGTTGCAAACTGCTTACTGACTAAAATTACAGTGTACCAAAATGCAAATCTTAAAATTAAGTGGGCCTGACGTTTGGATCCTAGCAGGACCTTTTTTTCAAAGGCAGAGTGACAGGGACAAAACAGATACATGTACACGAAGGAAGGGGGAGAGATATTTCTTTTTACATATACTGGTATGCACTGTACGTCACTGGCACATGATAACACTGGCACTATGGTACATACTGTACATGTAATCATGACACTAGATATAATTGTTTTAAAATACAAGTACTGTATCCAAACTACAGCAAAACAAATCATATACGTCCAGGTCCTTTCCTCTCCTCTCACTTTAGAGAAAATCTTATTCTCTCATTTTTTTGGAGTACTGTACAGTACACCCACATGCAATTTCCAGGCAAGCACAACAAAGGTAAATGTCTTTTCTCCTCACTTAGAAAAGAAGTCTTATTCTTTCTTTTATTTTACGTCTTCCAAGTACAAGCATATGTGCGACTTGTGCGTATACTTTAACTTCAATTTTCTGGTCCACCACAGCATCATGTACACGTACATGTACATGTACTGTACAGTACGTATCTGGGCACCTGTTTGTGCATGACATGGTGTTGAATAAAACGGTACATGTAGAGTTGATCTCTGACTCTCACAGACAAAGCCACTGACAGTGCACCTGGTGCACAGGGATTCCAAACTATGCCACTGAATCCACAACAGGCACAACTCCATCTATAGGCCAACATTCTCAGCTTTACCTGTTTACAGAGAGTACACCAGTTGCCACAAAATAATGTCATACAGTAAGAGAAGCTGATGACGTCACATGCTTTGAAGAGGACTATTTCACCTTCAACTTTAAAATTTACAGGAGAGAAAGGTCATGCTTAGGGATGTTCAATGTATATCTGATTCTGTTCAACTTCAATACCTCCAAGTTATACCTCCAGCGCGCATTCTTCAGTTGCCTGATGAAGGTTTGCAGTTAGCAACCAAAACGTCGCCACCAGCAACGACACATCGCGTGACACATTGCGTGACTTTGATCACCCTTTCCACTTATACCTCCAAGTAGTTGACAATAGTTGACATAGGTTGATGTTATAGGCCCTAGTGAATATAATGTACTTTGAGAAGTCTACTGTATTTGCACCACAAGGCAATGTTTAGGGGCACACATGTATCTCCTTGCGGCTGCCACTGGACAATGTACACGAGTCAGTGCTGCACAGAAATTGTGATATATTTTTGCCAGATGGCAATAATTGCAATATTGCAAATTTTAAACACAGCTGATACATTTGTAAATCATGATACCCCGATATTGAGAAATACAGTGTACGTACATGTACAGGTGTCCTTACACGTATACATACATACACGATGTACATGTACTGTACTTATGTAATGTACAGTATGTATTGTAACTCTGTAAGCACGAAAATCCACTAACCAATAAAAATTCTTCTTCTAGGATATAAAGCACGATTGCCATGCCAACCATACTTCACATGATGCTCACATATGATGCTTTGAATTGATAATTCCAATATTGCACGCTTAGCATTTATAAAATTCAAGTGGAACTTGGACTGGCAACAGGCCTGTCTTTTATTCAGCGAGACTTTCCATCATTAATGCTGAAGCCATTTGGTGCCTAAGAAAAGGAAGGAAACTGTAGGTCACACTACATGTAGGACTGGATTGTGAGGTCAAAAATTTAAAAGAAAAGGTGAGGGCCAAATAGCCGAGGAAGAAGGAACTCACAAGGGCTGTTCCAACTACGAAAATAATCGCGATTTGAATCGCGATTCAAAACCCGGATTTTTTTTGTCGTAACCACACAGGCCAAATAATCGCGTCGCAAATAAACGCAAGCGGATTGCTGTTATCATGTGGTCGCGCTGCGCAAGCGGGAATGGCGGGACTCGCTGACGAACATAAACAAACTCTGTGCTGCACTTCCTGGCAGTAAGCTGCTGGCAGGATATGCCATGCTTGCGCAGTGCATCGCGGGCTTAAACAAAATTTGAGCGGAACGTTCCCACACACATATCGCGTCACAAATAAACGCGATTATTTGAAAAAGTCTTACACTTAGTGGAGTCCGAATCGCGATTCAAATCCCACTAATAATCGCGTTTATTGTGTCCCCACACGCGAAAAAAGTGGAGTTTGAATCGTGATTCAAATCGCGATCCAAATAATCGCGTTGATTTGGTGTAGTGGGAATGGCCCTACTGCCACAGAAGTAATTTGTGATACCCCCCCCCCATCCCGAAAAAAAACCAAATAATTATTTTGCCATTTAACCTTTACCTGTTCCAACTATCATTCAGAAAAATAATGTTTGCGTGTATTTTTTGTCTTAGTTTTGTTTACCAGCGATAGCCTAATGAAAACATGCACAAAGTGAATGCTTTTACCTTTCAGCTTGTATCAACACTTGGCAAGTTTGGAATTGATGCTCACTGCACTCAAGCAAACTGTATTGGATTTGGCTTCCCCAGACAGGGATTTGTTTCGACAGCAAAGTGATCTCAAACAAAATGCGAGCCCCCATATAAGTGCTTATATAAGAGGCACTTTCGGAATCCTGATCGGTCAGGTACGTGTACACACGTGTGTTTATGTGTGTACAGTATGATACTCAAAATAGTTGTGTGAAGTGATACAAGATTACCAAGGAAAAATACTCTGGAAAACAGGCATGGCATTGCCTTGGGTAAGTGGATAATACGCAAGCCAAATATTTTCAGCGTCTGGGTGCATGACCCTTACTGCAAATATTGAGGTAAAGAAATGTCCCGTGTATATGGTGGGATTTTTTTATCAAAACAATTATCCCCTTCCGCTGCACTCTAACACTTTGATCTTTCCTTCTGTGATCCCTTCCCTAAAGTTGATCTCACCTTGGTACAGTATTTATGTGTGTTTTTGTGTATATCTAACAGCTATTCTCCTTTGATTCCTTCCCTACCGCTTGCCCTTTTGATGTCATTCTGGTCTGTCTACCAGCAATTCTCCTTTGATTCCTTCCCTACCGCTTGCCCTTCCCTTTGATCTCACCCTGGTCTGTCTACCAGCTTTCCTCCTTTGATCCCTTCCCTACTGCTTGCCCTTCCCTTTGATCTCACCCTGGTCCATCTACCAGCTTTCCTCCTTCAATCCCTTCCCTTCTGCTTGCCCTTCCATTAGATCTCACCCTGGTCCATCTACCAGCTTTCCTCCTTCAATCCCTTGAATTCCCTTCCTTACTGCTAGCCCTTCCATTTGATCTCACCCTGGTCTGTCTACCAGCTTTTCTCCTTCAATCCCCTCCTTACTGCTTGCCCTTCCATTTGATCTCACTCTGGTCTGTCTACCAGCTTTCCACCTTCAATCTCTTCCCTTCTGCTTGCCCTTCCATTTGATCTCACCCTGGTCTGTCTGCCAGCTTTCCTCCTTCAATCCCTTCCCTACTGCTTGCCCTTCCCTTTGATCTCACCCTGGTCTGTCTACCAGCTTTCCTCCTTTGATCCCTTTCCTACTGCTTGCCCTTCCATTTGATCTCACCCTGGGATGTCTACCAGCTTTCCTCCTTCAATCATTTCCCTACTGCTTGCCCTTCCCTTTGATCTCACCCTGGTCTGTCTACCAGCTTTCCTCCTTTGATCCCTTCCCTACTGCTTGCCCTTCCCTTTGATCTCACCCTGGTCTGTCTACCAGCTTTCCTCCTTTGATCCCTTTCCTACTGCTTGCCCTTCCATTTGATCTCACCCTGGGATGTCTACCAGCTTTCCTCCTTCAATCATTTCCCTACTGCTTGCCCTTCCCTTTGATCTCACCCTGGTCTGTCTACCAGCTTTCCTCCTTTGATCCCTTCCCTACTGCTTGCCCTTCCCTTTGATCTCACCCTGGTCTGTCTACCAGCTTTCCTCCTTTGATCCCTTTCCTACTGCTTGCCCTTCCATTTGATCTCACCCTGGGATGTCTACCAGCTTTCCTCCTTCAATCATTTCCCTACTGCTTGCCCTTCCCTTTGATCTCACCCTGGTCTGTCTACCAGCTTTCCTCCTTTGATCCCTTTCCTACTGCTTGCCCTTCCATTTGATCTCACCCTGGGATGTCTACCAGCTTTCCTCCTTCAATCATTTCCCTACTGCTTGCCCTTCCCTTTGATCTCACCCTGGTCTGTCTACCAGCTTTCCTCCTTTGATCCCTTTCCTACTGCTTGCCCTTCCATTTGATCTCACCCTGGGATGTCTACCAGCTTTCCTCCTTCAATCATTTCCCTACTGCTTGCCCTTCCCTTTGATCTCACCCTGGTCTGTCTACCAGCTTTCCTCCTTTGATCCCTTTCCTACTGCTTGCCCTTCCATTTGATCTCACCCTGGGATGTCTACCAGCTTTCCTCCTTCAATCATTTCCCTACTGCTTGCCCTTCCCTTTGATCTCACCCTGGTCTGTCTACCAGCTTTCCTCCTTTGATCCCTTTCCTACTGCTTGCCCTTCCATTTGATCTCACCCTGGGATGTCTACCAGCTTTCCTCCTTCAATCACTTCCCTACTGCTTGCCCTTCCATTTAATCTCACCCTGGTCTGTCTACCAGCTTTCCTCTTTTGATCCCTTCCCTACTGATAGGCTGTCCCTTTGATCTCACCCTGGTCTGTCTACCAGCTTTCCTCCTTCAATCCCTTCCTTACTGCTAGCCCTTCCCTTTGATCTCACCCTGGTCTGTCTACCAGCTTTCCTCCTTCAATCCCTTCCCTACTGCTTGCCCTTCCCTTTGATCTCACTATTGTTGAAGTTTGAAACCAAAGACTCTTTTCGCTTCAGCCTACATGTACCTGTATCATGTATAAGTAAAAAGAACATTAAAAAGTACTATTAAGATAATAAAAGCTACACAGACGTCCGATTGTGCCAGGTTTGACTAGCTAGTACACATACCAGTAGTGATTTAATTCACAGGTATGATGGTATCTATTTATTGTTCCTGATTGTGAATTTTTGAAAAAAATTCAAAAAACCGGCAGTCATGGAAAGTGGCCTGGCACGAACAACGGCTACAATGTACGTTGCACAAGCATCCTACCTCCATGCTGGTACTCAGTGGTAGAGCAGGTGTGCAGGGTCCGTGCACTGTCCGCACTTTTCACTTGATGCTGATTAGATTGGGACTCAACCTTCTTAACACTGCCCTGTCCTTCAGTCCTTGCTGTGAAATAGACAGTCCAGCTTTGGCTGCCTGCCAGCCTGACTTGATTATAATTTATAAGATTAATTTTTTGGGGTCCGAGGCAAATTTTTGGCGCTGTAAGCAGCTCTCGGAAATTACTGCAATATCTCACTGCCACTAGCGAACGCAATTTCATACATGTAGCGGCTGAATGATTTTTTTTTTTTTTTTCAATTCAAATTTGGCCGCCATCAGACACAAAGTCAAGGGCATCTATGTGTAGGCTCAAAGGTGCCAGAAGTGGAGTCCTTGAATTAGTCCCTTGACACAAAGCCATTCTACTACATGTACATGTACAATGTACAGAGTCCCATCCCCCCCCTCTCCTTTGCCACTACATGTAATTACCTCTGTGACCTTCCACTGGAGAGAGCCACCTTGTCATCTTCACCCAAGATACGGTCTTTGCACAATTTACACACAGTATGCATACATGTACATGTATGTTCATGTACAGTACATGTACAGTATGTGTACAAAATGTATGTATACCATAATGCATGTTCATGTTGTACATGTACATTGTACGTACCGCATGCTAATGTACTGCACACTGTACATGTACATGTATACAGTGCACATGTACGGTACGTACATTTTTGCCAAGGCTGAAATTCAATTTGAGCACCAGTCTCCTAAAAAAAAGTTCAGTGGCATCAAACACATTGTAACTTACATGTACATGTACATGTACTGTAATATCAATCGTAAACAATGAGCAATGCACAGAAAAATACATACCGCGGGTACGCATATTAAGGTTGGGTCATCGAAATTCGAGTCACACTGTGTGAAATCCATCCCAGAGCTACATGTGTACAGTGTAGTAAGATTCTTAAGTGACTAGACTTGTTGTCCAGTCCTTTCTTTTCACAAAATTTGACCCCTTGCAGGATCCAATAGACAAGTCTATTGCGCTACCAATGTTTACATGCCATCAAATGACTTACAGTGGGATTTATTTTTGTCTCTCATTTGGTGCAGGCTGCAGAACAAGAGTGGAAATGAGCAAAGATGGAAGTTATCATTTTGTCCAAATTCTTCTTTGTACATTTCCATCACTGCTCTGTGCCAAATGAGATGACAAAATACCCACTACAGTGGAACGTCGCTATAACGAACGCGATATACATTCGGCTATAACAAACATGCCCTTTTGCTCCTGATTTTACGTCCGTGGATATGTAGCCGCAGCTGCTATAACAAACTACCATTATACCAAACAATTTTCATGGATCCCGGAATGTTCGTTATAGCAACGTTCTACTGTATAAGTCACGTGATGGCATGTAAACATTGGTCGCGCAATCGGTCTATTACACTGTACACATGTCGGGCCTACTGTCCATGTAGTACATGTACATGTAGGTCAGAACCTGCAAACCTGTGAGGGCCATATTCACGTACACATACCCGCATGGCGGCCCTAGTGCGGTTCCTCCGGTCACTGCGCATGGCGTCGAGGTCCGGGCAGGGCAAGGAAGTGTTGGTCCTGGTGTCTAGCAGAGCGTTGTCCATCCACTCCCTGTCCACCTCTGCCTCCATGTGGCCATTCATGCTGGACATGGCGCTGCGATCAACTCACTGGCAAGTCACAGAAGAAAAAAAACACATTTAAATTAAACAATGAATAACAGGGAGCTCCGAATTCCGAATTCCATGGACTGCAAGGAAAACAAACAGCTAGGTCTTGCATCAAGTAAACACTAAAAAATCTCTTCTGAACTTCATAGACAAGGGTAGATTGACTTACTTCGGTCATATCATGAGAGCTGACAACAGCCTTGAAAAGATTATCATGCAAGGAAAGATGGAGGGCAAAAGGGGACGCGGAAGACCAAGAACAAGATGGTGGGACAACATTCTGGCAAGAGTGGGCCGACCCCCCATAGAGATAATTCGAACAACAACGGACAGATCAGCATGGAGGCTACTTGTCAACATGGTCACCAGGGGCCGAAACCGACCTGATGGAAATAGATAGAACAGGGAGCAGCAGTATACAGCAGGGCAGTTTCAACTGTTCCCCAAAAAATAGATCACAATTTCATTCCCTATTAAAATTCCACTTTTTTTGTTATGTACAGTAGGATTTGAATCACAATTCGAATTCCATTATTAATATGAATGAGATTTTTTCTACATAATCATGTTTATTTGTGTTTGTTTTATCCCACAATGATTGACAGAAAATGCCGTGCTACCGTTACCGCCTTACCGGTACACATGCATACTTTACACAGTGCTGTCAGACTGTCTCCCTGTGTGGGCCACCCTCAATGCTTAAGGACACACCATGGAAACACACATCATTTGAGTTTTGACTACATTTTAAGTAGGAACCACAATCGACTCGCAATTGTTTGGTGTGTTTGAATGCAAGCCAAAAAAAAAATGTTTTTTTAATCACGATGTTGTGCAATGGGAACGAATGTAGCTTAATGCGATATACATACATGTATGTACATGTTTACTGTACATGTACATGTATGTACCGGTACATGTACATGTTATGTATACTGTCTCGCTGATACTCTGCATAGTGCATACCAGTATACCTATTTATCACAGCCAATGAAAATATTACAAACTAAACCTACATGTATGTAAGTATCTAAAAACATACAAGTAAGTACAGTGTACAAGTAATCATACGTATATTTGCACATGTACATGTATGTACAGTGTGTATGTACATGTATCTACTAATCATAATAGATTACGGACTGTACCAATTGCATATAACTTATTGGCAACTTGAACATGAAAAGTAATGTGGAAAGGGTCATCAAAGTCAAGCGATGTGTCGTTGCTGGTGGCGTGACTTTGATGACCCTTTCCACTTTTCTATACCACCGCGATGAACAACCCAGGCTTCATTTCTAATGAAAAGTAATGCTGGAGCACAGCTGGGCAACACTAGAGGCCTGAATGAAAAGATACGCGTGTACCGGTAGTATAGAACATCCACTGTGCACTATGCCTACTTGTCTCTTTCTATATTTCTTTCTCAATTTTACACATGTAAGTCCAAGGTACATAGTGTACAGTACCATAAGGTTGATCTTGACTATGAGTAGGAACAGAGTAACCTACTTCATACATGTACATGTTCCTGTACATGTACATGTGTACAATGTACATCAGTTTCCAAGAAAACTGAAGCCGAAAAATACATACATACTGCACATGTAGTACTCAGAAACTTAAACTACTGTATGTAACCTGCACTAATAAAATACATGTGTACTACATCAAGGGTTTGCCCTATTCGATGTGTAATTGAACACTGTACATGTATATGCACAGCTCTGAGCAGTGAGCACAGCATCTAATTGAATGTCAAGTAGGGCAAACCCTTAGTGAATTACCAGTACGTTCTCCTTGAGGCAAAATCGAATTATACATGTATGTACACATGTACTGTACAGCATGTACATGTTTTCTACTAGTACTATTGCTAAGTAAAAGATACATACATGTACTACATGTACATGTACATGTACATGTACATATACATGTACATGTACATGTACATGTACATGTACATGTACATACATGTACATGTACATCATTGTACATGTACCGGTAGGTCAAGACGCATTTAACCAATGCCTTCTCCGGCTCAATGAATGTACATTCTTCACACTAGCCTGACCAGCATAGGAGATCTCTCAGTTCCTCAGTTTCATCAAGCACGTCTAGAGTCTAGACCTGTGTCTCTCATCAGCTTGTCTACTGTAGGCAGGTTCATCTTCTATGCCTACCATAGTGTGCCAAGGTCGCTCGGTTTGACCAAAGTGTGTTTTTTTCTGATACGGTCATGATTCAGGTAATTGCATTTATCAATTATTCATTGCCGAGCGGCCTGCCATGATGACACGGTTCGACCAGCTTCCCATTTTAACGCCGCGATCACGAGATGGTGGCATTATTATACGGTCGGGCAGTCACCCAAACCCTAATGCGGACGATGTTGGCAGATGTAGGCCCTACACTGTACAGCAGAAATTCATCCGTGTCACTCCAACATGTGAAGTCTGCTGGGTGCTGGCCCAGCACTAATAATCAAAGATTTTTAAAAAAGCATACAAAAATGTTGCAAACTGCTTACAAGCAAAGCTGAAAAATGTTAAATGTATTTCGATCGAGGAGGGTCAACTCACCAAGGCACAAGGATAATAAAATAAAGTAATTTGTAGGCCTACTTTGTGAAAATCGGGACGAAAACCTTACTAGACCTGAGTGAGACCACTGCTTTAGATTTAAAGAAGGCCTACAGTACATGTACACACGTACATACAGCACCCTTTAAACCAGTGGTCTCAGGTTTAAGCCCCAATCAAGTCAGACTTTTCTTTGATATTTTCCCAACTGCCAAATTTAGGCCTTACAGTAATTGAAAAACTGGCTGAATCGGTTTCCAAAAAAGTAGTTTTAAAAGGTTTTTGGACTGTATCACTGCAAAATGTTTGTGGCCTGACGGGTCAAGGGTCAAGAGAGAGCCACCAATTTTATTAAGAGGGCCTGATGTTCTGAATTCTAGCAGGAACTTTTGATGCCAGAGAGGTCCTGCCAAGATGCGAAGGTCCTGAGCACTAGGATCAGAAGGTCCTGCTAGGATCGGAAGGTCCTGCTAGGATCGGAAGGTCCTCCTAGGATCGGAAGGTCCTGCTAGGATCAGTGGGTCCTGCTAGGATCAGAAGGTCCTGAGCACTAGGATCAGAAGGTCCTGCTAAGATCGGAAGGTCCTGCTAGGATAGGAAGGTCCTGCTAGGATAGGAAGGTCCTGCTAGGATCGGAAGGTCCTGCTAGGATCGGAAGGTCCTGCTAGGATTGGAAGGCCCTGCTACGTAGGATCAGAAGGTCCTGCTAGGATCGGAAGGTCCTGAGCACTAGGATTGGAAGGTCCTGCTAGGATTGGAAGGTCCTGCTAGGATTGGAAGGTCCTGCTAGGATTGGAAGGTCCTGATAGGATTCAAAGGTTCTCATCCTACTAGGATCAGAAGGTCCATACGGTACACATGTAGGATCAGAAGGTCCTGAGCACTAGGATTAGAAGGTCCTGCTAGGATTGGAAGGTCCTGCTAGGATTGGAAGGTCCTGCTAGGATTGGAAGGTCCTGCTAGGATTCAAAGGTTCTCATCCTACTAGGATCAGAAGGTCCATACGGTACACATGTAGGATCGAAAGGTCCTGCTAGTGCTAGGATCAGAAGGTCCTGCTAGGATCACAAGGTCCCATTCAGGTTGTATTGTCAGGCCCCTAATTTTAGTTACTCCAAAAAACTTTGACAGGGACTTGAACCCAAGACCTCTGATTTTGCGTACCGGCGCTCTTACCATCTGAGCTATCCAGCCTTTAGATGGTGGCCTCCCAAACAGTCAACCATGTCAACTAGTCTCTGCCAGGGTTTGGCATTTGGTATTGTTGTCCTTTTTCTCCATTCAATTAATTCGGACCGGGACTTGAACCCAAGACCTCCTTGCACACCAGCACTCCCAAGAGCTGTGGTGCACTAAACCAGAGGTCTCAGGTTCAAGTTCCGGTCCAGTCAGTGTTTTCTTTTCCATTCTCCATTTTTTTTTCTCCATTGCCATTCTTCATTTGTTTGACTCAACTGTTTACTTTTACGCAGTGGCTGTTGTTACGGCAGTCGTCCGTGTGGTTCCCTGACTTGATTGTATTTCGTCAGCATTGCAGGCTGGTTGAACCAGTCTATTAGCTGATAGTCTGGTTCCAAGAGCTAAACATCCTGACAAATACTGTGAAGTCAGGGAACCACACGGACGACTGCCGTAACAACAGCCACTGCGTTTTTTTAAAGGAGTAAAACTACCTGAAGTGGCATTTGGCTCATTTACTGTAAACTGTGTCATTAAGGGCATATAGTTGCGGTAACCGAAACCCTCATCCTCCCAAGAGTCGGGAGGATGAGGGCTACGGTTACCGCAACTAGTATTTAGTAAGGACAATTGCAAGAGTTTTGTAAATGTACACATTATCACTTCAATTGCATATGATTCAGCACTTGTATGGCTGACACTAGACAACAGACATAACTGAATAGAGGCCAGACAGCACATTCCAATAGAGGCCCGTGTTTATATTATGATAACATGGGTCCGAAAGGCATTGGCATTGGGCAACAGGACATTTCACTCATTAATAATATAAATAATAATTAATATTAATATAATGTCAGTGAACTGTCTTATGAGAATCAGTTCAAAACCACGGAAAGGAGGAATTACTGCACTGATAACCTAAGGTCGGGTGACTATAACCATGGAGGAATATCCTCCATGCTATAAGTTATAACCATTAAATAATCATTTCAAATGATATGCAAATATCGTACAACCATGTGGTATACAACCATGGAACGGTCAGTACAGAATTCAAGTTCAATTTTTGGTTCGTGGTTTTTTTGTTTCTATTTTAACCTCAAGGCTCAGTTTTACAGAGGAATTCGCCAAAATAGAGCAAGTTGGAGACGCCATACCTTTGGGGGATATTGTCCGAATTTACACCAC
Organism: Luidia sarsii; assembly: GCA_949987565.1. Lineage (NCBI taxonomy): Eukaryota > Metazoa > Echinodermata > Asteroidea > Paxillosida > Luidiidae > Luidia > Luidia sarsii. The sequence continues at coordinate 2,322,201 of OX465116.1, forward strand.
GCGTTCGTGGAATGGCAGCCTGCTTTCGCTTGACATTTTGGCCAGAATTCTGCCTCAGACGTCAGTCGGAATTATATGTGTTTATGTTTACATTCACAGGTGGTGCCCAATTGTTCCCATGCCATTGCGTGCACGGGTCTACGGGAGCCAACGTCCCTGCCAGACTTGCACTTTCACCGGGAGAGGGCGCTATGTAACATCTGTAGGGGTGCAGATGGGTGCAGAACACTAAATAGAGCTCCCATTGAACACTGTACAAAAACACTCGCTTTCAAAGCCAATTATCCCATGCCCAAAAGTCTCTCAGTTCTTGTAGCTATACTTAAAATTGTAGTTTGGACCTTCATATCTCAGATTCTTTTCAATTTTAGTGCCCTTAGCCGATTAGATTTTTTGCTAATTACCACCAGAAAAAAACACCCCCAAAATGTCTAGTCGTCCAAGCCGAATTTCTGCAAGGATTTTGAGATGGACCCCTCCACTTCCGCAGCCAAATAGGGCCACATTTAAAGCCAGATATGGTCCAAATTTCATACCAAATTGAAGAGTGAACCCCCAGGTTGTCTTAAGCTTCACTTGTTCTACAATGTATCAGTTAATTAGCCTCCAAAGACCCCTTATTAAAAAAAAGTTGTGGCTACACACTTTATGATAATCAGCTCGGCGGAGCCATCTTGGATGGATTTTGTGTGCTGCACCCGTAGGGGTGCAGATGGGGGGAAGCACTAAGCACTATCTGGGCTCCAGCCGGGTAGATCATGAATAATTCAACAAAGTGACGTAGAAGTGAAGTGAATATCTTAATATGTACATGTGCACTGCACATTGTGCAGAACATGTATATTATTCATATACTTCATAATGTTGAATTATTCATGACCTACCCGGACGACACTACAGTCGCTGGGGACAGCACTCCGATCCCACCAGACCCTGGCCAACCGGACTTCGCGAGTAATAAACTATTTCTCACACAACAAGCTGGTTTTTCTACTTTCTCAGATGACCACTTGAGCTAAATCCTTCGCAGTATTGCTTTTTTGGAATGTTGAATAATTCAACACACAGACTGTGGCAATCCTTTGACCTTTACCAATGATGTATAGAGCCTTTAAGACCTAAACAGTGTCCGTGCACAATAAACAGCTCCCGGACGCAGTAGTCTATCATTCAACCACTTTAATGAATTGGAATTCACCCAAATATTCACAAATGTTTCTACAACTTGGATAACGATCAATAACTCCCTGTGCAATATTTACAACAGAGATTTCCACAAAGCCACTGCATTAACCCTACATTCTCCTTTAAAGTTACAATTTATACCACAGATATAGAGTACGTTTTCTTTAATTTCGACAATGGATCTAACATCAGATCAATTATCCTAATCTAATTTTAATATTGGGTAGCAAGTTGGCAGTATTTTGTTTTCTACTGTCTTATTATTACTATCATTATTATTAATTATTCGGCCAAGGAAAACAAACAAGCAAGTACATTCAAAGTGAGAAAGGTCATACAGTCTATATCATGGAAATTAAAGATGGGAGATAAATTGATGAATAAATACCAAACAAGGAGAATATTATGCGCATGTATCAGAGATGTGATAGGTCCTGGGATGAGAAGGGGAAGAGATGGGGCAAGGACTGGGGATGAAGGGGAAGAGATTGGGCAGGAGGGTAAGAGGGAAGGAGTAAACAAGCAGAGTAAGGACAATCCAAGGACAAGCAGAGTAGGACAATCCAATCTAAGATGGCCAGGAGGAACAAAAGTGAAAAACTCAAAAGCCTTTTCCTACAGTCTTAACCCATCAATGCGTTTCTAGTATAGGTCTAGGGCTGAATGAATAGATTTTGAAATAAATAACGATAATTAGGAGGGTCTGATGTTTTCATCCTCGCAGGACCTTTCTCAAAGGCAGAACACTCACACTGCAAGTACTGGTGCACCTTTCTGTCTTTGAGAAAGGTCCTGCTGGGATTGAAACGTCGGGCCCTCCTAATTTTTGATGCACACTTTTCGGTCATTTTAGTCAGTCAGCAGTTTGCAACATTTTTGCATATTAACTGTAGTCAAATAAATCAATAAAAAAATAGCAAAAATAATACAAAGGTACTCAATAAAGTACTCAAATAAAAAAGCTGCATCCACTTTGTTTGATCCCAAAACTGCTGTAGCCGGGTTGACCCCAAAAAAATTGTTTGCCTCTGAATGAAAACACCAGCATTATCCCTGGAAATATATATGGCAGTTAATGGTTGAATGACTGAAGTCCCAGTCAATCTATTTTTCATTGCCATTTTCTTTGCATTTTTCGCAGTTTAGTTTTCTTTACTTTGTTTCCGCATAAATTCCCTGTGATCGCTGGAGATATGCGGCAGTTAAATGGTTGAATTTTCTTCTGACTGGCTATGGCACCCCCACCCCGACAAAGACTAATTGGCTAAATAAGACTTAAGGCTTTGCATGGTGGGTGAATCAATATAGGAAGGTTTGCGGTGACACATGTATCTCCTGATACATGGTGTCACCGCAAACCTTCAAATATTGACTACTTGGCTATTGGGCCAAATTTCCCCTGGTCGACAGTGGTGCGGACAGTGGTTACATTCGACCATTATTTCATTTTACCATCATCTCGATAAAACCGTGAACCCCCCCCCCCAAAAAAAGTTCAGTGCGGACATGGCTCAAGGCTTGAGAGCAAACTGAAACACCTACGTATCGGAGATGGAGGAGGGAGGAGGGAGGGGGGGGACCACAGTGGCTCTTCTCTCATTTGTGACAGGTGGGTGAGTGTGGGTGTGGCTGGGAAGAGAGTGCGGCGTCGCGTTCAGCTGGCCGGCTCGGGGGTCCGCCGGGTCATCCTGCTCCGAAGGTGGGTCTGCAGCTTCTGCTCAAAGTCCCTGCGCTTCTGGCGGTTGGCGGCATAGTCCCGCTGGCGCTCCTGGCCGACCTTCTTGGTCCTGACCTCCTCCAGCTGGCTGTAGAGTCTAGGCGAGCAGAGGAAGAAACGATTGAGGGGAAAGAGGGGTCAAAGTTTGAAGGGAGAGTACACCTTTTTGCAAAGTGACCAATTTCTGGACATTCCAAATTGTATCAATTACTTACTCATCAGGAAGATGAAGTAAATAAAATAAAAAAGTTGCAAACTGCTCACCAACTAAAATGACCTGCAATACATAAATGTCAAGAGATAGAGGGCCTGACGTTTCGATCCTAGCAGAACCTTTCTCAAAAGCAAAGCCTTCCTTAGAAGGCGCGCTATCCCTCGATCATCCACACTAAAAGTCCAACAATGATACTGCAAATCTGGTAATTCATGTGGCAACTTGCATCAAAGCGGGTCTTTGTGCTTTGTTTGAGGCTGAATAAGAGTCTTTGGCTAAAACTCAAGCAATAGTGGTGCCCAGATTCAGACGGCCTGGCACATGGTAATACCAGAGGCGCTTCGACTTCGGAGGTGCCGGCGCAGTGGTCAATGTCATGGCATGAATTTCACCGAGTCTTCAGATCCGAGTCTGAAATACCCCTCCCAACCCCTCCACTCTTTTCATGCTCCCTGCAAGATGGACCAGCACCGGACCGTGGTCTGTCAAACTACTACCCAGGGCTTCAATGAGGGTTTTGCCCTGCGCGACATGATAAACACCGAGTGCTCAGTGCTTTGCCCGATGCCTGATAAAAAAAATATTTCAGGCAGCTCGGACGGGACTCGACACGCGACTCCCGTTTTCTAGTACGGACGTCTTAACCACTTGACCACCGAGCTGGTCGAGGTCGTGTGGTGGATTTGAATAACGTATAGCCAAGCGGTGGGTACCGCGCTGCATCATAGATATAACATGATGTTTGCGTTGAGGAGAATGTAATTCAATGAGAGTTTGCCCTGCTCGCGCGAGCTGCCTGAAATTGTTTTCATCAGGCATCGGGGCAAAGCAGTGAGCACTCAGTGTCTATCACGTCGAGCAGGGAAGACCCTCATTGAATTACATTCATTCATGGAAACATCAGGGCTTCCTGAGAAGAGTGTGTGCAGATATAAAGGGTTAGGATGACCAGTCGTCCATACTATCCTTTCATTGTCAACCAACCTCATACTCCTCTGGTGCATCTCTCTCTCCGCTGCCTTGCGGTCGGCGGCCGTTTTGGTGGTCGACCTCATGTTACGCTTGTTGACCTGCGCCGTCTCGCCGACCGATCCACCGCTCTGGCCTGGGGATGACCTCTGACCGGCCACGGGTGACCCCTGACCGCTGACCCGAGGGGTCTTGGTGGAACTCTTGGCTGGATGGGGAGAATGAGGTCAAAGGTGGTTGGCTCTTGTTTCGGGGGGGAATTTCTAAACTTCAGAAACTAAGCACAATTGTAGAATTTCTGAGTTCTTGGTGAAAAGGTGATGTTTTTTCATAGGACTGGCTAGCTAAAAAGGAACTTGAAATCTAAAAAGAATGTGAAGTAAATACCAAAAACTGTTGAAAACTGCTCACTGACTAAAATGACCTGCAATACACGAATCTCAAAAGTTAAAGGGCCTCACGTTTTGATCCTACATGTCCTGTCAAGACCTTTCTCAAGATCCTAGCAAGACCTTGCCTTTGAGAAAGGTCCTGTTAGGATCAAAACGTCAGGCTCTCTAACTTTTGAGATTCAAAAAAGAATCTGACAGATTTTCAGAACTCAAGTACTTTTGTCACGTAATATTGTAACAATGTCATGAACCACTCTGTAGATTGAATAGCATGTTATACATCAACAGTTTATTAAACTGTTTAATTGACAGACAATTTGTTACAACATCACATGCAGGAAGGCTGAATGGTTTCACGTGTAAGTGGGGACACCAGAATGTCACAAGTAGGACCCCTGATTTATGAAAGAGCGCCCTCACCTGTCCGACTCCTGCCCGAGTGTCGGCGCCCGGCCGCCCCGCCCCTAGACCGCTTCCAGTTGTCCAGCGTCTGCGAGAAGGCCGTGGCCAGCTGGGCCTGGCCGCGAACCTTGACCTCCGACCGGCGGGACTGGCTGGCCTGGACGAAGGCTCGCTTGCGGCGTTGGAAGACCTCCTGCAGGCTGACCGGCTCGGGGTCAGAGGGCACTGCGTCGGGGGTCAGAGGTCAAAGTGACCACAAGTGGAAAATCATTCATGACGTTATTTTTATACAGTCAGCCGAAGAAAATCTGTACGCAGGGTAGGTATACAGATACCATATGCCTAAAAAACAGGTTTGGTATATCGGCGTTAGTTTTAGCGACATTCCACGGTACCTTGTATAGGGTCGACAGGGCCTTCCTCAAGGGAGCTGGTCTGGACAGGCTGGTACCGGTGTGAATCGGATCTGGCTGGACTGGCTGCGGACACCTCTTCCTCATGGTGCAGGAAGGACAGCAGAGAGTCACTGCCCAGCTCCTCGGGAGCCCAGCCGCCCGGCATCTCTGCGATGTCATCGTCACTGTCGTCACTGTCATCCCCGCGACCGGCCGTGGTGGACGTCACGGTGGTGTTCAGGGAGAGCAGGGTCAGGTCCGAGTCTTCCAGGATGCCCGTTTCCTAAGGAAACCGTGCAAAAACAACGGTTGAGCAGTAGGATTGAACGCTAGCTCAATTGGGTAGATCAGAAGTAGAGATACACGTAGATGCATTTTTCGCAGATGCAGTTGGCTTGGGCCAATCACGGATGATGTCGGTCAAACAAACTGAGTATCACGTCATTTCTTTCGTAATGATGTGAGCACCTTTCCAAGTTGGCAGACGGAGATTGCTTGGGTACGTCTGTGCTAAGCCAATGGGGCCTGTACCAAGGATGGGCATTATGATGGACACCACAGGGCAAAAAGGAAACATGTTTGCCCAATTGGTTTTGTGTAGTACATATTACTAGCTTGATTTAGACCACTGAGGTGACACAGTACCTTAGGTGGTCAACCAAAATAGTGAGGTCGGTCACCTCACATGTAAGACTGCTGGTTTATGCCGTTAAAAGTGACCGGAGTAACAGCTGGCTTTGGTGAGAACATTTGGCTTACCTTGGACGTCTCGTCCTGACTGATTGCGACGTTCCTCAGGGCTTCCTGCAGCGTGTCGTTGCTGCAGCTGCTGCTGTTGCCTGCTGCAGCGGGGTATCCATCTCTACATCATCTGCAGGGAACGGCGGGGACGCTGCAGCACCCAGCATCCCGACGCCCCCCTCAGAAGGAGGCGCGGCGTCCGATCGGCCGTCGGCATCTCCCGGCTCGTCCGCAAAGGACATGAGAGTGGCACCCCCGGGGAGCTGCTGAGAGGTCCCCATGGCATCCGAGCTCGGCGGCGGGAGTGCGTGATGCGCTGGCCCTCCACGGGGGGACACCGGCCTATGGGAATCTGGGACGGCTGCCCCCGGGGGGAGTCGGCGGCCGAGGGCGGCCGGGACACTCTCAAGGGAGGCGCCGTACTGGCTGAGCGGAGATGCTGAGTCGGAGAAGGTGGGCAGGCCGTCGGATGGCGGCTGGTAGGAGCCGCTTTGGCTGTCCCCATCTAGCCAGGTGCTCTGTGGAGACACTGGACCCAGGCTGAAGGGCTCGGTGGTGGACGCCCGGCTCGGCCTTGGCTTGGCTCGAGCCAGTGCTCCGGACGCCCCGGCCGATGACATCGACGAGGGAGACAGCAACGACTGAGCCTGCCGGGGCGCTCCCGAGGGAAGGCCGGCCACAAAGTCCCTGACGACGGGGCTCCTGGGCCACCGCTGGCCCGTCCGCAGCTGCTGCATGTGGAAGCGGAGGCTGGACGAGCTCGCCGCTGAGTCACTGCTATCGTGGCTTGGGGTGAGAGCCAGGAACCTCTCCACCGGATGATCCTCCGCCTCCGCACTGGACGAGGGCTCCGAGGTCTGAGGCAGGGTGTGCTCGCTCAGCGTGGATGCCGGCGAGTCCAGGAGGTGGGACGGAGCGCCCTCGTGGTCCGCCGAGGCCAAGTAGGAAGTAGCCCGACCGGAGGCGGGGAGAGCCACTGCTACGGACAAGGCCAGAGGAGTCTCGCTGGCCAATTGGGCCGCAGCGCCTGCAGGCAGAAGCTGAGAGTAGAGACGGCATACTCAGTAACCATGGGGAAATTTGTGGGCAGGGGAAGCCTCAGAGGCGCCGGCGGAGGTCGGGCGTGGACTCGAGTCGGGGCTCGGGTGGGCGCTTCAGACACGGCGGCGTCGCCAGAGGTCGACGCCAGGATCGTCTGCCAGTCAAGCGGCGCCGGCGGTTCGGGAGAACCGCCGAAAGAGTCCAGAGGGTGAGTGATAGCGCCCTCGGTCAGGTTGTTGCTGCTGTCCGGAGAGAGCCGGTGGAACGAGGAATCGTCCCCGCTCCCCGGCGAGTCGCCGGCCAGCTCAAGCGGCCGACTCGGATGCTCGAATGTCATGGCGGGGAGTCTGTACCTCCCCGGTTCAGTCTGGCCGGCGGATTCTTCCCGAAGAGGATGTTTGCGCTGAGCGGCCGAATCGGAGACCCGTTCGTCCGCTGTCGGCGGCACCGATTCCTCCCGCTGTCCAGATGCTGTCCACCCGCGGGTGCCGGACTGCGACACCGTCCACTGCTGCGGGGAAGCCCACGACGCGACTGCTGTCTGCACCTCGGGCCGTGACACTGTCGCACTCTGCGGATCCGGCGGGGATGGAACTGCTGCAGATGCTTGAGACGCTATCCAGTCTTGCAGCATGGCGTGTGGCATCACTGCTGCGGGTGGACCGGGACGCGGCACTTCTAAATCGGGAACTGAAGTTCCCGCGGGCAGCGACTGCGATAAAGACGAGTCCGACGAGGCTGGATATCCTCGCGTGCTCGGCTGAGTCTCGGATCCGCCTTTCTGTGGCGGCGGGAAAGCCGCAGTCTCCTGCAAGACGGCGGAAACGTTGAGCGACTCCCACGACGGAAGCGTCGGCCGCGATTCGGGCGGGGACGCCAGGGGGCCCTGCCCCCAGGGCGCCCCGCCCTCCGAGATCAGGGCGCGGCGCCTGGCCAACTGCTCCGCCCGCTGCTCCTCGATGCGCTGGGCCAGCACCTGCTGCTTGCTCAGGATCCTCTGCCGCTGTTGCTGCTGCTGCAGTTGCTGCCTGACTCTCAGCAGCTGTTGCCGGTGTGACTCAAGCTGCCTGTAAAACAAACAAAAAAAACATTGAACTTGAAGAAAAGAAATTTGATAATAAAATGAGAAAGAAGTGTTTAACAATTTACTTCTTCTCAAATTCACCAACACTCTCAAGTCTCAAGGTGCAGAATTTGCACACAGCCGTTAAGCCCCCCCCCCCCCCAAATAAAATGTTCTGCTTCCGGTTACCTGACCGACCCTTGTGTGATGTCAACTGATCTTGTCTTGTATTCCACTATTCTTTGCTTAGCATGACACAAAATGAGAAGCTTGGGTTGGCAAGGTGAATCAAATGAATCATGAATATTGGTGCTTAAATTAAGCAGTTCTATGAAATTGGCCCCTGGACATGATTTAAAAAATAATGACAGACTTAATGCATCTTTCCATTCACCCCATTAGAGAGTTAGTGCTTGTTTTACCTTTCCATTTCATTGAGTGGGGAGGCACCGGCAACAGCACTCCCCGCCGACGTGGTACTAGGGTCAGGCCCCATGGCAGACAACCCGTCCTTCATCGTGACTGGGGCGGTTGCCTCCCTGGATGATCCCAGGGGATCTGCAGCAGCCGGGGGCTTTGGCGCTGCCATCCCTGGGGCAGTACTGGGCCCGGCCAAGCCCCGGACCCCTGGTGGGTTGGTTTCCTGGGTCAGAACGCCAGGCAACCCCTGGGACGTCGCGGGAGCGACGGGGCGCAGACTAGCCACGCCGCTGCCAAACCGCAGACTGGGCAGGACCCACTTCTCGCCCGCAAGGTCCGACGGCGAGTCCCTGACTTCATCCTCCGCCAATTTGGTGTCCGTCGCCTGAAGGGAAAGTTTCCCGGGAGAGGATCTGCGGACGGCGGTCGGCGGGCCGGCATCCTCCAGGTAGGGCTCAAAGGGCGGCAGGTCCAGCTCGGGGTAGAGCTGCATCAGCCGCTGCCGTCGCTGCTGCAGTCGACGCTGGGCCTCCTGCAGGTCCACGGGACTCCCCGGCCGTCCTGCGACCTCCGGCACACCGGACCCCGACGCTCCCTCCTCGCTGTCGGGCTCGGCAGCTCCCCGAGACCCGCGCTGCTGCAGGAACTCCCTGCTGTGGCCCTGGTACACCTTCGCCGGGACATGGGAGCCGCTGGAGGCATCCCACTCCATCGATGTGGCGCCAGAGCGTCCTTCAGGCAGCGACAGAGTCCAGCGACCGGTGGCTTGGGCCTCTCCCGCCCGGCTCAATCCCGGCCGGGTGGATGCCGGGACCTCCGGGCCAGCTCCTCCGTGGAGTTGGGCGGGCCGCAGGGTCAAATCCGGCTTCAGGGGGTTCACGTTTGACCAACCGGAGCCGGGCAGTCCTAAAGAGGAAGGCTCCGGAGGTGGCCTGTCAACCAAAGGCGGGTAGACTGGCTGCTGGAGTTGGTCCGGCATCATCGGCTCGGGTGCTGGTACCTGGCCCAGCCGCAGGTGGTCGGGGAGGTCCAAGTATAGGGTTATCTCAGGCTGCTGGTCGAGCGGCCGCTCTTGACTTGCCCATGGCTGTTGTGCCTGCTGCTGCTGTTGCCACTGGTGTTGTTGCTGCTGGTCCGACAACTGCAGCTGTCTGATCAGGCGGCGTATTGGGAGGGCAGCTCCTTCCAGAGCCCCTCGCTCTTGGCTCTCTGATTGCAGCTGCTGCTGCTGCTGCAAGGTTGGCTGCTGCTGTTGCAAGGTTGGCTGCTGCTGTTGCAAGGTTGGCTGCTGCTGTAGCAAGTTTGGCTGCTGCTGTTGCAAGGTTGGCTGCTGCTGTTGCAAGGTTGGCTGCTGCTGTAGCAAGTTTGGCTGCTGCTGTTGCAAGGTTGGCTGCTGCTGTTGCAAGGTTGGCTGCTGCTGTAGCAAGGTTGGCTGCTGCTGTAGCAAGGTTGGCTGCTGCTGTAGCAAGGTTGGCTGCTGCTGTTGCAAGGTTGGCTGCTGCTGTTGCAAGGTTGGCTGCTGCTGTTGCAAGGTTGGCTGCTGCTGTAGCAAGGTTTGCTGCTGCTGTTGCAAGGTTGGCTGCTGTTGTTGCAAGGTTGGCTGCTGCTGCCGCAAGTTGGCTGCTGCTGTTGCAAGGTAGGCTGCTGCTGTTGCAAGGATGGCTGCTGCTGTTGCAAGGTTGGCTGCTGCTGCTGCAAGGTAGGCTGCTGTTCCGCAGTTGCCCGCCGCAGTTCCAGCTCTGCCCTCTGCCGTTCAAAGCCACCCAGCTGCGGGCGGGCCTCAGGGAATGGGTCTGCTTCCCAAGGCCTTGAGCCGGGCATCGACGACGGCGTGACGAAGCCGCCCTGCACCGGCAACGACCCGGCCACTGCCTGACGCCCCAGCTCCTGCTCCCGCCGCTCCTGGGCCTCAATCTGCTGGCGCAGGTTGTCCTGCAGCACCTCCAGGTGGTCCCGGTGCTGCAGCTGCTGCTGCAGCTGCTGCTCGGCCAGCTGCAGCCGCTGGCCACCCTCCTTGGACATCAGCTCCCTCAGCTCCTCCTTCCTCCCGTCCAGGTCGGGAAGCTGGACAGGAAGAAGCCGACAGACAAAGGCCGACAGGAAGAGGAGGAAAAAATCAATTCAGCCCTTCAATTCAAAGAGGTCTTGCCCTGCTCGACCTGATAAACACTGAATGCTCAGTGCTTTGCCCGATGCCTGATGACAGAATTTCAGGCAGCTCGGGCGGGATTTCGAGCAGAGCCAAACCTCATTTAATTACATTCTCATCCATGCAAGCATCATGTAATATCTACAATTCAGCCCTGACAAGCTAGGATGTGGACTGGGATGCAATTGTGATGGTCAACGCCAGGAACTGGTTCAGTTTTGTCTGCTTGGCTTGACGCTAAGAATCTCTGTACGCCGTTCCATCGCATCATGTGAACTCAACCCAATGTCATTGTTCATTGTGCACATTGTGCACAGTATGAATGATACAATGCTTGAACCAAAGAGAGCAGTAAACCATTGCACTATCAGCCCGGGATATCTCGGGCCATAGCACTGCACTACGGGTAAGTGTATCCCAAGATTTATTGGGCTCAGGAGTGTCGGAAGTGTTCAAAACCCCTGCTTGCCCATGAGATATAAAACGAAAAGGGCTAACCATAGAGCTGGTCACTCACCTTGGTGGTGGACCTGACCTTGGCAGCTCTCTCTAGTGGATGCAGGATCACGTCGCTCCCCGGGCCCTTGCTGGGAGACGGCATCTCCTCCTTCATGGCAGTGCTCAAGGACAGCGTGCCCGTCTCAAGTGTGTCCGTGGTGCTGCTGCCGCTCTCGGATGCGTCGCCGTGGGAACCCTTCGGAGTCGGCGATGGAGGGGATCGGTCTGAGGTTGATGGCATCTCTGATTCTCCCTCCTCCTCCTCCTCCTCATCCTCCTCTGGGTGAGCGTCTCGGCCAGGGACCTCCAAGACAACCTCCTTCATTTTCTTCGTCTTCAGTTGCACTCGCTGGATTCGGATGCGATCCATCAATGTCTTCAAAGGAGCTGAAGGCATCACAATTTTGGGTGTTTTTTTAAAAGATCAATCTCAAAGCTGGTAATTATTGCGGCATCAAATTAGGCGGACCTCTGATTGTCGCATGTGTAGGATGCATGTGATCAGACCTAGACTATTTTCTGGAGGTGGCCATGGTATAATGATCTGGAGCTAAAGAGATTGTCTACACTCTGAAAACACACCTCTACAAAAAGGGTCGGGTACATTAAATCAAACTTCAGTGAAGTGAATTAGCAATGCCAAGATGGAGTGTGGCTCTGAAAAGAGCCGGTAACTCAACATTTTCGGGTAGTGAGTACTCTACCAATCGTCAGGAGACTGGTAGAGAAGTGCTACATGGTGTCACCAAAAACCTTCCACTTACTATTTCCACCATGCAAACCTTTCAAGTCTTATCTGATCTATTCATTATCACAGAGTTATACAGTCGTGAATGGTTTGATGCTAAGCCCCCCTGCCTACCGTAGCAAAGGTTACTTGACTATTTGGGAAGGCCGCCATCTAAGGGCTGGATAGCTCAGACAATGAATAGATTGTTGTTTGAGAGTGCACTTCTTCATATGGATGCCATGAACTCTGGAGACGATGATTTCCTCACCTCTGGGTTGCTTCTGGGTCGCGTCGGCGGCGCTTGGACCAGCCGTGGGGTCCTTGGCCCCCTCGGTGACCTCCTCCGTGGGTCCGGTGGTGGCAGCAGGGGCGGCGGCAACGGCCGGGACCGGCCGGAGGGTGACGCCCGCGTCGCCAGCGGGTGACGTCCAGGTCGGCGTCCCCCGTGGGCGTAGGCTCCAGGGCCAGGATCAGATCGCCCGTGTAATCTGCAGACATCAGTCATGGACCAAGGAGTGGGATCAACCTTTACGACTGTACACATTTCTATGTGGCCGTCTAGTTTTTATGTGGCGGCTGAGACACTTGGTGCTATACGCCCCAAATACAAGCAAGCATGGATCAAGGAGTGGGATCAACTACAGAAGCTTAAAGGCCCTATTCAACATCGGTAAAGGTCAAAAAGATTGCCACAGTCTGTGTGCTAAACCATTAAACGTTCCAGAAGAGAAATCCTGCGAAGGTTTTTAGCTCAAATGGTAATCTGAGAAAGTAGAAAAAGGAGAAAAAACGTCACGGTTTTAGCACCGTTCTGTAACTTCTGTAACCGGCGCATGACGAGGAGAAGACCCGACACAGCTAGCTAAATCGAAATGCTTCAAGGGACCGCTAGATAGAGGGCGGCCTCGTCGCTCTTTTCAACGCGACACACGTGGTGTTTTTTACTTCTGACGGCAATGCTCGGAAACTCTCCAAAATGGTTGTCATAAAGGATTCATACTGTCCAGTATTTGTGATATCCATCAACGTGGTAAGTTATAGTTCACTTTATGGCCCTTAGAGGTCTCTGGGGACTCATATTCAGCACATTTTCGGGGGTTTAATGTTGGTCAATAAGCTACATACCGCTACTCCGTTAGTCCGAGTAACTTGGACCCTTACAATCGCCCTTTAAAAAAAAAAAAATAGGGGGTCGGGCGATAGTAGGGTCCAAGATTTTCAGTGGGGAAACACGACCAAACAACGATGTGTTCGACTCCATGACTACCTCCGACCGAAACCCTAAGATTTTACCCCGAAAACACTCGTGAAACCGTCCCACGCACCCATCTTTGGATTAATTGAGAATCACCAATTTCAATTCTGGTGATAATTATTTTGTTCGCAGTGGCTGTTGTTACGGCAGTCGTCCGTGTGGTTCCCTGTCTTCACAGTATTTGTCAGGATGTTTAGCTCTTGGAACCAGACTATCAGGTAATAGACTGGTTCAACCAGCCTGCAATGCTGACGAAAATACAATCAAGTCAGGGAACCACACGGACGACTGCCGTAACAACAGCCACTGCGAAATTTGTTTTACTCACATTCGGGGAAAAAGGAAAAATTTTCCCTAACATGGACCCTTATGGCCCTGTCACACCTTGACGATTTAGCCAGCATATGCCAATGTCTCGTGTGAAGTGAACAATTTAGCGAATACACTGGTGTACGTCGAATACGTTATGTGCAAGTTTTGTATAAGTTTTGTATAAGAGCACGCTGGTATGCATGTACATCGTAGTACGGTGAGGTTGTCAAAACTTTTCAACGTATTCCAGCGTATCTATGGCTCATACATGTACATTCCACACACGCGGGCCATAAGTTGTAGGTCGGTTATGCACTCGTTGAGACATATTCACATACGTTACTTGTAAGTTACTCATATTATGAGATAATGTCTAGCGTGGCCAAAATGTATTTTTAACCTACGAGTAGCTTGGAATCTTTATCAAACTTACCTCCGACGCATACTGATGAATGTAGACGTACGTATTTCATTTTTTCCGGATGACTACAGAACATACACATGTACACATGTACATGTCTAACTTACATTCGTTGGTTTAAGTTATCTATAAGTTGATACACAAAAATGTTGCAAACTGCTTACTGACTAAAATTACCAAAATGTAAATCTTAAAATGTAGTGGGCCTGACGTTTCGATCCTTGCAGGACCACCATATTCTCCACACTTCAGATCGTCTGGCTGATGCCATTCCAAATTTGCCTGTTTTGGCTTTCAGGCGCCCCCGTAACCTGCGTGACTTAATTGTCCGAGCAGAGGTTCCCCCTTTGGACTCTTCACCTCCAACTAAATTTGGTACATTTAAGTGTACCTCGAAATGCATTGTTTGCAAAACACATGTCAAGGAAATAGACTCTTTCAATGGACATTCTTCTGGAACTACCCACACGACCTATGGCTCTATCACGTGCACTACCTCAAACGTCATATACATGTACCTCATCTCTTGTAGAGTTTGTAATATTCAGTATGTTGGCGAGACCAAAAACACCCTCAAAAAACGGATCTATGGCCATACATGTAGGTCTACTATCAAAACCGTTAAAATGGACACCCCTGTTGGGTATCACTTCAATCTCCCTGATCATTCGATATCACTTTTTTTTTCACTTCACTTTCAACAAACATTTTTAATGACCTCGCCATACTACGACGTATACCAGCGTGCTTCAACGTGCTCTTAAAGGCCCAATACAACATTGGGAAGATCGGAAAACATTGATTTCCTTCTAATTTACACAGTTTGTACATGTAGATGGTCATGATAGAATCCTCATATTGAAATCTTATGGTCTGGGATGCTGTACTTCCTGAGAAATCTTCACTCAAACATCGACAAATAGTTTATAACTCACAAGTCATAAATTATTTCTTACACTACAGAATGCTGCAAAAAACGTGACGTTTTAAAACTGTTTCTACTTTCTCAGATCACCATTTGAGCTAAAACCTTCGCAGGAGTGCTTTTGGGGATGTTTAATGGTTTAACACAATATTTTGACCTTTACCAATGTTGTATTGTGCCTTTAACTTAAACAAACCTTCCCCATAATGTTTTCGACGTATGCCAGCATATTCGCTAAATTTCCAAGTTCCCACATGTACATTGGCATACGCTGGCTAAAATGTCAAGGTGTGATGACAGGGCCATAATCAGGAGGTACCTGACTGTACTTCTCAAGAATCGAGGTAGCGGCTGAGAAGCAGTGACAGCCTTTTGATAGGCTACAACACATGATCATCACTATGCGTGAGTTAGACTATCCTTGGCCATAAGTTGTGAATGCTTGCAACGCGAAGTGATTCTTGGTATAAGTTCTCTATAAGTTATTGAAACATTCTATATGAGTTACTAATACCTTATGTATATGCCAAATCGTTCTGAATACACTATGTTTACTCCCCAAATTGCAAAATGCATTGTAAGTTCAGCGTACGGCAGCGTATTCGCTAAACCCCCTGGAGATTTTACTGGAGATTTTACTGGAGATTTTTGGATTAAGTGAGAATCAAAGATTTCTTATACTGATCTTTTGTCCTACTTAATTTGGGGGGAAAAAGGGAGAAAATTCCCCTCAGTTGATCGAGAAGATTCTCTCCCAACGAGCAAGAAGGTGGCCATGTCTGATTTGAAAGTGAACTGACAATACACGCAAATCGATGACGCTCTACTCAGTAAGGTTGTGCCAGTTTTTGGTTATACCGAAAAACCGCGGTTTAAAAAAAGAAGAAACCGAACCGAAGCCTTTCTGAAAACCCCAAAAACTGTCTGAGACCGAACTGAAAAAAAACCACTCCGTTTTTTTTTCTTTCAGCACGTCCATGCACAACCTTACTGATCAGGTCCGTGTGCGCAGTGGGTCTGTGAGAGTGTGGGCAAGCGTGCATGCACGCATTGAGCCCCATGACTGTTTTCTGACCAGCACAAAGCAACGTCTCCGGACATCGATCAGGAAAGAGTCGCGGGGCTTAACGCGTGCGTGTGCACGGACACAGTCTCACAGACCCACAGTTACTCGGACTCAGGCCTATAGCTTACTACCACTATATGTAGTACTTCTAATAGGACTGGTGATTAATATTTGTTGAACATGAATGGCGAGGCTTGCTGTGTGCAGTGTTTGTACATTGTTTCATTGGCCAACCTTGCTGTTGCGGGGCTTGAAACTTGTCCAAAGGGGAAAAGCCCAATTTTCAACATATTGCAAATACAATTTGTATTAACTGTTCCAGGAAATGTGTTAGTTTGTCTGTGTGTTAATGTGTATTTGTAATTATAAAATTACTATCTTTTGTTTCCCTGTCTTTACAGCAAGGTCTGCCAGTCACAAGTTTCACCAACATGAGTTGAAATGACTGGAACATCATGGAAGCAGGCAGACTTGTAACCATGCATCCAGCAATCATCCATGAACCATACTTGAAGCCAGTCAGTCAACCCGACCAGCCAGTCAACCAACCAGCCAGTCAACCAACCAGCCAGTCAACCAACCAGCCAGCCAGTCAACCAACCAGCCAGTCAACCAACCAGCCAGCCAACCAACCAGCCAGTCATTAACCAACCAGCCAGTCAACCATCCAGTCAGACAACCAACCAGCCAGTCATTAACCAACCAGCCAGTCAACCATCCAGTCAGACAACCATCCAGTCAGACAGCAAACCAGTCAGACAACCAACCAGTCAGACAGCCAACCAGTCAACCAGTGAACTATTCAACTAAGCAGCCAGTCAACCCGAACTAGTCAGACAACCAACCAGTCAGACAGCCAACCAGTCAACCAGTGAACTATTCAACTAAGCAGCCAGTCAACCCAAACTAGTCAGACAACCAACCAGTCAGACAGCCAATCAGTCAACCAGTGAACTATTCAACTAAGCAGCCAGTCAACCCGAACTAGTCAGACAACCAACCAGTCAGACAGCCAACCAGTCTGACTGCCATCCAGTCAGTCAAGCCGAACCAGCCAGTCAACTAATCAAACAAACATCCAGTCAGTCAACCAGGCAACCACACCGACAGCCAATCAGTCAACCATCCAGCAAGTGAACTATTCAAACATCCTGCATCATGTCAACTAGTCAACCACTCAACAAATCAACTTGCCAGTCAGCCTAATGCCATCCAACCAGTCAGCCAACCAACCAGTCAACAAACCAACCAGTCAACCAGTCAGCCAACCAACCAGTCAGCCAACCAACCAGTCAACAAACCAACCAGCCAACCAACCAGTCAACAAGCCAACCAGCCAATCAGCCTGCCAGCCAGCCAGCCAGCCAGACAGCCAACCAGCCAGTCAACAAGTCAACCAACATGTCAACTAGTCAACCAGCCAGCCAGCCAACCAGCCAGCCAGCCAACCAGCCAGCCAGCCAGCCAGCCAGCCAGCCAACCAGCCAGCCAGCCAGCCAGCCAGCCAGCCAGCCAGCCAGCCAGCCAACCAGCCAGCCAGCCAGCCAGCCAGCCAGCCAGCCAGCCAGCCAGCCAGCCAGCCAGCCAGCCAACCAGCCAGCCAGCCAGCCAGCCAGCCAACCAGCCAGCCAGCCAACCAGCCAGCCAGCCAGCCAGCCAGCCAGCCAACCAGCCAGCCAGCCAGCCAGACAGCCAGCCAGCCAGCCAGCCAGACAGCCAGCCAGACAGCCAGCCAGCCAACCAGCCAGCCAGCCAACCAGCCAGCCAGACAGCCAGACAGCCAGCCAGACAGCCAGCCAGCCAGCCAGCCAGCCAGCCAGACAGCCAGCCAGACAGCCAGCCAGCCGACGAGTGTCAACCAACCAGCCAGTCAACAAGTCAACAAGCCAACCAGTCAACTAGTCAGCCAACATGTGAACTAGTCAACCAACCAACCAGCCAGCCAGCCAGTCAGCCAGTCAACCAACCAGTCAATGAGTCAACCAGCCAATCATGAGCCAGTCAATCAGCCATTTAGTCAACCAACCAGCTAATGGGGGAGCCAGCAGCCAGCCATCTACTCGCCCAACCATTCAAGGCTTCATCTAAACGTAGGTCAAAACCCTTTACTTGTTTACTTTCTCACCAACAATCTATAAACCACTGTGAATAGTTAATCTTGGTGAATATGGATACACATCTTGATAAAACAATCACCACATTTAGTACTTACAAATTAGTTTCTAATGAGATTCTGTGATCTTGTTTTTGTTCACAGGCCTAGCCTTGTGAGATGTGAAACCATTTGCCTCACGCTCCTGGCTGAAAGTCAAGACATTGGTGCCCTTGACATCGTCTCTCCCATCAGTCTTGGCTCTGACAGACATCTACGAGCACGTTGCGCATCAGCTGATGAAACTCAAGTAAGTAGGAAGCACAAATCTCACAATTTAGTGGGCCTGACATTTTAATCCTAGCAGGACCTTTCTCAAAGACAGTAGGAAGCAATCCTAAGCCATTCTACTTACGTCTATCATCAATCCTCCAAAATCCTCGGGCAACTTGAGACAAAAATCGCATTCATTTCAGCCTCAATCCTCCAAAATCCTCCTTTATTTTTTACTTTACATGAAATGAGTGGTGCCCACTGCCTCAATCCTCCCAAATCCTTCAAAATCCTAGTTTGAGTCAAACACCAACCAGCCTCAATCCTCCAAAATACTTGTTTGAGCCAAACACCACCCAGCGTCAATCCTTCAAAATCCTTTTCTGAAAAGTTACCATTCAGTCTCAATCCTCCATCAGACATCAGCTGTAATATTTCAGTCATTTCAATCATCAGTCATGGTTTTTGGCATTTGTTACTGGTCCAGTGTGCATGTGGTCACGCACTGCACCAGATGCTGAAATCTGAAACCAACACTGAAATGACTGGACTCGGTCCATGGTCTAGCAGATATTTCTACCCCAGTTCTTATACTTATGTTTGATACTTCTTTCCTTGTTCAGGTGATCTTGTCAAGACATTCCTCCAAGGACTATGATGCCTGCCCACCCAGTCTTGTCACCTGTCCTGCCGAAACGGAGACAGAAAGTAATTCACTTCAATTATTGATTCATTTTTGGCTGAACTGTCTTTGTATCTGAACCCTTAGTAGCATGGGACAATTTCTAGACATTCTTTTGGATCCTGGTGATAGGCGCCTAAATTGCTCCCAAATCTGAACCCTAAGAATTGTCACTGATAATGTTAGTTATTGAAATTATGTACAGTGGAACGTCGCTATAACAAACGCCAATTAAACCAAACATTCAGCTATAACAAACATGCCCTTTGCCTCTCAATTTTTTGTGTACAAAATATGTGGCCGCTAAAACGAACGACCGCTATACCAAACAATTTTCATGGATCCCTGGGTGTTCGTTATAGCAACGTTCCACTTTATATATGTACCATAATTTTCAGACTGTAATCCACAGCTAAGCCTAACAAATTGACCATTAAAATTGCTGCATTTGTTGGCTTACTTAAGATTAGCGATGAACTCACTCAATGAAAACATTCATAACCCCTCTGAAACATAGACATAGTCTTTTTATAGACATGTCATTCTTGTTTTTGATTGTTTTAAGTTTTTTTGTGGAATCAAAAATTGCGCGCAGAAAGCAAATACTGACATTTGTAAAACTTTCAAGCATTTCAGGCAGAGGCTTTGGGTTATAGTCCAACAATTCTGGTATATTCATGAGTTTCTGCAGTAATAGTATAATAGTTTCATTTATTAGTGTGGGGTGGATTCTTTGGTGAATTATATTCACCAGTCATTGGGTCATTTAAACTGATCAGAGGTCAACCACTGACACATTTCATTCCCTGGGTGGGGAATATCCTTGTGTCACTCACTTTCTAGTCCTTCCCTAGGTGGGGATATCGTAATCATTGAACCCATTGAGTCTCATGACGCAACATTTTACCGATTCTTTCCCCTGGGTGGGGCAGCGGGTCACACAGATTCCCATCTTTGATGGCGCAAAATTCATCCCTCCAAATGCTTTTTACTTTTTACAAATTACAATGCTGTTCTCTAAGATATTGTCCCTTTGTTTTCCAATCGTATGCTTCCCCAAAGAAACCACCCCACATTTCTGTATTTCAATGTTGTACTCCTGTGTTTGTATTTCTGACCCAGGATTGACACTTATATGAAATGGTCCAGATTTTGGTTTTGTTTGGAAAACCACCGTTGAAAATTAAATTGCATGAAATGATTGCCATTACAACTCCCGAGTTCATCCCAAATTATGCAGCTTTGAAAATACTGCCTTTGAGAACAGTCCTGCTAGGACTGAAAAGTCCAGCCATATAAATTTGAACATTCCTAAAGTAGTCATTTCCCTGGGTGGGACACATTTCTTTCTTTTTTTCCCCAAAAAATGTGACTGCTTTCATTATTACTTTTACAACTAATTTTTCTCTACAAGAATCTTGTATTTCATATGATGCAATCTTGGGCCATGCAGTATTTTAGATTTATTTATTGAAAAATTGGCAAAGAAAACTTTTATCTGTACTGGGTCTTGAATCCGAGACCTCTGGATTAACGTACCAGTGCTCTTTTATCTGAGCTCTCCAGGCCTTAGATGGTGGCCTTCCCAAATGCTCAACTAGTCTATGTAGACTAGTTGACTATTAGGGAAGGCCTGCATCTAAGGGCTGGATAGCTCAGATGGAAGAGCACTGGTACGTTAGTCCAGAGGTCTCAGGTTCAAGTCCCGGTCCAGTCAAAGTTTCCTTTGCCAATTGTTCAATTTGTTCGCAAGTTTCCAAGCAGTTTCCCTTTGTTTGTTTGACTAGATTTATTTGTGTGTAAGGAATCTTTCATTTCAAGTGGCAGGGGAGCAGTCATGAAAACCTGTGGAAAACCAAAAACCTAAAACTAAAACAATTCTAACACTTTTTGTACACTGAATTTTTAGATAAGTGAGGCTTCAGCTTTCTATATTTTATATTATTATTCTATCTTCATCTTTTTTGGGGGGGGGGGGAATTATCTCAAATTATTTTTTCAAATGCTGAATTTTAGTACTTCAATACTTAATTTTTTTTATTGGGGGGGGGTTAACAAAATCCATTGTATCAAATCTTTTTCAATAATTATATCTAGGTTCCCCTGCCATTTGAAATTCATGTATTCCACTTTCAATGACATTTAAATTCACCACTTGACCTTGACCAGCTCGGTGGTCCACTGGATCACCAAGGTGACCAGGTCTAGTGGAAAGACATCTGCGCTAGAAAGCAGGTGGTCACAGGTTCGAATCCTGCCCAAGCTGCCTGTAGTTTTTTGAGCAGGCAATCGGGCAAAGCACCGAACTGAGCAAAGTGTTTAATTACACATCAAACACTTGCTGGAGGACATTCTCCTCAACACAATTTTCTATCTGTGATGCAACGTGGTATCTGCCACGTACTATATACAGATTTGAATCCACCACACGACCTCGACCAGCTCGATGGTCCAGTTTTTGAAGACATCTGAACTCGAAAGTGGAAGTCAGGGTCTCAAATTCAAATCAAGCTGCTTGCATTTTATCAGCAGGCAATCGGACAAAGCACTATTACCTCAAATAGGGCAAACCCTCATTGAATTACATTCTCATTGATGCAGTCATCATATTATTTATACCTATGATGCAATGCGGTACCTGCCGCTCTGCATATTCAAGTCTCCTGCAATAGAAAGCAGGAGTTGCTGGTTCAAATCCTGCCCGAGCTGCCTGTATTCACCAGCAGGCAATCAGGCCAAACAAACTTAGTACACTGCTAATTTCATCAAGTAGGGCAAACCCTCATAGAATTACATTCTCCTTGATGCAAGCATCATATTATGTCTGTGATGAAATGCATTATCCGAGGCTGTGTAGATTTAAATCCACCACACGACCTCGACCAGCTCGATGGTCAAGTGGTTAAGCCATCTGCCATAGAAAGCAGGAGTTGCTGGTTCGAATCCTGGATGAGCTGCCTGTATTTTTCAGCAGACACTCGGGCCAAAAAGCCCCCATTGAATTACATTCTCCTTGATTCAAACATATTATATCTATGCTGCAATGCATCATCCGTTGCTATACAGATTCAAATCCACCACACGACCTCGACCAGCTCGGTGGTCAAGTGGTTAAGACGTCTGCCATAGAAAGCAGGAGTCATGGGTTCGAATCCCGCCCAAGCTGCCTGTTGTTTTTTTCAGCAGGCAATCGGGCAAAGCACTGAGCATACAGTGTTTACTTTAATTACACTTCGAGTAGGGCAAACCCTTCTTGAAGCATGTGTACATTCTCCTCGATGCAAAATCATGTTTTTAAATCTAAAATGCATTCCAATTATTTGCTGTTTAAATTGTTTAAGTAACCCCTACACAGCATTTGTTAGATGAAAGTACTACAACACCTAGAAATGAAAAACGTTCCTAAAAGGACTAAAATGCGGACATCTTTTTTTTTTTAATTCCTTTTGAAAGTTTTGGGCCCAAAATGCTTTTTTTTTTAACAGAACCAAAGTTCTCTCACAAAAAGTGAGAGAATCACTCTGCCCTTTTCTCATGAATCTATATGGAGCCAAATTTATCAGAGATATCCTATTCACATATACTTTTTTGGATTTAACCCAAAATTCATGCCATCATCAGCCAATGCGTAGGGGTTATATTTTTCAAATGTATTTATCCGAACTGTTCCAACAACAACAAATTTGAACATTCTACTGGTGAATCATCTTTTCAAATTATCCTTTTCTTTTTTCTTTCTTTTTTTCTGAAAATGACACATTTTGATAAAAATAAATAGCCTAAAGCTATCTTGAGCACAATTTGAAAAACAACACCTTTTTTAAAATCTAGAAACTTCTTTTTTTTACATTTTGGCAAATTTATTCTTTTTTTAAAAACAAAATCTGTAATGTTGGAGCAGTTCAAGTTTGCATTATACATGTATAATAACCCGTTTTGCTGAAAAATGCAAACTACCTGTGACTATACCGCACGAAAGTGCAAAATGCGGGTGCCGGCTAGTGCGCCCTCTACCGCCTGGAATGCTGAGTGACCTAATGGCCCGGGTGCATTGGTCAGTTTCGCCTCCTGTCCGGCGGAGCCTGGCTTTTATGCCGCTGGTTCCCTGCTCTACTGGTGTTCTGCCTCACATGATTTGACAAGCTCATACCAAAATCCCCCTCTAAAACTCTATAGGAAGGAAGGGACATCATTGTTGTACTCTTAGATGTTGATCTGCCTGTATGGCTGGTGGGTCGGACTGAGGACCCTTTTTTCACTTTTTTGATCCTTTTGTTATCCTAAGTTGGTACCCGTGACTCTTTGTTCCTGTGTGAACAGGTTGCTTTTCAGGCCGGTCACCATGACCACCCCATTTTTTCTCACAGGACGTCTGCTTCTGATCCGAGGGGGCTCTTGACCTGATGGATGATGGTGACCTCTGTCCAGTTGGTGATGTGAGGATTGGAGAAATGACATTTTGACATGGTTTCACAGAAATAATTTTTTGGCATTCTGTTGTTGTTTTTTGCACACACTTGTGTATTTGAAAACAAGTTCAAAAGCAGGAGGTATCAAAGATGACATTGGGGTTATGTAGGAATGGGAGAGGGTCCCTTAGCTAGAAAAAAAACCAACTAAACCATTTTTTTTAAATTGCCAAACAAGCTGCTCTACCTCTAAGATATATTAGAAATTTAGAATTTACTTCAAAATAACAATCATGATCTTATAAATGATCCTTTGTAAATAGAAATCTATTTTTTTTTGATCCAAATAATCAGTACAAACTATTTAAAACTTAGAAAAACCCAGGCTTTTTTCAAACAAAGGCTAAAGAATAATCTGAAATTCAGACATCGTTTTGATATAGATAATGCAGATATCATCAATAGTTTCTGATATTGATTCTGAAATTCTAATCCTAATTCATGTGTTTGCTGCCAATTTCTTAATTCAAATAGAATTTTGGAAAACCTAAAAAATGTGTAAGTAATAATAATTTCTGAAAGTCATAAATGATAGACAATTTTAATCCGGCAAAAAACAAAACCAAATAACTATACACCAAGAAACAGAAAGTTTCAGACAAAAGAATTTTCCTAGTGAGTTTCCTTTTCCTTTGAAATCAAAAGGAGTTAGTTTCCTTTTCCTTTGAAATCAAAAGGAGTTTGTTTCCTTTCCTTTGAAATCAAAAGGAGTTAGTTTCCTTTTTAGAATTAGCCGGCAATTAGTACACAAAATCCTAAAATCCCAAAATTTGGAAATAAAATAAAACTCCAGAGCAGATTGATAACTTAAGAATCATAATCACTTGTAGGATCCTACAAAACTTGATGATATTTTTTTGGAGCAGCTTGTAAGGCAATGATAAAATTATTGACCTTTTTTAGTCTTTTCCTTGGGGATTAACATTAACTCTCTGACACGCCCATATCCCTGTAAGTCCTTTATGCTAATATTAGGTGCCCTATCAGGAATCTTAGTGCTAGGATGTCGGTCAAAGTTTAAGGTCAGCTGGAGACTATTAGTAGTGAACAAATCACACGTCTCCTCTTTTGGAAAATGTCAAAGGCTGTGATCTGTTAGATTCTGTCAGATGCATAGGAAAGAACGTAATCCACATAGGGACAGAAATTATTTCCTTAATTTTATCCTTTCTGCTCAAAGTAGGCACACAATCAGGAACTAGATTTTAAAATTTAGGAGTATTTGTTCAGGTTAGAGATAGGATTAAGTCTACTAGCAAAGGCACTTCTGAAAAAAAAGTCAAAGGCTTCATACATACAGTTTTCATATGAGGCCCCTACGAGGGCAAAACCTCATTGAATTATATTTTCCTCAATCGCCAAAAATTACATTATGATGCAATCAGGTACCAGCCGCTATACAGATTTGAATCCACCACTAGACCTCGACTAGCTCGATGGGCAAGTGGTTAAGACATCTGCACTAAATTGCAGGAGTCAAGGCCTCAAATCCTACCTGAGCTGCCTGTATTTCTTTCTGCAGGCAATTAGGCAAAGCACTGAGGATGCAGTGCAGTATAGGGAAAACACTCATTGGAATTCAAGGGAAATGAAATCATTCCCAAATTACTTAGCCAAAACTTTTGGTGATTTTATCAAAATAGACCAGTGGCAAGGTCACTGAATGTCAGCTGCTAAATCTTTTATCTCAGATAAAGAAGAAAAATATCTCAGAAAATTGTTTGAAAAAAGCAAAAAGTTCTCACATACCATGGCATTAAACCATTGATTCACTTTTTCTTAGAAATAATAATTGTTGGCACTTGCAATAATTGTTATCACCATGGATGGTCTTATTTTGCAGCCTTACAGGTTGTCTTGTAAAAGCGAAACATGGAAAACAATCAAAGTAATTTTCAAGTCGGTTTAGGTCTGACAGTCAAAGGTCATTT
Source organism: Luidia sarsii (assembly GCA_949987565.1). Lineage (NCBI taxonomy): Eukaryota > Metazoa > Echinodermata > Asteroidea > Paxillosida > Luidiidae > Luidia > Luidia sarsii. The sequence goes on from OX465116.1 coordinate 2,347,543, forward strand.
AATTGTATGTATTTAGAGTCGGCCGGGGAAAAATTAGGAGGTCAGGTTAAAGGAAGTGTATTGTTCTTAGAGTTAATTAGCATAAAATTATCAGTTAGGATTACTTAAGTTAGCAATTCAGGATACATGTAGATCATCCCCCATGACCCCAATGTCATCTACGGTACCTCTAGTTCACAAAAATCGGAAGAAAATTGACTTTTTTTTTAAATGCAAAAAGCAAAACAAATACATCTTTGTGGTTTTTTGTCATACACGCTGCATCATTTGCAGCAAGTGAAACTGAAAATTTTAAAAATCTTTACTACTGTTTTGGCAGTCTTACTTTCTTCAAGAAAGCAAAACGCTTGCAGCCAAAAACTGCTGTGGGCAGCCATGTTGGAATATTGTTTCTCCAATCAGCACATCGCCATCTGGACTGAAGTCGTCTTCATTTTGAGGGTCAAGGACTCAATCGGTGAAGTTGTGGAAGAGTCCTCCTAAATCGGCGCTTTCTTTTTTTCATTTTTCTTTTTTACCCAAAGTTCACCTCCCAAAACTTTTTTTCCAAATTCAAATTGGCAGCCTGGTTGCCCGAACAGGGAGTGACGTCCTGCCCCCCCATACGGATGTATGAGCATTTAACTGTACAACAATGAATCCCTTCTGACCTTTGTTCAGGCCCAGTACACACTTAACAATGCCAGTGGCATTGCATGAGCTTGTTGAAACATGTGTTGCAGAAGACCAGTGGGGTGGGGAACCAGTGGCATATTAGTCTGGTGCCGCTGGACTTGGGGTGAAACTGGCCAATGCACCTGGGTCATTCGGTCACTTAGCATTCCAGGCGGTAGAGGGCGCACTAGCCGGCACTCGCATTTTGTAAATAAATATTTTTAAATAAAAAAAAAATTCATAGACAAGAGTGATCTCCTGTAGCGTTTTTATTTCTCACAACTTGAAATCTCCCCCCCCCCTTACTATTTAAACAATGATTGACAAAGGGTACGCTTATGTGGTTTTGAAGGGGCTACATTGCAAACAGCGCCCTCTAGGAAACAGTCAATATCAAGAGGGCGCTATTCACTGTGGGTGAACAGCGCCCTCTATCTAAAGACTGCTTTCCCAAGGAGCTTATTGGAATGTTCCCAGAACACAACCCTTGGTAATTAGCATATGACCTTTGTGCACACCATATTGATGCAGCTCAAAGGTCAAATGTTAACAACCTCGAGTTGTGGTCATTGGGGACATTCCAACTTGCAATGTAGCCCCTTTGCAAAGACACAATTTCAAACTCTGTGTGTGACCTTTTTTCGCAGCGCAGTCTTAGTTTGTGAATGCGGCGCATAATTAGTCAAATTTTCTACTCCAAAAACAGTGCAAATTTAGTTGGCCGGGTGTTTTGACCCAATATTCTGTACTCGCATCTATGCGGATTTTGAACAAGTAAAATGGGACTCTGATGTTTTTCGGCTAATTTTTGGATTTTTCTATTTGCTGCAGGGAAGCGCAAGATGAGATACAATTGAGAGCAAGACAACGCAAAGCGCAGAGTGAAGGAACGCAGCCAAACAGATCGCATTAGACAGTTTTGTTGGAAAGGTCACAGCACAAAGTATGAAATAATATCCTTGAAAACCACTTGTAACCTGCCACGTTAAATGAGTTGGACCAGAATTAGCGAAGAAAAACAGCGCGCAAGGTTTTGGTGATTTTTTTAAAGTTAGAAACATGGTTTTTTTTGGAACATTTTTTACATTGCAACACATTTTGGTTCTAAATATGCAAAGTCAAATTTTTTTGCAAAAGAAATTGAACTTGGCGCAAATTTTGGGCAGCGCATTTGAATCAAAGCCAAACATTGTCTCGGATTGTGTAAGAAAATGACCAATTTCACAAACAGTTCTGATATCTTTCAAAATTCAAAGAGTAAATTAAAAGTGAGCGCTAACGCAGAATTTGAAAGGTTTTTTAGTGTCCAGCTCAATTCAAAGTGGCAGGTTACGCGTACCCAATGTTAACCATTTTATGGTATGGTCTCAATTATGCCAGCTTATTACCTTGATTCTCAATTTTAGGCAATTTTCAGCAGTGTAATCATTTGCTAATAACAAACATTTTGCATCCAACATTCTAGATTTTAAAGCTTTCTTTTGCGCGCCAGTTTGTTTTCTGCCAAAGGAAAACAATTTTGAGTTCAAACTCTTCCAAACTGCAAATGTTGGATAATCTGACAAGTGTCCAAAACAATTTTTCAATCAGACAAGATAACAACATTACAAGTTGTGTTTGGCTTGTTTGCGGTAAACACCATTAAAGTTTGAAGGCAAAAAGAGCGCACTTTTGGCTTAAGTAATCACAAAATAATTGGCAAATTTGTTTGAGCATCTGGAATTTAAACTGGCATAATTGCAACCGTACAAAATGTATTGAAAGTTAGTTCTCCCTAAAAAGAGACCAGTATCTGTATCGCATTGAAAAATTTGGATCATAAATCTTTGTTTTAGAGTTTCCATTTTTGTTACATGGTCGCGCACTTTGCTTTTGATAAAAAAAAAAAGGAAATTCACATTTTCACAAATCTCAAAAATTTGAGAGGGCCTGACATTTCAATCCTAGCAGGACATTTTTCAATTCAAAGACCAAAACCGAATATGGAGATAGAGAAAAACCATTTGCTTGAATGACCAAAATGTTGATAGGATCAAATTAGTTTACAAATTCTACATTTTGCCGGAAAAAAAAAAATGCAATTTTGGCAGCGCAGCAGCAATTTCGGTAGCTAGCGTTGATGACAGATACTGGTTCTTTTTTGGGGCTATTCTAGAACACACGACTAATGAGTGCACAAGGCACTCAACTTTAATTATTCTCCTTTACAATCAGTAAACACGTTAAGAGACTTGTCAGAAAAAGCTGGCATTACTAAAGCCAGTGCAAAAGGAACGTTTTAGACCGATAAATTCTATGGAGTATTTGGGAATCGTCCACTTGGATCTATCACCATGGTTTCTTGGCAATGAAGGCCAGCACCTGATTCGTTAATTGTCCAGAGAAGTTTTTGAAATGAAATGGTGCTCTTTTCAGCATTGTCCTTATTGAACGTTGCAAATAATTATGGTCCGTTTCAATATCTTGATGATTATTCGTAGTTTCATCAGTAGTAACTACTGCCGCTACTAGTTATCAGTCTCTTCATCATAAATCTTGGCTTCTGGAGTACGTTATATCTCTAGAGTTTTGTAAATCATTCAGATTTGGGCACAAGTTTGGACTGAATTTAAGACGTTTCGAATGAATGAGCCTTGAAAGCCTTGTGTAGCCTTGAAGTCCGTGGCCAGGGTAGACTGCAGTATCCTCGTCTTCAGGTAGACATCACGAGTCGTCTCAGCTTTCCGCTCCAGATTCCTCTCATGTTTCCTGGAGAAATTTAATCAAGGATATTTGTTTTAATTTCTTGTGATTCTCATTTCATTCTCTGTCATGTGCATTCTCTGTCATTGTCATGTACAGCCTCCTTTGTTCAATAGACCTCGTTCTTGTAACTTCAAAATGTAAGAGGGCCTGACGTTTCGATCCAAGCAGGACCTTTCTCAAAGGCAATGTTTCAAAGCGAAGGTTTCTGAAAGGTCCTGCTAGGATCATAATGTCTGGCCCCTCTAACTTTTGAGATGTATTTATTGCAGGTCATTTTAGTCAGTGAGCAGTTTGAAACAGTTTTGGGTTTTTTTACTTCATGTTCTTGTGACTTTGTAGACTTCCTTATTGTTGGCTTCCAAAGCACTTGAATGAATAATGGGCATCATGTATTTGGAAAGCCGCCATCTTTAGGGCTTCATGGTTCACATGGAAAGAGCGATGATACTTAAGCCAGAGTTCTCGTGTACAAGTCCCGTTTGAGTCAAATGTTCTGTGTCAGTTTTTAAACCCTTGCGAATAAAATAATTGTGTATTCAAGCTTAGAAGCTTTTAGTTCAATTTGTCCACACTTTATTCACTGCTATATTATGTTCGTCACTCACTTTATATGTCTAGCGATATAAAATTCAACCAGTATTTTTAGCAGATGGATCAATTGTATATTATCTCTTTTAATAGTTAGGGGACTGTTATCTATAAAGGAGGGCTTTGTAACCCTTTGGCTTAGGATGTGAAAATGCCAGAAAACAAAATGGCCGACCATAGAAAATGACGACGAAAGGCAGCCAAACAATATCAAAAACGGGAAGAAAACACGGAGAGGACACCTACTCTGCATGCTTCATATTTTCAAAGTTGACCAAGACATTCGCTTTTGACCAGACCACTGAGCACCTCCTTGGGTCGGGGTAGGAAGGTTTCAGGATTTGTCCGAGACGAAAACGTGGCGATGTCTATCCAGCCAGCTACAAACATGTCCAACCCCGATGACTCGCTGGCGTGGAATGACGCGGGGCTCCACTTGACAAAAGAAAGCGCCCAATTACGCAACGCGCTTTCAGCAATTCTATTCAAAAACGCGCGATGAAACAGCGCCCTCTACCGCATTTTCATATATTTTTTTTAATTTATATTATTTTTTTCCTAGCATGGTTGAGGGAAATGAAGTTGTTTTACTTTGTTTAAAGTCATAATCAATTTTTAGCGGTTAATAACTTAATATCTGTCTAATTGTCAATCCTGGCACTGTCCCCCATCGAGACAATGACTTTAATTATACGTAAAGATGCTTTTTTGAAGTTCATTATGAAAAATTCATCCTTGCCCCTAACCTACCTAGCAGAAAAAGACGATTGGGAAACGGTCCAGGACCTTGGTTTTTATCATTTTACGGGGAGAGCTAAGATTAATTAACTATAATATTTAAGACAAATGGTGATAATTAGATGAATCCTATAATTATATGAATTATGAATAATTAGATCCAATAATTATATGAATATAATTATTATAAATACTTCTTGTTGAGCTACAAGCTACCCCTCAAAAGATTTTGTCAAAATTGAAATAATATATTAATGATATTTCTATTATGGAAAATAGAATAATACACGTCCAAAAAATTAAGAAAACATTTTTTGATATGTAAACAAAAAATTAAAATTATTTTATTTTTCTATAGATATTGGACATAAAAAATGTGCCCTCTTCCGAAAGGGCGCCCTCTCGCGAATTGAAGGGCGCCCTCTTGTGTTAGGAATGTGTCTAGAAAGGTGGCATCATGATTTTTTCAACTAATTATTATTGCTCATTGCGGCCCAAAAAAATTATAGTGATTAAAATAGCGCCCTCTTATGACGAAATTTGTTTAGGCCGAGTAGGAGTCCAGCTATTCTTGAAATACTTCATTAGTGGGTTTCTTAAAGACTTCCCCCTTATTTTGTTTATTGTTTGTATATTAATTTTGTTTATATAATCATATGGCGTACACCCAAAATTATCAATTAATTTCTAACTAGGGAGGTTTCTATGAAAATAATAATCAGTTGATGAATATCATAGCCCGCTGTTCGAAACGTTGAGTCGGACACAGCTATTTCTTTGTCTCCAAATAGAGCCTGAAATATTACGGATTCATAAAACAAAAAGAAAACTCCACACACCAGAAAATAACATTTCGTACACTTTGACATTTTGTCATTATGATTTTAATGATTTTCCGTATGGGATAAAAACTTGAGCAACATCCGAATTAATGAATTAACGAATTAACTTACAAACAAGTAATATGCAAATAACTGCTTATTTCGGCTAAAATGACCAAAAGGCGAATATCAATAAATTATTTGGAGGGCCTAACGTTTCGATCCTAGGAGAACCTTTTTTCAAAGGCAGAATACAAGCAATTTATTAACGTAGTAACAATAATAACGAATTAACTTATAAACAATATAACATATAACATATTAACTTAATATAATAAATTAACTTACAAACAAGTTATTGACTAATTTCCAATATGATTAATTAACTTACAAACAGTGATATACAAAAATGTTGCAAACTGCTTACAAACAAGTTATTAACTTGTCAACAAATTAACTTTTAAATATTCTTTTGATTAAATTAAAAAGAGCTGGTTGTACCTCAGTTCGAAGATCAGAGTGAGCTCTCTAAGTTTAATTGCTCTTTGATAACATTGTGAAGCTCATAAACTATGTCAATTAATAAAAAAGTAAAATATACTAAACCGACCGTTTGGTTTTCGTTTACCCCAAAATTGGCAGATGGCAAGGCTAACCCCGTGTATTTTTTTCACTTTTTGACCCCAAATTTCATGTCACAAAATTTGTTTGAAAATGGCTCAGGAGACTTCTGAGGGCCCATATAACACCTTTCTTTCGAAATTGCATAATAAACATCATAGAAACATATTTTTTCCACCCAAAAATGGCAAATTGTAAGGCTAACAATTGTCATTTGTTTTCGTTTTTGGACACAAACATTTATATCGTTTGATTTGCCTGAAAATGGCCCAGGCTAGCCTACATCTCGATGCCAAAGGAAAACACTCGATACAGTCATTGGTGTGTACTCATTGGTGTCTCGACCCTCACTCGAATTGGAAGCCTATTAGTCGCTCCCAATAACTACTAGATCCTTATATTTATATGAAAACTGTCTTTAAAGGCCCTATACAACATTTGTAAAGGTCAAAAGATTACCATAGTTTGTGTGCTAAGCCATGAAATATTCCAAAAAAGCAATACTGCAAAGGTTTCAGCTCAAATGGCAATCTAAGGAAAGTAGATAATACAAAAAACCGCCACGGTTTACGCACCAGCCTGTATTGTAAGGAACAGTTTATATAGGCCTACTCGCGAATAATAAACTTGTATTTGTCGATGTTTGAGTGACGATTTCTTGAAAAGTACAGCATCCCAGAGTGTAAGATCTCCACATGATGATTCTATCATGACCATCTACAAACTGTGTACATTAACTAAATTAGAAGGAAATCTGTGGACATCGATGTTTTCCGATCTTCCCAATGTTCTCTCTTCGTTCCCTGCAAAATCGTTCAAACAGGGACTGAAGTTAGGCCTACAACAGTCAGCCGAATCTGTAAAAAAATACGTGTCAATATTGTGGAGCAAAATTTATCAACTTTATGAGCAACGCCGGGAAAAAATATCTACACATCAACTAGTAACAGTATAGTTTTCTAAAGTCATAAATGTTGGATTGTCAGTTTATCAAAAAGTCAAGCCTTTCTCATAAAGCCTCAGCGAGTGTGGGACAAACTACTTTTTGCTCGACACTCACGGTGAAGTTGTACTGGTTGTGTCTGTCACCACACGTGTTGCTCTGTTTCAATTACCAATTTATAAGCAAACGAACAATCCACAGACGCTATAGACGCTGGAGATTCTTGTTGAAATATTCTTCCATCTCTGTTGCTGGCCGCCTATGGCAAGCCTAATGCCAGTTTTCTTTTCAACTGATAAACAACGTTTATCAAATTATTAGGCATTTGGCGTGCCATACCCGCCTCTCCGCTTTTGGACGATATTCTCATTGGCGCCAAAACAAATCGTGAATACATACATTTACACCTCTGGAAAGTACTTCGTATTGCTTTTTAGGTGTTTCAGACATGTTACTTAACAATAATATCGATGTTCCCATGTACCAATTTTGGGCATTAAAGAGAAATTCAAGGAAAAAGGACCCAAAGTTTGGTTTTGAATATGCATAAGCAAAAGCAAATTCACTAAGTTGATGATGTCATACTTGACCAATCAGACATACTGTACCAAACGGTGTGAAATATTGTCCAATCAGATCTCCTGTAGCAAATGCAGTGTGTCCTAACCTTTGACCTGGTGTAACTATCCAGCTGAGTGCAATGCAGTGATGAAGGGCTGTGTGCATCTTGTAGAGTGTACAAATTCTGAAAAAATCCTACCCTTTTCTAAGATTAGTTGGCAGAAATTCATTGCTTGTGTGCATCAGTGGAAGTATCTCAGAACACCAGAAGGTCAAATTGCACAAAATGCCCTTGAGAAATTTGATCTGAGTTTTAGTAAGTGTAACTGAAATGTATACAAACTTGTGTTAAAGAAAGTTAATGAAAATGAGCATCAACACTGCCTTCTACAAAGTTATGAAGACTTTATCTTTCTACAAGAGGGATTTGAGGACTGTTACTTTGATGCGATTTGCACACTGTACATTGTGCAGTACATGTATATTATTCATATACGTCATAATGTTGAATTATTCATGACCTACCCGGCAGGAGCCCAGATAGTGGGGAGGGAGGGGGGGTGCAGCACACAAAATCCATCCAAGATGGCTCCGCCCAGCTCATTCACAACTTTTTTTTAATAAGGGGTCTTTGGAGGCTAATTAACTGATACATTGTAGAACAAGTGAAGCTTAAGACAGCCTGGGGGTTCACTCTTCAATTTGGTATGAAATTTTGACCATATCTGGCTTTAAATTTGGCCCTATTTGGCTGTGGAAGTGGAGGGGTCCATCCCAAAATCCTTGCAGAAATTCGGCTTGGACGGCTACACATTTGGGGGGTGTTTTTTTCTGGGGGTAGGCCTAATTAGCAAAAAATCTAATCGGCTAAGAGCACTAAAATTGAAAAGAATCTGAGAGATGAAGGTCCAAACTACAATTTTAAGTATAGCTACAAGAACTGAGAGACTTTTGGGCATGGGATAATAATGGCTTTGAAAGTGAGTGTTTTTGTACAGTGTTCAATGGGAGCTCTATTTTAGTGTTCTGCACCCAGATAGGCTGGTTCCCGTCCCCTACATGGTTTCCAGACGTCTCACGTCCTCCGAAAAGATTGTCGTAGTCCTTCATGATTAGATAACTGACATTTCCATGCTTTATTTTGCCACTCCCAGATGCAACTGTGTCGATTTTCTTTTGGACAGCATTGTGACAATGTGTTCCATCACCCAAGGACTCTTCGAAAAGTATTCCATCAAATGAGACACAGAATATGCAGACTTAGATATTATTGCCTGTCTCTCACTCTTGCTGAATGTGTCACGCTGGGGCTTGGTATACTTTGCTGCGTCCAAAACCACATGATGATAGTTGCAGTTTTTTTTATGATTTTCCTTGGCTGTTTTTTAGTTTGCATTTTTTTGGTCTTTGAGTATGTGTGGTCTGCCCTGGAAGCCAGAGTGACAAGCAACGAGGGCTTCTTCCGTTTGGACACTCAAACGTCACTCGTTTCTGACGGCCGCGATGGACTAGTTGTACAACTTGTAGGCTTTGGTAGTGTGAGCTTAGTACGTGCCTTTAGCATTCTGTCGGATGGCTTGTCGGCAGCTAATTTCGCGTTTTTTTTTCAGCCTGGGTGTAGTCATTGGTGACCGTGCGCACCTCTTAGTCTTACATTTCATTCCAGTAGTATAGCACATTTTCCTGAATTCTGACTCCTTTTTCTCCAAGCTGTCTAGTTTCCGATCGCAATTTCTGCATAGAGCCCCTTCTACAAAGTTAATCCCCCCGTACTTCATGAGTTTTTCTGACAACTTTTTTCCGCATCCCTACTATTGACTGAATCATTACTTTGTCTGCCGAGTCACTTCCGCAAGAAACACAACTTTTCCTCGGATTTACCTGCTATTTCGGGGTAATCGGCTGAGCATTCATGGTTATATTGTGCGTGAAGGAAGTTTCTCCTAGAGCCATGTGCTGCGCTGTCATGTAAACACATGTAAACATTACATCATCTCTATAAGTAGAAAAATAAAGGCGCATGCGCAAAACTGAACCAATCACAGGCCGTGGATGGCTGCTAGCTACCGGCCCCTACATTTCGGAGTACGTGAGACGTCTGGAGACCATGTAGGGAACGGGAACCAGCCTAGGGTGCAGAACACTAAATCAAGCTCCCATTGAACACAGACTGTACAAAAAACAACTGACTTACTAAGCCAATTATCCCACACCCAAAAAGTCTCGCAGTTCTTGTAGCTATACTGGAAATTGTAGCTTGGACCTTCATCTCTCAGATTCTTTTCAATTATGTCTTATGATTCTTATGATTATGTCTATGGCAGCATCAAACATCATGAATAATAACAAGCTCTGTAAAAACATGCTATCCGTTTCGAAGGTGTACACACAACATGCTGAAAGTCGGATCCAATTATTTTGATGATATCGTGAGACTTTCTGATCGACCCCGATGAGACATAGCTAACGGCAGACAACCGACCTGACAGCAAGCTGCTGCATTCGCCGGGGATGGAGAGAATGGAACGACTCGCGGCCTGAGCTAGAGGCGAAGAAGGCATCGCTTCGGGCCACGGAGGGGGACCGGAGAGGACCCCTGAGACACCAGCCATTATCGAGAGGACAGAGGCAGAGGAAGGGTCCAGTATACCTCAGACAAAGCAGGGAAGCAGCATCACCACACCTTACACCCCATAGTGCGGCTAGATGGTGAGCTGCTGCTCATCCAGTGGCCGTGCCAGAGGACACACCAGAGCCTGCCCCAGGAGATGACACCGGTGATGGCCCTGCAGAACTGCCAGTCGAAGACCGTCGCTCATAAGTCGGTCTGGAGAAGGACGTCATCACGCCAATCTACACCATCTCTGTTGGCTACATTTCTACCGGTCACAGTTTATTAACAAAAACTTGAAATGACTTAAGGTGATATACAAAAATGTTGCAAACTGCTTACTGACTAAAATTACCAAAATGTAAATCTTAAAATTTAGTGGGCCTGACGTTTCGATCCTTGCAGGACCTTTCTCAAAGGCCTCTGCCTTTGAGGAAGGTCCTGCTAGGATCGAAACGTCAGGCCCACTAAATTTTAAGAAAAACTTGAAATAAGCACTGAAACACGATCTGGGATTACAATCTACCAAACACCAATAAAGACATCTTAGGCTATGCCATAAGTTGATACATTTCCACATTCGTGTTTTTTTTAATCATTTTTTTAATTTCATTTCAGACTGGATCCAGTTGATTCATAAAATTCATTATTAGATGTCATCAGAGTAATGGTTAGTAAACTTCGTCCCGTCAGTGATTATTTACAAATCAGCATCATCAATGATTTTGGTCTTCAATTTACCTAGTGTCATTTTAAGCACCCTCCGAAGGGGAACGCCATTTCACACCAATGCAAAGTGCAAATGTGACCCGGCACAACGACATGAGGAATATCCCACCAAAACACTTTTTGAGTAAACAACGTCTGAAGTTGAAGTATCTTCACAATTCGATTACAAATAAATTATCTTTTTTTTTTGTATTTTCGGAAAATTTAAGTATTAGAGGATATTATATTGTGATATCATTTGAAAGCTAATGGTTTACTCTTTCACATCATTAGAAAATCTCAAAATCTCAAAAGTGGGGTTATTCCTCATTATGCTGTGCCGGGACACAATTGGGTTCAAACCTACACCAAATTAAAGCTCATTATGTAACCAAATCAGCTATGTATATAACATTTTTTTTAAATGTCGGCACATGATACCCATTTTTGTGGAGCCGGTCACTAATACATGTTTCAAAGTGGCTGGTTCCAAACTTGCTGTGCAAATCCTACAGCTCTAATAAGAACATGGCGGGTCCTGCGCTGACGAGCGTGGGTTAATGGTTATCATTGATGAGTCAATCCTGGTTGGCGAGGTCCGTGAAGCTCTGCCCACTGGACACGACCACCCTCCACCCGCCCTCCTCCGTCTTGTCGACCGCCTTCAGGTGGCCGTAGAATCGGCGGGCGGGCCCGTTGGTCTCCAGGACCACCCACTGCATGGCCTTGCAGCCCTTCTGGGCGCCTATCTGTATTACGCGTGCCGAGAATGGGAGGGGAAGGTGACCCACAAAGTTATTGAATCGTTGATGAAGGATTTCATTCGGAGGTAGCTGCCTTTGAGAAAGGTCCTGCTATAAAGGTGGATAACTTCGGCCCTCTACCTTTTGGAGAATTCCCTGACGAAAAAAATGGCTGCTTGCTTGTTTCGAACAAAGGACAGGACTTTAGCTGAACACACAATTGATAAATGATTAGGAGAGCCTGAGGTTTTGCTCCTAGCAGAACCTCCGAGAAAGATAGGACCGAAACGTCAGGCCCTCCTAATTTTGGATATTCGCTTTTTTGGTCATTTTAGTCAGTAAGCAGTTTGTTTGTTTACAAATCAGCATCATCAATGATTTTGGTCTTCAATTTACCTAGTGTCATTTTTAAGCACCCTCCGAAGGGGAACGCCATTTCACACCAATGCAAAGTGCAATTGTGACCCGTTACAACGACATGAGGAATATCCCACTAAAACACTTTTTGAGTAAACAACGTCTGAAGTTGAAGTATCTTCACAATTCGATCACAAATAAATTATCTTTTTTTTGTATTTTCGGAAATTTTAAGTATTAGAGGATATTGTATTTTGATATCATTTGAAAGCTAATGGTATACTCTTTCACATCATTAGAAAACCTCAAAATCTCAAAAGTGGGGTTATTCCTCATTATGTTGTGCCGGGTCACATATTTTCATTTCAACAGTTAGTTGTGAACCTGGCCATAGTATTTCAGGGATGCACTGATTATAACCTCCAGACTAGATTATGCATGAAAAAGAATTTGGAAGTGTTGCTCTAAAGAAGAACTTACCTTCGCTACTCTGCTAATGAGCTCTTTCCCCAAACCCTTTCCTGAAAGCACAGACAGAGAATAATGACAGCCCGTTAACATATAATAACATTAGGCTATAGGACGCGTCACAAAACGCAATTCACATTAGGCCCTACACGATCGGTTTAACACCCTTTTCAAAATGATCGCCTTCTGTCTTTGACTTTCCGGGTAATTTTCTTGTGGGTGTATGTGGTTAGGATAATGCAATTGGTGTTGCCAAAGGGACCACTACTATTACACGCACTGATGTTAATTACATTCAAATTGCTTTCCAAAAAAAGGGCTTCATGAAAGTGACATGGCCTTAACCGTGCAAACCCAGACTTCCCTAGCTTTAGGCTGCTGAGGTCACAACGTCACACCGAGGTCAACTCGGAAGCAACCATGGCAACTGGTTCACGCATTTGAGCGCGCTTCGCTCCCGATTCTATTGAACATTTTCAACGTCATCAGATTTGGGGGGTTGGGAGGAAAATCAGCGCCAGCAACGAAGGCGACTATCACGAATAAAAGCGGCAAATTATTAGCACCCTAACCATTCTTCGACCATTACTATCTTGGATGAATTTGGATGAATTCACGATGGAAACTGTGACGGAAAATGTTCACAATGCACCGGGCATGTTTCACCGGTCATACGTCACAGCCAATTATGATTGGTTCGAGGAAATTATGATTCCACTGAGGTTCCCATGGCAATTTTATATAGCTAGGTAAGAGTTGCACTGGCTGATAAAGTGCACCGAATGACGCCATTGTATACATAATAAAGGTATATTTATTTTCGTTTCCCAACTCCTAAGTCCCACACTGTAAAAACGAACTGCATCCCATGCACTTCTGCCATGCATATTATTTGTCCCAGAATCATGAACACTTGAGGCACCTACTGTACTATACATGCACATGAAATACAGAAGCTCAAGCACATATGGCATTGCAATCACTTGAGCAAAAATCGGATAAGGCGCATGGACTGCTTCATGTACAAGAACATCTCCCTATTTACTGCACCTCAAGCACATGGAGTGAAAGTGAGCATCACCTCGTGCGCATGTATCGTGCACCATGTGCCTCAATATACTTCATCCATATGCATGATGTGAGCACCGTGCACGACTTTTCCCTATATACGTGGCCGGTAGCAAAGCGTGAATGAACCAGTTGGCACGATAGCACCCGAATGACCTCGTCAAGACTACAAATATGACGGCGAATGACCCCTTCTTTTCGCTCTGACCTCGGTGGTCGGGTTTCAGGTAGATGTCCTCCAGGAACATCATTCTCCCCATCCAGGTGCTGTAGGACGTGAAGTACAGGGCGTAGCCCACCACGGCAGACTGGTTTGGGTCTGGCGCGCTCTCGTCCTTAGCCTCCACGACCAAGCATGCGCAGAACGCATCCTCGCCGAACATGTCAGCCAGCAAATCTGCTCGGGAGAGGTGACAAAACTTGGTTAATGTCTAACCAGCTGTCAAGAACTTACATCAAAATGCATTGGGTGTAGTGCATAGGGTGTAACCAGTAAATTTCGTCAATTTTTGTTCGGGCTTTTCGAGCCTATATTGGCCGTGTCCATTACGGGCTTCCAGAGCTATACGGCTAGGGCTACTGTTGTCGCATCTCTAGAGGCCACTGCCTCACCATCCCTTTACTAACCCTTGAGTGACGGACCCGGCTGTCACATTGGTTATAAATACACCTGCTTCTCTATATAAATTCTATAACCTGCACCTGACATTCAATCAATTTAAAGGAAGGGAAGATTCTTGGGGGAAAAACCCACTTATGCACCCAGTGGAATATAAGATATTGAAAAGAAAAAAAAACTGCTTCACTTTTTTTCTTTTTTTTTTACGACGAATTAACCCACTCCCCAACCTGCGTTTCCAGAATTGGATAACAAAGAAGAAGACTGATGGCATCGGAGCCTAAGCAAGCTGTTGTTTGGAAAGAAAAAAGCTGGGCTTACCTCCCTCCGTGATCTCTATGACCTTGTCTGGGTTCAGGCCACTGGTCACGTTCAGTTCCCTGAGCATCGCCATGATGTGGGCGCAGTCTTCCGGCACGGCAGGGCGCACGTTATACTGCACACTCATTTTTCCCTCCTTGTTTTCAACAGACACCTTGTAAAACTGCAAAAAGTACGGAGTCCGTAAAGGGACTTTTCTTTCGTAACTTTTCATAAACAATTAATTCTTGCCCTCGCAATTTCCTTCCCTCGAAATGATAACAAAAAGCTCTCACTCTATAACCATCTTGTAATCTACAAGGATCACTGCAGACCATCACCCGTCATTCAGATGCAAATAACCGATGCTTTCAAAGTTGCAAACAACAGCAGCTCGGGGATCGCGCAACATGGATGCAACTTTTCCAATTCCAATGCCATGTTCATTATCTCCCGGGATGTACAACTCAATATTGTTGAAACTAAAGGTTCCTGGTCAGGTTTTTTCCTTTATGACCAAGGTATAATGAATGCCGAGCCATGCAGGTCAATATTTGTATTAGATAACGTTGTATACCATTGCAAATTAACTGCGGGTAAAATGAGGTAAACATTGTGAGGGTTTTGGGGAGCACTTTGGCAGAGTCCTCGAGATAATTTACCGAGTCCTGACTGTCTGAGTCCGCGTCCGAGACTCAGAGTCCTTAAAAATAGGGACTACCGGGTCCTCCGTCACTGTTAATTACACACGGCAGAAAGATTAACGGTGCAAATTTCGAACAGTAATGGTACAGCACGTGGCTGTGCGAGTTCATTCCGTTGCAAACTCGTGCACTAATAATTCGTATCACGTACATCACAATGTAGTGCACGAACTTACGGGTCACAAATTTCGTCTATCGATTAGAATTCAAAGATAGGAGTTTGCACACTGTATTTACCTCGGCCTATCTTTTCGAAAAGTGAGCTGTTTTCAATACTATAGGTGCGTTAATGACATGCGTGTTTATATCTGTTGACTCTTCATCAATGTAACAGATGTTCTAGAATCTATAGATTAATTTAGGTTAGTCGTTCGACGTTATAGTTATATTACGCTGAATAGGTTGAAATTCATTAATATGAAGTTTTACCGTACTTATTTATCTATCTTAGATAAGGGTTTTGTTTGCATTTGCCACTCCGTTTTCTAATTAGAAATATTCAAGCAGCTCCTTTGACAATGTTAGCCTGTCTATTTGAGATTCATATTTTTGTTGGCTTTCTGCGTGCGCTCAGATTGTTGGCTTGTTCGCCGTTGTAATCCTTGATCAAAATAATAGAATTAAAGTGATATACAAAAATGTTGCAAACTGCTTACTGACTAAAATTACCAAAATGCAAATCTTAAAATTTAGTGGGCCTGACGTTTCGATCCCAGCGGGACCTTTATCAAAGGCAGAGTCTGCCTTTGATAAAGGTCCTGCTGGGATCGAAACGTCAGGCACATTTTGGCACTATCAAAAACAAACAATTTTTCCGTACTTTTTGAATTTATGCATCGGGTACGTAAGCTGTCCCAAGGAAGCTTCCTCCATGATAGGCCCATAGAGAGCTATAGCTCCAGGGAAGAACACACACATACCAGCAGTTCACATTAATTATCACGCCACCTATATGTGGCTCATGTATTCATATGCCATACGAAAAGGCTGCGCTGGGCGCGTGCACTCATCACACAAAAAAATCTAGATTTAGGCACCAATTTTTAGCGATCAAAATAAAATAAGATCGTTTCATAACAATGCAACTACAAAAAAATAATGGAATTTAATTTATATTTAGAGTATTGGTCTCTAAACCCCAACGAGAAAGGAGCCGGCGGGCCAATACTTGCAATAATATTGTCAGTCAGTCGAGTGATACTAACCCGCGTTCTCAGCTGGTGGTGGATCGGTTTTATATATAAACAGATAGGCCTATTAAATCCTCCCAGAAGATTACTCCTCATATGAGACGACCCCAAATCCTGGAAATTTTGGCAGAATATCCGAAGATAAAGCTTATAATTATGTGACCCGGCACAGCATAATTAGGAATAACCCCCACTTTTGAGATGTTGAGATTTTATAATGATGTGAAAGAGTATACCATTAGCTTTCAAATTATATCAAAATTATTTCCGTGTGAACTTTGTTGTAAATAGTACAAGGGGACTTCGCTCGTTGACCAGACATATACCAGCGCCATTCCAACTCCTCGAAAGCGGCCATTCAAAAAGGCAGGAACTTAACTTTTTCATGAAAACAGTACACAAACACTCCCCCGTGTTTTTCAACATTTAGAGACGGATTTCGGAAAAAAATCCTTTGGATATCTTCCAATTCATTAACTTAAAATAAAAAAATAAAAAAAATATGTTTTTTTCGAATTGAGAAGATACTTTGACTTCAGGCGTTGTTTACTGGAAAAGTGTTTTGGTGGGATATTCCTCATGTCGCTGTGCCGGGTCACATATGAATCCGTGCTTTAGCTTTAAAACGTTATTCCCGACATGTGGACGAAATGGGGCCAGAACCAACGGAATCCATGATTAGATTGTTACGACGGGAGCCCCTTCCACGAAAACGATAGTTGACTATTTTGGGAAGATCGCCCTATAAGGGCCGGATGACCTATAGGTGCTACGGGGGCTGGTATGGGTTGAGGCCTTGACTGGAAGAGCTCGCATAAATGTTGCTTACCTGTCCTTTGAAGCTATCCAGATAGTTGTTTGTCCTTGCCTTTGCTTGTCTGCAGTCCCACCGGCGCCAGTCTATCAGGTTATCTACGGCACAGAACCAGTAGAGTCGATGATAGTTTACAAGGACCTGCGCCCGGCCCTCGGTGCCAAAGCGCCAGCAGGTCTTGTTTATTATAAACCTGCCGGTGACAGAGGGCGCTCTATAGCTCCCATAATACAAGGGTGCACAACACTAAATCGAGCTCCCATGAAAACACTCACTTTCAAAGCCAATTACCGGTATCCCATGCCCAAAAGTCTCTCAGTTTTTGTAGCTATACTTAAAATTGTAGTTTGGACCTTCATCTCTCAGATTCTTTTCAATTTTAGTGCCCTTAGCCGATTAGATTTTTTGCTAATTACCCCCAGAAAAAAATACCCCCAAAATGTGTGGCCGTCCAAGCCGAATTTCTGCAAGGATTTTGGAATGGACCCCTCCACTTCTACAGCCAAATAGGGCCACATTTAAAGCCAGATATGGTTCAAATTACATACCAAATTTAAGAGTGAACCCCCAGGTTGTCTTAAGCTTCACTTGTTCTACTATGTATCAGTTAATTAGCCTCCAAAGACCCCTTATTAAAAAAAGTTGTGGGTCCACACTCTATGATAATCAGCTCGGCGCACAGCCATCTTGGATGGATTTTGTGTGCTGCACCCACAAACACCCTGACTTTCGAGGCGAAAACTCCATAGAAAAATTGTTCTTGTGGCTAAACTGACGATTGTAGGTTTCAACTTCATCTCTCAGATTCACTTAAATTTCTGTCGGTTGAAATTACATATTTCTAAGTCGTCAGTATACTGTAATGCCACGGAGGACCAGTATGGACAGAAGCAAAGACTCCAACCACCACCGCCGTACGTTCGTATGGCGTGTGACGTAGGCTACGTGACGCGCGTTCAAATTATTGCCAGTGGCTCCTTGGCGCTACGCGGGAATTCACGTGCTTTTTCTTTCGTTTATACGAACATGGCAATGCTCTTTACTTCATTCCACCCCATGCAGAAGGCGTCGCTGTATGTATCGTAATCTTATTATAACCCACGCATGCATCGGTGCTGGTAAAAACGTTTTGCCCTTTGACCTCCTGACCAAAAGTTGTCAAGTCTTGCACTGGATGGGCGATTTCTGCCTATATAATTCACGACTGGTGGCCACGAGTTACGTGACGACTGAAACGCCTCTCCACAACTAGTGAACTCGTGAACGCGGTCATCAAGTCTACGGGAGACACTGGACAGTGCATAGCGCCCTCTATCAGCGAACAAGCGTGGCAAATAGTCTGTTCACTCTATACACTCTATTCCCTTTTTTCATTTTCTGGACATTTATTTTGAAGGTGTCACACACATATTATACTAATACGTGTAGCTAAATGTAGTGTCACGCGGGGGCGCGCCTACGGGGTGTCCCCAGCTTGGGCGAGGACGGGGGGAGGGGAGGTGATCCCCAGGACCCGGTGAGGAGCACACAATCACAGGAAGATTGATGGTAGAATTCTCTCAATTGGTTTTAATTCGATCATCAGCAGCACATTGAAGGACAAGGACAATAAGAGACAAAACCTAAACAAAACCAAAACAAAACCCTGTGGCGAGAAAGACAAAAAGACTAAATTAAGCTTTCTGCATAATTTCAACCATATGGTTTGGCGACTAAATGTTTCAGGTTGTATATATGTGCTAACTGATTTTAGATTTAAATGGATACATACCCAGCTGCTCTATTTGTGTACTAGTAGTATGAGTACGAGGATACCGATTCCATGCCGAGACCGTTACTGTTGTGGATCTGTTATTGATGTGGACCAATGGAGCATAAGCTTTACATCATTTATAGTATTAATTACAATATAATGGCCCTAATACAGGTAGAAAAGTAATGGGTGGCAGCGGGACAAGCGCTCAACAACTGCTATGAGTTCTTACTGCAATAGCGCAGCGAACACAACCCATATAGTGTACAGTGGGAGGGTCAAAGGTCACGCACATGGCTTCCCACACAACCATCAGCCATGGAAAACGTGTGTGCAGCAACACAACACGAACATGTCTGCACGCAAATACAGTACACGTACACTGTATACTTCAACGCATTGACATGTATAAAACTCCGGACCAAAATGGTGACCCCAAAACACTGCAAAATACCAAATGATACCTCGATAAATATGAGTTATTAATGCAACCAAAGGATGCGTGGACACCCGACACTCACCAAGACAACAGGACAGCAGTCCAAAAACCCTCCAAGGGGGCGCAACGAGGCAATATTTGCCAAGCCAAACTGCTGGCAACCCTCAAGAAAGTGGTCCGGCGTCATGCAACGGCCGACCACACGCCTAGCATGCAACGCATAGGAAAGGCTGTATCAGTGCGCCAGCAAGCCGGAGTTCACGGACACACTGTACATAGACCATTGGCACTGTATATAGGCCATGCGCTACAGACTAAGGCCCTATTTTATTCGCGAATTTATAAATTATTGTGGCCATGGAAGGGTTAGATATTCCAGATCCCTAGACTTGCTTCCAGGCTCTTCAATGAAAGTAATATGTGCAAACCCCGGATCCCCACATAAATATTTCTAAAAAATAATTTATGAAGTTCATAAAAAATATGTTAAAATAGTGCTGCTCATACACAGATACAAACTGAAGGCTCAAAGTGCCATAAATAAGCAAAGTATAATTATAAACAATGCACGATGAGAGTAATTGTTTTTGCATCAGATAATACTCTTTCAATCTTGAAATTTTTGTCTGATAGAATCAAGTGCACACACATGATTTGTCAATTGCCACAGGGTACTTGGCCCATGAGAACAAAGTCCAAGTACATGTACTTGGCTATATCTGTGTACAATTGCAGGTGCTTAGCCACAAGTACACTTACTTGGTCATGATTAAGTACAAATGGAAGTACACTGTACTTCAAATTGAATACAAGTACTTGACGCCAAGAACAAGTACTTGCCCATAAGTACAAACGAAAAAAGAACAAGAGTTTTTAAAAATCTGCCAGTGTCAGCTGTCCGTATTTTGGACTATACTCACATTCATCAACATTATAAAAACTCTATGTGCGATTCTTGTTCCGACTGCTTGACAAGATTCACAAACTCCTGACCCCTGGCCCCAATCAGCCTCCAGCCTTCCTTTGTCTTGTCAGTGGCGTTCAGGTGGTCATAGAACCTCCGTGCTGCCTGGTTGCTGTTTTGAACAACCCACTGCATGCCCTTGCACCCATTCTCAGCTCCGATCTGAAATGAGGGGGAGGGAGGGTGACAGGGAGGTTGGGAGGAAGGGAGGGAGGAAAGGGGGAAGGAAAGGCGGAGGGAAGGAGGGAGGAAAGAGGGAGGTAGGGAGACAGGGGGGCCAGAGGGGGCAGAATAAAGTACAAGAATCCGTTGAACTTGCCCTGAAGACTTCCCCTCCAAACTTTCCCAGCAACCTCCCTTTCCAGGTACAACAGATGATATCCTTTTGTTGAGTTACTAAAAACTGATGTAGCCAGGTTAACAAGTAATCGTTGATAACACCTGGGCCCTTTTTCCAAAACCCGGCTTAGGTTTCGGCTCCGGCTTTGTCACAGATATCCAAATGCTGAAATACAAGCTGGAGTTCTTTGTTGAAGTTGAAGCTCTGGATTCCTTTTCAAAACTCAGTCAAACATTCAAAAATGATGCCAAAGGCTTTCCTGTTTTCATGCCTTGTACTTGAAATGGATGAAAGAACTAGAGACAAAGCCGGAGCCTGAGCCTAAGCCGGGCTTTGGAAAAGGGCCCTGAATAGAATTGAGCGTGTGAGATTCACAACAGGTACGGGCTGAATGTTTTTTAACCGGCGCCTCCAGCCCCAGCAAAGATAGTTGACTCGAATGTGGTGAAGGCTGCACCCACCTAAGACCTAAATAGCTTAGGGTGTACAGAGCTTGTACGCTAAATAGTCCAGTCAAATTCCTTCAAACCTGACATCAATTGTTTTGAAAATCTCCAGTTTAAATTTCCCTTTTCCTCCGTCTGTCTGAATTGGAAATGGCAATAGACTAGGCAGGGGATCTCAAACTGTCCTACAAAAATGACTCCCAAACTTCAAATCCAATTATATGTAGGCTTTATCATATACCAGGATTGGGCACTCACCTTGGCCACTCTGCATACAAGGCCCTTTCCCAAGCCTTTCCCTGTAAAGCAAGAAAGAAAAATCAATTATCAAGCCTCGAAGCGAGAAGAAATCAGCAGATAATAATAGAATTTTACTGCTTCCACAACGTTGAGTCCCATATTTTCTCTACAGAATTATATCAATTCACGAGACTAAAATAGTGTCACTACCAACTATTCTTGACTTCAATGAGAAGCCACAGAACAGAAATTCAACAATGAAAACAAAGGAAAACTGACAGGGAAATATTCAAACGATTTGAAAAATGGCTCGGAAAACAATTAACAGGTTCAGGATGTGAACCCATTCTGATTTATTGTACCAGTGTCCTTAACATCTGAGCTATCCGGCCCTTAGATGACAGCCTTCCCGAATAGTCAACTATCTTTGTCAGGGTGGGGGTGCAGCCTCAGAAAATACAGGGGCACCAATTATCAGGGCTCAAATATCAGGGAAAAAAATGTACTAGACGACAGGTTTAGTAACTGAAGACTCTTACTGGACCTGAACTATTTTTTACAAGACCTGTGCCATAAATAAGAAAGAAAAAAATATATAATTCTGCTCGCGATGAAAGGAATACCATGGGAAAATGCTGCTTACTTGTACAGGTCAAATGCAAAGTTAAACATGTATTTGAGTGCTATTTCCTTCATGATGCAAGAAAAAAAAACACTAGACAGCAGATCCAGTGCAGTCACACTCGGCACTAGACCGACGCTGAAATCACTAGACTCGGTCCACGGTCTAGTGGATATTTCAAGCACTGCTTATCCGAGGGGTCTGAGCAGGACCTTCCTCAAAGGCAGAGCATCCCCACTCACTATGAACATCTAAACCGTGAAAATGGGGTGAAAATGTCATTTAGCCGTGAAAAGAAAACTCACCTTGTTTTCACCTCTATTTCATGGCACACAGTTAGCCAAGTCATTTTCAGGGTGTTTTCACCAGTGGTCTCCAAGGCCACATTCCTGGTGGTAAATGGCTAGAGGCAATTTAGAAGTATCTGGGAGTGACAGTTACAAGGACACTATACAGTATCTCTATGGGGGCCTACTGGTAATTGAATTAGCCATCCCTCAAGGCTGGAGCTTGCCACCCTAGATATTCACGTTTTTTTCAAGGTCTCTTTAGTGACCTGAAGATGTCCTTATCAGGTCAGAGAGGCGATTATTTTCACAGTGAATTCACTGTAAAATGCACCGTGAAATCACAGTGACTTTTTAATTTCACAGCGAAATGACATTTTCACCCCTATTACACGGTTTGGATGTTCATAGTGACTCCCCCTCTCCCCCTTTGTCTCACCTCGGTGGGCGGCTTGCAGGTACAGATCCTCCAGATAAATCATCCGTCCCATCCAGGAGCTATAGCAGAGAAAGTACATAGCGTAGCCGACCAGGGCCCCGTTTTGGCCCTGAGGGTCGCTGTCATTCTCTGCTTCCACGACCAAGCACCGGTAGAATGCATCCTCTCTGAAACTGTCTGCTCGTAAATCTGCAGAAAGCATGTCAAATCCCACCCAGGACAATAACAGACGAACAAACATTGGTTATTTGACATCTGTCCTGGAAATGAGTGACCAAAATAATTAATTTCAATTTGACTAGCCGTAAATTTCATACAGCAGCATAAATTATGTTGCCACCTGGGATATCAGGGGAAAGTGATGGCTGGAAGTAAGGATTTAGTAAGTCTTCTTTTTAAAATTTAGTGGGCCTGACGTTTCGATCCTAGCAGGACCTTTCTCAAAGGTCCTGCTAGGATCGAAACGTCAGGCCCACTAAATTTTAAGATTTACATTTTGGTAATTTTAGTCAGTAAGCAGTTTGCAACATTTTTGTAACATTTGTGTATGATATGCACAAATGTTGCAAACTGCTTACTGACTAAAATTACCAAAATGCAAATCTTAAAATTTAGTGGGCCTGACGTTTCGATACTAGCAGGACCTTTCTCAAAGGCAGAGTGATGCCTCACTGCTCAAAGGCATCACTCTGCCTTTGAGAAAGGTCCTGCTAGGATCGAAACGTCAGGCCCACTAAATTTTAAGAATTTTTTTTTTTTAATATTTTTAATCCCCCCTCCCCTCAGCAATAGACTGCTGCACATGCCATCTTAAGTTGCAGTTTCGTGCAACAAAGCTGGGAACAACTTAGTTTACAGCTGGTATTGTGTGTTGGTGTTGCACGAAACTCTAAAAAAAAAAGCATAATAATCGCCCGTGCCACATGGCCTATAAGATCACCTTTCTCTGTGTTCTCCACCACTTCGTCCGGATTCTCCCCTTCCTCCTCGGCAAGTTGTCGAATCAGCGCCAGAATACCGCCACAGTCATCAGGAACTGCACTCCGAATTCTGTAATGCACACCCATTGGACCTACATGTAAGTGAAAATAAAGTGAAAATAAATTGCTGAAAAAAAGTCAGTTTTCCTTTACTTTATTCGAGAATTAAGTCAATCAAATAAAGGACAGTGTTTCTTTGCCATTTTTGTTTCTTTTTTTTTATGGGATCACAACTGGTCAGTTATTCCTTTTAAGTTTTTAATTATTAAATTTATATATTTAATAAACTGGTTGCATCCACTTTGTGTGATCCCTGAGTAGCTACAGTAACTAGCCCTTGCACTCCTTTTTTAACATTTTGTGATTTCGATCTTGTAGTACGATCGCAATCCCAAAAAAATGTTTAAAAAGGAGTAAAAGGGTTAACGTTACTGTAGCTAAACCATGAGCTGCTGTAGCCAGGGTTACAATTGGTTGTTTGCATCTAATTTCTAAATAAAAAAGAGGGGAATATGATGAGGGTTACGAACTAGTCACTGCAACTACAAGTATGATGATGAGTTATTGAGTAATGCCTAATCATAATGGCAGTTAATTGCTAAATGCCTCCTAGTCTGACCGGCACCCCCACCCCGACAATGACCCTAAAATTGTTATAAGTATTATATTATTAGTATATTACTACTACTACTGCAGTTAATTAGTAATAGTTCTAGTAGTAGTATAGTGCTAGTACTAGTACTAGTAGTAGTAGTACTAGTAGTAGTAGTACTAGTAGTAGTAGTAGTAACTAGTAGTACTACTACTACTTTACTAGTACTGGTACTAATACTAATTACTATAGTAGTAGACTAGTACTAATACAGTAATAGTATAGTATTACTAGTATTACAGTATTACTAGTATTAGTAAGTAGTAGTACTACTACAAAGTACTAGTAGTAGTACTACTACAGTACTAGTGTAACACTTGGACTTGGTTTTTGTATACCGCTAGGTCTCTAGGCCTAGGTGGAGAAGTGTTACTTGGCGGTAGAAATAGACCGAGCACCACAGATAGCAAAGGAGACTACGAAGCATCAAGATTGGGTCGATGGGTGGTTTATTTGAAACCCAGACTAACTTGACTGCTCGAGGTTTTGCCAGCAGAAGGAGGCAAGGTGGAGAAATCTAACTTGGAAGGGGATGGGGACCTTTCTTTTATACATGGATAATGGACTCAGAATGGGTTTGGGATAATACCTAAAAAGGACTTGTTTCTATCATTTACTGAATATGCAATTATAGTTAAATCATTAAATGTTGAACAAGGGACGGGGTTGGATGAGAAACTATAGGGGACTGAATAATGAATAATGGATGAAAAGGTGGTTTTCCTAATAGGGGCATGTTCTTGTCTTGGACACTCTTTCTTAGAATAGTGACCATACCCATGATGTCATAGGAGACCTTGAAATGCCTATGGGGTTGGTCACTACCGGACTTGGTCCACAGGGGCATGGCTGGGGTGAACACTAGGTACTGGATTTAGGGCTTACATTACTTCCACCTTTGAAAAAGAAAATGTCCTCATTTTCAAAAATAGAAGAAAAAAAAACCATATCACAAAATATAACATTAATGTCTTGTTATACAATGGAAAAATGAAGGAGACTTTGAACACAAAAAAATGGTGAGATTCTTGTGAACAACTAAAATAGGCATGGACACAGTGAATTTGAATAGGGCAGTATGGTGCATACAATAACAGCAATCTCAACAAAAACCAAGACGGTTTGGACGGGAAACTACTCGACCACTGCGTGTGCGGGTGCCATCATTGACATGTACATGTATGCCAGTGGTGGGTGATGAGTGGGGAATGGAGTATGCAGGTGAAGGACGAAGTGGAGGGAGGGGTGTTGGTAGCACAGAGGGTAATGATGACCCAGGGGGCAATGGTGTTGTAAGGGATACTGGAGGGACAGGAAGTGACAGTGGGAGAAGGGGCCATAATAAACAATGGAACAACAATGAATACTAAAGAAAAAGAACAAGTGAAATACAAGGATAGTAAATTAACGAAAGGAAACAAAATTTAACTTAACCAACTCCGAGGGAGAAGTGCGAAGACGGGAAAGTTCGAATACGGAAAATGTCCGAAGATGGAAGAAGCTCGAAAACTGGAAAAGTTCGAAGACAGGAGACAGGAACGCAGCTGGAAGGGCGGGACGGCGAGACGACAGCTACAGCTAGAAGAGCAGGACGGCGAGAAGACAGGAACGGCTAGAAGACAGGAACGGCTAGAAGACAGGAACGGCTAGAAGACAGGAACGGCTAGAAGACAGGATAACGGCTAGAAGAGCAGAACGACAGCAAGGGATCAGTTCGAAGATTGGGACAGCTTGAAGACTGGAAGATACAGACAGGAACAGCAGGAGAAACAGGAACTGGAAGACGAACCGCAGGAGAGACTGGGACAGCTTGTAGGAAACGGACAAAGTCTCACGGAGCTTGCAGGAGGCGACAAACCCGTGGATTGTGCTGGTGGTGCACAGGGCAGGAGACGTGCCAGGAACAGAAGTACTCGGCGGAGGGCGACGATGGCACAGGCGGCCTAGAAAAACCACTACCGCTGCCACCAGTTGTAACACTTGGACTTGGTTTTTGTATACCGCTAGGTCTCTAGGCCTAGGTGGAGAAGTGTTACTTGGCGGTAGAAATAGACCGAGCACCACAGATAGCAAAGGAGACTACGAAGCATCAAGATTGGGTCGATGGGTGGTATTTGAAACCCAGACTAACTTGACTGCTCGAGGTTTTGCCAGCAGAAGGAGGCAAGGTGGAGAAATCTAACTTGGAAGGGGATGGGGACCTTTCTTTTATACATGGATAATGGACTCAGAATGGGTTTGGGATAATACCTAAAAAGGACTTGTTTCTATCATTTACTGAATATGCAATTATAGTTAAATCATTAAATGTTGAACAAGGGACGGGGTTGGATGAGAAACTATAGGGGACTGAATAATGAATAATGGATGAAAAGGTGGTTTTCCTAATAGGGGCATGTTCTTGTCTTGGACACTCTTTCTTAGAATAGTGACCATACCCATGATGTCATAGGAGACCTTGAAATGCCTATGGGGTTGGTCACTACCGGACTTGGTCCACAGGGGCATGGCTGGGGTGAACACTAGGTACTGGATTTAGGGCTTACACTAGTACTACTACTTATAGTTATAGTTATACTGGGCACTAATTGTATTGTACTAGTACTACTACTACCAGTACTAGTACTACTACTGTACTAGGCACTAGTTACTATTAAAATACTACAGTGTACAGTACAGCCTAGACTAGCATGGAGGGGACAAGTCACTAACTATTACTAAGGTAATCCTAGACCTTACTTTTAGAAACCCCCTTTTGTGTACAAGTTACTCAGTCAACTATGAACTAAGTTCCACCTGCTGGTTCAATAAGATGCAGGAATTGAGTCAAACTAAAAAGTAAAAGCGACCTGGCACGGCCTTTCCCAGCCGCACACCTGTGATTGCTATGACTGAGTTTGTATCAGTAATTACACTTACAAGTAACAGACTTACCACTAGCTTTGCAGCCTTGTGAACGTGTAGAATCACTTTTCAACATTAGGCCTATTTCCAGCATGATAATGATTATTACGTTTAAGGGAGCGCCCTCTCGCGACGCACAGTGGCAATAGCGACTTTGTAACTAGTTGCGGCTAACCGTACCGATGTTGAATACCGGGGGTATACTAAACACACCTTAGTACTAGTACTACCACCTTCCTCAATGGTACAACCTACGAAGGGAAGCAAAATTAATCATTCCCAACATGATTAGCCTCCCTCAGCGATAAAAATCGACGAGAATCGCCCGCTGTCATCTGAGTACGTTTCAGCGGTTTTCAGGCGTCACTGATTGCTGTGCATTTTCTGCTCAGGGTTCCGGCGGGTAAAAATAATCATTATAGCGTAGGCAAATTCTGCTAAGAGTCTGTTAACAGGTGTGGGGGTTTTACCAATAAGCGATCGTGAAATCCCTTTTAAAGGCGCTATACAATATTGGTAAAGGTCAAAAGATTGCCACAGTTTGTTCCAAAAAAAGCAATACTGCGAAGGGTTTAGACTGGTTCAATTAACCAGCCTGCAATGCTGACGAAATACAATCAAGTCAGGGAACCACACGGACGACTGCCGTAACAACAGCCACTGCGCATCAATAAACATTAGATATATGTTCTATTATGTTCTATTAGATATATGTTCTATATTGGCTTTGTGCATAATTTGTTTTATTTTGTTTTTATACGCATTCCCATCTGGTCGCCTTCTCGCTCCGACTTTTCCGTTCCGTGATGTACTGTACACTGTACTTGTTTTCAAAGCACGTGTACTGATGACGTAGGGTGCGCAGTTTTTTCTCTAATCCCCCCATCTCCGAAAGAAATCCTCGGCTATAAATACGGATATACCGCTCTGTTCCTTACATTTTCCAAAGAAAGTCTGCCACGGAGGTGTTTCACAAACTCAGTGAGAGTTTGGAGCTGACAAATTGAATTCTGTTCTCCGGAGAGAAAAGATGGGTTGGAAGTACGTGGTTCGTCCGGCTCGTTGCGAAGACTGTGCGGCCATCCTGAAACTGAACGCAGAACACCTGGAATGCGAGGGGTTTTCTGTCGAACGTGACATGAAAATAACAGTAAAAGGTAGGTAGGGGTCAGAAATAAAGTCACTATCTATAATTCACGGGATGGCGTGAAAACAGTGGTCGCGTAATCCTATTACACTCAAAATCTTAACACAACTCATCAATATAGTTTGTTGTGGATGAAGGTCCACAAATCAACAAATCCACAAATTAGGGATAATAATAGTGACTCCATCAGTGAACAGCGGCCATTCCCTTTGCCTCTACTCCGTGTCTCAAAGGCAAAGGGAATGACTAGGATAGCCAATTTCCTCTCATTAACTCCATAAAACAGTATAACAATAAACACTCAAATGTAGGTAATCGCAAATGCCACTTCAGATAAGTAAAATGACCTTCAGTATTATTCAACTAAGTGCGAGTCCAACAAAACAATGAAAATTTCACTGGGAACAATTTTGTTCACTGGAATCGTAGCTCAAGATATTCATATTTTGGTGGGCAAATAAATTATCTTCGTTTGTAGGTATTAAGAAATGTCTATTCCCATTATGTTTCAAGCTGTATCTGCAATGTCTCATTTTATCAATTTTACCTTCTAATAGAGGATCTCTATTAACATTCAATTGGTGATCATTCCAAGCTGCATGGGTACATCTTGTCAGTGTACTCAATGATTATTGTCCACAACCTCAGTCTCCATTTTTCCTGGAAAGAGGTGAATGACCTTGGGAGAAGTATAGCATAATCCTGCTCATATCCGTTGAATTTTGTTTTAAAAGGGTAGTATGAGACAACATGCCACTTCCCCTGAATAGACACGGTGTGAATTGAGTACAATTCTTCAAGGCAATTGTTCACACAGACGTGTGAAAACAAGGCAATGAGTTTTAAGTTAAGTTGGGATGTACAACGTGGAGTCCTGGAGATCAGAAAATGTTGACATTTCAGATGTTGAATTCTTATGGTACTTCACAAAATTGACATCATTCATAGGCATACCCTTTGCGGTCATTTTCCTTTAGTTTTATATTATCGCCAAACAAAGCAGCACGGGTTTGTACAAAACACTGGTGGCATATTTTTCTACCTTCATTCAAAGTTCTGTGCAGCGTGTGATTTGATATTGAATTACGGAAACAGTTTGCATGCCACACATGGCTTCAATCTTGAGATAGTTCTTTTGGTGGGGAACTTTGAGACTGGTGGTTTAGGCCTATATACTTAATGTTAAAATAAATATTAATACTAAAACTAGACACTTTCCTTTAAACCATAATTTAATTCCGTGCAGCAATTGCTTAGGCAACAAATTTACAAACCTTCCATCTGCAGCACTTACCAACGAGCGCAATGTACATATTTATGCGTGCCCTGTATTTAATGTACTTCAATTGCTGGCGTTTCCGGCATGCGTTAATTACCTCGTACACGCAGATGTTTTCCACATTATTATGATTTCAGTTGTTCGTTTGCAAGATATTTTTGATGATTGTGATGCTGATGTTATTTTGCTGCGGAACGTTCAGTAAACTGCAAATAATTATTACAAAGTTAAAGTGTCCTTTGAGAAATGGCGCGCTATAAGGTCGCAGCGTTAACATTCCCCCAACGTTTGAAGGTTGCATGAGCGAGATATTCCAGTCACGTCAGCAAGCATGTCAATATAATTATTTGATTACTAAACTGAAAATACAATTAAGACATTCGAGGGACCAGAGAGGGAGCAAGTACAATGATGCCATTATGATTATTGAATCATTAACTTTGAATTGTTCGCATAACCGCATCATTTATGAAACTCCTTCCTCAGACATAAATCAACCAAAAAACGTACAAAATAATGAGGTCCCTATAGGGATCCATACGTTTGGATCCTATAGCAGGACCTTTGTCAAAGGATTTTCAGAAAAACTCTGCAAGAAACGCAGTAGTATGCACAAGGGCACGCAGTTTTCCATTTACGTGTAAGCCCTCCTAATTAAGTATTTAATAGTAACAAAATATCATCTAGCATTTATTATTATTAACAAATAGTATATGTGACCCGGCACAGCATAATGAGGAATAACCCCCACTTTTGAGATGTTGAGATTTTCTAATGATGTGAAAGAGTATACCATTAGCTTTCAAATGATATCAACATTATTTCCGTGTGAACTTTGTTGTAAATAGTACAAGGGGAATTCGCTCGTTAATTTTGCACCAAGCACAATAATTATAGCAGCACCATTCTAACTCCTCGAAAGCGGCCATTCAAAAAGGCAGGAACTTTACATTTTCATAAAAACAGTACACAAACATTCCCCCGAAATCCTCGTTTTTCAACATTTAGAGACGGATATCGGAAAAATCCTTTGAACATAATATCCTCCAATACATTAACTTTCCGAAAATACCAAAATTGAGAAGATACTTTGACTTCAGGCGTTGTTTACTTGAAAAGTGTTTTGGTGGGATATTCCTCATGTCGCTGTGCCGGGTCACGTATAACATCTATGCCGGGGTAGGGTGCCAGTCAGAAGCAGTTAACCATTAATTGCCGTATATATCTCCAGGGATCATACCCGTTTACGTTCAGATGCCATTTTGTTGTAAACCTTGTTACAGTAGTAGAACTTGACACAATCCACTATCATTAGGCCTATGCATAATCACATTAGTAGATATGATGTCAAAAAGTACATGTAGGGCCCTATGTGTCAAAATATGGAAATCAAATTATAATTGTTCCAAATTCCATTGTCCTTTTACAATCTGTGGTTGGCCGAAAATAAAGATTCATTCATTCGTACTGTGTAAATGGAAATGGGGGATTGGATGATCTCTTGAGATACAAAATAATGATCGTTAAATTCATCTGGCCACCACCATCAGAAGAAAGTTGACTATTTTGGAAAGGGTGACACCTGAGAAATTGCTAGCTCAGTGTGACGGAACTCTTTAAACTGGAGACCTGTGTCAGAATCCAGTCACATTTTAGTGTTCATTTTCATCATTTTAACCAAATACCGTGCACTCAAATTACCACCAGATTTACAAGCTGATGGATTCGGGAAGCGTCCGTTCTATGAATGCCTTCTTGCCGAAGCTATCGACGAGTCTGGGAACAGGGAGGTGATCGGCTTTGTGATGTACGTCTTGGTTTACTGCTCCCAGATTGGTAGGAATATGTACCTGGATAATGTGTTCATCCGTGAGGAGCACCGAGGTAAGTACCTGACAGCTAGTCTCTCTGTCTGATTCTATGCCTTCCTCCTCGTATGCCCGCCCGTCCACCCACCTGCCTGTCTGCTTCCCCGCCCGGCTGCCTGGCTGCCTATCTGCCTGTCTGCTTCCTTCCCGCCCGGCTGCCTGCCTGCCTACCTGCTTGTCTGCTTCCCGCCCGGCTGCCTGGCTGCCTACCTGCTTGTCTGCTTCCTTCCCGCCCGGCTGCCTGCCTGCCTACCTGCCTGTCTGCTTCCCGCCCGGCTGCCTGGCTGCCTACCTGTCTGTCTGCTTCCCCGCCCGGCTGCCTGGATGCCTACCTGCCTGTCTGTTTCCTTCCCGGCCGGCTGCCTGGCTGCCTACCTGTCTGTCTGCTCCCCTCCCGGCTGCCTGGCTGCCTACCTGCCTGTCTGCTTCCTTCCCGCCCGGCTGCCTGGCTGCCTACCTGCTTGTCTGCTTCCTTCCCGCCCGGCTGCCTGCCTGCCTACCTGCCTGTCTGCTTCCCGCCCGGCTGCCTGGCTGCCTACCTGTCTGTCTGCTTCCCCGCCCGGCTGCCTGGCTGCCTACCTGCCTGTCTGCTTCCTTCCCGCCCGGCTGCCTGCCTGCCTACCTGCCTATCTGCTTCCCGCCCGGCTGCCTGGCTGCCTACCTGCCTGTCTGCTTCCCTCCCGGCTGTCTGGCTGCCTACCTGCCTGTCTGCTTCCCTCCCGGCTGCCTGGCTGCCTACCTGCCTGTCTGCTTCCCTCCCGGCTGCCTGGCTGCCTACCTGCCTGTCTGCTTCCTTCCCGCCCGGCTGCCTGCCTGCCTACCTGCCTGTCTGCTTCCCTCCCGGCTGCCTGGCTGCCTACCTGCCTGTCTGCTTCCCTCCCGGCTGCCTAGCTGCCTACCTGCCTGTCTGCTTCCTTCCCGGCTGCCTGGCTGCCTACCTGCCTGTCTGCTTCCCCGCCCGGCTGCCTGGCTGCCTACCTGTCTGTCTGCTTCCTTCCCGCCCGGCTGCCTGCCTGCCTACCTGCCTGTCTGCTTCCCTCCCGGCTGCCTGGCTGCCTACCTGCCTGTCTGCTTCCTTCCCGCCCGGCTGCCCGGCTGCCTACCTGCCTGTCTGCTTCCTTCCCGCCCGGCTGCCTGGCTGCCTACCTGCCTGTCTGCTTCCTTCCCGCCCGGCTGCCTGGCTGCCTACCTGCCTGCCTGCTTCCTTCCCGCCCGGCTGTCTGGCTGCCTACCTGCCTGCCTGCTTCCTTCCCGCCCGGCTGCCCGGCTGCCTACCTGCCTGTCTGCTTCCTTCCCGCCCGGCTGCCTGGCTGCCTACCTGCCTGCCTGCTTCCTTCCCGCCCGGCTGCCCGGCTGCCTACCCGCCTGCCTGCTTCCTTCCCGCCCGGCTGCCCGGCTGCCTACCCGCCTGCCTGCTTCCTTCCCGCCCGGCTGTCTGGCTGCCTACCTGCCTGCCTGCTTCCTTCCCGCCCGGCTGCCTGGCTGCCTGCCTGCCTGCTTCCTTCCCGCCCGGCTGCCTGGCTGCCTGCCTGCCTGCTTCCTTCCCGCCCGGCTGCCTGGCTGCCTACCTGCCTGTCTGCCACCAGCCCGCCCACCCACCCGCCCGTCTACCATGCCTGCTTCCCGCCATCCCGTCGCTTGCCTGACTACGAGGCCTACCTGCCTGCCAAACCGCCCGCCTGCCTGCCTGCCTGCCTCCCTGCTAGTTTGCCTGCCTACCTACAATAAGCAAAATGACGGTTTTTCTGCTTTCTCCTCAGGGAAGGGTATTGGAAAGACATTGTTCAGTAAAGTGGCTACGGTGAGTATTTCCTACGTATAGCCATCACAATATTCCACCATCAGCATTAATTTTACAATACTATTTGTGATACATTTAAAAATTCTATGACCATACTTAATTCAATTTTATACAGAAATTACAATGAATGAAAAGCAAAGAGCTTTTGTATATCCCTATAAGACAAGACAATACAATATACAACTACCCTAGCTGTTGAAACTAGAGTCACAGAAGCCCGGTCATATCCGTGTTAGGGTATTTCAGAAGGAAATACATAGTGAAGCGGTCTGATCCGGGTCCCATGCTCAGATGAGACCGTCACCGTATAATGGATAAAAATGTCATGCGTAGTGCGCATGGTAGTTGTCCATTTTTAAGGCCGTGCTGAGTCGATATGGCCATTGGCAATGCAGCGCTTTCGTTGACCCGTAGTTGACCCGGAGTTCAACAGTACGGAGCCTAGTAACTATGCCTAGAACTTGGAGTTTTACATTGGGGAAGAAATGCTACATTTATTGTTCTCCCGTAATGCGGGTGTATCGATTGACTTTATACAATCAAAAGCAAAATGTAGTTTTACAAACTGTGTTTGTTCGCGGATAATCATAAACAACGGTCACATGAAGGGCGCCCCCATGTGCTTCGTTCACTGACTCATCTGAGCACGCTGAGCAGCTGAGAACGTTGCTGCAACGTGCTGAGATGAGCCAGTGACGTCATGGCTCAACTCGGCACGGGAGCCCGTGTGAGATTGTACGTGACACCGGGTCGGCTCTGACGTCACTACCCATTACTAACCCAGCGTGAAAGCATAGATACGTTGTGGCCATGGACATCCAGAATTGGTTCGATTATTAATGCGCTCATGTTTGCCCTGGCAATTGTAAGCCTATTTAGGCTAGAATGGGTGTTTAAAGGCACATATTTTTTCCCCCAAGCACCAAGCCAAACAGAAACAACCGAAGATTCTTGGTGATGATCGCTGGCAAAAAGACACCCCAGGATCACTAACCCGGATCTGTACCCGGGCTAGCTAATCGAACTCACCTTTAATGTGTGGACACAGATTGGTCTGGAGCACGGCTGCAACGGCATGGAGTGGATGGTGATGAGCGCCAACGTGTCGGCGAGGCGGTTCTACGACCACTTGAACGCCACGGACCTGACGGAGAGAGAAGGCTGGCGTTACATAAATGTGACGGGTCCGGAATTCCTGAAGATCGCGCAGAACGGTCGCGCAGACATGGAATAAAACAGTCAATTTACGTTCACAGATATCAGAGATAATATGAAATTCTTAATTTAGTGTCTACTACTGTATATTGAAAAATAGAGACCATCTCGAGAAACAGAAGTCAATAATTATTTAGTTTAACGTTCCACTTACCTCTAAATTTCCTTTGCACAATGTTTAGAAGAGACCAAGACATTGTATATTCTTTGCGAGCCTTTCTTGTAATTTAATCGGACTTTAACGCCCTTTAAAATTAATTATAAAAGATAAGTCTTTAATACCTTGTTTAGGCATATAGACCAGGGTAAAGTTAGACTACGCTGTATATACATCTAACCAGATAGCGTTACGAACTCCCTTAGTGCCAATACATTTTTTGATGGAACCTCCTTCCGAAAAAGACAGACGGGAGAAAATTAAACTGTACAAATCTACGGAGCCCCTAAAGGCACACAGTACTGTAGGGGTGGGATGCACAAAATAGCTCACTTGTGCTATTTCGGGCTAATTCACTCAACGTTATAATGTCCTCCATTCCTACTCTAGTTCATTCCTGCTCTAGTTCATGTAAGTCAGCAAAGTAATTACAATGTCAAGAGAGTGTTTTGTTAAGGTGAAATAATTTTTTTTAACAAAGCATGATAAATTGGGAAAGTAATACAGTTAGGAATCTACAATAAGTTCTATCATTACGTTTTCCTCGGTTTCTGTTTTAGATTCTTATTAGAACTTAGAACTTAATTGAAAGCACAAAGTTTAAAACTACCAATACGTGACTTTTGTGTAGACCTTACTATATCAATGTCTATACTAATTTTCCCGTTATGGTTCTGCTTTGAATGCACCCCTATAGGCCTAACCAAGCGAACTTGGAAATTGACCAAGAAGTATCATACATTTTTATGATAGACTCTCAAGGATCCCAAAACTTAGTTCCTGTCATCAATGTGGTCGTTTATACAGTCGCTGATTATTATGTTTGGCATTGGTTTTTTGCATCTAATTATGTGTTCCATCTGGCCGCCTCTGTTCCGTGATGCACTCTACACTGTATACTCTTTTGCAAAGTACAACTGCGTACTGATGACGTAGGGGGCGCAGTTTCACTCTAACCCCACCCCCCCAAAAAAAAAAAAAATCCCCCCAATACCAGTTGAAGTTAAAGCTAGGGATAGGCTTTCTGCAACGCCAATAAGGCTTTCTGCACAGCGAATACAACGTACGTGAACAATCTGAGTGACCTGAGACTCAATTCTTCATACTTTGTTTGTGCACAAACATATGGGCCCATGGCGAATAATTATGTGGTACGGAAAAAACATCGCGGTGAAGTAACATTTTTACCGAAGCATGATTTATTGGAGAAAAAACCACTGCTGTGAATCTGCAGTGAGTTAGAACGAAACGTTTTCCCGGGTTTCTGTTTTTAATTGTGTTTACAACTTGATTAAAAGGACATAGGCCTATAGCATCTATCGGAAATTGTTTAAAACTACCAATCGATTACGTCTTTGAGAATCATTTTTGTATAGGCCTATCCGCGATATCATTTTGTCGATACTGATTTTCCTCAGTGAGCGCATTCGGCAAAAGTAAGCCCCGTAACCGAGCAAACTAGGAAACTGATGAAGGACACTCCTCAATATTTATGGTAGACTCTCAAGGACCCCGAAATATTTATTCCCTGACATTAATTAGATCATTGAATTATACAGTCGTTGATTATTATGTTTGACATTGGCTTTTCGCATCTACTTATGACTTCATTTTCGACATCCGGTCGCCTTCTCGCGCTGACTTTTCAGTTCCGTGTGATGCACTGTCTTTTGCAAGTATGTACAACTCCGTAGCGATGACGTAGAGGGCGCAGTTTTTCTCCAACCCCCCCCCCCCCCCATTCGTCTGCTATAAATGTGGATATAAAGCCCTGCTCATTACAAAGAAGTGGAAAGTCGATTCCAATCCAATCTGCCACGGAGTTGTTCCACAAGCACATTGACAGTTGTGAGCTGCCAGATTGAATTCTGTTCTTCGGAGAGAAAAGATGGGTTGGAAATATGAAGTTCGTCCGGCTCGTTGCGAAGACTGTGCGGCCATCCTAAAACTGAACGCAGAACACCTGGAATGCGAGGGGTTCTCAGTCGAACGCGACATGAAGATGACAGTAAAAGGTAGGTCACGGTCAGAAATAAAGTCACTATTGGTAGACAGTATTGGGTGTTGGGGATAGGCGCTGCCCTGTCTTCAGCTTCGGGGCACATCACAACACATTATACAGTACGGAGTACATCTTATTCTTATACTTAATGATCTCAGACGGGCTCCCGTGCTGAGTTGAGCCGTGACGTCACTGGCTCACCTCAGCACGTTGCAGCAACGTTCTCAGCTGCTCAGCGTGCTCAGATGAGTCAATGAAGCACGTTGTTTATGATTTTCCGCGAACGAACACAGTTTGCTTTTTATTGTATGAAGTCAGTCGATACACCCTTATTACGGGGAACAACTGTAGCATTTCTTCCCCCAATGTAAAACTGCAAGTTCGAGGCCTAGGTACTAGGCTCCGTACTGAGCGTTGTTGGAAAAATAACTACGGGTCAACGAACGTGCCTGAAAGCGCTGCATTGCCAATGGCCGTATCGACTCAGCACGGCCTTCGAAATGGACAACTACCATGCGCACTACGCGTGACGTTTGTATCCATATAAATGGTAACGGTCTCATCTGAGCATGGGACCCGGATCAGACCCCCCCCCCCCTCCATTCATCGGCTATTAAAAAAAACGGGCTTTTCGCTCTGAGCAAATGAGTGGAAAGTCGATTCCAATCTGCCACGGAGGTGTTTCACAAACTCAGTGAGAGTTTGGAGCTGACAGATTGAATTCTGTTCTCCGGAGAGAAAAGATGGGTTGGAAGTGTGTAGTTCGTCTGGCTCGTTGCGAGGACTGTGCAACCATCCTGAAACTGAACGCAGAACACCTACAATGGGCGGGATTCTGTGTCGAACGCGACATGAAAATAACAGTAAAAGGTAGGTCA
Source organism: Luidia sarsii (assembly GCA_949987565.1). Lineage (NCBI taxonomy): Eukaryota > Metazoa > Echinodermata > Asteroidea > Paxillosida > Luidiidae > Luidia > Luidia sarsii. Next base: position 2,385,209 of record OX465116.1, read on the forward strand.
CATACAGGATGTAGATCCACACAGTATGATAGTGACTCCATCAGTGAACAATGGCCTTTTCCTTTGCCCAATCTCCGTGTCTCAAAGGCAAAGGGAATGACTATATAAGATAGCCAAATTACTCTTACTGTAGAACATGTAGAACAATAATATTATACATTTAAATGTATAATCGCAAAGTGCCAATCAGATCTTTCATGCAAAAATGATATTCAGTATTTATCAACTAAGTGTGAGTCAAACAAATCAATGAAAAACTGACTGGGGACAATTTTTGAAGAAAAGAAACGGGAACAAAATATGACAGACGAAAATTTACAATCACTTTCCTCGGCATTTTTCGTTAGCAAAGTAGCTCAATGGAATAATTATCTTAGGTCTTGCCCTTCAAAAAATATTTTAGATTTTCTATCCTATAGGATTTTATAAGTGGATTTGTAGCTCAGGAAAATCATGTTTAGTGGGAAAAAATTTAAAGTGATAAAGAATGTCCATTACCATTATGTTTCAAGCTGTACCTGGGTTGTCTCATTTTGTCGCAATTTTACCTAAGTCTAAAAGAGCATCTCTATTGACATTCAATTGGTTATCATTTCCAAGCTGGGTACATCTTGTCACTGTACTCAATGATATTGTCCGCAACCTCTCTCCAATTTTCCTGGAGAGAGGTGAATGACCTGGGGAAAAGTATAGCATAATCCTGCTCATATCTGTTGAAAATTGTTTTTAAAGTGTAATATGAGATAACATGCCACTTCCCCTGAATAGACACGGTATGCATTGGTATAGTATGTATAGAAAAGTGAACAGAGAAGGCAATGAATGTACAGTTGAGTTAGGTTGTACAATGTGAGGTCCTGTGCCCGATTTCATGAAACTTCAAATGTTGCGTACGCAACATCTTGTTGCGTAACTTACGCAACATTTTGCAACCTTTTCTGAATAGTGCACAAAAGAGCCATTGTGGCGCAAGACTTACGCAACATTAATTGTACGTTGCGTAACTTACTTTTCTTGAAATCGGCTGCTGGTTTTTGGACATTTCAGATGCAGAATTGTCAAAGTATCTAATAAAATGGACTTGATTAATACAATTTGGGTCATTGTCTTTTTATCTTATTGCCTCGCATATTATTGTTAATGTGGTGGCCAGACTTGAAGCAAGTCTAGTTTAAACCGACCTCTATCAAAGTAGTGTAATTTTGTAGTCCTCGTGAACCCTTTTGTAATCTTCATGTAGTCAATTTCTTCTTCCTTTAATTATAAATCTCATGCCTGCAATTATTCTGAACCATTACGTCCACTGTACTGATGATTTCAATCATGAGAGAGTGCTTTTGGTGGGGGACTGGTGGTTAACGTAATGTTTACAGTGATTTACTGAAACACGACCATTTCCTTTCAACCATAATTAGATTCCGTGCAGCAATTGCTTTGATTTCAAAAAAAATATCTGGCACTTACCGATGGTGTGATGTGCGTGCCCTGTAATTCTTTTGGCTGGCGTTTTCGACATGCGTTAATTACTTGATGTCGAGCGCAGAGATGATCATTTCACACTCATGTGATTTCAGTTGTTCAATTGCAAGATCTTTCCACCGGACGATTGTCATGCTGATGATTTTTTTTTCCTGCGGAAAGTTCAGTAAAACTGCAAATAATTCTTACAAAGTTAAAACCCCTACACAACATTGGTAAGATCGAAACACAGAAATGGTCACAGATTTACATGAAACTTATACAGTTTTAAGGTGGTTACAGTAGAAACCTCTCACTAAAATATTTCTGCCTAAAATTGTGTATTTTGGGAGAAATAAGTAAAAGAAATAGTTTACGTCTCACCGAGATCTAAACTATTTTTCGGAACAGTATAGGGCGTTGAATGCTGCATTTTCGCAAAACAAATTAAGCGGGTTTTCACTATTTTCTCGAGACTCGGTTGGCGGATTAAGCTGAAATTTTCACAGGTGTGCTATGTCATGCATATGTTGGATCAGACAACGTATGGATGCTATTCTTTGACCTCGACCAATGTTGTGTAAGGCCTTTTGAGAAAATGCATGCTAGGATCGCAACGTTAACATTCCCCCACGTTTGAAGGTTGCATGAGCGAGATATTCCAGTCATATCAGCAAGCATGTCAATATATTTTATTACTAAACTGAAAATACAATTATGACCTTCCAGAGCTCTGCAGAGACCAGAGAGGGAGCAAGTATAATGAGGCCATTATGATAATTTGCGTCATTAACTTATTATGAAAGCTAATGTACAAATCAGGTCCCAGGGTCTACGTTTGGATCCTATAGCAGGACCTTGCTCAAAGGACTTTCAGGAAAACTCTGCAAGAAACGCAGTAGTATGCAGGAGGGTGGTTCTTGTACAGTTTTCTATTCACGTGTGTAAGCCGTCCCCCTTCCGTAAGGATGGCCGACAACCAGCGGCGAATGTCGGTGTGCCAGAGCTCCCTATACGACCAACAAGAGCTCTAAAACGCACCCACCAACGATTGGTGGTTCTGGCACACAACTGATGCAAAGCGGAAAAACCTAGACCAAAGTCCGATCGCGCACGACAGTGGTCCTTGGACAGTTTTCCCCACACCTGGGAGGACCTCACTTCCATGTGCGGTGTGTCAGTGTGGTGTGAGAGAGGTGAGATGGGCGCGAATCTAGTGCCTTGTGGATACCCAAGACAATATTATAGGTTGAATAGGTCCCCACAGGGAATTTGTAAAGGTGTATAGGTCTCCACAAGGTTTTCACGAAACTGATATTTGGAAATAGCTCAAAACCGGGAAATTTGCGATGGGTAAGAATACGTGGAAATAGTACGTCCAAAATATGGAAATAGATATTTTTTATATAGGAGTAGGTTTGCGGTGAGACCATGCAAAATGTATCTTTTGTGAGTAAGTGTGGTTCTTAAAAAGAACCGGAGGAACTTGACGTTTCGAGTTAGAATCCAGTAGTCCCCTGAAGACGAACGGAGCATACTGTTCGAAACGTCGAGTTCCTCCGGTTATTTTCAGAACCACACTTAGGCCTACCGGTACTCACAAAAGAGAAATTTCGAATGGTGTCACCGCAAACCTTATACTCCTTCTGATATCCTCACCATGAAAACCGTCAAATCTCATTTTAAATGTTATATAATTGTTCTAAATTCCCTTGTCAGTTTCCAATCTGTGGTTGGTCGAAAAAGAAGAAGATCGAAAACCTCTAACAAACTGTGTGTGATCCCTAGACTGCAGGCAACCGTGTTAATAACTCTTTTGTGTTCGCATGTAAATGGAAATGGGGTGTAATCCCTTGAGATACAATGCCAATGGATTATTCAATTCTTCTGACTAGCGCCCCACCACCATCGGACGAAAGTTGAATAGGCCTATTTGTGAAGAGTGGTACCTAATAGATGGATAGCTCAGTGTGACGTTACAATTGTACGTTAAACTGGACAGCTCGATCAGAATCCAGTTACTATTTCGTTATTTTCATAAATTGTAACCAAACAACATTCATTCACTCCGATTATCACCAGATTTACAAGCTGATGGATTCGGGAAGCGTCCGTTCTATGAATGCCTTCTTGTCGAAGCTATCGACGAGTCTGGGAACAGGGAGGTGATCGGCTTTGTGATGTACTTCTTGGTTTACTGCTCCCTGATTGGTAGGAAGATGTACCTGGAGAATGTGTTCATCCGTGAGGAGCACCGTGGTCAGTATCTGACAGCTAGTCTCGTTCTGCTTCAATGCCTGCCCGCCCAGCCCCCGCCTACCTGCCTACCTGCCTGCTTCCCTGCCTGTCTGCTTGTCTGTCTGTCTGTCTGCCTACCAACCCACCTCCACCTGCCTATACATGCTTGCCAGTCTTTCTGTCTGTCTGCCCGCCTGCCCGCCCAACCAGCCGCCCAGCCCCCGCCTACCTGCCCGTACCTGCCTGCTTCCCTGCCTGTCTGCTTGTCTGTCTGTCTGTCTGCCTACCAACCCACCTCCACCTGCCTATACATGCTTGCCAGTCTTTCTGTCTGTCTGCCCGCCTGCCCGCCCAACCAGCCGCCCAGCCCCCGCCTACCTGCCCGTACCTGCCTGCTCCCTGCCTGTGTGCCCGTCTGTTTCTGTCTGCCTGCCTACCAACACACCCATCTGCTTGCCTGCATGTCAGTCTTTCTGTCTGTCTGTCTGTCTGTCTGTCTGCCCGCCCACCCAACCACCCGCCCAGCCCCCGCCAACTGTCTACCTGCCTACTTCCAGCTTCCCGCCCGATCACCTTCCTGCCTGCCCATACCTGCCAAACCATCCCGCCTGCCTGCCAACATCCCTGCCTGCCTAGTCTGCAAGACTATCTATATTAGGAAAATGACGACTTTTCTTGCTTTCTCTTCAGGAAAAGGTCTTGGAAAGACACTGTTCGCTAAAGTGGCTATGGTGAGTAAGCCATACGTAAATTACGTATATAGCCATCAATTTATTCCACCACCATCAATTTTACAATACCATCTCTGATACATTTATCAATAATTCTATGACCATACTTGAATCAGTTTCATACAGAAAATCCAATGAATTACAATCGAAGGCAAGACAAAACCACTACCCTAGTCATCTTCTCAGTTTCTTATTTTGAATACAGTAATTGTTATAGAAGCCCGGTCATAGGCCTACCCGTGTTAAGGGTATTTCAGAAGGAATTACATCTTTAGTGGAAAAAAAGAACTATTAAGCATATTTGAAAGAGATGTGCAATTGTAATGACGTTAGCCTTCCGTTCAAATTGACTTGTTAAGAACGACTAAGGATTAAAGAAACCGATTCTTCTTGTCTAAAATGATTCATATATCCATGCACGTAATGTAAGATCCACGCAGACCTGGAGGACTGTTTAGAGCATGACATCAATCTTCAAAATGTCTTGTCTGTGCTTCAATTGTTTTTTAAACTGCTGTCAGTTTGACTTGAGTGCTTCACTCGCGATGACGGCCGTGCATGTGTGGGTGTGTGTTCGATTAGTCTCACTGGGTCTACCCTCGGTCAGTCCGGGTCGGCTCTGACGTCACTACCCATTACTAACCCAGCATTAAAGCATAGATGCGTTGTGGCCATGAACATCCAGAATTGGTTCGATTATTAATGCGCTCATGTTTGCCCTGGCAGTTGAATTTAGGCTAGAATGGGTGTTCACGTGCACATATTATATTTCCAAGCACCAAGCCAAACAGAAACAACCAAAGATTCTTGGTGATGATCGCTGGCAAAAAAAAAGACACCCCAGGATCACTAACCCGGATCTGAACCCGGGCTAGCTTATGGAACTCACCTTCAATGTGTGGACACAGATTGGTCTGGAGCACGGATGCAACGGCATGCAGTGGATTGTGTTGAACACGAACGTGTCGGCGAGGCGGTTCTACGACCACTTGAACGCCACGGACCTGACGGAGAGAAGAGGCTGGCGTCTTATCAATGTGACCGGTCCGGAATTCCTGAAGATCGCACAGAACGGCCGCTCAGACCTGGAATAAAACAGTCAATTTACGTCAACAGATAGCATAAATGATAGGCATGTGAAATTCTTTGTGTAAACAGCTACGCAGTAGGCCTGGGCAATATCGGGTAATGGAAAACGGGTGCCCGATGAATCGTCAAATCCTCGGGTACCCGGGTATCCTCAATTCGATAAAAAAAAAAAGTATGAGAATCAAATAAAATATGAAAGAGAGTTGTATTTTATGAATCTATAAAATGTCCAGTTGCTTACCTTGGGCTTTTTATATCGACTTCAGAGAGAGTGATATACAAAAATGTTGCAAACTGCTTACTGACTAATATTACCAAACTGCAAAACTCTAAATTTAGTGGGCCATGACGTTTCGATCCTAGCAGGACCTTTCTCAGAGGCAGAGTCACTCTGCCTCTGAGAAAGGTCCTGCTAGGATCGAAACTTCAGGCCCATTAAATTTTGAGACTTCAGAGAGAGGTAATCAGTACTAAGTTCCTGATGAACACTGCACTCGAGGCAAAGGGACATGCCGGCTAGCGCACAGTGAGTGAGGACTGTGGCTGTCAATAACACACGGAGAGGGCCGAGTGGGTTTCAAGTTACATTTGAGTTGGGCGCGTATACCCTGTTCCATTCTGCGCATGACCCATCGCGCAGTCCATGCATTTCCCTGGGATATTAGGATAACAATAGACCACGGGTTGGGTATACAATCATGTGCACTGTGACTGTATTAGCATGTGCTGTAGCCATCGCCCTTCATGTTACTGCATGTGTGGTGCCCAACCCTGTGCATGTCCTTCTACCACACAAAAATAAGTTCTGCTCGTGGCATAAAGAAAGGCGTGTAAATTTCTGCCATGCGTGCCAACCATGCAGCAAGAAACAACAACAAAGCCCTTCACTAAGACTCATACACACATCTTTGTCCGAGTATTTCGCCCAACGTTTTGGACACGGCCTTGCAATTGTTTTTTTAAGACGTTCAAGCACTACTTTGACGAAAGGTTCAAGGCTATTTCTGCACCCAAGGAAGATTTGAAAAAGGAGCTAAAAATCAAGTTTGCTGCCAAGAATTTTACACGGCCATGTAACATACATAGGAGTAGTCAACAGGCCTACCTACATGCATGTAGCAGCTAAATTTTAGTTTTGCGGAAAGTGACATACGCTACAAACTGCGGTAATATTTCGGTCTTTTTAGGCCTATAGTCTGCATGATCTGTCCTGGCCAAAAATTGTATCACACTTACCGTTTTGAAGACTTATCAGTTCCCCTTTTAAAGTTTTATTGTAATCGTTCGCGGGAGTTTCCTGAACTTATCTGGACTGGAGTCAAGTTGCACATGGATACCTCAAAGGTTGGAGCAATGAGAAGGCCGCCCTCAAGCGTTTGGTCGATATAATCACTGTCAAGCGAATACGTACAAAGAGCGTATAACGGAACAATGTGCATCTGTTTTTAATTACATTTCATGGCAACAGTTTTCCATTTCCACGAAGTTGTTTGTTTCCTCTGAAATAAGTTGTAATAAAATGTATTTTTATTCCGCGAGGCTAATTATTTTCTTGACAATATTAAGTTTGGCGCACATAATTAAATATGTCACCACGTATAGAAACTAACTTTGGCCTTGCATGTTAAAATTCCTTCGGCAAAATGTGAATTGGAAAGAAAAGCAACCATAAATGCTATTCTGTTGGTCGGGGCTGTTGAGTTTGAAAGGCTCACTCCCTTAAACTTGGGTGAAACTTACCAAAGGTTTCTATGGAGTGGTCGTAATAATGTCCATTTTGAAAAATAGAGTCACATGAATGAGTGAAAAATCATCAGCCTGGAGTTGCATGAAGTTACAACTAGAAATACATTCAAACACAAAGTGAATAACCTTTTGAATTCAATCAAAATTGCAATAGGTTTTTTTTTCCCATGACACGTAAGCAGACTCAGAAGTATTTTACTCTTCCATTCTGATTTATAGGTTTGACATATGCAGTATGCACACAAATTACATTAGGTTTCTTGTTGAAAGTGATGATTTGGTAATACAACGTGCTTTCACTACAAAGCCTTCGCTGTATTTGTAAAGCACGTGCTCATTTCAGGATGGCAGTTGAGTGTAAGAGAAACTTTTACAAACAATTTTAGATACATTTCGTGAGTTTTTGTGACATTACACGGTAGAGTTTGGGGTGTCTAACCTTAAACCAAGCAATGGTGGTGCTAGATTATACACTGTATATAGTTTTAGGAGATCATTACGGTACGAAATGGGCCGACATTCAATGTTTTACAATTCCTTCGTCCATTTAATCAGATTATCTTTAATGTCTAAATCAATCGTTCTATTATTCGACGGCAAGTGGAAATTCTTCATGGTTGACCGGCGACTCTCTACAACAACCAGAATGTTTGAACCCAATTAAATAATCGTCCCATTAATTACAAGGCATACAGGTTCTACTTCGCATCCATTACAGCGATCGACATCATCTAAACAATAAAAACAGAAAGTAAACAAATACACAAGATATGAAACACCTTGACTGGGAGCGAGTCTAACCGATAGAGCTCCCCCTAGTGTTCATTCTCTTCAGAATAAAAGGCGTCCCAAAATCAATATTTAATTTAAGCCTCCCAGCTGTTTGGGGCGATTTCAAACTTTGAACAAAAACTCAACCATTAAGCACCGACATTGTTGAACGAGCAACCATAACACGCCCACCTGTGGTGGCGCTAGATTTCCAATGGCTATTCAATCTTTGCAGCATATTATGTACCCCATTTAACAATTATTAAGGGCTTAGAAAAAAATCTAACACTACGCTACCACACTAAAATCAGATGTTCGAGGTTTCAAGGAAATAAAAATGTGAACAATATACTAGATATAAAAAGCACCGTTTAGATTACAATGAGTATTCAATTACGAACCCAAAATTAATTCTTTAAGGATTTCTTTAAACAACATAATACCACACCCCACAAATATATATTTTATAGAACATGCATTTACATACAGAAGTCTAAAAAGGAATTCTAGTAGCACCATTCTGAATGAAAGTTGATTTTTGTGATCTGCTGATCTTTGGGCTTTTTTTATTTTGTCAAATTGGCAAATTTCTCTTTGCACGGATTCAATGCACGCATTTAGCTCATGATTTGTTTATAGGGCATAGAGGATGCAAATAGCATTAGGCACTGTGATCCACGTTCAATGCAGGAGGTTGAGGTACAAGTCTTGAATATCTCTACAACTATTGGAAATCCACGAGCCACTTTGACAAATTGGAAAAAATACCGAGGTTTAAAAGGGAGCAAGTTCATCAACAAGCAAGAAGCATTACTTGTTTAAGTATACGGCTGCTTCATAGTTAAGACAAAAGCATCACTTAGGTGTTGAAGTAAGCAGTTGCTTTAGAGTTTCCATGATAGGAATTTCAAGACAAATTTTGTTTTTAGTGGGCTGGCAGTAGAATTTAAAAAATCAGTTTAATCAATAACTTGATAAGAAATTAAGTGAAATGACTGAAATCATTACAATCATTTCCATAAAAGAAATCCATTTACTTCCATTGTAATCTAGCAGGTTGATGAAATTGAGATTAACCTTACCTCCTAGAAGGGAAAACAAAGTCAGATCGTCTGTAAAATGTCATATCTCTATCCACTATACACAATAAGCATTATGGCAGCTTGTAAGTGTTTCCCCCTAAGGATTTACCAGTTGGTATAATACTGAACAATGGAGAGGGGAATCTGAGGGCTAGTATTCAAGCAGTATGGCCTTTCTGTAAAATATAAATTCATATAGACATTAATCTCAGAGGGCCTGGGAGGATCCTAGCTGGTCCTTTCTCAAAGGCACAACGACTGGGATGCTGAGTTTGATGTTGAAGAGGGAAGAGGTTTTGTTTTTTTGGAGGCTGGGGCGAAGGTTTAGACGATCTTCTGGCAGACTTGGCAGCGGCTGACGCTGGAGCGCAGCGAGCCCGCCTTGAGGGTCTGCGACGGCTGCGGGCGGAACATGCCGCTGGCGTCCACCACCGTCAGCCAGAAGCTGTAGGTGTTGCGGTAGAAGAAGCAGCGGCCGCGCCCGTTGCACTCGATGAAGGGCGTGGCCCGGAAGTCCTCCAGGCAGGAGCCGGGGCTAGCCAGGGCGGAGCCACCGCCATCTGCTCCGGCCGAGGTGTACTGGAATCGGAGAAGAGAGAGAAGGTGAGGGGTTACGCTCGGAAGACAACAGTCATCTCTCTCCATCAGTGGATGTCTACATTTCTGAATAGGTAGTTTGACTCCACTCAGGATCTTAATTATGGCTGGTTCAATAAGACTGAGGAACAGGATTTAACAGGATTATGGCCGAGGTGTACTGGAATCGGAGAAGAGAGGAAAGGTGAGGGGTTTAACATCTAAACCGTGAAAAAAGGGGAGAAAATGTCATTTCGCCATGAAACCAAAGAATCATTGTGATTTCACGGTGCATTTAACAGTGAATTTACCGTGAAACCAAAGAATCACTGTGATTTCACGGTGCATTTAACAGTGAAATTACCGTGAAATTAAACAATCACTGTGATCTCACAGTGCATTTTGCAGTGAATTTACCGTGAAACTAAAGAATCACTGTGATTTCACGATGCATTTTCAGTGAATTTACAGTGAAACTAAAGAATCACTATGATTTCACGGTGCATTTTACAGTGAATCTTCCATGAAACTAAAGAATCACTGTGATTTCACGGTGCATTTTACAGTGAAACTAAAGAATCACTGTGATTTCATGGTGCATTTTACAGTGAATTTACCGTGAAAAAAATTGCCTCTCGGACCTGATAAGGACATCTTCAGGTCAATATAAAAGAAAACAAACCAATGAATATCTAGGGTGGCAAGCTCCAGCCTTGGGGCTAAGTTGGGGGATGGCTAATTCAATTAGGCTACAAGTATGATCTCCAGCCTCCATAGAGGTACTGTATGGTGTCCTTGTAACTGTCACTCCCAGATACTTTGAAACTGGCTCTAGCTATTTACCACCAGGAATGTGGCCTTGGAGACCACTGGTGAAAACACTGTAAAAAATGGTTCACTGTTTAGATGTTCATAGTGACACTCGGAAGGCAACAGTCATCTCTCTCCATCAGTGGGTGTCTACATTTGTTAAACCGACAACCAAGTCCATATTATGACCAAGCCTTGCGATGCATTGTAACTCATCCTACGATGGATAACCCATAGTAAGTTTAAGTAGGCTGTATGGTTTTTCTGCATATCGCTCATCGTCTTGCGATTGATCATGAGCATGATGGGTCATATTGACCACAGGAGACACACCACATTGAAATAAAACAGGTCAAAATGGTACACTGTACATTCCACAACATCATGCTATTAATCTCCCTACCCGCCAGTAGTTTCTTCAAACTATGATCTCAATGCCCAAGATAAAGCCTAATTACCAAGATAAAGGTCTAGATTCCCAAGAAAAAGGTATCAACGCCCAAAATCAAAGTCAAAATGCCCAAGAACTCCAACACTGCAAAGCAAGGTGAAAGGGGCGAGATACAGAGAAGGGAGGTTACAGAGGAGAGAGAGAGAGGGGACTGCCTTTACCATAGCAAAGCTGTATCCGATCCACAGCGAGCGCCAGTTGGTGGGACAGTCGGGCAGCGTGGTGTCCTGGCTGTGCACAGCGATCACTTGGCTGGGCGTCTCGCAGACGGTGCAGCGGCTGATGTACGGCCGGATGGCGTTGCCCTCCACGGGCATCATGGGAATGGCCTCGGAGGTGGCCAGCCAGAAGGACTTGTCGTTGCGCTGGGCAAAGTTGCAGACCTCGTTGAAGTTGCAGAAGACGTAGGGCATGGTGCTGAAGCGCGGCAGGCAGGAGCCAGCCAGGCCTGGGGAGACAAGGGAGGATGGGAAAAGCAAGGGAACAGAGGAGAACAAAGGTCAAAATCAACGCCAGGACAACTGGAAGCATAGGCTGCAATATGAAAACAAGAAGACCAGACAACAAAAAGTGACTGCACCCCTGATAGATAGCCAAAATCTCAAGCGGTGCCACTCCATAGTGCTACAACCAAGCCAACATCTGAGGATGCTTACAGACTAAAATTACCAAAATGCACGTCTTTAAGCTTCAGACTCAGAAAAATATAATTTAGGATCCAAACATAAGAGCCTGCAAAATCAATGTGAACTACATTCTCCTTGACACACACAAGGTATCCACCACTGTACAGATTCCAATCGACAGATTCCCAGCTCGGTTGTCAAGTGCTTATTAAGGCGTCTGTACTAGAAAGCAAGGGTAGCAGGTTCGATTCCAACAAACTGCCTGTATTTTTTTTTACATCAGGCAATCAAGCAATGAACTGAGCATGCATTAAAAATGGATTAGGGCAAACCCAAAATGAACAAATAGTTCTCCAAAGATATATTTCAATGACTTTTCCATGGTGAAAATTTCTAAAATCCAGGACCTTTTACCAAAGCAACTTTATGTAACCTTAGGTGATTAGTGTCAAAACAATGGACATCACTTCAATATGAACAATTTGAACTGTAAAATGATCATGTTTAATGATTTTTCCATGACTTCTTCTCGTGATTTGTTCATATTCTAGTAATTCAAAGAGGTTTTGCCCTTACTCGACGTGGTAAACACTGAATGCTCAGTGCTTTGCCCAGTGCCTGATAAAAATATTTCAGGCAGCTCGGGCGGGATTTGAACCCGCGACTCTCAAATTCTAGTACGGACATCTTAACCACTGGACCACAGAGCTGGTCGAGGTCGTGTGGTAAGGGCAAAACCTCTTTGAATTACATTCGCCTCGACGCAAACATCATGTTATATCTATCATATTCTAGTACTTTTCCAGGACTGGAAAAACAATTGGCAAATTCCATGACTTTTCCAGGTTTCCCTTGACTACAGGAACCCTGACAAAAGGCTGCAGTCTGGATCGGATAGGAGGGGAATGACGGGCCACTCTACAAACATTTCCGGGCAAGGGCCTACCGAGATCCTGGTGCTGGGCCTTCTCGTTGCCCTCCGTGTACAGCAAGCTGTAGCCGCTCCAGAGCTGCGTCATGCCACGGTCGCACTGGGGCACGTTGCGAGACTGACTGTGCTTGACCACGATAAACCCTTGGGGCTGGGGCAGGGGTCCAATCTCGCCCACACCTCCCCCTCGACCAGGATCACCTTTCACTCCTGAAAACAAAACGAAAAAAAAATAAAAAAATTGTTGCAAATGGCTTGCTGACTTTGTATCATGCCCTCCCCCCTGCTCTCTCCCTGTCAAATGTTTTCAGTAACTTTGTGTCTGCTACGATTTGGTGGATATGGCTTTGAGACATTTTTCTCTCATCCTTCCTGCTCATTTTGATCCCAAATGCGTGTTGATCAGACCTAAAATGTGGGGTACAGATGTCATCGAATGTCTGTCAAAATGGCAAATTCTACATTATTCAGTGTGCTTCTCTATGGTCGCATCAATCCTTACTTGAAAGCATATCAACAATTGAATGCGGTAAACATTTTCATAGATAACATCATGAGCTCTCTTGGTGCCAAATTTGGGGGCAAAAGCACACATCAATTATCAAGACCTACAAGGGGTTTGGGGCCAAAATGCCCCTTCCATCCATAAGATCTCTTGACATAGCTCGGCCTTTTTTAGGGTTACGGGAGGGGAATGTAAAGATTTGTCCCGGGGAGGTCTCACCTCGGTCTCCTCCTTCACCAAAGTCGCCACGCAGTCCAAAGGGTCCTGGGTCACCCTTAGACCCCAGCTCTCCGGGAATGCCCCGATCCCCAAGATCTCCAGTAGGCCCAGGGAAACCTGCAAGAAATGGAAAGGAAAAGATGGTTTAATGTCTCTTTGGTACTGTAACGGACCAAGCAGTTGACTAGCTCACCAAATCAATTCGTGGGATAGCCCAGACGGGCACTAGCTGTTAAACCACAGAACATAATTTTACTCATGGCAAAGCAGGAAGTTCTAGATGGCCCTCCAGGGTTTTAATGAACAATTAAACTGTTAACATAATTATACAGTATATGAACAGATGGAAATGAAACCGTGATAATTAAGACAAGACAGAACCCATGAGATAAAGGAGAAGGTACTAGCTGTTAAACCACAGAACATAATTTTACTCATGGCAAAGCAGGAAGTTCTAGATGGCCCTCCAGGGTTTTAATGAACAATTAAACTGTTAACATAATTATACAGTATATGAGCAGATGGAAATGAAACCGTGATAATTAAGACAAGAAAGAACCCATGAGATAAAGGAGAAGGGAAAAGAACGGGACAGAGTAACAGAAGAAGAGAAAGGAAAAGAGGGAGAGAGGAGAGAGTAGAAAGCAAAGGATCAAATTATGACAACGAAACTAAGTTAACTAATACTACTCCTTGTACAATAAGGTGGTGTGTCGGTGGCCGGTGTGGCCTGCACTAAAGTGCAGAAACTGCCTAACAATGCCCCTGCCAAAGAGTCAAAAGGAATGCCAGGGCTAAGGAAAACTCCCCCCACTGCAGGCTTAATCTTTTGTACCAAAAACTTTCACTGGCCCACACAAAACAGTGCCTGTACCCAAGCCAAGAGTGAATACCCATCATTTAGAGGTTTGATATGTGTTACCGAGCTGGTGAAAATATGAAAATTCTAATCAAGGAAATAGAAGTTGCGGAATAAGTAGACCCAAAGAGCGAGAATTTAAGGGCAAACGAAAGTTAAAATAAAGGTACTGGGGTTTTGTCCAAGTTCTGTCCAATGACTGATCGAGGCAGGGTGGCAAGCAGCTGTTAATGCTTAAGAGGGCCGGTACGAGGGTAAGATGAAGGTACAAAGGCCGGAGTAGTAGCCTCTCCAGGCCTTTGAAGGAGAAAGTGTACACAAAAGGGATAGTGATTGTCTCCACCTTCAGACTTTTGCCAAGCCATCAAAAGAATACAAATAGAAAATAGGGAGGGCTTTTCTTCCCGGAAGAAGACAAGTTTTGTAAATTAAGGGACCGGAAGGATCGGGTCAACTGGTCACATATGCACAACAAATTTGACAGCACCACTTCTGATCACTGAGTGGACCATCAAGAAGTGCGGGTTGAAGAACAAGCTGGGAAGCAGCACTCACCGATTAGTCCGTTGATTCCGGGAAGTCCTGGGCGGCCCGGTCTCCCGTCGATACCCTGGGGGCCAACGGCGCCTACCTCCCCCTTGATGCCCTTCTCCAGGGCTGGTGTGTCCCCTTTCACACCTTTGGGACCGTTGAATCCAGTCAGACCTGGACGTCAAGCGTGAACAAACAAACAAAGGGAGGAAAGAGAAAAACTGTCAACCAGCATTCTCAAAAGTTGAGAAACCAGCATTCTCAAGGATCAGGCCGAATCTTTTTCAGGTAACGAAGGTTTTTGCACGCCGGTAATGTGAACCACAAAATCACATTCAGAATTGGGTGTTGGTGAGGTGAGGCAGGTCACCTGGTGCCAATTTCATAGAGCTGCTTAAGCACACACTGAGTCTGCTGAGCATGAACAGCCATTCGTAGTTCCTTGGCTGCACAGGGTTTATTTAGCCACATGGTCATGCCATGCTTACTGCTTTTGAGTTGTGTCTAACTATTCTAGATACTCAAAACTCAAAAGTTAGAGGGCCTGACTTTTCAATCCTAGCAGGACCTTTCTCAAAAGCAAAGTGATCTGATCCTCATTTTTCAGAATCATGGTGTATACACGTTAATTACAGGCTGAGTATTTTGACTCATCTTGATCATATTCCACACTGATCACCTTGTTAAAAAAAAATCATTAAAAAAATGCGATATACAAAAATGTTGCAAAATGCTTTACTAAAATTACAAAAATGCAAATCTCAAACTTAAATCGGTCTGACGTTTCGATCCTAGCAGGACCTTTTTTCAAAGGCATTAATTACATTAGAAAAAAAAATTTGGTTTGTTTTCTCAATATTGTTCAAGAAACTAGACTCACCTGGTCTGCCTGGCCTTCCTGTGAAGCCAGAGTAGCCCTTAGAGCCTGGGTTTCCGACCTCTCCAAAGCTGCCGGGGAACCCAATGTCGCCGACCTGACCCATTTGTCCTGTGGGAGAGGAGAAGATTACAAACTGGCATCACACTAGAAACGATGAATTCTCATCAGCTTGCGTTGGATAGGATGGAATTTGATTAGACTGGACTACACAGAACATTATTGGACTGGACTGGACTAGACTAAACAGGACTGACCTGGATTGAAGTAGACAGAGATGGTTTTGACTAGACTGGATTGGACTGGCCTACACTGGATTGGATTGGGTTGAACAGGACTGGGTTGGTTTGGACAAGATTGGAATGGACTAGTCTAAACTGGTTTGGAGTGAGTTGCAGTGGGTAGGATTGGCTTGGACTTCACTGTTCTAGACTGGCCTATACCGGAATTAATTGGATTGAACTGGAAAGGAATGACTTAAGACCAGATTTGTCTGGACTAGCCTGACCTAAACTGGACCGAATTGGATTGAACTGGACTGGACTGGACTTAATTGAATTGGATTAAACTGGCTTTGAATGGTTTGTACTAGACTTGACTGGACTGGACTGGCCTTAAGAAAACTGAATTGGATTTAAATAAACTGGATTGGTTTGGACTGAACTGTTCTAGACGGCCTAAACCAAATTGAATTGGATTGAAATGAACTGGATTGGTTTGGACTTGACTGTTCTAGTCGGCCTAAACTGAATTGAATTAGATTGAACCGGACTGAATTGGTTTGGACTGGACTGGACTGGACTGGACCGGATTGGGCTGGCCTAAACTGGGGCACTCACTCACCTGGAACTCCTGGAAGGCCCACATCGCCCACGGGCCCATCGGGTCCCACCACAGGCTGCTGACTGGGTCCAACATCACCAGGCTCTCCCTTCCCTCCCTTGGAGCCAATGAATCCAGGGAAACCCGGCTGGCCTGGTCGGCCATTCTCGCCTGAAGAAGACGATCAGATAGAGAAACAAAGTCAAGCACTTCGAAAAGCAAACTAAGGCAAGAGGATGTCGGCATGGAATTTCTCATTCCTCAATCATTTCAAAGAGAGGTACAGTGGATTGACGATATAACAAACGCCGATATACCGAACATTTAGCTTTAACGAACATGCTCTTTGGCTCCCGATTTTACGTCTGTGGATATGCGGCCACAACTGCTATAACGAACGACCGCTATACCAAACAATTTTCATAGATTCTTGGATTTTCGTTATAGCAGCGTTCCACTGTATAATGAAATGTGGAGGGGGGAGATGGAGAGAGAAGGGACAAGGGAAAGCAGGGAGACTCTTGGTGATAATTGCAGACACAAGGGGGATAAATACAAACATGAAAATGGCAAATAATACAGACAGTTAAACAACAAAAATACAAACAAATTTCACTGCTCCATTGAAGTCTACATTATCAAGAGTCGTCATTTTTCTTCAATTTAATTTCCCCAGCACTTGTGTGATGTATTAGGTGTTACAATGCACTAAAACCACGGATTCATTTTTGCTTTCCACAAGAAGGATTGTCACAAGTACGTGTGGCAAACCCTTGTTGAAATGCATTCTCCTCAAACAAAATTTGACGGCATCTGTGGTCTGACTGACCTTGAAGACCATCGAGGCCAGGGAGACCTGGGTCGCCCCTTTCGCCAGTGGGAGCCCTGAAGGCTGGGATGCCTGGTGATCCTGGAACGCCTGGGAAACCTTTGGCTCCAGCCGGACCTGAACAAGAGAGGGATAGATACAGACATACACAGACAGGTAGGCAGAGAGAAAGACAAAGTGACAACGGCAGAATTTTGGTGGCAGAAGATCTGATGAAGGAATAGGAGACTGTGAACTGAATTACAATTCATAGAAAGGGTACTGTTGATGTAGGATTCACTTACAGTTTGGTCAATGTAAAGAGGGGCTCAAGCATATTCAATACACCAGTATGGACTGGGTACTGTTTTTCATGTTACAACGAAAACTTGGCACTACTCTTTAGCCGTTTACGAAATAAAGGCTTAGGCTCAGGCTTAGTCTCCGTCGGACAAAACCTGGAATATCCAGGTTGTGGTTTGTCTCCAAATTTCAAGGTTTGTTAGCTTGATAGGTACAGAGTATTTACCAAGAAATTGGGGCCAAACGCTTGGTTTTTTTTAGATGCCTGTGATATTGTAACGAGTAAGAGAAATATGACTGAAGCCTAAGCCCGAGGCCTAAGCCTTCATTTTCATAAACGGCCTTTGACTGACAGGTGATAACAATTTGTGATAGGCCAGCTGTGGATGGACTGGAGGAGGGGGTATGTGATAGTATTATAATGAGGTCGAGCTCATAATTATTGGAGTGAAAGGACTGTATTGAGGGCATGGGGGGGGGGAATCGGTGTGTTTTTATACCTCGTGGTCCTGGTCGTCCTGGGATGCCGTTGGTACCAGAGAAGCCGACAAAACCTTGGAAGCCGGGAAGTCCTTTTTGTCCGTTCACACCAGGAGAACCCTGCCGACCTTTCAATCCGGAAAATCCTGAAGGAAGGGAAAGCAATTGTTATAATGCTTCTCAGGCTAGTTGTTCAACTTTGTTGGGTTTGTCAGCCTTGGCAGGCAGTCTAAATATGGATGGAGACTCAAGCCTTGCTTCAGACTAACCACCGATCCTAGTTCTATTTGTCAGCCTTGGTTCCAATCCTGCTCACTGTCTTCATGGAGATTTGGGGGTTAAGAAAGTCACTACACACTTCCCAATCATTGTCTTTTGTCACTCTTACAAAAAGGTGATGGAGGGTTATGCCTTGCCTCAGACTAGTCAGCCCCTCCCAGCTCTATTTGTCAGCCTTGGCTGACAGTCTACTAACAATAGGGATAGAGGCTTGTGCCTTGCTTCAGACTAGTCACCCCATTCCAGTTCTATTTGTCAGCCTTGGCTGGCAGTCTACTACCACCAGTATGGATGGAGGTTTGTGCCTTGCCTCAGATTAGTCACCCCATTCCAGCTCTATTTGTCAGCCTTGGCTTGCAGTTCACCACCAAAAGTGATGGAGGCTAATGCCTTGCTTCAGACTAATCAGTAATCACCCCTCCCTGTTCTATTTGTCAACCTTGGCTGGCAGTCTACCATCCTGTGGGATGGAGGCTTATGCCTTTCTTTGGACAAGTTACACCTCTATTAAATTTTGTCAGACATGGCTGGCAGTCTACTACTAATAGGGATGGAGACTCATGCATTGCTTCAAACTAGACGTCCCACCTATTCCCATTTGGGAGATTTGGGAGTCTTTTGTCACTCTTACAAAAAGGAGATGGAGGTTGGTGCCTTGCTTCAGACTAGTCAGCCCCTCCCAGTTCTATTTGTCAGCCTTGGCTGGCAGTCTACTACCACCAGTAAGGATGGAGGCTCATGCCATGCGTCAGACTAGTCACCCCTCCCAGTTCTATTTGTCAGCCTTGACTGGCAGTCTACCACCCGTAGGGATGGAGGCTCATGCCATGCGTCAGACTAGTCACCCCTCCCAGTTCTATTTGTCAGCCTCGGCTTGCAGTCTACCACCAATAGGGATGGAGGCTCATGCCATGCTTCAGACTAGTCACCCCTCCCAGTTCTATTTGTCAGCCTTGACTGGCAGTCTACCACCAGTAAGGATGGAGGCTCATGCCATGCGTCAGACTAGTCACCCCTCCCAGTTCTATTTGTCAGCCTTGGCTGGCAGTCTACCACCAATAGGGATGGAGGCTCATGCCATGCGTCAGACTAGTCACCTCTCCCAGTTCTATTTGTCAGCCTTGACTGGCAGTCTACCACCAGTAGGGATGGAGGCTCATGCCATGCTTCAGACTAATCACCCCTCCCAGTTCTATTTGTCAGCCTTGACTGGCAGTCTACCACCAGTAGGGATGGAGGCTCATGCCATGCTTCAGACTAATCACCCCTCCCAGTTCTATTTGTCAGCCTTGGCTGGCAGTCTACCACCAATAGGGATATAGGCTCATGCCATGGGTCAGAATAGTCACCCCTCCCAGTTCTATTTGTCAGCCTTGGCTGGCAGTCTACCACCAATAGGGATGGAGGCTCATGCCATGCGTCAGACTAGTCACCCCTCCCAGTTCTATTTGTCAGCCTTGGCTGGCAGTCTACCACCAATAGGGATATAGGCTCATGCCATGGGTCAGAATAGTCACCCCTCCCAGTTCTATTTGTCAGCCTTGGCTGGCAGTCTACCACCAATAGGGATGGAGGCTCATGCCATGCGTCAGACTAGTCACCCCTCCCAGTTCTATTTGTCAGCCTTGGCTGGTAGTGTTCCAACGAAGTTCAGAGAAGTCTGGCAATCTACTCACCATCATCACCACGAGAGCCAACCAGTCCCTGCTCACCGGGCAAGCCTTGAAAACCACGATTTCCCTTCAGACCTGTCAGGACACAACAACAGAGGGTCTTCTTACTGTACGCAATGCTTTGTAAGGCATGGCACCAGTCAAATGGTGACCCTCAATTACTGGTTCAAGTCTGTGCAAAAACTTTTTTTAAAGATTTATTCCTGCTTAACTGACCAAAAACACAAAACAAAACATTACATACTGAAAATAAGTTTCCACAAACTTCAGGCAACAGTGTTGCATGCTCTTAAACCTCATTCAAAACGTTACATTGTATGAAATATCTATTGTGCCACAACCTTCCAGAACCCAATATATTGTTTTTAACTAAAACTGATAGGCGATTCTTCGAATATGGGACAGGTACATGCTGAGTTTGTAAGATATCACTATTTTACTATGCAAGAATATCTGAAGGGATCTATCCGAGGGCGCTCAAGAGAGGGCGCTCTCTGCCTTAACACTCAAAAGAGTGCGCTCTGTCTTATCACTCAAGAGAGGGCGCTCTCAGCCTCACCCTTAAAGAGAGGGTGCTTTCTGCCTTGACCCTCAACAGAGGGCGCTTTTCACTGTGACTGCCAAGAGAGGGCGCCCTTAGTTGTGATCATAGAGCTCTATAAATAAATTAGAGAGCGCACTCCCCTATCAACGCGCGGTACGAACGTGTGCCGACATGGACGCACATCCGCCATTACCAAAGAGGTCAACTTCAGCTCAAAGTGCCCGGATATCAGTAGCAATCGCGCGTAATATGAATGAAAAGTATAGCCGAAAGGTTGTGAATGCGGAAACTAAACTGTTATAGAAATGGTTTTTAATAAATAATGAAAGGAAAGGCCATCCATACCTCAAGGGATTGGCAAATTTTAATCTCCTACTTTCTTTTGTAAAATTTTTGATTAGTTTGCTGTGGTTTGCCCCGTAGAGATCCATGTATTTAACCTCTTTGGTAATGGCGTCGCAGTCCCCTTGTCGGCACGCGTCACGCGATGAGATGGTTGTGACCCGTAAAGGACCTATGGACATACCTTGGACCCCTCTTTCGCCCTTCTGGCCAGGAAACCCAGTGTCGCCCTCCTCACCAGTGAACCCAGTGACACCGACTCTGCCGGCCAGACCTAAGGGCCCTTGGATACCTAGAAGGAAAGCACAGACACAATGAGTTACTGCTAACGAAAGTTGATCATTCTTCATCAACGGACTTGCATTTGAATTAATGCAAACTTGTCAATTTTTATCAAAACTTGGAGTCATGGTTTCAGAATAGGCTTGAGTATGACTCAACACTCAACAGGTCCTACAAGTCTGCTATCATTGATATAATTTGAGTTGAGGAAAATGTAAATTTAGAAGGGGTTTGCCCTACTCGATGACATAATATGCACTGAGTGCTCGGTGTTTGCCCAATTGCCTGCTAAACAAACACACAGGCAGACGTCTTTCAGCATCTGCTGGTGTTTCAGCATGCTTAGCAAAACCGTCTCACAGATATAAGGGCCGCAGAAAAATCGATTCAAAGTCAGTCCAAACTTGCACAAGATGATAATCTTGTGACTCTCTGTTTTGAAGAAGACCCGAGGAAACGTTGCATTCTACAAGATTCATGCA
The DNA here is from genome assembly GCA_949987565.1 of Luidia sarsii. Taxonomy (NCBI): domain Eukaryota; kingdom Metazoa; phylum Echinodermata; class Asteroidea; order Paxillosida; family Luidiidae; genus Luidia; species Luidia sarsii. The sequence goes on from OX465116.1 coordinate 2,406,724, forward strand.
CAAAAGGTTTTCTGACTCTTTCAGTATCTCCTGGTGCTTATGCTCTAAATCTGCTGTTGTGCAGACCAATACAAAAGTAATGATAGGCTATTTTGAAGTCCATTGAAGTTTGATTTCCTAAAATATAGGCTGCAAGATTAGTGACAACCTCTTTTTTTCAGTTTTTCCTTGGTTTGTTTGACTTTTTTAAAACTAATATGACCACATTCTTACAATTGCAAGTAACACAAGTCATTCTTAGATTGTTTGTCCATAGAAGGGAGAATCAATTTGAAGAATTTACTTTCTGCTTTGAATTGTGTACATACATGGTCCCACCCTACAATACAACTTTCACTAAGTAAACCACTACGATCCAGTTGGATCACTCCGGTCTGGCAATGCGGGTCAACTGGTCGCCCCCATGTGTAAGACATCATGGGTAGTAGGTGCCTTTGCACAAGCAGGACCCACTCTCTGGAACCAATTACCTCACCATAATAAGATTGGTATCTTCCAAGGAATCTTTCAAGTCATTCAATTTAATGATCATTGAATTTATAATGCCACATTCTATCCTTTTCCTTTTTTTTTGTCTGTGTGCCTTGGATTTAGCTCAATATAGACCTTTTTCACATGACGTCATGCTGGACCGCCTTACAATGGCAGCGTACAGTGTAAACATCAGTTGTACCATAGGGTTGTGCGTACACTTTCCGTAAAAAGCGGTCCAACGTGGCGGCAGTGCTTTTTGTTTGGTCACGTGCGTGAAAAAGGTCTACAGGCCCTTTTACGAATCCATGGATCAGGCTCGGGCTCAGGCTTCGTCTCCGTCTGACAAAACCTGAAAATCCAGGTTGTGCGTTTGTCACCAAATTTCGTTGGCTCATTGAGTACAGAGTATTCACCAAGAAACTGGGACCAAATGCCTGTTTCTAGATGCCAGCGGCATAAAAACGGTGAGATATGACCGAAGCATAAGCCCAAGCCCAAGCCTTCATTTGTTAACCCCTTGACAGCGGGATTATTTTGGTGCCAATGACCAGCACAATGCCATTTCAAAAGCTCACTAAACAATCAGAGAACAATAAACCTGCAAAATAAATCAATAAGAGTGCAATATTAATTCAGTGAATCAAATGTGGCACAGTAGGAAGTCTGCGTGGCTTTTGTCAAGGGATTATCAGCCCTCAATGATTGGCCTTTTGTGTGTAGTCCAATGGAGCGTCGGCTGTGCGACACGACTCCGAGAACTGTGTGTGCTGCTACCCTTTGACCGCAAACATTCCTGCACTCCAGCGGACAAAGGATCCAGCTGGACGGCCTCAACAGAGCGTGCAATTTGTGGTAAAGGCAGCGGGTGCATTCCATAGTCTCTCCAGTTCCCTACATTGGGTGTGGGGCAGGCTAGCACACTGTCTGCCGTAGTAGCGCGCAGACCCTCGATCGTTCACAATGAAGCCCCACAATAGCGCCATTGTTACCGCTGATCTGGCAATTCATGCAGCAACTGACATCAAGAAAGGAGTTTGTCATGATACATATTGCTAAAAAGAGTCTTTGTCTACAGTTTGGACAATAGCGGCGTCCAAATTTTAAAACTCACTACGCATGCATAGCGGCTTCCCGGCTCGAAGGGGTTAAACAGCCATAAATCTCACATATTATTATCATTGTAAATCCACCAAGAAATAATCGCTTCTTACCCTTTGGCCCTTTCTCTCCATCCCGGACCTCATTGGGTATATCCAATTCATCAAGACGGTAGCTCGGTCCACTTCTTCCCTTCTCTCCCGCGTCACCTTGATCACCGGGCTCTCCAACATTTCCAGTCAGACCCTGTGCTCCAAAGTCTCCGCGTTCACCTGCCAAACAAAGAGGGATTTGGTTTGGGGTTGGGTTTTTTTTAACCGGTGAAACAAAAATCTACGTTTGCATTAGTTTCACCAGTTGATGACTGTGTATTTGATTTCATTCCCTCCTCTATAATAGGGTCCACTAGGACAACCGGGCTAACTTTGAGAGAAAAGTCCTCCCACTGTCCATATCTTAAAATTGAGTGGGCCTGACGTTTCGATCCTAGCAGGACCTTTCTCAAAGGCACTGTCCCTATCTGTATATCTCTATTGAATTTGGAAAGATCCTTTAGTTTCTTAAAGTCTGTTCATTCCAAGTTGAAGTTAATACAAAAACGGTTGCAAGCTGCCCACTGACTAAAACGACCCGAAAAAACATAAATCTCTTTGAAAAAGTTAGAGGGCCTGACGTTTCCCTCCTAGCAGGACCAAAGGCAAAGGGGCATGACACTCCAAGTTGAGCTCAAGCTCAGCCTCATTCAATGCTACGGCCATGGCCCCTCCTCCACCAACAGTACACTAGTTATTGCCTGTAGGTCAATAGTGGCAGAAAAAGTGCACATGGCCGCATCAAACACCTAGACGGGTCTTATATGAATATGCCCCTGCTCTTCTTAAAATGAACGGACTTCAATGTGATGTCAAAGTCAATACCTCATGCCAAGGTCAACTCGACACGACCACAGCAACCGGTGCACGCTTTGCCAGTGCTTTTGCAACTGATGGTCTAGAGAGCGTTACTGTTGGCTAAGCGGACAGTATCCGTGACCCCTTCCAGCCTGTTTTACATAAAGGTCGCAGTAACTTAGCAGCAACATTGCGTGCACATCGGATTGGTAGTTTGACCAAAAAGAGTCTGACAGGATCTTTTGACTGGATGTAAACTAGTTATTATTATATATTTGTAGTACAACAGTAAACAGTAAAAAGGAACCCAGTGTGTGATACCTGGGTGTTGGCAGTAGTATACAGCCACCCCAAAAGGGTGTCCATACAGTCAGGAAACACCAACCCGGACCTCCACCGAAACAACAAGAGACGTTGATGAAGAGGTAAGCTCTTATTAAGGAATCTCTTCAGATGAAACTACGGAAGCTACAAAGTGTGCTGCACTGGAAAGCCTAGTGTTATCTTTGTATTACCAGCACCTTTCTATCTCCTGTCTAGCACCTGAAAACAGAGAAAGATACTGACCACTTTGTCCTTGTCTTCCACGTTGCCCTTCAACACCAGGTCGTCCAATCAGACCTTGATCCCCCTAATAAACATATGAAACCATTCACAGAAATGACACTAAATGACACTAAAATAACAGTTCAATGACACTATTGGTGGTCAAGTGGTATAGTTCAGATGTCTGCACTGCAAACCAGTAGTTGTGGGTTTTAATCCCAACCTTGCCTCAGCTGCTAGATGGGATGCAGCTGAGCAACTCGCATAGGGTTTTTATTCACCTTTATCTAGTCATATAGGTTTACCTTATACAGTCATATAGGTTTACCTTATATAGTGGAGCATCGCTATAACGCACGCCGATATACCGAACAGTCAGCTATAACCAACATGCCCTTCGGCTCCCGATTATTTTTTTGTACGAAATATGTGGCCGCAACTGCTATAACGAACGACCGCTATACCGAAAGATTTTCATTGATCCCGGGATATTTTGTTCGACCGACGTTCCGCTGTATCTTGAAACCACAATGTTAAGGATCTGTTGCCCTCCACATTACCTTGAATACCAGTAAGTGTCTTTTCCACACAAATTGTTTTCTTGATGTGACACAACAGTTTCAATTTCCTTATTTTCAATGTTGTTACTCTGAACTGATCTTTGTCATAACACTCATGTAACACCACATTTCAAAAACATCCACTTTCTGGCAGTCCCCCCACGCCTACCTCAATTCCCTGGATGCCAGGAAATCCGGTCAGTCCCTGGTCACCCTTCAGTCCCTGGGCACCCTGAAGGCCAAACATCCCGGGTCGTCCCATCTCTCCGCTTAAACCCGGCTCCCCGCGGCTTCCTTGGATGCCGGGCACGCCTCTGTCTCCTTCCATTCCCCGATTACCCAGTAACCCTGGAAAAGAGACAAGATGAGAGGAGAGAGGAAGGGAGGGAGGGAGGGAGGGAGGGAGGGAGGGAGGGAGGGAGGGAGGGAGGGAGGGAGGGAGGGAGGGAGGGAGGGAGGGAGGGAGGGAGGGAGGGAGGGAGGGAGGGAGGGAGGGAGGGAGGGAGGGAGGGAGGGAGGGAGGGAGGGAGGGAGGGAGGGAGGGAGGGAGGGAGGGAGGGAGGGAGGGAGGGAGGGAGGGAGGGAGGGAGGGAGGGAGGGAGGGAGGGAGGGAGGGAGGAAGGGAGGGAGGGAGAGATGGAGGAAAGGAGACAGAGACAGAGACAGATAGAGCAAGAGAAAGAGTTGAGAGAGACAGGGAGGGGGAGGGAGGGAGAAAGAGAGAAAGAGAGGGAGAGAGAGAAGGACAGAGATAAAGACAGAGGGGAGAGGGAGAGGTGGAGAGGGAGAGAAAGAGCTTAATGACAGCTTTCAAATGGAAAAGCTTAAGGTAACTGTCACTCAAGAAAGTAACACTCAATGTTTATGAAGCCTTTATGAAGCCTTCTTTTTATGAAGCTCTGTCATCCAAAAGCTAAAAATATCATGGTTCTTTGTTGAAATTACGGCTTACAAATCTTTTTCAAAACGGGGAACCTCTAAGCTAAAATGCCTTCAGTAACCATGCTTTGTTCTTTGAAATTATTTCAAAACATAATTTCTTTCATCCATTTACAAAAAAAAATCCCTAAATTTTCAGAAGCTACGGGGCAAGTTTTCCTTGCAGATGTGCGCCCTAATTTCACTCCTTGGCGGGGTCGATTACAGACTGAATGATGGGAAAAAGGGACACACAGCTGTCGCACTCACCGACTCTACCATCTTGGCCCAGTGGTCCAATCAGCCCGTCTTCTCCATCTTCTCCCGGCTCGCCGATGTCTCCGACACTGCCCGGTTCTCCGAATCGACCCGAGAAACCTGCCCTCCCAGGATCGCCCACCTCACCTACACCATCCCAAACAAAAACAAACAACAACCAGGAAAGAATGAGTTCGGTTCTCGATCTAAAAAGACACATCTCAAGACTTTTACAGGGGCCTGGCAACACAACAGAATCCTGGGTGAAGGAGGACTGAGGAAAACAAAGGGGGAGACTCACCAATGGGACCCACTGGTCCGTCTTCACCCGGCAGTCCCTGCTCTCCGAATTCACCGTCGCGACCCTTGAACCCGTCAAAGCCGGGGCTGCCTGGCTGACCCTCCTCGCCCGGTAACCCGTCAAAGCCAGGATCTCCCTGCTCGCCTGCAAATCAAGGGACGGGGACGGGCGCAAAACAAGAGAACATTTGTGAAAACAAAGTCTGACTCCACAGTCTCCTCCTATACCCTTGCCGCCACCCTGACTTCTGATTCACTCCAGTGACCTCCCACCTCCTGGCATGGTTCAACAAGCACTTGGCTTGGGTAGCCTATACCAGGCATGCAACTCTTGAATTGTAAAAAAAAAAAGAGAGGAAAATGTCCGAATGAAACTGCGAGTGCAAAGCACGAAGCCCCTACGGCGTGGGGTTTGGATTCTAGATGCTCTGTGGTGCATTCTGAGCAGTTTTTAACCACTTATGACTTCAAGCTGAGTGGCATATTTTAATCTTTTTTAAGGCATACACCCAGAAAATTGTTGTTTACACAAAATGAAAAGTAAACATCAAAGCTATTAACCTGACCTCAAGCATGTGTTTTAAATAATAGTTAGGGGAGAAAAAAAAACCAATTTGTTTAATTTTCTTTTTTTACGGATTTTATTTTTTTAAGGCCGAATTTTAAAAAAAACGCAGAAATCTGTGGATCCGCGGAAAAGTTGCATGCCTGCTATACACACTCCAACAGTGACACAGCTTGGGAAGCTCACAGGGCCGATTTCATAGAGCCGCTAAGCACCAGAGTTTGCTTAAGCATGAGAAATCTTCCTCAGAAAGAATCAGGTTGCCAGCCAAAGTTCAACTTGTATTTCACATGAAGCAGCCAATAGTAGAATATGAGTCAAGTACAACAAGCATCAAGTGAAATATGGTTGGCAAATCTCGTTTTAACCAGGGGAGAAATTACGTGCTAAGCAGATGTTCACGCTTAAGCAGCTCTATGAATTTGGCCCCTGGTGGCAGAATTCTCGTACATTAGAAGTCTCGGGTGAAATCCAAAACAGAACGTGTTATCACTCTCTTTGAAGTCAAGAAAATTTTGCATTCCTTCATTCCAATCCATACAAAATAATGGTATCAATTTAATAATGAAAATAATAATATGATGTGAGCAAAAAGTAGATAATTATAGAAGGAAAAGTAAGCATATTCGATATTGCCAAAGTACTATTGATGTATTGCATTGTGAAAAATTAGCATCTATATCTTCTCTAATAGACGGTTAGCACACACTTGCACTGCTGTGACATGGATGAGATCACGGCAACCTTCCATATCAGCTATCAGGTGGGATGCAGCCATAGAGCTCTATAAATAAACTAGAGTGCGCACTCCTTGCGTGACGCGTGCCGACAAGGGGACTGCGACGCCATTACCAAAGAGGGCAAATGCATGGATCTCTATGGGGCAAACTAATCCCAATTTTTACAAAAGAAAGTAGGACATTAAAATTCGCCAATCCCTTGAGGTATTGATGGCCTTTCCTTTCATTACTAAAAACCATTTCTAGAACATTTCAGTTTCCGCATTCACAACCTTTCGGCTATACTTTTCCCCATTCATATAACGCGCGATTGCTACTAACATCCGGGCACTTTCAGCTGAAGTTGCCCTCTTTGGTAATGGCGGATGCGCGTCCATGTCAGCACACGTTCGTACCGCACGTTGATAGGAGAGTGCGCACTCTAGTTTATTTATAGAGCTCTATGGATGCAGCCAAGCAACGCACAACTCCCACGAATCAATAGAGCATGGCGCGGGCACATTGCACGAAGATGAAGCTCAATTCACCCAAGACACGCCATCCGATAGTCCAAGATAGATCCGAGAGACTTACCGCGCACGCCAAAGCTGCCCGGCCGTCCCACGCGGCCAGGGAACCCATCTTCGCCCGGTAGACCCTGGCTGCCTCTGGGGCCCGGGAAGCCATCCTCACCGGGCTCTCCGATTTGGCCGAACCCTCCAGTGGGCCCTCGCTCACCCTTAGGTCCTGCCTCTCCAGACGGGCCTGCCAATCAAATCAATCAAATCAATCATATCATCAAATCAATCATATCAATCATATCAATCATATCAATCAAATCAATCAAATCTATCAAATCAATCAAATCAATCATATCAATCAAATCAATCATATCAATCATATCTACCAAATCAATCATATCTATCAAATCAATCATATCAATCAAATCAATCATATCTATCAAATCAATCATATCTATCAAATCGATCAAATCAATCAAATCAATCATATCAATCAAATCAATCATATCGATGATGCGTGGAGTTTTAATGGAGCCGGATGGGAATTTCCTCCATCTTTTTTTTTCCCACAGGTTTTTACACGCGGGTTTTCTGCCCATCCCAATATCAGTGCCTGTTATCTTCATTGTTGAACAATAAAACTGCCTGTGAATCAAAGGTCCATTAACTTGTTTTCAACGCTTTGGCACCTTCTTGTATATAATTTGTAAATATTGTAATTTTATCCTTATATATATATTTTTTTAATCCTAATATTTTATGTATTTAATTTGTTTTGATCTAATTTATTGTCTTGTAAACTATGCAGGGCCAAATGAAAACCAGTTTTAAAACTGCTTTGGGCATATGCTGGGTAAAGAAATGGAATAAATAAATAAATAAAATCACTGAAATCAATGGAGTCGATTGAATCAGTGCAATCAATTATTTTTATTAAATTATTTGAATCTATCAGTTCAGGCAAATCTGTCAGATCAACCAATTCTGAGATTTGAAAATAACGCATTGTTAAAAAAACAAACCTGTATGGCGGTCATGGGCATTGGAAAAACGCCTGGTGCAAAGTGGTTAAGTTGGTGGGTGTGATGACCGGCTATCTATATCTGCACAGAGTGGGGTTTTGGGGAAGGATATGTGAGGTTTTTTGGGGGTGTTTACCTATTGGACCAGCACGTCCTGGTCGTCCCTCCTGGCCCTTATTGCCGGAAAACCCAAAGCTAGGACTTCCCTTGATGCCCCTCTCTCCGTCAGGCCCAATGGGGCCAAAGTCTCCTTGCTCCCCTTGCCGTCCTCCAAAGCCTGGGAAGCCTGCCTGACCTGAAAAATTGGGGTGGTTTTTTTTTAAGAAGGGAAGAAGACAACCAATTGAAATGAATACCAGAAGTCCAATTATCTCTGATATTGACACAATTATTTTGTATATGAAGTTGATACAAAAACTGTTGCAAACTGCTCACTGACTAAAAGGACCTGCATTACATAAATCTCAACAGTTAGAGGGCCTGACGTTTCGATCCTAGCAGGACCTTTCTCAATTGTTGGGAGTCAAAACTGAATGCTGTGATGATTATGTGATGATTTTGTTTAGCAAGTAAATTCACCCAACACAAGGCTATAAAGCCACTCGAGGTTAAGGGCTAAGGAAAGAAGGAGGTAGAGATGGACTCAGGAAGGCTGGAGATGGGAATTAACATTCCTCTTAAAAAGGGGCAAGATCGTAGGCAGGGGGGAAACATGAACCAGGAAGGGAATTCCAGAGAGAGGCTGAACGAGGGAAGAAGCTGTTCCGATACCTATTTGTTCTACACCTTGGGATAGATAGATTGTAAGGGTGAGAGAAGGCAAACAGCCTGGTTGCTCGCTTAATGTCTGACTGGGGGGAACAAGTCGGCAAGAGCAGAGGAACACCTTCCATGGAAATATCGGTAGGGGAGACTCAGGGTAGCCACCGTCTTACGATGGGCGAGGGGTTGCAGTGACGACCCAAGCTCCTTGCCTACAAGGTTAATAACCTGCCTCTGCACATGATCCAGCAGGGACAAATGACAGGCACATGCACCAGCCAACATGCAAGAGCAGTATTCCATGATGGGCCGTACAGTTGCCTTGGGCACCCTAGCCACAGTTCACGATGGTACAATGGTTCCTGGGCTGGACTTCACAAAGCCTTACGATGCATCTTAACCCAACTTACGACGGACAACCCATCGTGAGTTGTGACACACCATATGGTTTCTGTGCATCGCTCATCGCCTTGCGATGGATCCTATTAAAGCTATGATGGGTTTGGTGAAATCAACCGCTGGACACAAACTAAACACTAAAGACTCATCTGACAAACCTGATATGCCTTCGGCTCCCGTGTCTCCCTTGGGGCCCTGGCCTCCCTCATCGCCGGGGAAACCAGTCGGACCGATGGACCCGGCCTGGCCGTCCTCCCCACGGTCGCCCGCTATGCCCTTGCGGCCCGAGTTGCCGGGACGACCCGCCTGTCCGTCCCTGCCCGGCCGGCCAACCAGGCCCTGGAGACCCAAAGTACCCTTGTCGCCGCGAGGTCCGGGGAATCCTAAAAAAAAATAAAAAAAATAAAAATTGGTAGATCAACTCTCCTTACATAATCTTTAGGCAGTATTGCAAGATTTTCACTTCACATACATGTACATGTAAAATTTAATCCTTGCAAAGGGGGCAGCAGACTGTGTACAAGATCCGACTTGTTGTCTGACCTCCTCATCACAATCTTAATTCACTTTCTGTATCAATCCTGCTCAAAAGTTAGAGGGCCTGACGTTTCGATCCGAGCAGGAACTTTCTCAAAGGCAAAGTGACGAGGACATACACAGTCGGGGGAAAATTTGAAAAGGACTCTGACTGACAGACAGGAAGGGGAGAGTGGGAGTGAGAGTGGGAAAGAGAGAGAGAGGAGAGGGTGAGAGAGAATTAACATGAGAGGAGTAAACGCAGAGACAGACAAAAGGATAAAGGCTGAGAGAGGCTGAGAGTAGAGATGGAGAGAGATCGACAGAGACAGACAAAAGGAGAGACAGACAAAAGGAGAGACAGACAAAAGGAGAGACAGACAAAAGGAGAGACAGACAAAAGGAGAGACAGACAAAAGGAGAGACAGACAAAAGGAGAGACAGACAAAAGGAGAGACAGACACAAGGAGAGACAGACACAAGGAGAGACAGACACAAGGAGAGACAGACACAAGGAGAGACAGACAAAAGGAGAGACAGACAAAAGGAGAGACAGACAAAAGGAGAGACAGACAAAAGGAGAGACAGACAAAAGGAGAGACAGACAAAGGGCGAGACAGACAAAAGGAGAGACAGACAAAAGGAGAGACAGACAAAAGGAGAGACAGACAAAAGGAGAGACAGACACAAGGAGAGACAGACACAAGGAGAGACAGACAAAAGGAGAGACAGACAAAAGGAGAGACAGACAAAAGGAGAGACAGACAAAACGAGAGACAGACACAAGGAGAGACAGAAAGAGACAGATGGACAGACAGACAAACAGTGTGAGCAAATAGTGAGACAGACAGAGGGACAGAGACACAGAGTGAGTGAAGAGTGGGACAGTCAGAGGGACAGACGGATGGACGGACTGACGGATGGGCAGACATGCAGGCAGGCAGACAGACAGCCATACAGACAGACATACCTTTGGCACCAGGGAAGGACGGGATACCAGGGAAGCCCGGTGCGCCCTTCATGCCCTCGAAGCCGGTCTCGCCAAAATCACCCGGAAATCCCCTCGCCCCCCTGGATCCTTGGAAGCCCTGCAGACCCTTGGGACCCTTTGGACCGGGCTCCCCTGGGCGACCAGGGATGGGCTCCTCCACATCCACCTCGGCAGCTGCAGATTTGGAAACGAAACCAATGGAACAGAACAAAGGATGAGAAGTAGATGCAAAAGAGAGAAAGGCGTACAAGGCTGTATTGGACCTTAACCTCCGAATCTGGACCTCCATTGGCTTGACTATGCGACGGGGCCCTCCGAATCCGGGCACCACTATTGTCCACATTTTAAACAAAGACTCTTTTCAGCTTAGAACAAAGCAATACAAATCAGTACAAAGACCCTTTTTGACGCAAGTTGCCACATGAATTGCAAGATTAGCAGCAGTAATTGTGGGACTTTTACTGTGGAGGATCGAGGGATACCGCACTGCTGCTGAAAGCACGCGGGGTACATTGTCTTTGCATGCCACACAGCCCAACGGTCGTGAGTGGAATTACCCCCCCATTCTTTACCATAATCTGTACGCTCGGTTGTGGCCAACAAACTCGAAGATTTGACTGCCTGGAGTGGAGGCTGGAGTCTGCGGTTAGGGATTGACAGTACCATACACGCACACGCACACACACACACGTCCGTTATGGTCCATTGACGATGCACAATGGGCCCTTTTTCGAACGGATAATCTCTTGACAAAAGCCACAACAACGTCCGCCTTGTGCCAGGTTTTACTCTCTTGTACCCATAGTATACCCTTATCGATTTATTTCACAGAAATATATTGTTCCGATTGTTTTAGCGAGATTTGAAAATGATGCATTGTTAAAAAAAAACCTGTATGGCGGTCATGGGCACTGAACAACCACCCGGCGTAAAGTGGTTAATAATAGTAATTTCACGATTCACACCAAAAACATTATGGGAAAATGGGGGTGGGGGGGGGGTTGAAATAGTTCTTACCCCGTGCTCCTTTCTGTCCCTTTGATCCTTTGATGCCTAATCTTCCCGGTTCACCTTGGACACCCTTGGGACCTTCTGGGCCGCTGCGGCTGTCTCCGTCCAAGCCGTCCTCACCGGCAGGACCTGGGGTACCCTTCATGCCTTTGGCACCTCGCAAACCTCGCTTGCCAGCCTCTCCCTACTCACGGCAAGGGGAGAGGGAACCAGGACAAGTTACACAAAATGAACTTCACTTTCCATCCCAGTAAAGGGAAAAAAACTGAGACAGGGAAATTAGAAAATAGAGCAAAACTTTTGCAAACTGCTTTCTGACTGAATTGGCAAATCGCATACAGGAGGGCCAGACGTTTCTACCCAAATAGGGCCTAGGATTCTGCCTTTGAGAAAGGTCCTGCTAGGGTCGAACATCCTAATTGGTGAATTTGGACAGGTTGACTGCACTGGGGGGCGGGGGGGGGGGGGGGGGGGGGCTTGCAGAGATACTAGGGCAGCTGTGCTCACCTTTAAAGACTTGTTCTTGAAGGGGTTAAAGTCGAAAGGGGGCGATTCGCCCTGGGGGCCCGGGTCACCCGGTTCACCTCTCCTGCCCTTCTCACCCTCCTCTCCTTTCAGGCCTTTGGAAATAAGGGGTTAAGTCACAGTGCATTGATTAGTATTTGTCAGTCACATCGAATTGCTTGTGGAAACGTTCCATGAATGTTACTTCATGTTATCTTCGCCGATCGAAGCCTTTTGCCACGTTTCCGAGTCAAAATCCCCTCACCATGCCGAGCGCAGCACGAACCAACCCTTTTTGCTAATCGTTGATCTGATTTTGCCTGGGCATTGCTGCCGTTCAACGGCTCCCAGACGGTATTCATATGCAAATTGTGGCACTCCTTATAAGGCTTGGCAACTGCAGTTTCCATATTTATGACTGGGGTTCTAGCTTCACTTCGTAAATATTCATTAAAAAGCCTGAAATGACAGCGCGCTTTTTAGGTCCCATGGTTTAAATGCACGCGTAATGATATTCATGAGCTCATGAATATATAATGAGGCAAATCAAGATGGCGGTTTAACGTTGCGACGAAAGTGTGTCGCGAAGTTGCTCCTTTTAACCGTAATGCAGTGGGTGTTTCTTAGTGGAAATATGATTATTACTGATTAAAATAATGACTCCAGACACAGGTTTGATAATTTGGTGAACAACTGTGAATTTTCAAAGTGAAATTTTGAGTTGAAAATTTTGCATTGGATGCGCGAAGACTTTTGCATGGTAGTGTACATGCTGAATAGGGTCATTGCATCCAGAGCTGTGACTGTGAATAGGTGCAGTGAATGGCCCATTGTGTACATGCTGAATAGGGTCATTGCATCCACAGCTGTGACTGTGAATAGGTGCAGTGAATGGCCCATTGTGTACATGTTGAATAGGGTCATTGCATCCACAGCTGTGACTGTGAATAGGTGCACTGAATGGCCCATTGTGTGCAAGCTGAATAGGGTCATTGCATCAGCAGCTGTGACTGTGAATGGGTGCACTGAATGGCCCATTGTGTACAAGCTGAATAGGGCCATTGCATCCACAGCTGTGACTGTGAATGGGTGCACTGAATGGCACACTGTGTGCAAGCTGAATAGGGTCATTGCATCCACAGCTGTGACTGTGAATGGGTACACTGAATGGCACACTGTGTGCAAGCTGAATAGGGTCATTGCATCCACAGCTGTGACTGTGAATGGGTGCACTGAATGGCCCACAGTGTGCAAGCTGAATAGGGTCATTGCATCCACAGCTGTGCCTGTGAATGGGTGCACTGAATGGCACACTGTGTGCAAGCTGAATAGGGTCATTGCATCCACAGCTGTGACTGTGAATGGCTGCACTGAATGGCCCACTGTGTACATGCTGAATAGGGTCATTGCATCCACAGCTGTGACTGTGAATGGGTGCACTGAATGGCCCATTGTGTACAAGCTGAATAGGGTCATTGCATCCACAGTTTTTACTGTGAATAGGTGCACTGAATGGCCCATTGTGTACATGCTGAATAGGGTCTTTGGATCCACAGCTGTGACTGTGAATGGGTACACTGAATGGCACACTGTGTGCAAGCTGAATAGGGTCATTGCATCCACAGCTGTGACTGTGAATGGGTGCACTGAATGGCCCACAGTGTGCAAGCTGAATAGGATCATTGCATCCACAGCTGTGACTGTGAATGGGTGCACTGAATGGCACACTGTGTGCAAGCTGAATAGGGTCATTGCATCCACAGCTGTGACTGTGAATGGCTGCACTGAATGGCCCACTGTGTACATGCTGAATAGGGTCATTGCATCCACAGCTGTGACTGTGAATGGGTGCACTGAATGGCCCATTGTGTACAAGCTGAATAGGGTCATTGCATCCACAGTTTTTACTGTGAATAGGTGCACTGAATGGCCCATTGTGTACATGCTGAATAGGGTCTTTGGATCCACAGCTGTGACTGTGAATTGGCACAATGGATAACCCATTGCATAAAAGAAGAATAGGATCATTGCAAGATTAAAGGTGATGACTGTAAATGGGCACACTGGATGACCCATCATGTACAATCTAGATAGGGTCACTGTAAGATTAAAGGTGAAGACAACATGGAACATACCTCGTATGGGGATGGAAATGCCTTCATCACCGACATCTCCCTTAGTACCTGTTAGTCCTTGACGTCCGCGGAAGCCCTAGCAAGGAAAACAAACCAAAGCAGAACAATTACAATGAGACTATGATCACAACTTCTTCCAAGGGTGAGTGTGGCTCTGAGGAGAGCAAGTAACTGTGGATGAAATATACAGGTTTCCATAGTGGGTTCACAATGTGAAATGTTTGCGATGACACCATGTGCAGAATCTCGTTTTGTGTGAGTGTGGCTCTAAAAAAGCAGCCAGTCACTCCAAATTAGATACGGAGGTTTGCAATTTAAGTGGTTTGTGATTACACCTTGTACAGAATCACCATTATAGTTCAGCAGTGCACTTAGTGTTCACTGATGATAACCTTGGCAATTGCTTTGTTGATAATGCTTGCACATACATACTTAATCACATAGGCTGTTTACAAAATGGAGGCTTAAGCTTGGGCTTAGAGTTTGGTCACATTTATCTTACTCGTTATAATATCACAGGCATCTAAAAACAAGCGTTTGGCCCCAGTTTCTTGATGAATACCCTGTACCTATCAAGCCAACAAACCTTCAAATTCGGATACAAACCACAACTTGGATTTTCAGGTTTCGTCAAGAAAGGCAAAGCCTGAGCCCGAGCCTAAGCCTTCATTTCGTAAACGGCCATGTAATGTTATAGCGCCCTCTGTTGATGGAGGCCTGACAGGTTGTTAAACATGGCCGACAATGTGTCTTTGTGTAATCCAGTATTAAATATGTGAACCATTCTGCAAGCCTTGCCATCCTGACTATTAGAAGAAAAAAAGATAGAAAAATAGAAACACAATTGGCACATTGCTTTACAGGAACTATGAATGGAGACGTAGCATTGATATCAGTCTGGGCCTTGAGTCTTGGGGTCTCTTGTGAGGACTCGAGGGCTTTCCCCCCTTACCGAGAAACCAGGCCGACCTCCTCTGCCCGTGTAGCCATCTTCGCCCTTGGGGCCCGGGATGCCTTCCCGACCCCTAAGCCCATGCTCGCCCAGCCGCCCGGAGATGCCGGGGAAGCCGCGTGCCCCATCCTCCCCCTTGAGGCCCGAGGCGCACAGGAGGCAGGGCCTAGACGGTGGACCTGCCAAGCCAAACAGATAAAATGACAACAGGGTTATGCAGTTCTTGTACCACTTGGCATCGGGACATCCGCATTCAGAGCACTACAGGTGATGCTATGTGCATGACAGGTCCTGAATCCGGACACCGCCATTGTCCGAATTTTGAACAAAGACTCTTTTCAGTCTACCACAAAGCAATATGAAGCGTGACAATGACCTGTTTTCAGATGCCACATGGCTTGCCAGAATGGTGGCAACAACTGTGGTATTGTGGGAGCTTTACTGTAAATGATGGAGGGATAGCACTCTGTCACAGGAGCACCTCCAGGTGAGATGTTTGGTACCGGGTATATCAGCGTTTTGGTTAAAGTGACATTCAAATGTATCTAGAGGCTTGCAGTGCACACCATGTGCAGAAACTTGTCATTTGAGTGAATGTTGCTCTGAGAAGAGCCAGTAATGTCAGATGAGATGTGAAGGTTTGCATGGTGGGTTCACAGTGTAAGAAGTTTGCAGTGATGCCATGTGCAGAATTTCATCATGTGAGTGAATGTGGCTCTGAGAAGAGCCAGTAACATCAGATGATATGTGAAGATAGGTATGGTGGGTTTACAGTGTAAGAAGATTGCAGTGATGCCATGTGCAGAATTTCATCATGTGAGTGAATGTGGCTCTGAGGAGAGCCAGTAACATCAGATATTAAGATGTGCAGTGACACTGTGTGCTGTATGCGCGTGAGCGTGGCTCTTAGAGGAGCCAGAACTCAATCATATGTCCAAGTGTGTGCTCTGCCCCACAGACAGGAAGACTCCAGGACACTGGCAATCCGGGACCTACCTGGGTAGCCCTTGCCACCGGTGGTACCCTGGGCACCATCAGGGCCCTGGGATCCCTTCTGACCCTCGGGGCCAGGCTCACCGATGGGGCCCACAATCTCTTCACCGCTGGGCGTGGTACCCGGCGGACCTGAACGAGGAAGATGGGAGAAAGCAATGCCACAAAAGTTAGATACATCGTTTTACCAAGCGAGCTGACTGACTGACCGACCGAAATCTGAAATTAGGAGCTCATTTCTGAGGAAATGAAGGGTTCGAGGTCAAAATGATGGAAATATGTCTCACATATTTGAGACATACTAAATTTCCAACAAATACTTAAGCCGTGTCCGCACTGGACTTATTTTTTACCGAGCCCGTGGGTAACATTCCAATGGGTAAATCTTCCAGGCGTCCGCACTTGGACTATTTGACTCGGGTAAACTAACCGACTGGCGCAAACAAACGCATGAGGGCACTTTCGTGGTGACCTTTCACCGGATGTCTGTACACAATCTACCGGCCGTGTGTGTACAAGTTATGCACAGTACATGGTCAATTTAACCGGGCACAAGTTGGTCGGTTAAACTACCGGTACCCATTTGAGTCGGGTAAGTTACCTGGGAGGAAAACTTCCTGGGCTGTCCGCACTGGACTTAAAATGGTCAATTTACCCATTTGCTCGGTTAGTATACCCATTCTAAGTCCAGTGCGGACGCGGAAATGGCTGAGGATCGGGAAAAGAATAAATGGGATTGGAGCATCTGGGTTAAAAAATAAAGGTAACTCAAAATTACAATGTGAATGGTACAATGCAGGCCTTAACCATAACTAGGCCATTACCCCACCCCTAACCAAACCTTTTACTGCATACATTGTGTCCAATGACCTTCCCGCATATTTTGATATCAAATACATGTTGCTCAGCCCTACCGTACAGGTGTTACATTACAATTTGTCGGCACATGCCATTCAAATTTGGCAAATTCGACATTATTCTGTTTCCCTATGGTAGTATCAATCCTTAAGCTCATAAATATACATACTTATAGTTAGAGCAAAACAAGAAGTGATATGATTACAATAATTTTAATATTCATTGAAATAGCCCAGCCTCTTCAGGGATTAGGAGATGGGGTTGGGAGAAAATAGATCAAAATGTACCCAGATGCCATCAAAATACCATCAAACACAAATGTTGCATGTCTGGAATGTCCCGAAGCGGGTGCACCCAACAACCAACCCCACCCTCAACCAACCCCATCCTCACCCACTGCCGCCCTCACCCACTGCCGCCCTCACCCATCGCCGCCCTCACCCACTGCCACCCTCACCCACCGCCACCCTCACCAACCGCCACCCTCACCCACCGCCACCCTCACCCTCACCCACCGCCACCCTCACCCACCGCCACCTTCACCCACCGCCAACCTCACCCACCGCCACCCTCACCCACCGCCACCCTCACCCACCGCCACCCTCACCCACCGCCACCCTCACCCACCGCCACCCTCACCCTCACCCACCGCCACCCTCACCCACCGCCAACCTCACCCACTGCCGCCCTCACCCACCGCCGCCCTCACCCACCGCCGCCCTCACCCACCGCCGCCCTCACCCACCGCCGCCCTCACCCACCGCCGCCCTCACCCACTGCCGCCCTCACCCACCGCCACCCTCACCCACTGCCGCCCTCACCCACCGCCGCCCTCACCCACCGCCGCCCTCACCCACCGCCGCCCTCACCCACTGCCGCCCTCACCCACCGCTGCCCTCACCCACTGCCGCCCTCACCCACCGCCACCCTCACCCACTGCCGCCCTCACCCACCGCTGCCTTCACCCACTGCCGCCCTCACCCACCGCCGCCCTCACCCACCGCCGCCCTCACCCACCGCCGCCCTCACCCACCGCCGCCCTCACCCACTGCCACCCTCACCCACCGCCGCCCTCACCCACCGCCACCCTCACCCACCGCCACCCTCACCCATTGCCACCCTCACCCACCGCCACCCTCACCCATTGCCACCCTCACCCACCGCCGCCCTCACCCACCGCCACCCTCACCCACCGCCACCCTCACCCATTGCCACCCTCACCCACCGCCGCCCTCACCCACCGCCACCCTCACCCACCGCCGCCCTCACCCACCGCCACCCTCACCCACCGCCACCCTCACCCATTGCCACCCTCACCCACCGCCAACCTCACCCACCGCTGCCCTCACCCACTGCCGCCCTCACCCACCGCCACCCTCACCCACTGCCGCCCTCACCCACCGCTGCCTTCACCCACTGCCGCCCTCACCCACCGCCGCCCTCACCCACCGCCGCCCTCACCCACCGCCGCCCTCACCCACCGCCACCCTCACCCACCGCCGCCCTCACCCACCGCCGCCCTCACCCACCGCCACCCTCACCCACCGCCACCCTCACCCATTGCCACCCTCACCCACCGCCACCCTCACCCATTGCCACCCTCACCCACCGCCGCCCTCACCCACCGCCGCCCTCACCCACCGCCGCCCTCACCCACCGCCACCCTCACCCACCGCCACCCTCACCCACCGCCACCCTCACCCACTGCCGCCCTCACCCACCGCCACCCTCACCCACCGCCACCCTCACCCACCGCCGCCCTCACCCACCGCCGCCCTCACCCACCGCCGCCCTCACCCACCGCCGCCCTCACCCACCGCCGCCCTCACCCACCGCCGCCCTCACCCACCGCCGCCCTCACCCACCGCCGCCCTCACCCACCGCCGCCCTCACCCACCGCCGCCCTCACCCACCGCCGCCCTCACCCACCGCCTCCCTCACCCACCGCCGCCCTCACCCACCGCCACCCTCACCCACCGCCACCCTCACCCATCGCCACCCTCACCCACCGCCGCCCTCACCCACCGCCACCCTCACCCACCGCCACCCTCACCCACCGCCACCCTCACCCATTGCCACCCTCACCCACCGCTACCCTCACCCTCACCCATTGCCACCCTCACCCATTGCCACCCTCACCCACCGCCACCCTCACCCACCGCCACCCTCACCCACCGCCACCTTCACCCATTGCCACCCTCACCCACCGCCGCCCTCACCCACTGCCACCCTCACCCACCGCCACCCTCACCCACCGCCGCCCTCACCCACCGCCACCCTCACCCACCGCCACCCTCACCCACCGCCGGGGGGGAACAAAACACTTGAGAGGTTTGGGAGCTCTGTTCACCTGGTGGTCCTTGGGGGCCGCGGAATCCCTTGCTTCCATAGGGGCCTGGGGAGCCAGTGGATCCGTCCATGCCCACCCGGCCAGGCTTCGAGACGCCCTGCTGTCCTTTCAGGCCCGGCTCTCCCTTGAATCCGAGTTCGCCCTCCGCTCCCTTCCAGCCTCGGGGACCGAAGACGCCTGTGGGGTCCAGGAACCAGACCGATCATTAGTCAAAGGAAATAGACTACTGTAGTACTCTCTGAATCAGACGAGGACATTTTTCGAAATGAAAGCTTAGGCTCGGGCTTAGGTATCATATTTATCTTACTTGTTATGTTATCACAGGCATCTAAAAACAAAAATACAGCATTCAATGCCGTACTGTTCTGTTCAGATCTCGGTGAGATTGTAAACGATTTCTTTTAATCTTTTCTTCACAAAATACAACATTTTAGGCAGAAATATTTCAGTGCGAACTTTCTACTATAACCATCTTCAAACTGTATAAGTTTCATGTAAATCTGCGAACAATTCTGTTTTTCGATCTTACCAATGTTTTAAGATTTTAAGGCTTTAAGATCGTGTTGTGGTTGTTATTATTATTATCACCCTGGCTAAAATAGTGGACTTTTTGGATAGCTCAGGCGGTAAGAGCACTGGTATATTAAACCAAAGGTCTTGGATTCATGTCCTGGTCCAGTCAAATTTTCTTGGCCATTTTTTTTCAAAATTTGTTCCCTGTGTGATTTGTTTCCATTAATCTAAAAAGCTGCATCAAATCAATGCGACCCCCACACTGCTGTAGCCAGGTTTACAACAATAGCTTGTATCCATCTGAATAAAGGTGGAGGCATGATCCCTGGAGATATACCGCAGTATAAGCCTAAAGGTCAAATGATTCTGGCTGGTGCCCCCACCTTGAGAAAGATAGTTGACTATTTGAGAAAGCCACCATCTAAGGGCTGGATAGCTCAGGTGGTAAGAGCGCTAGTACATTAAATCGGAGATCTCAGGTTCAAGTCCCGGTCCAGCCTTTTTTCAAATTGTTAAAAAGTTTTTGTCCCTTCATTTGCTTTATTACTATTATTACATCACACTCAGGCAAGTGTAGGGGTTTGGGACCAGTGGCTCCCTGTGCTTGATACCTGGTGGTCCCTGGTCCCCTCTCCGCCCAGGGAAGCCATAGCCCTCCTGTCCGTCTAAGCCCGGTTCTCCTATGTCTCCATCGGGGCCGGGCAGACCTCGGGCTCCTGAATCGCCCACTGCCCCTGGTATCCCGGCAAAACCATCAAGGCCGGTGAAACCTGGGTACCCCTTGGGCCCCTTGGGTCCACCAAATTGCTGCAGGGAGAAAAAACAGAAAGCGGTCCAAGCCTTGGATAAAGACGTCCAGACAATCAATTCGACCTCTGAGAGAGGCCCCCTCACTTTGTATAGATACACAAACAAGAAAAATAAGATCTTAAAATTTAGTGGGCCTGATGTTTCGATCCTAGCAGGACCTTTCTCAAAGGCTTTCTCACTTCTCACTTTCTCACCTTTGAGAAAGGTCCTGCTAGGATCAAAACGTCAGGCCCACTCAATTTTAAGATTTGCATTTTGGTAATTTTAGTCAGTAAGCAACATTTTTGTATATCACTTTAAGAAAAATAAGAGTGATATACAAAAATATTGCAAACTGCCCACTGACTAAAATCACCAAAATGCAAATCAGAAAATTAAGTGGGCCTGACGTTTTGATCCTAGCAGGACCTTTCTCTGCCTTTGAGAAAGGTCCTGCTAGGATCGAAACGTCAGGCCCACTCAATTTTAAGAAAAATAAGACTTAAAAAGATGCCCCAGAAACTGTTTTTAAAAGAGAGGCAGAATTGTATGATTCTTGAGTTAGACTCAGACCTCAGTCTTATTTTCTGTGACTCAGACAGCAAATTTAGACTCAAGCCACAAAAACAAATGACTTGGACTCCAATCTACTGACCTGAACTTGACAAGCATGAATTACCGGGTATAAAGAAATTGGTTTTGCAAAACCTTTTCAATACTATTAAAGACTGCAATCACCATCTTGTACCATTCACAGGCTCGTATTAGGGTACATGGGTTAATCAATTTATTTTTTCTCAACATTTTTCTGGACTGATTTGATAAAGCGCGAGTAGGCCTGATATTAGTAAATAAAGGAGAACTTTCAAATTGGAAAGTTCATTTACAATACTGGATTAGATTCATTGATGACTCAAGATTCGGCATTTTTGACTTGCAACTCGGACTTGGCCTTGATTTGGAAGACTCAGGATTTGAACTCGCATCTCAAGAGGTGGGACTTGAAAACAAAGTCAAAATACTAGTGCTTGGGCAAGACTTACCCCAGGTTTGGCAGGTTCTCCTTTTCGACCTTTGGGTCCGTCATTGCCCATGTCTCCTCGATATCCCTGAGAGAAACAAAAATAAGGAAGAAAGGAAGACCTGTAGATTCAGAGCACAACCAGCTAGGCCTGCAACCACCATCGTCTGCTTACAATTGTGTTGATTTGTGCAAGCCACATGGATTCAGCCTCCAGAATGTTGCATACGATAATGTTGCACACTGCTACACACAGCAATATTGCACACTGTTGCACACTTTTGCACACAGCAATGTTGCACACAGCAATGTTGCACACAGCAATGTTGCACACAGCAATGTTGCACACAGCAATGTTGCACACAGCAATGTTGCACACAGCAATGTTGCACACAGCAATGTTGCACACTGTTGCGCACAGCAATGTTGCACACTGTTGCACACAGCAATGTTGCACACTGTTGCGCACAGCAATGTTGCACAATGTTGCACACTATGCCACACAGCAATGGTGCACACTGTTGCGCACAGCAATGTTGCACACTTTTGCACACAGCAATGTTGCACACTATTGCACACAGCAATGTTGCACACTATTGCACACAGCAATGTTGCACACTGTTGCGCACGGCAATGTTGCACACTGTTGCGCACAGCAATGTTGCACACTGTTGCACACAGCAATGTTGCACACTGTTGCACACAGCAATGTTGCACACTATTGCACACAGCAATGTTGCACACTGTTGCGCACGGCAATGTTGCACACTGTTGCACACAGCAATGTTGCACACTGTTGCACACAGCAGGGCCATGCTAAGATCGAAACATAACTTAGGCCATGAACTACAATTTTGCATTTAATAATCTTGCTAAAGAGCGTGAAAGGAAAAGTTGTTACCCGATAGCCATCAACACCGTTGGGACCCCTCGGACCATCCTCGCCTGGATCACCTCGCATTCCTGGGACACCAAGCAGGCCGTCCCTTCCTATCTCACCCTGTACATAGAAGTCAGAGGTTAACGGTCAAAGGTCAAGGGCACTCAGCCTTATGCTGCATTCCAAAACTTATCATAATGCAGTTTTGTGTGACAAAGGAAAACGAAATCCCTTTCAGATCATTTTTAACTATGATTGAAATACCAGCTTATCTGAGGAAAGAAAAATTGTAAATTTGTTAGGAAAATCATGATGAAGACCTACCCTTGGTCCTGCCATTCCAAGAACACCCTTCTCTCCTTTCATGCCCAGGAAACCTTTGATCCCCTACGAATAGGAAAAACAATTCATTTAATGATGAGAACAGCTCCATTTATAAGGCATGCCTTTACTGCAAGATTTTTTGCTGTTTTTGGCTTTATGCCATGTGCAGCAAAATGGTGTTGGCAGACTGGTCATCCAAACCCTCCTGGCTACAACCTTTTCCAGAAAGCCCCGTGTACATCTGAACAGACAATGGTCTGTTGCTGGTCAATTTGCACCAATGAGTAGGCATTATCACGTACACACTCTGTCTGTGCGGTGAGATCCAGTCTCACGGTCTTGCCATCCATGGCTGCAATGTGACAGGTCCGCCCTGTCACCGTCCTGAATTTCATCATCTAAACCAAGGGTCTTGTTACAAACCAAATAATGTAGAGCAAGATGGGAAGGCGGCTCATTGGATGATCTAAAGGAAGACCAAAAGGAAGGTTAAAGGTCATCACTTTACCTTTGGACCGGCCATCCCCTTATCGCCTCGATTTCCCTCTTCACCAAGCATACCCTGGGAGGAAAGAGAAAAACGATACGAAATGAAATGAAATGAAAAAATGTGGCTTTTGGGGTTTTTTTTTTTTTCAATACAATTACGATGCCAAAAAATGGAGCAGGGCTTGCTTCTAAACATTTCCCAACTTGTGCTGCCAGCTGGGACCAGAGCGTAAATGTTCAGGCAGGTCAAGCAGGGGGAACCATGATGGTGTTGACCTGCATGCTGGCTTCGAAGTTGAGTATGATCGCAGGCAATGTCCATCTTATACTTACAACCTGGTATGTCAGAAGCAGCTTCAGAACCACACATTAACTGGTAGACCCGAGCTGTGATTTGTATCAAATATCAACCCTAAAACAGTCTGATTTATTTACACTGGCTGCCTGGCATGTGGGCGCTTCAGCGAAATTTGGTGTTCATTAAAATGTTGATACTTGCATCATTGAAATCATCAAAGTCCTTGCCCAAAATGAGCCAATTATATGTATAATGTAAATATTGTTCGCATTGTTACGATTATTATTCCTTTGAGAAAGGTCCTGCTAGGATCAAAACGTCAGGCCCACTAAATTTTAAGATAAATTTGCATTTTGGTTATTTTAGTCAGTAAGCAGTTTGCAACATTTTTGTATATCACCAAAAACAATAGGGTTGGGACTTTGCTTTCCTTAGACCCTTTAAGCAAACTCAAAATGCCATTGAAAGGCCTAAGTGATTTCAGATTATTGAGAAATGTTTTAGTGTTTTTTTAATTTTCATTTTCGGGCAAGTAGATTTCCCATTCGGGCAAGTAAAAATATGAAACGTGATATAAAAAATATCGCTAGTGTGGAACCCTGTCTACTGGCTCCTACATTACACCCAATGAATGGGAGTAAATGGTTTCTGTAACCGGGCAGCTCAGAGTGAATACAGTAGTCAGAATTCAGCCATCGGTCAAGCACAATGCGCGTATTTTCTAAACTTGACCCCAAGTCGGCGAGGCAAATCAAAGTGAAGTTCCCATGAACGAACAGCTCTGTTGAGAGATACAATCGTCGTCGTACCTTTTCACCCTTCCCTCCCTCCTGACCCTTGATGCCCTTGGCGGTGGTGTTGGGGAGCTGGGTGGAGGGTGGGGCAGCGGAGAAACCCTTGGGGCCTTGAGGACCCTGCGTCAAAGAGAAAGCACAAAGGTCTAATTGCATCAAAATGTACTCATTACAGCTTGTGCTACGATAGCCGCGTTAGTCAAAGTGATGAATACTAACAACTTCACTTAAGGCCGCCGCACACGAAAGCTATCTGCCGAGCAAAAATTATCTCGATGTCTTAGCCCAGCACGTAGCTCTCGTGTGCACTGAACTTTTAGTGAGATTTCTGCTCAAGAGGCCCCCAGACCAATATCTATCCTGTTTTTTTCGCCTCTCGTGGATGAAAACTCAATGTGTGCGGCGACTTGAGCTACCTGCTGAGCAAAAAAACATAGCAACTGGCCAATGAAAGCA
This sequence comes from Luidia sarsii, assembly GCA_949987565.1. NCBI lineage: Eukaryota > Metazoa > Echinodermata > Asteroidea > Paxillosida > Luidiidae > Luidia > Luidia sarsii. Next base: position 2,431,630 of record OX465116.1, read on the forward strand.
CACGCCCTATTCACGTGGTTGCCAAAATCAAACAGGATAGATAACGGTCTCACTGACTGTTAGTTTAGCAAGGGGGGAGGAGCATACTGCTGATAAAACTGTTGACTTGACAATTCCCTACATAGTTGTTGCCATGGCTGCATCAGATTGGTGTGACATCACAACTTTGATGGCAAATGCTCAAAAGTACTCTAGTTTATACAGGCTGTAAAAGTTTAACCATTTTTTGTGCACAGTCCTATTGAAAGCCTCTCCTCAATTTTGTACTGTTTAGATGTAGTCTTTTTGTCTTCATCGCTGGTGGAAGATGAAATGGAGTGATACTCACCGCCTCTCCCTTCTGGCCCTTGCGTCCGTGATAGTTGCCTCCTGGGTTGCCCATGTAGCCATCAAACCCACGCTCACCCTTTGAGGAGAGAGAGACAGGAGAAGGTTTCAGACCTCACTTGGCTTGGACTAGAAACCCTATCCCGAGTATGGGATCTGCTCAGTTCACGTGGACATTATTTTGAAACACACAAAAGATTCGCAGCCTGGGGAATTCCCTCTTAGACTAAAGAGTGTATCCCAAAACAGGGCCCAATTTCATAGAGCCGCTTAAGCATGAAAATCTGCAAAGCAGGAAAAGTCTTCCCCGTGTAAGCAGGATTACAAACTGCCCTGCGATGTGATATCCATTGCTTCTGACTTGTATTCCACTCTTCTTTACTTAGCGTGAAACAAAAATGAAGTTTGAGTAGGCAAGGGGATCCTGTGGCTCATGAGTTTTTGCGCTTAAGCACATTTTGGCGCTTAAGCGGCGCTATGATATTAGCCCCAGGTCTTTCTAGAACACACTAGCATTAACCCTGTTACTTTCAATTGAGCCAAAAGTTGACAAGGGTACGGATTCTGGTAGAACGGATTCCTGAACATCACTGAAGGCCAATAAATTGTGCGACTGCGAGCGCGTGCTTACGCAACCGAGAGAGAAGTGACTGCGAGTGAGCGCTTATGCGACTGAGATATTCACGGCAGGGGTACAGGCGCCCTTCAGTTTTTAGGGCTTAACAGTTAAAAATGAGCAGTTTGAGATACCATTTTTGACATAAAATTTAAAAAATAATATTTTTTTTTTTTTTTTAATTAAAATTTTCCGGAAATTCAGAAATTTACAGAAGTCTTAAGTCAATGGTTAACCTACAGTCGGTTCAATGTAAGAAGAGCACGAGCATATTCTTAACAACAGTCAGGGGTGTGTACATTTGTTCATATAGGCACATGGAATTTGGCGCCACTCTTGACTGACAGGCACGGACAACTCATGATAGGCCAGCTGTGGGTGGACTGGAGGAGAGGTCATGCCATAGCATTTAACGAGGAAGAGGCTGAGCTCAACTTGGAAGACAACGAACTGTACTGGTCTTCCTAATCAATTGAATACAGACACTAATAAAGACAGACACACACAGATTTTCATGGTCTTTCTAAGTTTACCTCAGCACCTTTGGGTCCCCTGTCTCCCCCTTGACCAGGGTAGCCCGGCTGTCCCTGTTGACCCTTTAAGGAGGAAACACGAGTAAACAATGGTCATCAGATTGAACGAATAATAAACAGTCATTAACTATGGAAAAACATACTGAGTGGAGCTTTTACTAGTTTTCTGCAGTGGTATGGACGGCAATGACCAGGTCTGGCTAGACCTATGGCTGAGAGTGTTTCAGTGTGTGGCCTATTGCCTCAGTGCAGGCAGCTTATTGTTCAGTCAGTTTTTGAAAAGGGTATGCTATACAAAAGTCCACAGAGTGGTGGACAAGGGCACTGAAAAGGTGGCCCAGTGCGAAAGGGTTCAAAGAAAGCGGAAAGAGCCGGCCAGGATTAAAGATGGGATTGAAACTCACCGGCCTGCCGTTGTCACCATCAAAGCCATAATCACCCGGCTCACCCTGGTTGGCTGGATAGTAAGGGGCAGGCTCACCCTTGCTTCCCTTTGGTCCATCAAAGCCCTGCGAGGAAGGAACAAGACAGTCAGCAGATGAAAGACATCAGACAACTCATTGGTTAGGACGTTTAGGTGGGCAATTAGCACCATATTATAAATTATTCTTTCATTTTGTGACTGAATTAAACAAATAAAAAGCTGCATCCATTTTGAGTGATCTCTGAAACTCCTATAGCCGCCACCTCCTCCTCCTCCTCCTCCTTCTCTTCCTCTTTCTCTTCCTCCTCCTTCTCTTCCTCTTTCTCTTCCTCCTCCATCTCCTACTCTTCCTCCTGCTCTTCCACTGTCTCTTCCTCCTCCTTCTCCTCCTCCTCCTCATCTTCCTCGTTCTCCTCCTCCTCCTCCTCTTCCTCTTCCTCCTCCTCTTCCACTTTCTACTTCCCTACTCCTCCTCCTTCACCTTACATTGTCTTCAGGAAGGTTTCCATTTCTAAGTTATCCTCCTCTGCTTTCTTCTCCTCCTCCTCCTCCTCCTCCTCTTCTTCAACTCTTTCTTCTTTTTAAAAAGGTTGTATTTTCTAAAAAATCCTTCTCGCCCTCCACTTCTTGTGAGGTTTTGGCTCTTTTTAATTGCCCAACTAACCTTTGGTCCACGGGGTCCATAGTCACCATAACCTGGGATACCAGATTCACCCTGTATGGTAAGAAATACAATTTGAGTTTAGATGAGGCAATTTGGTGTATACAGAGTGATGAAAATGAAGGTGGTGATGACATGAAAACCAATTTCACAACCATGAACGTTTGACATGCCTTATTTATTTATTCAAGCCTCGCACTAATTTTTTTTTTAACTAGCCCACCGGGCTAGTAAATTGAGTTTTTTGCTAGCCCGAAGCAAGTTTTACTAGCCCTGTATAAATTAATATTGAATTTAACACAAGGTTTTTAGGTCAAGTATGAAACAAATGCTTAGTTTCTGCTTTCTCATCCCCGCCCGCATTGTTTTTTGCCTCCATGCCGCTGCCTACTTTTTACTAGTCCGCCGGGCTAGCAAAGTGGGTCATTTTTACTAGCCCACAGCTGTTTTTACTAGACAATGACCGGCGGGCTAGTGCTAAGGTCGAGCCCTGTTTATTAAACTGAAAATGTTCCACACACACAATGTCTAATTATAACATCAGGGGCAACACTAGATGATGTTGAACACCATGATGTCTTAATAATGATAACGATGGCAATGACAATGATGATGGCGATGACTGCACACACAATGGTGATGATGATGATGGCGATGAAGACAAGACGATAATGACAATGACGATGGTGATGATGATAGCGGTGACAATGACGATGACGACGAGTATGTTGTGAATGAGGAGACCTGCCGAGTTGGGGAGGGGTTGTATACTTGTCACCAACAAACCTTTGTGCCATTGCAGCCAGCGACTCCAGGCTTTCCATAAGGGCCCTGCGGTCCACGTTGTCCTATATAGCCATCGAGTCCAGGGAAACCAGGCACTCCAGTCATGCCCTGAGGTAAGAACATTGTTAGAAAATTGGATGAAAACAGATTCATTGGCTACGGCTTCAAATTGCACACAAGCCTATAGAAGCTGCTGGGTACAGCAGCTGCAATCAATTCCCATCAACTTGTTTGTTCTTTCTAGCCACAATCAATGACTTTGGACACGCCGTATTTGAAAGAATCTCAGAAGCTAAATAGAATATGATGTCACATTATCCGTTCTTGCATCGGGAAGTTTGTTTAACAAAAGCTGTACGATGTATTGTAACTGATAAGCCATTTTATTTGTGATAGCTTGATAGGCCTTATTCTTATTTTTACGTGTGCATTGCTCATTGCAATTAGTCATTAAGGTAAAAAAAAAATTAAAAAGTAGTTTGAAGAAATCGATCCCATGTCCCTTTACAATTCACCCAAACTGACACCAGTAACTATGAGGATACTATGACCATACCAATTAGTAACAACCACCATTTTGACCCGTAAGTTAAAATTGCAAATGACAAAACATTCCCAAGACGTATTTGGATAGCACTTACCTATGACCATTCTGACCATAAGTGAGAGTTCAACCTTATGTTCACACTTCCCACAGATGACCTCAACAATGCAATCATCCAGATCCCCTTCACCACACCAAATCCCCCTTAACAACCCCTCACCACTGTGACCCCGAGTTCAAAGATGCATCATCGGCCTCACTGGAAGTGCACTGAACCTCCCCTCCTCACCTCTCTGACCCCTGGGTCACCAAGCAAAATGATCCAGCCAGTCAAATACACACAGCATCCCCCATCTACCACTGCATTCCCTAGTCCCTATCACCACCCAAATCATCCCTCAATGACCTTGACAAAGTACTCACACAGACCCCCTCACGTCTCACCACTCTGACCCCTTGATCCCCGGACCCAATCACCCCCAACACCGACAATTTTCCAGTACCCAATCTCAAACTCCACAGTGTCACCCACCTGCTACTATGCTCCCCATCACCATTTTGATGTTTTGAAAAAATTTATACAAATCAAATCATACTCCAAAAGTCCAAATGACCCCTTGGTTACAAAGCCAAACAACGTCAGCTTCATTGAAAGTAGTCGGACCCTGTCCTCCAATCTCACCATTCCGACTCCTAGGTCCCACCAGCCCAGTCCTGGACCCCCAATGTAATAACCCCCCTTGGTACACCGTCCACTCACCTGATCTCCCTTCTGACCTCTGGGTCCCACGGATCCTGGCTCCCCCTTGTCGCCCGATTGGCCTGGTATTCCCAGGGGTCCGGACAGGCCCGATGGCCCTCTGTCACCCTCTGGGCCCATGGGTCCTGGCGAACCCTTCAAACAAATAAACAAGACATAACAAAATCGGACATGTTCATAAATCAGCTCCCAATATCACAGTTTACACGGATAGAAAAATGGAATGCAAGCTCTAAGGCAATCTACAGCCAATCACTTATTCAATAATCAAGAAGAAAAACCATCCACTTGTTTCAATTTATCTGAGAATACATGTACATGTATGTTGTTCCTGTAGACTGAAGTATGAATCTTTTTTGAGTTACACACCTTTCTGAGTTATGTAAACTACAACATCACATGCAGAATTGGCAGTTGGTGGCATTATGCAAGACAAAAACCATCCACTTTTTTTTTTCGATTTATCTGAGAATACCGTTCATGTGTGTTGTTCCTGTAGACTCAAATATGAATATTTTTCTAGTTACACTACACAAATTTGTAAACCACAACAACATCACGTGCAGAATCGGCAGTCTACCTTTTCAATTTTCTGAGAATATGTTGCTCTTTTAGAGGATCAGGTTGAATCTTTTTCAGGTAACAAAGGTTTTTGCACACCGGTTTATGTGAACCATAAAATCACATTCAGAATTGGGAGTTGGTGAGGAGAGGCATGTCAGGTCTGGTGCCAATTTCATAGAGCTGCTTAAGCACACACAAAGTGTGCTGAGCATGAACAGCCATTCGTAGTTCCTTGGCTGCACAGGATTCATAACAAAATAACAAAAGGAATAATGGAGAAACTCAGATTCATTCGCTAAGATTTCCTGGATGACCTCTTTCGGAAGCAAGGACACACCCAATTTCAGTATGAACTGGAGCCTGTCCGGGAGATTTATGCCTGCAGGTGTTGGGACTTTGTAATGAGCAAGTCAGCAAGATGAAGTGCCCCTCAGAGACAATGGAGAAAGAAGTTTCTATGGTTCTCAATCAGTGCACTAAATTGGAATGTGACACATCACTTGGAGCATGGAGGCCTTCTTCCTCCATACTTGCAGAGAGACAGAGACAGAGAGAGTGAGGGGGAGAGGGAGAGGGAGAGAGACAGGCAGGCAGAGGGGGGAGAGAGAACAAGAGAAAGAGGGGGGGGAGAGGTAGAGAGAAAGAGGGGGCAAGGAATGCCTTCTTCCTCCATGCTTGGAGAGAGACAGAGACAGAGAGAGTGAGGGGGAGAGGGAGAGGGAGAGAGACAGACAGGCAGAGGGGGGAGAGAGAACAAGAGAAAGAGGGGGGGGAGAGGTAGAGAGAAAGAGGGGGCAAGGAATGCCTTCTTCCTCCATGCTTGGAGAGAGACAGAGACAGAGAGAGTGAGGGGGAGAGGGAGAGGGAGAGAGACAGACAGGCAGAGGGGGGAGAGAGAACAAGAGAAAGAGGGGGGGGAGGTAGAGAGAAAGAGGGGGCAAGGAATGCCTTCTTCCTCCATGCTTGGAGAGAGAGAGAGAGAGAGTGAGAGGGAGAGAGACAGACAGGCAGAGGGGGGAGAGAGAACAAGAGAAAGAGGGGGGGAGAGGTATAGAGAAAGAGGGGGCAAGGAATGCCTTCTTCCTCCATGCTTGGAGAGAGAGAGAGAGTGAGGGGGAGAGGGAGAGGGAGAGAGACAGACAGGCAGAGGGGGGAGAGAGAACAAGAGAAAGAGGGGGGAGAGGTAGAGAGAAAGAGGGGGCAAGGAATGCCTTCTTCCTCCATGCTTGGAGAGAGACAGAGACAGAGAGAGTGAGGGGGAGAGGGAGAGGGAGAGAGACAGACAGGCAGAGGGGGGAGAGAGAACAAGAGAAAGAGGGGGGGAGAGGTATAGAGAAAGAGGGGGCAAGGAATGCCTTCTTCCTCCATGCTTGGAGAGAGAGAGAGAGTGAGGGGGAGAGGGAGAGGGAGAGAGACAGACAGGCAGAGGGGGGAGAGAGAACAAGAGAAAGAGGGGGGAGAGGTAGAGAGAAAGAGGGGGCAAGGAATGCCCGTCTGGCAAGGCCACAACCCCCAACAGCCAAAACAGGGAGATAATAAAAAGCATCAGCATTTAACCTTGCACTGGCCAGTCAGGGTTTACAATCTGGCGGCAGAGAGGGCCATTCCTTAAATTCTGAAGTTTGAAAGCTGGTCCCAAAATGACCCAAATCCTATTTAACACTGGGAGGAGGGGCATATCGTCTGGAATAAGGTCAAATGATACATTCTTCACCTCTGATCTAAATACTGTATGGCACGCTACCAGTCCACTGGCCTTTAGTTATGGTTGAAATGCAAAGATGGTCAAGTAGTGAACCTGGTCAAACACAAGACACCAAACGTTGCAAAACTACCAAATAGTGACACCAAACAAAACCATGCCAAAGGCGGTAACTCAATTTTTCCAAGAATACATTTCTTTCATATGAGGTAGGTCTCTCATTAGGAACATTCACCATGGTGTGAAGAGCAGGATTTTTACTTAATAATGGTAGAGGTGATATACAAAAATGTTGCAAACTGCTTACTGACTAAAATTACCAAAATGCAAATCTTAAAATTTAGTGGGCCTGACGTTTCGATCCTAGCAGGACCTTTATCAAAGGCAGAGTGACAAGGACAAAACAGATACATGTTTTGTCCTTGTCACTCTGCCTTTGAGAAAGGTCCTGCTAGGATCGAAACGTCAGGCCCACTAAATTTTCAGAATAATGGTAGAGGTATATTAATGATCGAGTGATGACATTATGTTGGTGTACATGCGTAAGGATAGCCATGTTACTTGATAGTCAATCGGATGAATAATAACTTATGGATAGCCCTTTTGGATGAGAGGCTAAGCTTTTGTGGCAAGAACTAGTTCATCAGATGCAAAAAGAGACAGTTGCAGAAACACTCTAGCTCCTCCACGCCCCCCCCCCTCCTCCCCAAGACCACCATCCCTTCCCCAACTTCACCCTTGCTGCCCCCACGAGTAGCAAGCAGTGTCCCAATGCCGCTCCCACTCCGGAGACCCTATCATCATCACTCAACGAGGTGGCAGTTTTTTTGCACTTGGCCCAAACGCTGCAAGGGTCTCCCCTGCTCATGTGGGCCTCCTGGCCTTCCGTCGCGCCCACGCTGCTGAGTGCTGATGCTGGGGTTATCGGGTCACCAGTTACCCAGGCATGACTGGCTGCTGGGGGATCCGCATGCATGGGGTGGATAATGGATACAGTGCATTCCTGACTGTAACCATACCCAGGGAACATTTTCACAGCTATAGCCAACTCATGCACAAATTACTTCAACAAAGGCTAACGCCATCGCCATCAACCAAAATTCTACAATTTATATAACTCTTAAAATTTAGTGGGCCTGACGTTTCGATCCTAGCAGGACCTTTCTGAGTTTCTCAAAGAAAGAGAAAGAAAGAGAAAGGTCCTGCTAGGATCGAAACGTCAGGCCCACTAAATTTCATTTGCACTTTTTCACTTCTGTTCAGTTCTGACCTGTGAAATAAACTCAGGGACTAACGATTTAACAAAAGCTAGTAGGCCCTATATAGATCGAGACATCAGGCCATCTAAATTTCTGAGTTTTGCATTTTGGTCATTTTAGTCAGACGGTAGTTTGCAACATGCTTGTACATTATACTATTGCTTGTCTACAATTATTCAACCACTGAATATGAGATTTTAGGCTATTCGTGGTCAAAGTAGTTTGTAACTTTGTGGTGAAACCATGTACATGTACATACAAGCTATTATAGTATGAGTCGAAACTCACACTCAAGTCCAGAGGTTCACAATTGCGTCTTTTGAACAGTTGTTCTGGAGAATATAAAATGGCACCAAAGTTATGGCACCTCAGCTCAGCAGGTCTGAGAGAAGATGTGTATTGTCCTTTGCTAAAGCTCTGGTAGACGACATGGAACACATTGCATCGGTTAACTGAGCCATTGTGCACTTATGAACCAGGAGATAGGAGATTCTTCTGGCTATCTCTCTCCCACCATGCCATCTATCATCCCTATGCAATGTCACCAACATATGTCTCCAATCTGAGACACAGAGAAGGTTTGAGAAAGGAGAGATTCCCTTGTCCTACTTGGGACACACAAGAAAGCTAATCAAATGACAACAAGTCTGCTTTCCTTCCATGTGGAATGCACTCCCTCAGATATATGCATTCACTGCCCATGTCTAAAGGCACATTTCCACTAAACCTATTTTGGTAAAACTATGAAGGTCCCTCCCTCTACCTCCATGGTAAAACCAATGATAAAACTCCCACTGACAATGGTTACTTTTCCAATTTTTAGTCTTCTGGAAACGGCCCAGTAAACTTCCCCTCTTACTTTTACCGGCCAACCTCTGCCCAGTAAAATTTGACCAAGTAACTTTTACCGCATCAATCGGGCCAGTGCAAACACGCGACTTGGTTAAACTTTAATACGACGCGCTAAAAAAACACATCCAGTAGAACGTCAGCCTGCGAAGTACCATGGCAACACACATGCACTGTGCATGGTTTCTGCATAGGTACATGCCATGCACAGACGCACTATGATCAAACTCACGCACACCTCTCCCATGAGCCAATAATTATATTGCCAGCTCAGTTACCGGTACTTTTACCACCATCTCAGATAAATTTCCTGAAACGGAAAGTCCAAGTGGGAACAGTGGTGAGATTTAGGTTCTCAAGTTTTACCATCATCTCAATTACGTTCAGCTGAAACTATGCTTAGGATGAGAATTTTCTAAGGCACCTGAATATCAGTGTTATCAAATTGAAAGTATTTTTTTAAGACCAGTGTAGAGACAGTGACTTCATTCTGAGGGCCCACAGATTGCCAGCAACTGAAGACAGAGTCTGCTGCCCTCTGTTGACAAAGAATGGGACAACATTTTAATAGGCTGCATCTTGCAAATTGGATTGTCACAACCCATTAAGACCTTCTTAAATTCTAAGGACCAGTTTCTGTCCTCTTCCAGCTGGCTCCAATTGAGCTTGTACATTGAGCAGACTCTTGGAGCCAGCATTTTGGCAAAGTTTCTTAATCCCTTGCCAGGAAAAAACTTGGGATCAAGAATCCTCTGACCATTCAAACCCATGGCTTTAATTATATAAGAGAAGGGGAATGACAAACAACATACTTGACATTTGTTCTTCTTTCCTTTGATCCCATAACTAATGCTTCACTTTGATATTGATCTTCCCTTCTTTGATCCCTTCCCTACTGCTTCATTTCCCCCTTTGATCTTCCCTTCTTTGATCCCTTCCCTACTGCTTCACATTCCCCTTGATCTTCCCTTCTTTTATCCCTTCCCTACTGCTTCACATTCCCCTTGATCTTCCCTTCTTTGATCCCTTCCCTACAGCTTCACTTTCCCCTTGATCTTCCCTTCTTTGATCCCTTCCCTATGTACTGCTTCACATTCCCCTTGATCTTCCCTTCTTTGATCTCTTCCCTACTGCTTCACTTTCCCCTTGATCTTCCCTTCTTTGATCCCTTCCCTACTGCTTCACTTTCCCCTTGATCTTCCCTTCTTTGATCCCTTCCCTATGTACTGCTTCACATTCCCCTTGATCTTCCCTTCTTTGATCTCTTCCCTACTGCTTCACTTTCCCCTTGATCTTCCCTTCTTTGATCCCTTCCCTACTGCTTCACTTTCCCCTTGATCGTCCCTTCTTTGATCCCTTCCCTATATACTGCTTCACATTCCCCTTGATCTTCCCTTCTTTGATCCCTTCCCTACTGCTTCGCTTTCCCCTTGATCTTCCCTTCTTTGATCCCTTCCCTACTGCTTCACTTTCCCCTTTATCTTCCCTTCTTTGATCCCTTCCCTATAATATATACTGCTTCACATTCCCCTCGATCTTCCCTTCTTTGATCTCTTCCCTACTGCTTCACTTTCCCCTTGATCTTCCCTTCTTTGATCCCTTCCCTATATACTGCTTCACTTTGCCCTTTCATCTTCCATTCTTTGATGCTTTCCCTACAGCTTGACTTTCCTTTTGTTCTTTCCTACTTTGATCACTTCCCTACTGCTTCTGCTTGCCTTTCCCAATTGATCTACTCATCTTTTATCACTTGCTTACAGCTTGACTTTCCCTGTGATCTCCCTCCTTGGTTCACTTCCTCCTTTGTCCCTCCTAAATTTTTCAACATTGTTGTCCTGCATTACTTTAATTTCTGCCCTGGTGACAGATAAGCTAGGCTCCTGTAGCTGGGAGGTTACACCTCGAACAGGTTGCCCCTGCCCTGATAAGGAGAAAATTCACTCCATGGGAACTGAAGCCAGACCCTGATTAGAGAGGCCTTGCCCTGGCTCCACTCTCTCTGTGCGCCCTGCATGCCCTCGTAGACCCGAGGCCCGGACCTACTGGGGCTGTTTCAGAGGGGGGCTGACTGACGCCCTGAGGAGGGCAGTGGGATGACACCGGCGGGGGTACCCAGCAGACCACAGGGCCAGTGATAAGCATTTTGTGCTGAATTGGCATTGTGGGTCTCCACCGGTCCTTAAATTTGTCTTGTTTTCAAAACAAATTTGACGAGTTAAGTGGGTCACTCCTGGACATTTCACATGTTTAACACCAGAAGAAGCTCAAGAAATGGTGTGCAATATACGTACATGTAAAATTAGATCCTAGCAGAACCTTTCTCAAAGAATCCTGCTCGAGATCGAGATAATCAAATAACCATCCAATCTGCCAACCACCTGAGAACGCCCCTGCTACCACCAATGCATAGGGCCTACCATCAACAAAGTTAGGGCCTACTGAGCATCAACACTGGTTGACCCTCTGCAGGATCAATGAGTTCAGGACTTGGCTTGGTACTGTCTGAAGTCATTTTTGTCAGTGGCATTTATCACTGGCCTTGAGACCCTGGTACAGGAACCTGTCCAAAGCCAAAATGGCCTCACCCCACAATACTCAACCCCAAACTTTTTTTTTTCGTGGGGGCACACAAGGCCAAATTAGCGAAAAGTGAACCGCGATTCAAAAATCTTCCCTTTTTTTGTGTGCGTACCAGTCTGCACATGCCTGAAAATGAAATGTGACCCAACCAGAGGCACTTTCTAGGCTGCACTTACAATGTATGGTTACATCCATTACTCCATAAGCTGGTATTCAAATTGAAGCCACGATCTGAAAGCGTCAGTGTGTGGATTCACAAAAATCTATGTGAATTTGCTGCAGTTATTAGCTCACTAATTTCATAGGCTTCTGTGAAATTTAAAGCCAAATCAAGCCATGCTATTGGGTGGTCCAGCTCTTTAAATCATTACTGACAAGTAGCAATGACTAAAAAGAAATTGGACATGAAATATACAAATCTTAAAAATGGTCGGGAGGACTGAGGTTTCAGTCCTAGCAAGCAGGACCTTTCTGAAAGGTGCCACCGAGAAAGGTCCTGCTTAGTAAAACAAGGAAATCATCATGGAGAGAATTAATCAAAGCTTTGTTCTTGATTAAACTCTAATCAACTCCACACGAAGGAGGATACTGTGGGTCACTCCTGAAGTTACTTAGGATCTGTCTTTCATATCTTTTGGTATTCTGCTGCGCCAGTTTGGCTGGAGTTTTTGGTCAGTCTTGAGGCTGGACTCTCGAGGCTACCACCTACCAGGACCACTTCCTTGACCAGGCCAGGGGTCCACACAGACAGACTAGCCACTGGATGAGGGCAGGGAACACCTGCAAGGGCAAACTGCCTCTTGGCCAGGGGAGGAAGTCTTCTGTTACATGTTTGCTTGGAGCGGGCACATTCCATCCTTCTCCCCAAGGGACAATCAAAAGACCCTCTCCAAGTCCACGGTCTCAGACAAAGGAGTATCTGGGTGTCCCTTGGGCGCCCTCTCTGAAAATTTCAACAACCTCAGGAATAGGATAGAGTTTGAGAAGAATAACCATTGGGGAAAAGTGCATAAGGTAAGCATAGCAGCAACTACTTCAACAGATGCAACAGATGCTTGAGAAGAATATGCATGTGCATGTACACATGTACATGTACCTGTACCTCTACAGAACATGTGCATGCACATAATTATGTACATGTCAACCTGTGCCGAAAAGAGTGGTCATGAATATTCATACGAAAGCCAGGAAACCACACAGTTGTGGACTATTGCATTGAGGGTATAACTGCTAATACTGACTTAAAGGCCCAATACAACATTGGGAAGATCGGAAAACATCGATGTCCACAGATTTCCTTCCATTTACACAGTTTGTAGATGGTCATGATATAATCCTCATGTTGAAATCTTACGGTCTGGGATGCTGTACTTCCCTAGAAATCTTCACTCAAACATCGACAAATAGTTTATTACTCACGAGTCATAAACTATTTCTTACACTACAGAATGGTGCAAAAACCATGACTTTTTTTTACCTTTTTCTACTTTCTCAGATCACCATTTGAGCTAAAACCTTGGCAGGATTGCTTGTTTGGGATGTTAAATGGTTTTTACAAATGTTGTATTGGGCCTTTACTGAACACTGAACAAAAAGCAGATCTCAAATGAAATAAACAGTATTCGAGGGCCTGATGTTTCCAGCCAAGCATGGCCTTTCTCAAGTGCAGAGTGGCTTTTTGACTGTGCTTCTGGACTGAAATTTGAAACTGGTTTTTCTGATTTATCCATTCTGCTGTTAGTCAGTACCTATACCTTAAATGTATCCCGATCATGTTTCTTGGTGGGGGACAGGGGAAAAGGGAGCCTGACATTTGCCTGCTCAACCCGCCCCCAAAAAAATTGTTCAAAAGTTTAAAATTTCAGTACAACGTGATATCCCAGCCAGTGCAGAATTACCCCATAATTTTTTCCCATTATTTGGGTTCTATATCGCATGTAACTTATCTTTTCCGATCATGTTTCCAAATCTGTTTTGTTCTGTTTCACTATGTAATTCAAATTAAATAGGTGGAAATTGATTCATCAGGATACCAAATTTGCAGAATGTGGGTTGTCAATTTATTTCTCACTGGCCAAAGTAAGGCAATGTATCCCTAAGCAGTTTCATCACCAAGTGCAATTGCAAGAAACATGATTTGATTTTCATCTCAGTCGATCAAATAATGTTTCCTCGGTGTCATGTGGTTGAAAATCAGAGAAACAAATTAGTCCTTGATCTTTAAAATGCTTTAATGAGTCTGTTAATGAGTTATACGATGATGCCTGGGATGCAGTCTCCATGTAGTCAATTTTGCTTAGCAATTTGTTCCAAATGAATTTTCTTCCTATATCTTTTCCAATTCTTTGTTCCAATTGAATTTTCTTCCTTTATCTTTTCCCATTCTTAATTCCCAATGAATTTTATCCCTATATCTTTTCCCATTCTTTGTTCCAAATGAATTTTCTTCCTATATCGATCTTTGTTCGTTCCAAAGTCCATGTTTCCTCCTAGTCCTACGGTATCTAAATCTAAGCTACATCCAGGAATACCAAACTACTAATCTTGGCACATGTGAACTAAAGGAATGGGTCACTCATTAGAGAAAACTCATTCTAGATCAGGCCCTACGAGCATGAATGGCTTGTGCTGGCTATCAACAGGAACTATCATGTATGTGCCAAAGTATGTGTCAAGCCAGGGAGGGGTCCAGATTACCCCCTATTGGACTTATTTGGACAGACATGTGGTTTGCATTACCATGAGTTTTCTGAACTGCCCCAGAGAATTCAAGCCTGGTCCTCAAACGATTTCATCATGTTCCTCCAGCTATCAAGATATGGTGGAAGGTGGGAGGGAGAGCAAAGAATGTCCCTTGATTCCCTGCCCCCTTTCAAAGACAACATTCCCAGGCTGAAATTACAAACTGCTTTCCAAGGTTCCGACTCTATTTACGTCTGTCGGGGTGACAAGGCTGCTGTGCGCAAGAACGCCTGGGACCCAGAAAGTTTCAAAAGATAAATGGGGATGGGGCCGACAGGGAAGTCAAAAGTCAGATGTAGGAGCATACCGACACTGTATGATGTCGTCACATACAAGCAGGGCACCCGGTGATAAACAGAGTGGTGATGTGGTCTCAACCTTTCTTTATGCATTTATCATGGTTGGGTGCCCCTGCGTTTCAACTTTCAAATAGGAGAGCATGATCTCGATATGATGCCACCTAAATTTGGATGTCACAAGCACCAAAATGACCTCGCCCCTTTGGCAATGAATTTCGAGCCCTGTAGGGCTAGCACTCCTCCATCCACAATTCTACAAGTTTGTTTTTTGTTGGGTATCACTTTAATCTCCCTGATCATTCGATATCAGATATGAGTGTACTGGGCATAGAATCACTTGGTCACCGTAGTAATGCTGTCCGTCTTAGTCGTGAGAAAATGTGGATGAAGCGTCTTCGGACTATTCAACCACATGGTCTCAACATCCAGGAGGGTAATGACTAACACCATGCAGCTTTCTGATAATCCTTCTTTTGTGTTCAGTCCTTCACACTTCTCTCTTTGATCTTTCCCCCTCTTGTCACTAATCCCTACCCTACTCCTTGCCCTTCTCTTTGATCTTTCCCCCTCCTCTCACTAATCCCTACCCTACCCCTTGCCCTTCCCTTTGATCTCTCCCTACCAGCTTCACTCTTTGTCCTTTGTTTCTCATCCGTGTCCTATTCACTCTCTCCCCCTTCCTTCTGTACATCATTGTATCTGTTTTGTCCTTGTCACTCTGCCTTTGAGAAAGGTCCTGCTAGGATCAAAACATTAGGCCCACTAAATTTTAAGTTTGTTCTTTTCTGTTTTCAGTCGTTACTTCTTAAATGGGGCAATAAATGCTGCAGTGGGCTTGCACCATCTCATAAGACTTGAGTGTGGCATATCATTGGAACTCTATGAGTAGAATGCTGCATTTTTGCTGATCCTATTCCTATATAAAATATTATTTGATTGTTCATGTAGCTTGACATTTCTCAAAGGCATACCGGTAATAGGCATGTTTTTTAAAGAGGCCCTGCAGTAGGATGAACTTATTAAAGTTACAGGCTACCGGGGTAGTAGGCCAACTCAAAGTTTTCCAAACTTTTTTTTTTTTAGTATTTCTCATATTTCTCATACCGTACTCAACTCTGATTCCTTTCCTTTATGTTCCTGTTCATATCATGTCATTCTGTTCATGTCGTTCTCCCAACTAGTTAGGGAAACTTAGGCTGAATTATTAAAAATTATGAGGGACTGACTCTGATGTTTTGATCCTAGCACTAGCAGGACCTGTCTCAAATGCAGAATGGCAGGAACAAGAAAGGGGGAGTAACAGGGATACGGATGACAGAAAGAGAACAAAGAGGATAGCTGCTAGGGTGGGATCAGAGGGAAGGGCAGGTTTAATTGTTGTTACAATTCATCAATTAGTCTAACAGGGTCATCTTTAAGGTGATATACAAAAATGTTGCAAACTGCTTACTGACTAAAATAACCAAAATGCAAATCTTAAAATTTAGTGGGCCTGACGTTTCGATCCTAGCACTAGCAGGACCTTTCTCAAAGACAGAGAAAGGCTTTGAGGCTTTGAAATGCTTTGAGGCAGAGAAAGCCTTTGAGAAAGGTCCTGCTAGGATCGAAACGTCAGGCCACTAAATTTTAAGAAGGGCTATCATTACTTAATCTAGGATTGTTTGTGTCAGAGTTAGTGCTTCTACATTGGCCATGAACCTTTAAGTTAAGAACAACATCAAAGGATTGCTTGTAACCTCACCCCTCCAACTCACAGGGATTTGCTTTGATAAGCCTAGGGTGCAATGCCCAATTGATATTACATATCCAAGTTGATCAGCAAACTGCAGGTGCATCATTATTCTATCATATGTTTTCAGGTGCTGCCCAAATCCCAGACGGACTGGGCAGGCAAATAAATGAATACCCCAGCCCAGCCACACAATTGCAGCCATTATTATCTCTGCCCAAAACTCACTGATATCCAAGTGGTAGGCAGTAGGGAAGATTAGGTAGATAACAGAGATGGGGGGGGGGAAGATTAGAGGGATGAAGCAAGCAAAACGCAAAGTACAGTAGACCTGCTAAAAAAAGGTTGAGCGAGCAAAAAGCAGGCATGCAGGTCTGAATCAGCAGAAAATGATGAAATTACGATCTCGTAAAGTTTTGAGTCGTACTTTTCAATTGAAAAAATTAAGACATGGAAATGGGATAAGGGAAAATTTGTAGACCTATAATAAACTTTTAATGAGATCCGGTACGTTCCCACTAGGAAAATCAAGTTTCAAGTGTTTCAAGATGAGGTCTCAGTTTTTCTCAACTGGAGAAACTCTAGAAAGAAGTGTACATGTTTATAGTTACTAACTACTAAGTACCCAGGTCACAGGATTGAGAGTCTTGAAGAGCTGAGGGGTTTGTTTCAAGCTCATCCAATGCAATGTGATTAGGTTATCTGCAATCTCTGCACATAACACTACTGAGTACTGAAGCTATCTTCAAGCATGTAGCTATATGTTACTTTCAAGACATCACACCGGGTATATAGTAGGGTGGCTTGATGCACTGTACAGTGTACATCAATTGTACAGTATTTAACAGTACCACGTGGGAAAGAAAAGAGATCTCATTTCCCATAATTCAAGATAACCTCCAAACACACAAAAGGACAAGCCGTGCTAGACTAACTGGTGAATCTAGGCCTACCAGTAATTGTAACTCAAAGGCAGCCAACTACATGAACTATCTTTGCACTTTTCCCAACTATAAATACATCGTAGGCCCCCTAGTTGTTATCGTACAAATTGAAGGAAGAGACCAAGTGAAGGTCTGCGTACCCACTGATAGCTACCAGTGAACACCTTGGGTCCATACAGCCCCTTTAATAAGATCTCTCAAGGGCTGATATCAATGGCAATGACAACATCATTATGGGAAGGGGGCCCATGAATAATAATAGGGTCCTAATTGTCACAGGACTAGCCACTGGGTGAGAGCTCATGGTCATGTGCTCCCCCTTCTCTGTGTGTGGTATTTCCCAATGCAGGTCAGCTGAAATGTGATTGCTCTATGGTTGAACTTGAACTATCCACTGAACCCTCTTTAGACTTTACATGCTGTCTGAATTTGGCATATCAGCACGGTTTTAGGTTGTCACGGTCTGAGCAAGGCGGTCTGTTTCTACCTCCACAGTCTGAGTTGATTGGCTCCAATTGAGTTCTGTCATTTTTAAAGCAAGTTCTGCAGAATGTCTAGGTGGGTGTTTACTGTTTAAATCATCGGCTAGGATGTATGGTCAAGCACCGGGAGAATATTTGTCTGTATCTGAATGAAAACAACAAGTGTTTGGGTTTACTGGGAAAGGTCGTGGGTGGGATAAACTGTTTGGGTCTCTTTCTAAACAAAGACTGGCCCGGCAAGTGGACACAAACCATTCAAGAAAGATCAATTCAGCAGGTGGTAGAGAATAGGTATTGTGGTCCCTCATTCGACAACAAACTTTCAGAAAAGGGTGGGAATACTTCAGCTCAACCATCAGAGAGAAAAAAATGTAAATCTTCAAAAGTAAGGGGACTAGGGGAGCCTAATATGTCAATCCTAACAGGTCAAATCTCACAGAAATTCTGTGTCATAAATTTAAAGGGCCTGATGCTTCAAATTAAATCCTAGCAGGACCTAGTTCTTAAAAGCAGTCTTTGGAGTTTCATTTCTAGCAGAATCTAGGCTGGTCCAAGGTGGTCTCTCCGGTATGGCACCGGGCAGAGATCCAGGCCAAACACATGCAATTGCAAACCACTGCAACTACAGCACTACCATACCGGATGCAATCTGTACTACAAGGCACTCAGGCCATGCCGCTGGCATCCACACACAATAGTCTGTGAGCATACACATGTGTCCGAGCGTGTATGCAATCGTCTGGGCAGCGCTTGACTAGCAACGAGCAAGACCATGAGGCTCGGACTGAACACAAACGCATGCAAGCTACTGGCGGGGAATGGCGTGCACAAGCTATGAGTAGAGAATGGGGCTGCATTTCACTCGCAAAGCAGTGAAGCACCATCAACATACAGTATTACTGAAGGTCGGATTTAGATTTCTATATTATCATTGGCCAACGCCTTGATCAAGACTAAGCAGGATCTTTCTCAAAAGGCTTTGTGGTTATCTGCCATTGAGAATGGTACTGCTAGGATTGAAAGTTCTCATACTTTCAGTCAGTAAGCAGTTTTCAACTACTATAGGCCTACCGGTACTCACTTTACTGTAAGTGTTACATTACTCTAAACATTTTCCAAAACATATTACAAAAAAGGATTGCAAAGTAAATTTTTTGTTCTCTGTTATGTTGGTTGAGGTTTTAGAGATTTCTCAGAAATCTGTTTGTTATCTTATTTTTTTTATCACTCTAAAGAGAGAAAAAAGGAGCTATTTATGTTTCAGCATTCAGGCTCTTGTTTTGGTGGCCAATTCAGCATACCAATGGCCTTCAGGGAAACTTTCGGTCATCAAAATACTGCCATACACAAACTGATAACTAGCCCCTGACAAGTTTATGGGACAATTGGTCCTCTGGGTAGGAAAGACAAGTGGTTTCAATTTGTCTGAAAAAGTTCATTCTTTTCACCAGGAAATGGGCAAGCTTCTTTTCTCCTTTCAGTTTTTCACCGGAAAAAGGTATCATATTATTGAACTACATCAGACATGAATGATCGAAAAAGATATATAAATATTTCATCGATGATCAAACAAAAGGTATAATTTAATAGTCAAAAGTAGGGATTTTCACTAGCATACATTTCTTTTGAACTTTCCATTGAGAGTGGACTGTGGAGATTTCATTCGAGGTGTTGACATGCTTTAAAATAGTCTCCATTAAAATCATCCAACCTGCTTACTGACTAAAAGAAATAAAAATGTGAAAACATAGTTTTTGAGGGCCTATCATTTTATCCTGCTGTGGTCAATGCATCACACCCTCCAATCTTTCACATTTAAAAAGATTTTCCACTGAATAGCCTGTTTAAACCTTTGTGACGAAGAGTCTCTAGTTACAAGTGACCAATAAAATCCCTTCATCACTTGCCAAATTGCCAGGCCACTTGTGGATACCCCCCCCCCCTGGCACTTTCCCCACAAAAAAAGCCCACAGCCAATTTTGCTGAGTACAGCACTACACCAGCAACCCTGAGCTTCTAATCACTGGAATTTTAATTTCTTCTTTAAATGTGCTTGGACTGAGTCTTGTGAGAAATTCATGACAGCAGTCGGTAGGTCATTCTTGAATGAGAAACCTTGGGGGTAATGTGGAGTAGGTTTTCATGGGGGGAAAACAAATTGAGGAATGAGTCACGTTCAACACATTTATCACCGCAGTGGAAGTCATTAACTGGTTCTGAAGGGCAAGTACAGAGTTGTTTTGGGGTAGGGGGCAACACCTGTCCAGCAGTGCCAGAGGTTGGGCAGGGGACAATGGCTGAGAGAGAATTAAAGATGTTACAAGAAATTTCAATAAACTGTTCCAATGACAAAAAAAGGTGGCATCCACTTGTGTGTGATCCCTGGACTGCTGAAGCCTGATTTAGAACTAACTGTTGCCAGTTGCCAGTGCCACTGCCAGGAACGTATGGAAAAGAGAAAGTGACGAGATATGTGACAGTTCCATCTTGAGTGCATTTAACTTGCATTCCCAACACCCCCAGCACAGATAGTTTAAATATTCTCCTTGATTCATTTTTTTTTTTTAAATAAGTGAAATGAGAAGTTAAACTTTTCATTTCTTTGTAGCCATTTTTTTTTATTATTATTATTTGCTACCTGCTTTGAAAACAAAACAAAAACATTCACTTCAACAAACTCACTTGCTGTCTTAACCTTTGCCTTGGCCATTTTTCACCACGCATACATGTCAGTACAAGGGCCAGTTGGTCAGGCACTTCCCAAACCACAGACTAAAATTTAATGGATTTTCCATATCCAACATCCGAGGTTGGTAGTTATGTTGCTATTGCAACAGTCTGTGTTTATTGTTTAATACCAATTACCAAGTGTTATGTTTGTCCCCTCCCAGTCCTAGCTACTGGCTAGCCACATTTAACTGGCACAGACTGGCATCAACAACATTACAACAACAACCCAGATGAATCGAGCTACGCTGTGAGTCAGAAAAGTACAGTTCCTCATAAGGGCCGTTCCCACTATACCAAATAAACGCGATTATTTGGATCGCGATTTGAATCGCGATTCAAACTCCACTTTTTTTGCATATAAACGCAATTATTAGTGGGATTTGAATCGTGATTCGGACTCCACTAAGAGTGTGTTTTTTCAATTAATCGCGTTTTTTTGCGACGCGATGTGTTTCGGAGCGCTCCGCTCAAATCGCACCGGTTTTTTTTTAAGCACACGATGTATTGCGCAAGCATGGCATTTCCTGCCAGCAGCTTACTGCCAGGAAGTGCAGCACAGGGTTTGTTTACGTTCGTCAGCGAGTCCTGCCATTCCCGCTTGCGCAGCGCGACCACATGCTAACCACAATCGGCTCGTGTTTATTTGCGACGCTATTATTTGGCCTGTGTGGACACGACCCCCCAAAAAAGTTTTTTGAATCGTAGTGGGAACGGCCCTTTAGGTTCTTACTCCCTGCTCAATATAGATGAGGTGTTAAATGATCCTTTGCTCAGCCTCAGCAGTCTCCTTCTCTGAAATTGCATCAAAGAAAATGCTGCCTTCAACAAGGGTTTGCCCTACTAGACGTTTAGTTAGACACTGTATGCTGAGTGCTTTGCCCAATTGCCTGCTGAAAATTTACAGTCAGCTCAGACGGGATTCGAACCCGCAAGGTATCGTGACTCCTGCTTTCTGCGAAGACGTCTCAAGCACTGGACCACTATGCTGGTCGAGGTCAGGTGGTGGATTTGATATAGATAGATATACCGGTAATATGATTTTGTATCGAGGAGAAAGTAATCCAACAAAGGTTTGCCCTACCCTATAGGTAACTTCAGTAGGCTCAGTCAGGTGACCCTTGTACATGCACAGTCACAACTCCCTCATGTGTAAATCATCATCGGATAGGGTCAATTAATTAATCATATTTTTCAACAGCCACGTCTCCGGTCTTACAAGGCCTTGGGAGTGGGGTGTGTAGGGGGCTGGGAGCCTGGGAACATGTCAGATGAATCATATCAAGTTTTTTTTCTTCAGAAATATCATGTCAAACTGTCTACTCTCTCTCTCTCTCTCTCTCTCTCTGTCAAAGTGAACTTGAATGGCAGTGTCCTAGACTGGGCAAAGGGCCAAGATACCACATTGGGTTGGGAAGCTTGACTGGGGGAGCGGGGTGCTGCAATGGTCTTCAAGGGCTCTGGTCCCAAGACGACTGAAGAAGCCATTCCTGGGTCAATTCAAAGCAATTATTACACTGGATCCCAAGACTGTCCAAGGGTCAGTTTGCCATAACTTACCAAAAGTAAAGGCTTTCTAATCTTTCCGATTCAACCTCTGACAAAGGTCCCGCAAGGATCAAAATGCCAGGCCCTCCACAATTTGTAGATTTGCAATTTTGGTCGCCTAAAGCCGTGTCCGCACTGGACTTATTTTTTACCGAGCCCATGGGTAGCATTCCGATGGGTAAATCTTCTCGGCGATTTGGCTTTTCTGACTGGTTAAACTGACCTGGTCAATTTAACCAGGCAGAAGTTGGTCGGTTAAACTACCCACTGGAGTCGGGTAAGTTACCTGGGAGGAAAACTTCCTGGGCTGTCCGCATTGTACTAATGGTCAATTTACCCATTTGCTCGGTTAGTTTACCAATTTTAAGTCCAGTGCGGACGTGGCTTAAGTCGGTAAGCAGTTTGCCAGATTTTGGGAGACCTTTCCTTCAACCTGCTCCAACCACATGTACTTTACATCTTGTTCATCAAATGCAGTCACTACCGGAACCTCTAAAAATGTCTCCAATTGGTAAAGTCCAAGGTAACGAACCCACATTACGCAAGATTACAAACCGGGACAATCTTTTTATCTACAGCATCTTTATCGGCACGTGACAGCCAACTTGCATGTAACGTCTACTAGCGTCTAGACAATTTACACTTTGACATTTTTGGTGACCCGTGAGGCTTATCGGTTAATCTCCCGACATGTGGGCCCCTTTTCCTGACAAGTATCTGACTATCTCCATCTCTGTATCTTATTTGGGATGTCAGAGACACGAGTTGGTCTGAAACCCCTGTCAGATCCTGAGTCTGCTTTCCTGGCAGCTAAAAAAAAAAAAAAAATCCAGGGGCATGGAAAGGAAGTTGTTACAGCTTTCCAGTAACCAGACTTGTGTTGATAATCTTTTTCCTGTCGAGACGACTGGACAGGGTTTTTTTGTTCCTTGTTTGATCGAATCGCCAGTGCCAAGACAAGTTAGACAGAGAATATAGCGATGAATCAACAGGGCTGTCTTTGTTGTACCAGATCAGCCTTTGGATAAAATCTGTTCTGGAAATGTTCTTCCAAGTGGTTTGAAACAGTCTCAAACAGTCTTTGTGTGCATTGCTGGGAAGGATAATAATTAATATCAAACATCCTCTGGTGGTCCTACCACTAGTACCACCATTGGCTCAGCACCTTGAGATGTTTAAGATTCCGGTATTATTTAGGAAACTGGCCCCTTGAGTTTACTTTCTCAAAGGATGGAGATGGTGGGTGACCGTGAAATCAAAATCAGACCTCAGTTACTAGGAGTGTTCCCAATAGCGCAAACAATTGAGATCCACTTGCGATTTGAGAATCCCTGAAACATCACAAACGCACGCAATTCGGATTGCGATCCAAAACGCAGTTCTTCTTGCGATTTTTCAGAAAAGTTACATCCCAGAGTTCACTGCGCAGCTGCGCTCAGACGACAGATAAACATGTCCAGCGTCCCCAGTGCCCACAACCATCTGTTTATCTCCACACGGGTGTGTGTGAACCATACCTTGTACGAGCATGGTACGAGAGAACGAATTCCAGGCATGCGCAGTCCAGTTAGGTCACGTTTCAGGTATGAGGTCAGAAGTTCGGTACGCAAAAAACAATTTTTGAATTGTGACACCCTTTGTAATGATTTTCCTACCAACCATACTGGTGCAGTTATGTAAATTGTAAATATTTCTCTGATGGTCTGTCATCCTAATTTCATCACTATCAGAAGTGATTTTTGGGGGGGATAATTTTAAAAACAAATGAAAGAAAAAGAGTGAAACAAGTGACAAAGAAATACAGAAAAAAAAAGCTTGTCAAGTAGTTTCTCCAATCAATAACAGAGTATACACTGCTAATATTCCATCAAACTTGTTTGGAAATAGTAATAAGCAAGCACAGACATAGTCACACTCACCCCCACAAACATTTGTTTTACTTTCGAATTATTGTGAGTCTGGGGTATTTTGAGCAAGGGGTGAGTTGAGGGAAACAATTACCAGAATAAAAGTTCCCAAAAAAAACAAAAAACTAAAAATTGAAAAGATCCCAGTCAGTTTTTCCTTAATTCGTTTTGACAAGAATAAAACTGTCCACACTGCAGACATAGCCTGTCTTTGTTCAGAAATGACTCATTTCTCATGATTAGACATTTCAGCAGACACAGCTTTTTGATCCACAACTTCTTTTTTCTTCTTCTTCTTCAAAGAAACATTATGAAGTCTCACTCCTTGCAAAATTCAAGATTCCCCAGACATTAGTAGTCATAGGTGCTTTGTTTTGTCAGGGGGGATAAGGCACTGTCTTGCATTCATGTAACAGTCTGTTGCACTTCCTGTTGCAAGCTTGGCAGAGAAAGAAAACGAGTCTAGACTCCAGACTCGGGGAAAAGCTCAGGAGAGCGTGGGAATGACTGGTCAGAGAAATGCTGGGATTTTTCTGGTTTGAAATGACGGTGAATACCCCAGGTTCACAGCTGATCCTTAGGTTGGGTGGGGCTTCGTAAAAAGGGCGTGGCTGGGGAGATTTCAAAGACTTACCCTCTTGCCAGGTCTGCCTTTACAATTGCAAGATTTGCATGTTGCCACACAGTCTTTCTGTAGGGAGAAAACAGCAAAGGAGAGAACATCCTGATTTAAACATCTACCTTTGAGAAAGGTCCTGCTAGGATCGAAACAGCCCTCCTTATCTATCCCCTCCACTGGTAAGCCTACCAGTAATTCAAAAATCTTAATTGTGTTCAGACCAGGCCCAACACATAGCCTATCTTCTTTACACAGCTCGTATAAGAGGGCAGCTTAGCTCAAACATGTGCTATATAGTTTGGGTAAAACACTCCAAACACAGATTACTATTGATGATTACTGCCACCAAGTTGTATGGCTGGAAAAGATGTTCGTCAATTTTTTTTACCATCCACTGAAAATAGGGAATTAGACCATTTTCTTTTGAACACAATACATTCACATAAATTATATGTAACTTGTTGTCAGTAGATTAGTAGAATGAATCTAAAATAATACTACTAGTGATTCCGCCTGTAGGAAATGCCCTGCTTGGATTGAAACACCAGGCCATGTAAATTAAACAAACATTCTTTATTTGATAAATTGATAGACTGATAGAGCAACAACAAAATGACGCTATAAACTGCTTCATGTAATCAGTAAAGTCTACAACCAAAAATGGAGATGTATTGTTAATACTAAATTGTAACATGGGTAGCTTGTCTTACAGTAGTCTGACCATGGTCTGACCATGGAGGAAGGAATGCATGGTCTGACCAACTGATGAAGTAGTTGCTGCAATGAAAGCTTATGCACTCTTTCCGTTTGGTTAAGCCGCGTCCGCACTGGACTTATTTTTTACCGAGCCCGTGGGTAACATTCCAATGGGTAAATCTTCCCGGCGTCCGCACTTGGACTTTCGACTCGGGTAAACTAACCGAGACGACGCAGTAAAACTAACCGACTGGCGCGTATAAACGCAAGAGGGCGCTATGGTGGTGACCTTTCACCGGATGTAAATACCATAAAACTACGACACGTCGACCCTGCTCGAAAAGTAAACAACATTGTTGTATTGGGACCATGGCACGTCACGTGGTATTTAGGGCCTCTGGCAATGCGGGGCGCCGGATGTGGTTTTTTACCGAGTCGTTTACCGAGACGTCGTGTCCGGATTGGACTTTTCGGCTCGGTTAAACTGACCTGGTCAATTTAACCGGGCAGAAGTTGGTCGGTTAAACTACCCACTGGAGTCGGGTAAGTTACCTGGGAGGAAAACTTTCTGGCTGTCCGCACTGGACTTAAAATGGTCAATTTACCCATTTGCTCGGTTAGTTTACCCATTTTAAGTCCAGTGCGGACGCGGCTTTAGTCTGTACAAGGAGGCTCGCCTAATACCTCCTTGGTCTGTATGGGGCCTAAGTTGTTATTACTAGTATTAGTCATCAGTAAGACTAACAATGGATGTGGAAATGGTACTGCATT
Source organism: Luidia sarsii (assembly GCA_949987565.1). Lineage (NCBI taxonomy): Eukaryota > Metazoa > Echinodermata > Asteroidea > Paxillosida > Luidiidae > Luidia > Luidia sarsii. The sequence continues at coordinate 2,457,699 of OX465116.1, forward strand.
AACACTACAGAGCCATAAGTAGATACATTTATCACAAATGCAAACAAACAATCAGATCCTGATCATAAAATTTGGCCACTGTCACTATGCACCCTGGTGACTGACTGGTTTACTCCTGCAGCAGGAAGCACTCCCATGTTTGGGAAATGAATTCGACTGGAATACCAGCAGGTCTGGCTGTGGCAGCTCATTAGGAGACTGGCAGGCATGGAATGAGAGGCTCATGTCAAACATGTGGTTCTGATAAACCAACCTGATATTCTTACAGGGTGCTGGGGTAGAAAAAAAGACCTGGGGACTGCGATTCATCACTTGTAAATGGCAAAACCATTGGATTATTCCCACAGTGGGATGCTATTCTTGTCTTAAGTCTTTCTACCTTTGGGAAAGATCCTGCTAGGATACTTCAGGCTTACTCTTAGGACACTTTTTACATTTGCATTCTGATAATATTTCAAGTGATAAACAAAAATGTTGCAAACTGCTTACTGACTAAAATTACCCAAATGCAAATCACAAAATTTAGTGGGCCTGACGTTTCGATCCTAGCAGGACCTTTCTCAAAGGCAGAGTGATAATATTTCTGTAAGTACTGTATGCAGTTTGCAACTTTTAGGTACACATGTACATGTGTTACTAACTGATGCTATGTTTTCTGACCTATTTTATTCAGAGAAGCACATTGAGAATTTTGAAGTTGAACAAGAATGAGCCAACACATGTGAATTCATCTCTAGATTTCAATTCAATTTGATAATAAAAAAGATGTTACAGACTGCTCCTTCATTCGAGAGATTTAAAGAATATACAAATTACAGGGCCTTATGAAACCTGCAGATGAGAAAGCTCTTCCTAGATCGGAACTCAAATCACAATTTTGTGATTTGCATTTTCGTCAAAATCACCTCAGAGTCACAGCAGTTGAATTTTATGAATAATTGAATCAACAAACACTTAATTTAAGGCCTTGTCTTGAGTGAAAATCCTTTGAATATAATTGCGAGAGACTGTGGATATGCTCAAAATGACCCGAGAAGAAACTTGGTTGATACCAGACAGAGTGTGTTTAACCATGGTTCAAGTGAGTTAGCTGTGGTCTACTGTCTCTCTGCATCTGCCCATATCTTTGGAAGAAAACACACGCGAGGTGGTCAGGGGAGGATTCACAATGCAAAACTTGCCATGAAACAAGGTGCATGTATTTTGGAGTGCTCTCCAGTTTCCACCACCGTGGGTCATTCCTTGCTGTGAAACTCATCACAGAATCCTGCCTGGCTCTCCATTTGTTGGCCAATACATCCAGTGACAAATTCCCTGGCTTTGTCAGAGAGAGACACCTGACCCGACCTCCTGAGTTGGTTTCCCCCTGGGTTACACCTCAACAACCGAAATTGGTGTCAACCCCTGGGTGCCCCCTACCCCTCTCGACTTGCTGTAGAGTTGTAAAGGTGGTAAAATAGGGTGTAAGCCTAGTATAAGGGAGGGAGTGGGTGGGTGGTTACTGGTTAGGGTAACCGATGGGAATGGAGAGGCCATATTGAAGACAGGGTTGACAGCGTGGGGGATGGCGCCATCAAGAATCCAATTTTTTTGGTCAACCACTTCACAGTCGGTGACCTCTTGACCTTGGCGTTCCCTGAGAATCAACTATAACCCTGCGACACCTCCCCCTCCATACCTATCAGATGGTCCTAATAAATCTTGTATAACCCCCAAAAAGCCTAGTAGAAGTAGAGCTCGATATATTGTTTCTAAAGCAGGGTCTGCACTCAATCCTGGCACCCTTCCATGGAAATTGAACATAGAATGTTGACCTGGGAGATACTGCCATCGGTATCAACTCTCAAGATTAAGACTGAGACATCTCGTGGATTTTTTCGGGAATTCCCGGGGGGAAAAGCATTTCTGGCCCTTTGGGAAATCCCTTCTAAGTTCTAGGAACTATCCCAAATATTTATGCTTTAATGTGAAACATTTGACTGCGAAAATAAATATATATCAGCTTAGGTTCACAAGGAAGTGAGTTCCTTACCACATTTCAGTACAGATAGGGAAAGGTCTCACGAAACAAATAGACTGAATGGTGAGTTTCCAATTCATTAAAAAGAGGAAAGAAGACCAATTATGATCGTTCCTTAAAAAACAAACAAGTGATCGTTTTTGATTTGTAGATTTGCATTTTGGTAATTTTAGTCAGCAAGCAGTTTGCAACATTTTTGTATATGTATCACTTTAAGTGATCTTTTAAACGGCAATTTAGACCCTTATTGGTTGTTACATTGTGTAGACTCATTCTGCCTTTGAGAAAGGTCCTTCTAAGTTCTAGCATGGTTCTAGGAACAACATGTCAAGGCCCCCTACACTTTGTACAGTCATTTAAATCAGCAAACAGTTTGCACATGTGTAGCATTTTTGCATTTTGCTTCAACGAAAATGGAATTTTAATTACTGCCTGGCTAAAGGTAGTTCCTCTAAACAATAAATATTTTGATTTTGTGGAATAACTAGCAAATTTACTACAGAAATACTGGGCCAAATTTAAGATTTCAAATCAAAAACTAGTCAAACAAATCAATTGAAAACTAAATTATTTTATAAGCCAGTGGCTTAGGTAAATAAGAAGCACAAAGAATGATCTAATCTGGGGATTATGTAATCTTCACTGATATATTGATAGGGGGGATGATAAGAATTGGTGGATTAAATCTGTGTTTGTTTGTTAATCCATGGGGGTAAATGGGAGGCTGTTCCAGGTGATGACTGGCATTTGTAAAGTCAAACAGAATAGAGATAAGAGATGAAGCTAGCTAGGCAGGTATTGAATGGAAATTGCAACTGAGGTTCGTGCACAAATATGGTAACTGGCTCAAGTCTTTGCCTTGTTATGCCTATATAGGCTAGTCATTGCATTGGTGCCCCTGGTCATTGCCTTGGTGCCTCTGTTGCATTGCCTAGGCTAGTCATTGCATTGGTGCCACTGGTCATTGCCTCAGTACCTCCCCCTAATATGTTCAATAGCACATGCCAAAGAAATCATCCTCCATAAAAACCAACCAGCCATCCAGGATAAGCGGACGGAACCCAGACTAGTCAACAGAAATTATTCTCAATTGCAAACAGATGTTTACAGCATTTACACAGTTTGTTTTTAGTACGGCAACAACTATGACAGAATGTCTCACTGACAGTCAAATGTGACACCACATGTTGGGAACCCCAACAATTTTCTGAGAGCTAATTTTGGGTCATTACTTATGAGATGTACTATGCAGGTTCAGTCCTGTCAGCTGTGAGTCAATTATAACTACAACTACACCCCCCCCCCCACAACATACCCTTTTCCCTTCTTATGTGCAATTTAGCACGCCCATACCACTACTTAGTACTAGTCCTACTGGAAATGGTTAATCTCGTTCTTTGACACAACTTTGGGCCAGCACAGGAAGTTCATAATAATACACTACTGCCACTGAGTACTGCATAAGCCACTGGACGATGCCATGGACTAATAAGTAGACTGGATAAGCTATCTTTATCTGAACTGCATGATGGCTGCTGGAATTGTTTGATTGAGTATTTTGTGCGATAAAAGGGAATAATCCTGCCCGGGTCCCCTCACAAACTTGGAAATGTTGGTTCAACTGGCAACAATGAGTCAACTGGCTGACAATAAAAAAGTGAAAGAATAATTGTGCTTTTTTTACAGTTTGCTGGTGACATAACATTCAATTAGTACAATGTACATGATAATTTGTTCAGTAATTTTCAACCTTATTCCCTCCCTATCTGCCTCTGTCCTATAGTCACTTTGTCTTTGCAAATGGATCTGCTGAGATAGAAACTTCAAGCTCCTCCAACTTTTTTAAGATTTGGAATTTCGTTCACTGAAAAACAAACATTTTGTTCACCATTTTTCAACCAAGTTATATCATTCCTTAAAAAAAATGGACAGCTTCATAAATAGATCTATGAATTCAATGTCTTTACTGATGTGCCAAGTACGTTTTGAATTAGTCTGGTAAGGTGAAAGGGGTACAATTAGGAGGTTTCGAGTTTCAATATGACTAGGATTTTTCTCAAAGGCAGAGGAAGGTCCTGCAATGATTTTCAGCACTCAGCAACATGTTTTCCATCACGCTGGAATTGTCTTGTTCTCCTTCCTAGAGGGAATTATGGCTAAACATTTTGTGATGTCATTTTGGGGGTTTGAAGGTAGTTTGGGGGTGAAAAGAGGCAATTTTGTTTTTGTCTTCAATTCATGACCTTTAGGTGTGAGATAAGACCAGATTCAACAGCTGGAACAGCTGTAGTAGCCATTTCTGGGTCCCATTCTCCTGTCCCATCAACTTTGAAACGGCTGGCTTATCCATGCCAAGTGACTCACTTCCACAGATTCAATCAAGGGAGTGAAGCGCAGGGTTTTCGGCAATGAGCAATGCTGAAATGCTAACGGAATGCAAGTGACCCCGAATGATATCACAACAATCTGATTTGATCCTCCACCACCGTGGCTAGTTCTGGTATGCCAGAGTTCACGTGAAAAGAAAAGTTTCAGGAAATTAACAAAAAGAAATGAGCTCCACAAATGTAACCTAACCCACATGATTGAGTATTTCAGACCAAAGCAATGAGGAATTATTTGTGTGTACTTCAAAGGGCCTGATGTTTCGATTCTAGCAGGACATTTTCACAGAGGAGGAAGTTCCAGGTTCTGCTGGGATAAAATTATCTTTTTTGGTATTAAAATAATCAAAAGTTACAGGAAACAACAAGCCAAGTTGCCAACCCCGGTACCAGGACCTTTCTGCCATTATAACTTTTCTCCCTTCTCTCATAGAGTTTGTACAGTATTTCTCACTGTCACTGTTCTTGCGAAAGGTCTTGTACTCTTGTTACTGTTAGTTGTTACCCTACTTGTTACTTAGAATGGACAGGTCAGCTCATTAAGCCTAATGTTAATAATACTGCACACCAAAATTTAATGAGAGAGTCACAAAAGGTACGGAAAATGAAAATACTTGCCTCGGCTACACTGGAGCCTAGAAGACTAAAGAGAACAGCTAGCACAGCCCTAGATAGAGAAAAAAAGAAAAACAAATTTTTACATTTACTGACATTTGTCAAAATTTAGGGTAAAAAAAATGAATTAGGCAGAAGGGGATATATTCGAATTGGTCAAGGACAATATTTGCTCATTCAGTAACATTCTCTAACTCTGCTTGAAATGTGAATGTAGCGTCATGGATGCAAATGCAAAGCGAAAATCATGCAACTTTGCAAGGATCTAAAACTTCTGAAACCTTGCATTATTTTCAGACAAAGGTTTGAATTAACTAATAAATATTCATCAAAATCTTTAATAGATGTTTAAGAACCTTTTCAAGTTGAGACTCATCCTGGAATATGAGCCAAAGAATCGCAAATCCTTGGGTTTTTCTCGGCAGGGCATTTTTTTCGGCACGTGTAACGCACAGTCAATGCACTTCTGATGCGATCCCTGAATCCTATATGAACGCATGCACAAACTTTACCCGACACTTTTCACCATCCAACAAACTTCTAAACTTTGCGCATGCCGTTCGCTTTAATTTAACGGTCGATTTGTTTACCGTGACAAGAAAAAGAGGGACTCACCATCTCCACATCGTTCTCGAGAAGGTCTCTGGCGTTGCTTTTTGGCCGCTGAAATCTCGGCCGAGGGCGGCAAAAGTCCCAACTTTCATTCCTTCATTTGCCACCGCCGAAGACTCAAGATTTGTTACCCCGAATGGTGAGCCGTCAGTTTCGCCAGCATGAACCTGTCGCTTACTGGCGCTGTCCACAAGACGAGAAAAAGGGGGAAATCTCCGAAGCTGCTCGAAAACAAGGAGAAATTCTCCCTTCCTAGACGAAGAAGGGAACAGAATCGGCGAAAACCCGCTCCAGAAACGGACAAGAGACGGAGGAATTATCGGGCCCGAACGACAGGCTCAGGCTCTGTGGGGCAGGAGCTTGGTTGCTGTTCGCTGCGACAGGTTGGTGGGCTAGCAGACGATAAGCGCCTGGCGGTGTTTTCGGAGGGACAAGTGGGCGGAGCTAACGCGCGGTGAGGTTGGGAGAATTTGCAGCCCGAGTCTCGGCACGTTGACCGAGTACACGGTAGTGTGTCATGCCAAGTTTTCGTCTGTCGTCTGGACGATTTTTCGCGTCTCGTGCCCTGAGGCGGGCCACCAGTTTTTGATCGAGGGTTTCGGTTTTATATTATTAGTATTCTGGGCTCGTCTTGTGGGAACTTTTTTTTAGAGGGAGTGACAAACGAACCGATTCAGAGGCCAAGAGTGCGAAACCTTCTCTCCCTATCCCGAGAGTTTGGTTTTGCTCAACTCCCGAAGGACTTTACTGCCTTGGTGAATGAAGAAAGATCCCCCTAATTGGTCAAGGATCATGCTACGCAACCCCATACGTTTGCCTTGGTACCGGTATCCAGCAAGACTTAGGAAACCATTTCCATTAGGATCACCTTCGCTCAAAAATGGAGCAAAACTGAAATTTAAGGGTCTAATGAGTTTAAATTAATTACATTGTCAGGGAAAAGCTTCCAGGTACGGAATGTCGAATCTCTTTGCTCTTAGCGATGTCATATCCATACATGCCAGCAAGAATGGTTTTATTTTGAAATGTCCGGCGTAATCGTGCATGAAGTGGAAGATAATAATCTCCCAAAAGTGGAGGGTCTGTCGTTTCGATCCTAGCTGGACTTTTCTCAAAGGTAGATCATTATAGGCCTATTGTATGTTACTCTAATAAAGGGTTCTTGCCACATTAATATAAGCTCAGCTTGTTGCAATTGTGTGTGTGTTTAATTCAATTTGTGAGCCCATATCCAAAAGATTTCCTCTGTCACATGCGAAGCCGGTTATTAGTCAGTGGACAGTTTGAAGCATGTTGGCATCCCGTTTTAGTGAGTCAAATAATGGACCAAATAACTAATCTAAAAATTCAGTGGGCCTAATCGATAGTTGACTAATCACAGACCCATCTTAGAGCAAACAAGCCTGTGCATGGATCATCAAATTCAGAATAAGGAAATGTTCAGAACATCTGGAAACTTTAGAAATAGAAAGTAACTCAATTCCGTCTTACGTGGTTCCTGCATGTCCTCTATTCAAATTCATTTCCCTGTTCGGGTCTTATGTTGAGGAAAAAGTAAAAAAGAGCCTGGTGTTTTGATCCTAGCAGGAACTTCCTCAAACTTCCTCGAAAAGCTAGGCCCTCAAAATTTCGGGGGATTTTTGCATCACTTCTTTTCAATCCATTACGGCCTCTGCCTGCGAGAAAGGTCATGCTTGTGGTCGAAACCTCATTTTTGGACCGAAAAAGATCGTCCGACGTAAACAATATTTTTATCTAGGATCAAATCTCAATTATTATCCTGTACGTGAACGTGCTTACTTGTTGATAGTGCACTGTGACCGACCGGAAGTTCCGGCAGAGGCTATATATACCTGTCAATGGGTTTGGTATGCCGGTGTAACGATCTCAGACGGGCTCCCGTGCTGAGTTGAGCCGTGACGTCACTGGCTCACCTCAGCACGTTGCAGCAACGTTCTCAGCTGCTCAGCGTGCTCAGATGAGTCAGTGAACCAAGCACGTAAGGGCGCCCTTCATTTGAATTTTGGTTATGATTTTCCACGAACGAACACAGTTTGCTTTTCATTGTATGAAGTCAATCAATGCACCCTTATTACGGGAGAACAACTGTATCATTTCTTCCCCAATGTAAAACTGCAAGTTGTAGGCCTAGGTACTAGGCTCCGTAATGAGCGAGTTGGTAAATAACTACGGGTCAACGAACGTGCCTGAAAGCGCTGCATTGCCAATGGCCGTATCGACTCAGCACGGCCTTCAAAATGGACTACTACCATGCGCACTGCGCATGACGTTTTTATCCATATAATGGTAACGGTCTCATCTGAGCACGGGACCCGGATCAGACCGCTACATCTGACCTACAACCATTAAAAAAGAAGGTTCCATAAATATCGCTTCTTGTTTTAACAACCGTCCGGGGATGTGCCCAGCCCCTATGACAACCCAGACCAGATCTTTCTATACCGATGATATCATCTCTTCAATTTCTCTTTCATTTCCTTTTTTTTCATATCCAAGGGTTAGTTAGTCACCGTTAACCGCGACCGTGTTTGTCTGGTCCAGCCGTGCCCAAGCCACACTGTTTATTTTGTTTTTTATTTTTAATGTCGGGGGATTTCAGTGACCATGACTGTCCGTTGCCATGGAGAAATACCCCCTACTGATACACCTCTGGAGAAACACCCCATAAAGAAAATGCACCAGCTCGTGAAAAAGAACCACAACAGACCGCAAACCACAATTTACCGTGATTGTCGTTAACATACTTTTCTCTTTCAAGATATCGGGAGGCGTAGAAACTGAGCAAAATATCAATATATCCCAATCAATTTGAATCACTTATCATTGATTAATCAATCATTCATTATATCAACCATTCGGGGGCCCTGATGTTTCGATGCTACAGCAGGAAGCAGGACCTTTCTCAAAGGCATTCTGTATTCAATTATCATTTTCGTAACCATAGCCTAGTTATTCATTTAACACCCAACTTTGAATGTATTTTGTCTCTTGGGTATACGTATAAATCAGGAGAATCCTTCAATGACGAGATCGCTTTGCAGCAAGCTTGAAAGAGTGCCTGGTATCGAAGACTAAGAATTTCTGTACGTGAGCTGAGAATTCACGGTTGTGTCATCAATGATTGTAACGTTACTGGTCCGCCCTTTTCACTCACTGCAATACTTGATCATCCTAGTCTGATGTATCCTTCCCATCCACCCCACCCCCCCCCCCCAAAAAAAAAAAAAAAACCAAAACACACCAACAACAACAACAACAACATTGATATACATACACAGAAATAAATATATAATTTGAAAATGGTAAAGGGAATTTTCACTGGGCCGGGACTTGAACAATGCACCTCTGCGTATAATATACCAGTGCTCTTAATCTTATATCATCTGAGCTATCCAGCCCTTAGTTGGATCATATGGTTAGATGGTGGCCTTCCCAATAGTAAACTGATCTTTGCCGGAGTGAAGGCGCCAGTCAGAGGAATTCAACCATTATAAGCCGTGTAATTATGTCAATGATTTAAGAGAGAAATTCCCAGGAATCGTCACCAGTCGTCCTTGGCCCAGTTTCAAACGTTAAACGTTCAGTCAGGTCGGCGTTTCTCCGAAACAACATATCCCAAACCAAAATTCTGCCAACATAGTAGTTTTCATCGCCCGTGTAGCCAAGGAGTTGGGGTTTAAAGCCCCTACACAACATTGGTAAGATCGAAAAACAGAAATGTTCACATATTTACATGAAACTCATACAGTTTGAAGATGGTTATAGTGGAAACCTCTCACTGAAATATTTCTGCCTAAAATGTTGCAATTTGGGAGAAATGAGTAAAAGAAATAGTTTACGTCTCACCGAGATCTAAACTATTTTTCAGAACAGTACGGCGTTGAATGCTGCATTTTCGCGAAACAAATGAAGCGGTTTTCACGATTTTCTCAAGATTCGGTTGGTGGATTGAGCTGACATTTTCACAGGTGTGCTATTTCATGCATATGTTGGATCAGACAACGTATGGATGTTATTCTTTGACCTCGACCAATGTTGTGTAGGGGCTTTAAGACGATAAACCGGAGAAGCACGCCTCTGTCTTAGTGGGAGACGTTCCTGGTAGGAATGAAACGTCATGTCCTTTGATGATGATGCGGTTTGTGTGAAAACCCACGAGTTATATCAAGACGCTTGTACACCGGGTGCCGGTCCATACGAACCCCGCGACCCTTTCGGTTAGTTCCCTGCAGGGCCCGGTAATCAAGTTGACCGTTCGCTGACTTCAACCCCACCGCCTCCAAAAAGAAAACGGGGAAAAAATGGAGAGGAGAGATCTTGTTTTTGCGTGACTTGTGTCACTTGGTAAGCCGGGGAGGTTATGCAAAGTTCGGAGCCAGAGTCGGTGTCGGAAATAAGGCCCCTGTCTATATGAACTGGGCAGACTGCTGTAGAAAGTGGCCGTGTCTGAAAATAATGTGGTGTTATCGTTAAGTAGTAATTTGTATGACTCAAAAGCTGATGAAAATTGCCGGTATATTGGTAAACATTGGTTCGGGTTTGGTGCTTCTTAAGACATTGAGAATAAGGGATTTTAGATTGTTCAATCACATTGGGAAGATATGGAATGGAAGAGTGGAAGACAAAAGGCATCGATGAATACCAGCAACATTATTGGTTTCAGGATATCAATAAACATGTACCAAACTATACATGTACAGTACATTTGTTTTAGGGATGGCACAGATTGCGTCTGTTTTGACGAAAACAACAGGCTTTCGATCGGGACAGACGAGATTCGTATGCTGGCGAAAGCGTCTTGGTACGACCATTAGAGGGTCACGAGACCTGCCCTCGTAGTGCCCTGCGCTTTTCAGCCCCAAAAAGGCGAACACTGGAAGTATGATTGTAACAGGGGACAGCCGCGTTGCCTCATGGTTATTCGAATATCAAAATAACGAAAGTGTCGCCTTCAGCCAAACACATGCGCCGCTGATAATGTTCCAGCGATAAATTGAGCAGACGTCCCAAAGTCGCCGTCCCTCGTGGTTGCGGTGCGAACGTGTTTATATCTCCGTGGTTTATACACACCCGCGAGAATCGTCAGTCGGTCTCGCCGAGCAAAACTCCCAAAATAATTATCAGGAACAAAATGCAGACCGCGAATCCACAACGACCGACCCACGGGATGATAACCATACTCTCGGTGGTATAGAACTATTTCTCCAGCGGAATATTAAACTACAAGTTGGGAATAATCATTTTTTAGAAAAACCTCTTTCTCAAGAGGGAGATAAAAGGTCGCCATATATTGTTTTGATCGGATTTCAGTCGGTCGGATTTCAGGTTCGCTATGTTGGTAACATTCATTAGTTTGACTAACACGGCTGTCTTTACATATCTTCGGCAGCGAATGTATGTACTTTATACTCGTTTGTAGCCGTCTTATGGCTCCGTAGACCTGTTTAATGTGTGTATACCGGTCTGGACTTTAAGAAATGAACACTCTTCAAAACTGTTGAGCAATATCTAACAGTTTTCGCTTACGTCGACCAAAATATCAAGTGTTAAAATGACTGGGTAAACAAAAGCCAGCCACTGTTAGATGGTGGTCAAGATTAATCCCCAACTCGAAACAAGTCTGATGAAACCAGGTCAATTGTCGGGCAAAAGATGTTTACCCGATACCAATGTTTCCAGTAAAGACAGAGCTTGAGTGGGGTCACGTGTCCCATTCACCCCTCCCTCCCCCTTTCTCCTCCTCCCCTTGCCCCTCCTTCCCCTCCTATACTCACCCCCTCATCCTTCTATACTTTCCCCTGCTATTCCTCCTCCTTCCCTATTTCTCCCATCCTCTCCCCCTCCTTCCCACAGCCTATACTCCCCCTATACTCCTCCCCATTCTCTCCCCCTCCTCCTTCCCTCCCTCCTCCTACTTCTCCCATGCTACTCATCCTCCTCCCCTCATCCTCCCATCCTCCTCCCCTCCTCCCCACCCTTCTCTCCCCTCCTTCCCTCCCCTCCCTCCTTCTACTTCCCCTGTTACTCATCCTCCTCCCCTCATCCTCCCATCCTCTTCCCCTCCTTCCCCCACCCTTCTCTCCCCTCCTCCATCCCTCCCCTCCCTCCTCCTACTTCCCATGTTACTCCTCCTCCTCCCCTCCTTCTCCCATCCGCTCTTCCCCTCCTCCCTTAACTCACCCTTCCTCCCCTCCCTCCTTGTACTTCTCCCCTGCTCCTCCTCACCTCCTCCTCCTCCCATCCTCCCCACTCCATCCTCCTCTCCTTCCTCCTCCTCCCCTCCTCATCGTCCACCCTTCCCCTACTCCCTCCCATCCTCCTCCTCCTCACCTCCTTACCTACGGCCAACGTCTGAACATGGTATTACTCTTTCAAATGAGATCGCACTGACCCAGAAACATAACATTATCCTCGAAAAAAAAAAATAGTGCGCGTGTGGACGAACTGATATCACCGTAGCAAAGAGACCAATTTTATTGGAAAGAGATGATAATAATACTGTACATTGTATACACAGAGCTTCGGCGAGCTACTGAAGAAAAAGACCCGGCGACCTCGCCGGTGTAACCCTGTCAGGCGACCGACCAGATGGTATATACCGGCACTGCTCGGCGCTCCCAAAGCTGACCTTACCGTCACCGCCATGAGAAACCCGGCCTGCCGTCTATACTTTATCCGCTTTAACTTGACCGGTGACTGTAAAGAAACACCCGCCATTTCAAATGACCCAGATAACTACTGGGAGAGTGTCCACTCGCGTTTGGGGGATATTCTTTTTTTTTAACCGGGATGGCGATAAAGTTCTAGCAGGGAATTGGGTCGCAAGCCCTCGAGGATATTAGGGCCTTGTCTACACAGTGTGCAGGTCGGTTTGGAAACTGTTTTAACTTGGGCTGCTTTAAGTGTGTCACCCATATTCTCTTACAGTCCGACACGAGTGCATTTGTATTCCAATAACAAGCAGCCGTTGGCCGGTAGTAACTGCTTGAAAAGTAAACAAAAAGTCCAGTGCGGACAGGGCTTTAAGCATTGGACTTTTCTCGGTACAACTTACCGAGACGAAGTGATTTTTCCCCCCATTTTAAGTCCAGTGCGGTCAGCCTGGGACGTGTTCCTCTCAGTTACTTTGCTCGAGTCCAGCGGTTACTACCGTCCGACTGTTGCCCAGGAAAAGTTACCTGCTCACTTTTACCGATCAACTCTGGGGCTGTTGATTAAGGAAGAATATCGCAGCTATTAAAGAGACGGTATTTCCATCAAAGGTTGTAAAGGGCCTGACGGATCCCGATTCCCATAGCAGGACCTTTCTCAAATGCGGAAAACTATACATGCAAGGATCGAAACCTGACGACCTCGATATTGTTTTTGTTTTGCATTCTGGACATTTGAATCTGAGTAGTTTACGCCAGAGAAGGACAGAGGTAGAGGGAGGGAGAGAGAGGAGAGGTCCCGAGAGACAGAGAAAGAGAGGGTGAGATAGAGAGAGAGGGGAAGAGGCAGACATACGAAGAGATGGAGAGGGAAGGACGAAGATAGAGTGAGAGAGACAGGGTAATAGATAGAGAGGGGATGGTTATACTTATAGCACGGGTTAGTGTCTTTAGTGAGAAACGGAGAGAGATGGAGGAAGCTATGTATGCACATCTTCCGAGTAAAACGACCTCTCAAATATCCTCTGCACCCCGGGAAAACATCGGAGTCCCTCGACCAGTTCTCAAGCTCGTTCGAAGTCCGAACCCACATCTATGTCTGGGGCGCCTCGCGCGCCGCTATCTATAACCCAGGCAGGCCGGGTGCTTTCGTGACGGGACCAGTCAACGACTGCGCAGACCCGAGGGAAGCTTACTCGCAGCCGACTGAGACAAATCACATCGTTTGGGGGTCCGCAGTCCACACCACTATTACAAACTGGAATCAAAACAGAGGTAGGTGCGCGCAGATGCGACCCTATATGCGTGCCACTGCGTAACCACACTGGAACTTCAACTAGGCCGCTGGGAATATCCGAGTTCGAGCCTAATGACGTCACGGGCACCGTGCCAACTGTGAAAGTAAGGCATGCACGCGGTATATAGGCGCGCTTTGGACGTTATAGCAAAGGGCAAGGACATTGGGATAAATAACCATGTCTGCAATGTCTTGCCTGTGGACGAATCAAGTCTGTCTCAAAGAACATTTCTGGAAAAAGGGCAAGCAGTCCGCTGCCGAAACGTCACTATACCGAAATCCGGTCAGCCCCCGAACAACGATATTATCTTCTTTCAATGAAGAATGGCCAAGAAAACTTTGACTGGACTGGGACTTGAACCCGAGGCCTCTGGTTTTGCGTCCCAGCACTCCTACCATCTGAGCCATCCAGCCCTTAGATGGCTAGATGGTGGCCTTTCCAAATAGTCAACTATAGTCTATGCCGGGGTGGGGGCGCCAGTCTGAAGCGTTTAACCAGTAATTGCAATAATTATACGTGTATATATCTCCAGGGATCATGCCCCCCCTCCCATTTTCATTCAGATGCAAACAACAAAACCCGACTACAGTCCGAGGATCACACAAAGTGGATGCAGCTTTTTTCAATCCAAGCCAAACAATAGAAGGAAATACTGACTGGGAAAACAATTTTTTTTAAATGGCAAAGAAAACCTTTTTTAGACCGGGAGTCCGGGACTTAACCCTTGACCTCTGGATTAACGTACCAAAGGTCTACCTGAACTATCCAAGCATAGTCACAACGAAGAACAACTTATTTTCTAGTAGCATTTCTGAATATACTAGAGAATATAGCCTATGGCGTCATTATTTTGTTTCCTCGTTTCGCTTTCTTCCTCTTCTTCTTGAAAGTTCTCTGTTTGGGTATAACCTATCGTGATCGTGTCAGGGACAGACGGTAAGGAGAGGGGCGTGTCCTCTCCCCGCCTCCTGTTGTACCAGCCTCCTCCAGACACCGATGGAAATGTAGCATCCTGCAGTAAGTATCATTACCTATGCCCTGACCCGACCATCCCACCCATCTCCAACCCACAAACCCCATCCATTATCTATATTGTCCTGATCTGGAAAAGGAGTTACTGGGTACCTTGGAAAAGGGTCGGAACAACACCCTTGTCCATGAACTTCGAATGTGTCTGGTTTTAGATTTAAGTAACACCCCAAAATGTATAGCACACTGCTTACTGACTTGAGGGACAACGTATCTTCTTTCAATGAAGAATGGCAAAGAAAACATTGACTGAACCTGAGACCTGTGGTTTTGTGTCCAAGCGCTCTTACCATTTGAGATATCCAGCACTTAGATGGTGACCTTCCCAAATAGTCAAATCATCCATGCCAGGGTGTGGGAGGCAGTAAGAATCATACATTTTACCATTAGTTGCAGTATAATTATTCCCAGGGATCGCGTCCCCGTTTGCATTCAGATACAAACAACCAATTGTTGTAAATCTGATGACTACAGCAATTCAGGAAACACAAAAAGTACACAATGCAGCTTTTTAAATTTAAATTAAACAATAAGGAAAAACTAACTGGGACATTTTGAACAAATTTGAAAAAGGCCAAAGAAAACTTGACTGCATCGGGACTTGAACCCGTGACCACAAGCTGGCCGAAGGTACCAACGCTCTACCTTTGCAATCCAAATACAGTCACCACGAACTATATACCAACTTTTTTTATAGTAGCATTTCTGTATGTTTGCGAGAATGGACGTCATTTGATTCTTCTTTTCGTTTTCTTCCTAGTTCTCTTTATTTGTAAACCTCTCGGGATCGTTTCGGGGACAGACGATAAGGAGATTGGCGTGTCCCCTCCCCGCCCCCTGTTGTACCAGCCTCCACCAGACACCGATGGAAATGTAGCATCCTGCAGTGGGTATCATCACGTACCCTGACCCGACCATCCCACCCGACCATCTCCAACCCACAAACCCCTCCAATATCTGTCCTGATCGAAAAAAAGTAGTTACTGTACCTTAGAAAGGGGTCAGAACAACACCCATCCATGAACTTCGAATGTGTCAGGTTTTAAAGTAACACCCCGAATGTAGCAATTTGCTTATTGACTTGAGGGACAACGTATATCTTCTTTCAAAGAAGATTGGCAAAAAAAAAACATTGACTGGACCGAGACTTGAACCAGAGACATGTGGTTTTGCGTTCCAGCTCTCTGCTTACTAACGTTAATTACGGAAATCCAAATTTCACAAAATGTAGAGGGCCTAACGTATCGATCCTTGCAGGACCTTATAGACTGCAGTGGGAAGAACGCATGAGCAGTGGGAAAAATGCATGAGCTTTCATTGCAGCAAACATTCATTAGATGTCAAAAAAAAGATGGAAGATAATCTAATAAATCTTAATCTAATAAGTATGATTTTGAGCGCCAGGAAGCTATACGGTCCCAGCAGGAGTTTTCTCAAATGGCAGAAAGACTGGGGCAACGGAGAGCGTAGCCCTCCACCCGCTAAACACCATTTACCGCAATGTCAACGAACATTTCAAAGTGTTCCAGAATCCGAGGATTTGCTTCGGATCATCACCAAAAAAGAGTCACCTCGAGCCAGTGAGAATACTGACATACTGTAATCGTTTTCTGAACAATACGGTTGTAACTTTTTGAGTTATTTTACTAACAGACAGATAAGCAAATAAACAAATGCCGGCAGCAACATACAATGGCGGAGGTAATAAAAGGTAGGCAGAGGATGCAGTATAGGATGCGGATGCCCGAGAATTAAACGACAAATTAAAGTAAGTGTTGCAAACTGTTGGCTGGCTAGCTCGAAAAACCTGAGATATACAAATCTTCACGATATTGTTACATGGACTGAATTTTGTAAGGGGAAGATAATGGTTTCTAAGCAAGATTATTAAATGGCGTTGACACTTTATAAATCGTTAATTCATAAAATCTTTGGCGGAAAAGGGTCCAACCTCAATCTGTGATCGATGATTTTTCTCGAAGAAGTTTAAAAAGCTAGACTTCTGACTCATGTGGTTTCTTCCAGTAACTTGAGCTTGACAAAAGGGCGGACTATACTTCAGGGGCACCACCCCGCCCCACCCCCACACTTTCGTCTCTGTAAACGTGAAACGTCTCACCGTGTAGACTGCGGTAAGACACGGAAATACGACTGGACATTAGGTTGTGTAAGTCATTACAATGCCGTTATGCTCCTGTCCTTACGCGTATATGGGACAGCAGTGGGGGAAACGCCACTACCCCTTTTTTTTTAAACCTACGAACTGAAACGTTGAAGGGTCTTGTCTGCGTGATCAGAATCAGACAGGTTACCCTTTGATATCCTGCCTGAGGTGCCAACCCAAACCAGACGGCAAGACTGGCGAAGATGGTGCGGGGGGTAGGGCGGATTAAGGTACATTACCAACGCCTCTACTTCTTCGAAACTTTAATCCAGGCAATGACAAACATCGGTGGCGACCTTGAAGCAAGTGAGCGAGGAATTTCTTGTTTTTTCAAAATACTAAAGATTCGTGACAAATCTCCCAAGTTGACCATGCATCTGGCTGGAAAAGAAAACTACCCACGCAGGCGGCTCGGCTTATAAACTGTCCAATAAAAATGCGAATGAAAACCCGCCTGACTGAAACTGAAACACCTTGCCGCTTTCTATTAATAATATACGGGCAGCGTCTCGCCTTACAAACACAGGGCCGCGAAGGAGGCGCATTCTTTGGGGCTGGGGGTTTGTGTTTTATTCCGCCGCGTGCGTGGAGGAAGTGGACCTAAATCCAAATACCTTGTGACACCAGAACCCGTTTGCCCTTGTCTGGTGGCCGGTATGGCAGTAGCAAGTCAGTCAAGGCACTGTTTACATTGTTTAGTTTCGGATGTGGGTTTGTCTGAGCGACTGATCTGTCGGTAATCCGTCGCTAATAGTCGAGCCATAAAACCGTCTGGATACACAATATTAATTGTCTTCCAGTCTAACGCAAGGGCAGGGTGCGATGGGTTCAATACGGGTGATTCTTGTTGTTGTTTGTTTTACAATCTGCCCATCATCTGGGCACGCACGTACACACAACTATAATAAACTGTCTCGATTGACTTCTTCTCGTCACAAACAGGAGGGACGTTCTCAACGAAGAGCTTTCTCGAAGCCACGTCATGGGCCGGGACTCATGCTCGGGCTAAGGCTTCGTGTCACATATTCAACCATTGCGCAAATACATACGGGTGGATTGGGAGGGCCAGACCTTGCAGTCCTAGAGCAGGATCTTTCTAGAAGAGTAAATACAGGTTGAGTTGTGATCTGTTCTTCGTTGAGACCTAGTCTCTGGTTTTGTGTAAGCCATGGTGTAAGTAAAAGAAAAGAAACTTTCCCTGTTATAGCGGGAATTGAACCACCCGAGACACAAGGTTTATGGTTTGACGTACTGCCTCTTCAACCATCCACTGCATCCAGCCCTTACTGTAGGTCGTGGCCTCCCCAATTTTGTTAACATTTGGTGCCAGGGCGAGGTCCTGCAAAGATCAGCACGTTACTACTGTAAGTTAGGGCCTCCAACTTGTGCCGGGTTGGTCACCAGGTGTTTGTTACATCGATGACTTAAATTGAAAGCCAAAACAAAAACCAACCCAAATTGCTGCAGTCAGGTTGACAACAATTGGTTGTTTGCATGCATGTCTGTTGCATGTGAATGATTGAAAGCGAGGGCGTGATCCACGGAGACAGACATACGGCACATTTTGCGATGGCCGCCATTTAAGGGCTGGATAGCTCAGATGGTAAGAGCGCTGGAACGCAAAACCAGAGGTCTCGGGTCCAAGTCTTGGTCCAGTCAATGCTGTCTTTGCTATTCTTCGCTGAAGTCAGTAAGCAGTGTGCTACATTTGGGGTGTTACTTTAAAATCAGACACATTCGGACAAGTTCATAGACAAGGGTGTTGATCTGACCCTTTTCCAAGGTAACCACTAGGCCTAACTCCCTTTTTTCTTTCACGACAATAATTTATAGGTGTCGAGTTCAACTCCCGGTCCAGTCAAAGCTTTTTTTGCCATTTTTCAAAATTGATTTTCAAGTTCCCAGTCAGTTTGACTAAAACAAACGATGAGCAAAAATACACCCCTCCTTCTAAAAAACAAACAAACAAAAACAAGAAAATTGCGACATGGAGGGACAAAGCAGGGCCGGGATGAGAAGGGCAATATCATCTCAGAGTGCATTCTCGACAAGTCGACCGATCGGACAAGTCATTGTTGGCTGGAGTGAAGAAAAAAAACACCGACAAGGTGTTTCACGGTCCCCAGATTATCAGTCTGTGACTTCCCGTGTCTGGTATAAGAGCGTCAGCTGGCAGCAGGCCGCTTCCTGTCTGCCGCTGATATACAGTGTGTGGTGGGGCGCGTGTGGGTACGGTGCGCGTGTGGGTGTGTACCAGCCGAACAAGACTTTGTCTGGGCATTCGACCCCCCCCCCCTCCTCCCCTCCTCCCGTCCCTCCCCCCGTCCCCCGGCCGCCTCCCCTCCCATCCCCCTCTGACTTGTTCGAGACATCATCTCTTCCCCGTGATTTTTGGAAGGCGGTGACGCAATTTTAGCCGCCCTTGTAAAAATGAAAAAGAGAAAAAGATCCTAGGTCATGTCTGGGAGAGGGGGTGGGTGGGGGTCGATACCTCCAATCTACCCCACACCATCCGAATCCGCCCCCTTCCTCACCCCCCCCCCCTTCATGTGTCATTGCCCTGCTTTACACTTCATTAATACACTCATTTAATTCTTGAACTTAAGGTGATATACAAAAAATGTTGCAAACTGCTTACTGACGAAAATTACCAAATTATAAATCTTAATATTTAGTGGACCTGACGTTTCGATCCTAGCAGGACCTCTCTCAAAGGCAGGACCTTTCTCAAAGGCAGGACCTTTCTCAAAACCTTTCTCTGCCTTTGAGAAAGGTCCTGCTAGGATCGAAACGTCAGGCCCACTAAATTTTAAAATTCTTGAACTTCTTTGCCGTTGAGAAAGGTCCTGCTAGATTCGAAACGTCAGGCCCTCTGACTTTTCAAATTCTTTAATTGGAGTAATTTACCAAAATGTTGCAAACTGCTTACTGACTAAATTTACCAAAATGCAAATCTCAAAATGTATTAGTGGGCCCGACGTTTCGATCCAAGCGGGACCTTTCTCAAAGGCAGCAGAGTGACAAAGACAAAACAGATACATGGAGGAAGGGGTATAGAGAGTGAAAAGGACATGGTTGACAAACAAAGGACAAAGAAGAAAGCCAGTAGTAGTAGGGTGAGATCAAAGGAAAGGACAGGGAGTAGGGTGGGAATTAGTGAGAAGAGGGGAAGATCAAAGAGAGAAGTGTGGAGGAGTAAACACAAAAGACGGATTATCAGTAAACATGCAAATTCTTTAATTGGAATCAACACGATGTTTTGTCCAAGGGCCGTACTGTGAAACAAATCCTTGTAGTTAATCTCGTAAGATGGCCCTTCATGCAGTTACCTTTAAACTCCATGCAGTCCAATATACACAAGAAAACATAAATGAAAGACACCTAAAGATAAAGTAGACAAATACATAAGATATGTCTGAATTCAACTTATACACAAATCTTAAAGTGATATACAAAAATGTTACAAACTGCTTACTGACTAAAATTACCAAAATGCAATTTCAAAATTTAGTGGGCCTTACGTTTCGATCCTAGCAGGACCTTTCTCAAAGGCAGAGTGAAAGGTTCTGCTAGGATCAAAACGTCAGGCCCACTAAATTTTGAAATCTTAAAGTGATATACAAAAAAATGTTGCAAACTGTTATTACTTGACTACCAAAATGCAAATCTCAAAATTTAGTGGGCCTGACGTTCCGATCCTAGCTGGACCTTTCCATAAGGCAGAGTGATGATAGATATACCCAACATATGCCTATCTTGGTCTGATGTCTCGATACTTATTACACCCTTTTCAGAGGTTGAATGAAAATTCAAAAAAGTCTCGATAGGGTCGATCCACGGGGCATTCTACACATCAGATAATATAGAGGAATCTTCGCGAGAAAATGATAAATGTAGGCCCTATAGTCATAACTATGATTACGAGAAGGCCAACTCAAATCTTGACCTGATAATTCATACGTATGATATGATGTTTGCGTGGAGGGGAATGTAAAATTCAATGACGGCTTGCCCTATATACTTGACGCAATGAACAGTGAGTGCTCAGTGCTCATTCCGGTTGCCTGCTGAAAGAAAATCAGGCAGCCCGGGCGGGATTCGAACTCACGACTCCTGCTTTGACCACCGAGCTAGTCGATCGAGGACGTGTGGTAGATCCGAATATGAATAGCGGCGGGTATACCGCGTTGCATTATAGATATGATGACCTTTGAGAAAGGTCCTGCTAGGATCGAAACGTCAGGCCCACTAAATTTGCATTTTGGTAATTTTAGTCAGTAAGCAGTTTGCAACATTTCTATTCATCACTTTAAGATAATGAACTTTACAGAATTTTAATACCCCTTTTAGCTAGCAATCGGGCAAAGCACCGATCACTCAGTGCTTATTACGTCGAGTAGTATTGAGTAATTCATTGCATTACTCAATATCATGATGTACATGTACATGTATGTACATGTATAGGTACATGATGTACATGTATAGGTACATGATGTACATGTATAGGTACACATGTACAGGTACTTCAAAATATTCAAGACTTTTTAATGAAGCAGTTAACGCTTTGGAAGCCCATTCTAAACTCAGGTACGAACGGAGGGCTATAGCTTACACGTATTCAGAACGCTACACACTTAAAATTATTTTATTGCAGACAAAGTTATGCGGTTCCAGTCGTATACAGCAGTTACAGTATGACTCAGATACGTACGTTATAAAAACAGTTCACACAAAGAAAGAAAAAGTAGGGCTACAAACATTTACAAGACTGTCTGTGCTCTACATCAGAATGCTATTTTAATGCGTGCATAATTAGCCACGGCGAGGGTCACCGGCGGTCGTCCTGTCTCGTGTGATCGAGGTTTTAAATTCTCCCAACTTGCCCGTCTTAACTTTTCTTCAAATCACCAGGCGGGTTTCGGTGCGGCCCATTCATTAATATGCAAGTTTGCCTCAGCACGAAGGCGCGTGAGCTGCATTTTCAAATCCTTGCGCGTAGATGATATAGTGCCGTGGAATAAAGTAAATTAATTGGCGATTTTGTAATTAATTAGGTGTATTCGTGCCAAGGTGACAGTGATTGGTGCATACTTTGTGAAATTTGAGCGACGATTTCGCTGAGAGTTGGGCGTTGTGCGTGATTAACATTCAAGAAAATAGTTCCAGACGAGATTGCTGCGCGTAGCTGGTGAGTTAACTGTGATTCGGCTCAAGTGCCCGATTTTTCAGGTTTGCACCTGCTACTTTGGTAGGTTCGTTTGCACGGTCAGAATGGCTCGCACAGGCTGAGATTTCTTCCCTGAAATCCGGCTGCAATCTCCCCTCCAACACCGCCCGAGACGGGAGAAGGACTCATTCTCCGTGTCGGCGAAGACGAACTGTTCGTAGCTCGTGTCTAAATTATTTGTTTTCGTAATTGTTAATAAAAAGCAAGATGAAGTATCGGGAAGTTATTGAGCGGCATGTCCTCGTGTGCTCCCTTCTTGTGCTGCTCGCCTGGGCGCAGTGGACGAATGCGGTAAGTTAAAAACATTCATTTTTTTATCGCATTGATCCGCCAAACGTTTCTACCCGATCAATCCCAAATCTATTAGGACAGAACAAAACCTACCGCTACCCTTCTTCTTCGGTTGAAGTCTCCAAATCTGGAGAGAAATAAATGAATGTTAAGAAACTGAGTAGTAAAGTGGTTGTTATGTGAAAATGGCTGCTTCGGTTTCATGGGGCGAGTCCCGTGTAAAAAAAAAGGGAAGTTTTTGAGACGGTCCCTGAATTCTCGGGTGCGGGGAGTTTGCGGTGAACTTGCCGTCAACTCATAGGAATTGTTTCACGCCCGGATTAAACTCTTTGTGTGTAATAACTCATCGGTGTTGTGCCTCGGCTTGACTTCAGAGGCCCCTGCACGCCCTTACACAAAGGCAAGGTAAACATTCATTGTTGGCCAATTAAACTTGTAGCTTTTTCTCTGCCACTTGAGTTTGTTAAAGGGAGTTTTATGACCGTCTGACATAAACTGCGACATGCATGCGGCGCGGCTGGCTTATTTAGATCTCCTTGGAACCATTACTTATAATGGGCTTTAATGAACTTTGTTTAATTTTGGTTTAATCACCACATTTCAAGGATTATCACCTGATTTCAAGGAGTATATTCCTTGCAAATTGCAATAATGTAAGGAAGTATGATTGCTAGTAATGGTTGATAACCCTCAGGATAAATGTTGGAATTTCAACAATTTTTTTTTTTTTATTGTTAGGATTTTTTCAAAACACATTGATTGAACAACGAAACATTTTGAATGTTTTCAGATTGGTTACAGCATGGTTACACAGCGATTTAACTTATCAGAAACAATCAGCCCAAAAAATATAGAAGCTAGATTATAGAAGCTTTGATTCTATGATTGATAATGATAGTTATTGATATTTGTTTTAATCATTATCATCATTTTATCTTTATCATCATCTTAATAAGATTTATTTTCAATTGAATGTTGTCATCTTCTATCATTGCTGCCAGTACTATATATTGTCATTAACGAAAGAAAGTTAGTTGAGTTTGTGATATCATGGATCAAAAAGGGGTGGAATGTTAGTTAACACACACAGGAGAGTGAGAAGTGGAAATTTATGGTCTGAGAGATCAATATTTCAAATTAACCTTGTAACACACTGCTGTGTGGGTGTCAGGAGGCCTTAGGGAGCTGAGGGGTTGAAAAAGTCAAACTGTGAATAAGGTTTGCTAGATTTCTTTTCTGGGGTGGTGGTGATGTGGGTGGGGCATGGGGTTAGGAGTAGGCGGGTGCAGAGGTCACACAAGTTACATGTGGGGAAATGTGGGATTGGCCTGCCCCCCACCCCTACTATCAGAAACCACTTAGGTGTACAGCCTCCCCTCTTTCCATTCATAGGCTGAATTCCTTTCTTTCCCCCCCCCTCATTTGTGTCCATGCCAAGACTTATTCCCTCCCTCCCCCCATTCTGCCAAATCTGACCCCAATTCAAGGCCCTTGAGAAGTCAATCCCACCCCCTCCCTTTCCTCCCCTCCTCCTTCCGAAAAAATAAACAATACCATATGGGGACCCCACAGTGGGCCACTTGTTTATTACAAATACATGTATAAAGTCTGATGTCATCCATTGCTTAATGAGAACGGAATGTTAGGATTTTAGAAAGTTCACCCAAAAAGGTGAACTCTAATTTTGAAGAAGAAAAAAAAAAGAGTAAGGTCCTGCTAGGATCCGCCCTCTGTTTTTTTTTTTTCAAACTGAGGATTGCAAAAAATATAATCCATCACCTGCAATATGAAGACAACAAAAATGGTGTTCATTTACACCCCTAGTTTAGCTGGATTTGTTTCAATGGCATAGTTGAGACATGGTTGAGAGAGTCTGACTGTGGAACTGGTGGAAGCGTTTCTGGCACTGACAATTTCTGGGGTGTTAGGGGCGGGCCACTTAGGGCTCTCTAGGACTAGGAGGGATGTGGGACGAAATTTATATTTTACTAGCGGTCTTGTGGAGAGGGGCATGGTGGCGCTCCTCTGGGCAAACTGAGGGACCTGGTTCTGCAGCGGTGGGGCCGGGGAACGGCTGCGGGTTTCTCAGGGGTGTCTGTCACTCTCTGACTGTGCCCGAAATTGCGACAAAATTAATCTCAATTAGGTTCTGAGGGGAGGGGGGAAGGTAGAGTCTAGAGACCAGAGAGAGAGAGAGAAATAAGTGGCTCAGCTGCAAGAGGGGGTGGTTTTCAGCAGTGTGGAGGGGCAGGGCAATCTTGACTTCTATGCAGGTGTGACTTTGGACTTTTGGGACCTATTACTTGGCCTTCAACTCTGGGCTTTGGGTGTGAACAGAAGGAACTGCCACCATACATTCCCCAAGGGCTGATGGAATTTTGTACCCTGATAAATTCTGGAGGGCATGGTGTTTTTATCTAGAAGCAGGAAGGTAGAAGGACGAGGACAGAAGTCGCAAAACCAGTTTGGACTGGGACAGGGGATACCAAGTCCAATATACAATAAGACATATAGGTCACAAAGGGGACAAAGGAGGAAAGCTGGTAAACTATGTGAAGTTACTAATGCATGGAACAAGAATACCTGAAATTGTACTTGTAGCGCTTTTGCACCCAGAATTTCCACCAAAACAGCCATGATTTCTAAATCTAGTCAAGACAGACAGAATGACAGGGGTATGACTCATAGTGTGAATGCAATGATATCAACTTCAAGGCTCAGTAAAAAAATCATTTTGAAGTTGAGAAAGTAAACCAAATTTCAGAAAAGGAGAACTGCAAATAAAGCTAATGAACTTGGAACTTGCCCATGCAACAGATATTCACTCAAAAACTGCAGAGAAAGAAAAAAAAAGGACATTTACATTTATAGGCCTATAGTCTATACAGGATATTCCTGTCCCTTTGTTTGGCTAGGAATGTCTAGACATGTATTATCGTTCGTCTGTATCGGATTTACGTTAAAGTCTTCTCTTTTTCAAATTGTCTGGAGTGATTGTGTGAGACTGGGTTCAGTGGGTTGCCTGGCAGATTTCATTTCCTGCCGTTGATAGCTGCTGGTGGAGTGCGACATATTTTTTTTTTAGTTGGTGCTGAGAGTTGAAGGTTGTGGGAACTTGAATGCACTGTCTGAGTACTTTCTGCTTCGTTCAATGATAGCTTGGAAAAGTATGGGGAGAAGAAAAAGACGGTTCCAATTGAGATATTCAGGAGGTGTTTTATGCTAAAGTATCACTGGCTTGGTCTTAAACATCAGCTCAGTGTTGGTCATTTTTTTTTACCTAATCCAGTATAGTAAATTTCAATCACAAGTTAAAATGGCTTTAGTCTGTTTGCATGAGGGAGAACTACCGGTACTTTTGTTGTTGTAGTTTCTTAAAACTGAAAGGACCTAGGTCTGTGTCTAAAGATTTAAAGGCAAAGGATAGCAACAACCTTTGTAACACACATATTATAATGTTCAATGTGTTGGCAAAACCAGAAACACTCTTCCATAGGTCAACAAGTAAAAGCAGTAAATTGGATAGCCCTATTGGTTGTCTCTTCAATCTCCCAATCAATTTAGGACAAGGAGTGTACTACACATGTACTGGCATAGAATCATTGGGTCACCAATGATGCTGCCTGTCTTAGAATCTTGAAATATGGCTTTTTATTGGCCTGTTTGAATGAAGATGTTGAGAGAAGCGATGAAGGGGAAAGATTGATAGGGTCAAGTTTGGTTAGAAGGGATTATTTGTATGTTTTACTAGCGGGCCAGGGGCACAGTAAGTGGGTTGGCAAGAGCAAAAGTGCAGTGCTCTCCCACCACCCCTCAATCTTCAATCGAAGGGGTCAGGATGTTTCCTTGACATTAGTACAAGATGTCAGCAACAGTTGGGAGTGATTAGGATGTCAGGAATCCAGTGAGTGAATGGTGCCCAGATTTTTTTTTCAAGATTTTCAAGTGGATGAGTCTAGCACTAGCAGACTGGGGGATGTAGTGGGATAAGTGTGTGCGTGCAGACAAATCTCGTCTCTGCTTTAAATCACAACTGTGAGGGCATGCACTGTAGTGTTGAAGTGTTGAGCTGGCACCTGTACTGGTATCACTATCAACAGAAGACTCCAGGTTGTACATGTAGTCATGTACATTACTACTCTCAAGTGTGCTCATTCCTCTCAACCGATAACCTTGGTAGTCACCCCCAACCCCCCCCCCCTTTCTTCAGGGCACTTGCTAGTTGCTACACCAGAGAGCACCTGTCGGTGCGCTTGTAAGCATTTGTCCGTTGTCATGGCAATGACCATTGGTGTGAATGTAAAGTATAGAATGTTGCTCACCAAACACATTGGAAGCTCAGTGGCTACAACGCCCCCTCCCCCATACATACAGTACTGCAATTTTTCATGAAGAAAGGTGCAGTCACTGTTTTGGGTAGGGAAAAGGCTTTAGATTGGTTTTTGAAGAATTGTTTCTGTTTTAGAATGAATCATACATCCACAGGTTCTCTATTCAGTTTCTGATCATATCATGCTTGCTCGATGTACATTGTACATGTACTAATTAATAGGCCTATAAGAGATACACACAAATGACTTAATGATCAAAGCATCAAAGTGAGTTAGTGCTTTGCATCATGTTTGTATTGTCTATACTGTACATGTTGGAGACCATCTTCTCTATTCTAATTAACCTCTTCGTTTTTCCTTCTTTTTGTTCTCTGCAGGCCTGCGTAGGATGCACAAAAGACAAATGCATATGCAATGGAACCAGAGGCGAGAAGGTATGTGCATAGGTCTGATAGCGCATCATATTTGAACAGAACTTTACTTGAGGACTCAAATCCTTGCAGATGTATTTTCATTGCCAGCTCAAAAAAAACCACCCAAATGGGATACATGTATTGTGCAAAGCAAGCAAAAGTCAAATGCGACCAAGATTGTATTAAAAATTGGGCTGACTTTCCTATCTTCACAAATGAAGAATTTTGTTTTGATGCTTGGCTGTGTCTGTGGTTCACACCGGTTGGCAAAGGGAATTAACAGTCACAGCAAAGCTGATTACTTTTGCATTATGCGTGCAAAAGTCTGTACAGGGGATCAATGAGTCAAACAGATAAGGGAATCTGGAAGTTCAAAGGCCATGAGAGGAACTCACAACTCAAGAGTGGCTCTGCTCTTATCTTCTTAACATTTATCAGGGAGCTATTTTTTCTTCTGGTCAGCAGCCTCTGAAGTCTGGGCTCAGTGAGCTGGGGTGGATTTCACAAAGCCGTATATAAATCAGAACTAACGATGAATAATGCATTGCAAGTTGCAATAGGTCATTATGGTTTCTATGAATCTCATTGTCTTGTGATTGGTTAAAATTCACAATGATATTGATGAAGTCAATTTAGTCAACCACAGGAAGATGTTAGTGGTGCAGTCAGCCTCACAGAAGTTCAGTCCAGTGCCTGTCAATTTAATTGCCAGCTTTCTTCAAGATAAGTTTTTCTATGAAAACAATGTTCAAACAAATAAGGGAATGGAAAACCGACTGGGAACTTAAAAGCAATTTGTTACAATTTAGCAAAGACAATTTGACTGAATCAGGGACTTGAATTCGAGACCTCTAACTTAACAGTGACTCGGCACTCAGCAGTTAGCCCAGTGACTAGTGACCCTATGACATATTTGATGAATATTTTGGGGCGGTTTTCATCTGAGAAACCAAACTCAAATTCTTTATCCAGATGCCTTGAAGAACATGCTTCTCAAAATATCGATGTGTACTCAAAGGGCTATTATATGAAAACCATTGACAGCGGGCAAAAATATATCAAAAGTTAAGAAGCTTTTATGATTCAGTGACACCTAACTCACGGCCCTTAAGAAATTCCTTCTTGAATAAAAAAAAATCCATATGGTACATGTAGTTTCCCTCCCTATGACCCTTGCATGTACCTATTACTCTTGGTCTGTTGCCTTATCTGGCAATAGTTCATCTCTGAATGGGCAACACCTGGGTACCATAGGGAAGATGTAAGAAGTTAGAACCCATAGCAAACTGTGCACATCTGTTTGTGGTTGGGAAGAGGCTGGCCATCTTCCTGTCTAGATGCGCTCCCGCTATAGATTGTGACTGTGAGAACTAATGTTTCAGAGTCGGGGTACCGGTAGTCTGCCATTTTTCCTGCCCATTTAAAACTAACCTGCTGGGTCCAGTTTGTTGCTCTTGGTCCAAAGATGTTCCTGAATGGGGTGTTTTGTTTGATGTTTAGCAGCAGTTGCTCTTCCCACATCCTGGAAGAAAACCTATGACACAAAATAAATGATTCAAGACTTGGTTTGTTTTTAGCAAGAGCTCTGGGTCCCATTAGCGGTTAGATAACAGCTTTGGTCCACCAGAAATGTTGTGGTCAGTGGCACTGCCAGCCAACTGATGTTTACAATGACCGCCCACTCCTAGACTACCAAAGTAT
The DNA here is from genome assembly GCA_949987565.1 of Luidia sarsii. Lineage (NCBI taxonomy): Eukaryota > Metazoa > Echinodermata > Asteroidea > Paxillosida > Luidiidae > Luidia > Luidia sarsii. The sequence continues at coordinate 2,486,455 of OX465116.1, forward strand.
CCACCAGATCGGGCTAACTGGACATTTTTTTACTACCGGGTAGATGGAAGGCTTGCTGCCTGAAAAGGATAGCTGCTGTTGGAGTGTGTTTGAATTATGAATTAAAGTGATATACCAAAATGTTGCACACTGCTTACTGACTAAAATTACCAAAATGCAAATCTCAACATTTAGTGGGCGTGACATTTCGATCCTAGCAGGACCTTTCTCAAAGGAGCTTTCTCTGCCTTTGAAAAAAAGGTCCTGCTAGGATCGAAACGTCAGGCCCACTAAATTTTGAGAATTATGAATTACTTAATAAATTAGCACGAATTTCTTTGTAAATTTAATATGAAAGACGACCAAGCAACAATTTGATCTTAGCAGGACCTTTCTCTGTGTCTCATTCTCACTATGATAAAACCTTATGGGATTAAAATGGTAGTCCTCCTACTGTAAAAAAACCCCTGAATTTTCTATACTTTGTTAAGTCAACTTGCAGTTTGCAAATGTTTGCAACATAATTGTGAAATTTGAAAAATAGCAAAGTAAACTTAGTTAACTGAACCAGGTTTTTGAAGCAAGACTTCTTACCAAAATCTGGACCCAGCCTTCCAAAAAGATTAAATAAATTTGCCGAGATGTTTGTCAGTCAGAGGCATTAACTGCAGTATATCTTCAGGGATCACACTCCCATTTTCATTCACTGTAAACAGCAAGTCGCTGTAAACTTGGTACAGCAGTAATGTAAATATAACATAACATTTATAAGGCACTTAATATGGCTGTTTCTAAGCGCGCCAATGTCTGTCAACAAAATACAAAATCAGAACATGGGTAAATACCAACAAAAGAGGTCGAACGTACAAGGAATAAAAATCATTGTGTTTTCAAAGAAGGAAAAACAGGGAAACAAACAAAAATCCTAGTCAGCTTTACTTTTCTTCATCTGTTTGAAAATACTAGGTGGAGTGACCGAATTGTGACAAATACGTGCTTGTTTTTTGTTTATGTTTGCCAGGGTGACAGAGGATACACAGGTCTTCCAGGACATGTGGGACAGCCAGGCTACCCAGGCCCTGAGGGTCCCATTGGTTACAAGGGAAGCGAGGTAAGTCCCAATCACCTTGCCTAACAGAAACGGTGGACCTGAGGCCTCGATCCTAGCAGGACCTTCCTGAGGTGTTGATCCTAGCAGGACCTTCCTGAGGCGTTGATCCTAGCAGGACCTTCCTGAGGCCTGGATCCTAGCAGGACCTTCCTGAGGTGTTGATCCTAGCAGGACCTTCCTGAGGCGTTGATCCTAGCAGGACCTTCCTGAGGCGTTGATCCTAGCAGGACCTTCCTGAGGCGTTGATCCTAGCAGGACCTTCCTGAGGCGTTGATCCTAGCAGGACCTTCCTGAGGCGTTGATCCTAGCAGGACCTTCCTGAGGCGTTGATCCTAGCAGGACCTTCCTGAGGTGTTGATCCTAGCAGGACCTTCCTGAGGTGTTGATCCAAGCAGGACCTTCCTGAGGCGTTGATCCTAGCAGGACCTTCCTCCGGGGCAGAAAGTCTCCAAGGCAGAAAGTCTCCAAGGGAGGTCCCGCTAGATTTAAAGTCTCGAGGGTGTTGATTTCACAGAGCCTTACAATAATCCCAACTCCAATCACAGTGGTTTCTGTGTATATGGTGTCTGTGCATCACTCATCATCCATTAACTTAACTGACAATGAGTTTGATGAAAAATCTACCACAAGTTGCACTTGTGTATTTCAGGTTATTCTAGTGGCCAAGCAGTTTTATTTATTGCCTTGGATTAATCTCTTTTATGTGTGCCTCCATCCTCGGTTGATGGCAAAACCTGCAACTTACAAGTGGACGCCTGTTCTGGGGACAAACACACAGTATTTCTCATTGGGAGAACCCCCAGTGTGTTTTTAATAGAGATTTCAAATCTCTGTCACACTGATTCGTAGCTCAAATGTTGTTGGAATACGGTAGGAGTATATACAATGCACCCACTCAGCCTCTAGTGTGACTAGGGTTTTAGAAGTTTAACTTCAAATCCTCTAAGGAAGGAAACATCCAATATTGTAGCCATTAAAGGGCGATTGGTTAACCTGTGATTGGTTAACTTCACACAAGAGCAGTTGTGGCTAGTCTGGGTCATAGGTTCTCTATATAAGTAGACATTTAACAGATTGCTAAACCAAAGAATCGCTTGTCTCTTATGGCGTTTTTTCATCTTTTATCTCTCTGTTGTTTCTGTGTTTGTTTTACCTTCTAGGGAGCCACGGGATCTGCTGGCAGCATTGGCTCGAAAGGCTACAGGGTAAGTGCTTCACACAAACTCCTACAATATGGATAAACATACATTCTCCTAGAGTAATAGCTAATGCAAATGCCATACGATTGACTGTTAGGAGTGACCAGGATCTTAGGGCCTCTTCAGAAATTCTGGCTACCATCCATTTTAAGGTAAAAGGCATGAAAACAGTCCAGCCTTTGGCATGGGTTTTTGGAGACGATACCCAGTTTTAGGAACAAGTTTCAATTTCTACAAAGGTCCACAACATGTGTTGTCAGCTTTTGGATAAGAGAGATGAAGCTATAGCCATAACTTAAAGGCCGAATACAACATATATGGTCAAAATATTGCCACAGTTTGTGTGTTAAACCATTAAATATCCCAAAAAAGCAATCCTGCAAAGGTTTTAGCTCAAATGGTGATCTGAGAAAGTAGAAAAGGGTAAAAATCATCACATTTTTTGCACCATTCTGTAGTGTATGAAATAGTTTTTGACTTGCGAGTAATAAAAAATATCGATGTTTGAGTGAAGATTTCTAGGGAAGTACAGCATCCCAGACCGTAAGATTTCAACATGAGTATTCTATCATGACCATCTACAAACTGTGTAAATTGAAAGGAAATCTGTGGACATCAATGTTTTCCGATCTTTCCAATGTTGTATTGGGCCTTTAAGCCAGGTTTTGGAAAGAGGCCATAGAATTCGGATAAGTTATGGTCATCAGAGAATGATGCAGTTTTTTTTTTTTAAGTGCAGATGATAGAAGATTTGGATTGTACAGTGGCACAGGTTGCACGCTACTGACTCCATGCCCAAATTTGTTTAACCCCCTCTCTCTCTCTCTCTCTCTTTCATCTTTGCGGTTTGACAGGGCAGTCAGGGAGTTCCCGGTTTCCCTGGAAGTCCAGGTCTTCCCGGCCTCCCTGGCCCAGAGGGATCCATCGGTGAGACCGGCATTCCGGGCTGTAATGGAACAAAGGTAGGCAGGCCCAATTTCAAGTCTTTAGGGCTTTTCACACTACGAAAAATCTCCGTGTTGGACATGGGTCGGACGGTCTTAGAGTGAAAAGGCCTTTTGTCGTGTCCTGATTAGAGGGATGGTGAATGGCTTGTTAATTCAGTTCACTATCTGTATTACCATTTGTATCATTTCCCTCAATGTTCAGTTCAATTTTTTCCCAATGCTTGCTCCATGTCTTGTTCACTCTCCTCTGAATCCTTCTCATTCCGTTCATCTTCATCCATGTACGTTTACTCATGAATGACCCTCATCCTCCCTTCCCCATCTTCATTATCATTCTCATCATCATCATCATCCTCATCTACATCCTTTTCATCCTCACCACCCTCATCCTCCCATTCTCCTCATCCTCCTTATCCTCATCCACCTCCCCCTCTTCTTCATCTTTATCATCCTCTTCAACCTCACACTCCTCCCCTATCTCATCCACCTCACTCTCCGCACCCTTACCCTCTAAGTCTAAATCCTTATTCTCCTCACCCTCTTAATCCATCTTATACTCATCATCAACCTCATCCCTACCCATCCTCATCTTCATCCCTCATCCCTCCTCATCCCTCATCACCCCTCCTCATTCCTCCTCATCCCTCTTTATCCTGCCTCATCCCTCCTCATCCTGCCTCATCCCTCCTCATTCCTCTTCATTCCTCTTCATTCCTCCACATCCCTTTTCATCCCTCTTTATCCTGCCTCATCCCTCCTCATCCTGCCTCATCCCTCCTCATTCCTCTTCATTCCTCTTCATTCCTCAACATCCCTTTTCATCCCTCTTTATCCTGCCTCATCCCTCCTCATCCTGCCTCATCCCTCCTCATTCCTCTTCATTCCTCTTCATTCCTCCACATCCCTTTTCATCCCTCTTTATCCTGCCTCATCCCTCCTCATCCTGCCTCATCCCTCCTCATTCCTCTTCATTCCTCTTCATTCCTCCACATCCCTTTTCATCCCTCTTTATCCTGCCTCATCCCTCCTCATCCTGCCTCATCCCTCCTCATTCCTCTTCATTCCTCTTCATTCCTCAACATCCCTTTTCATCCCTCTTTATCCTGCCTCATCCCTCCTCATCCTGCCTCATCCCTCCTCATTCCTCTTCATTCCTCTTCATTCCTCAACATCCCTTTTCATCCCTCTTTATCCTGCCTCATCCCTCCTCATCCTGCCTCATCCCTCCTCATTCCTCTTCATTCCTCTTCATTCCTCAACATCCCTTTTCATCCCTCTTTATCCTGCCTCATCCCTCCTCATCCTGCCTCATCCCTCCTCATTCCTCTTCATTCCTCTTCATTCCTCAACATCCCTTTTCATCCCTCTTTATCCTGCCTCATCCCTCCTCATCCTGCCTCATCCCTCCTCATTCCTCTTCATTCCTCTTCATTCCTCAACATCCCTTTTCATCCCTCTTTATCCTGCCTCATCCCTCCTCATCCTGCCTCATCCCTCCTCATTCCTCTTCATTCCTCTTCATTCCTCAACATCCCTTTTCATCCCTCTTTATCCTGCCTCATCCCTCCTCATCCTGCCTCATCCCTCCTCATTCCTCTTCATTCCTCTTCATTCCTCAACATCCCTTTTCATCCCTCTTTATCCTGCCTCATCCCTCCTCATCCTGCCTCATCCCTCCTCATTCCTCTTCATTCCTCTTCATTCCTCAACATCCCTTTTCATCCCTCTTTATCCTGCCTCATCCCTCCTCATCCTGCCTCATCCCTCCTCATTCCTCTTCATTCCTCTTCATTCCTCAACATCCCTTTTCATCCCTCTTTATCCTGCCTCATCCCTCCTCATCCTGCCTCATTCCTCTTCATTCCTCTTCATTCCTCTTCATTCCTCCACATCCCTTTTCATCCCTCTTTATCCTGCCTCATCCCTCCTCATCCTGCCTCATCCCTCCTCATTCCTCCTCATTCCTCTTCATTCCTCCACATCCCTTTTCATCCCTCTTTATCCTGCCTCATCCCTACTCATCCCTCTTCATGCACCCTATCCTCCTCATCCACCGTAGCCTCCCCCTCATCATCATCATCCCTACTCTTCCTCATCCTCCTTATCCTCATCATCTTCATCTTCATCCCCCTATCCTCCTCAATATATCAGTATCCTGCTTATCCCACTGGTTGGCAGACTCCTCCCAAACTCTGCCCTGCGCATCCACTCAGTCACATCCACCCGCCCTCCCTCCCTCATCTCCAAGGACATGAACTTGATTTGAAGAATGTCCTTAATGGATCTTCTCTTTCCCTTCCCATTTTTCCATCCAAGGGTGAAGCAGGTACGCCCGGTATCCCAGGGACTGGACCGGCTGGATCCCAGGGATCCTCAGGACAACCAGGGCACAAGGTAAACAGATCACCCACCTCCCCCCCCCCCCCCTTGCCACTCCCAATCTCCAAAACCTTTCGTCACCACGAAAGCGCCCTCATGCGTTTGTTTGTGCCAGTCGGTTAGTTTTAACGATCGTCTCGGTTAGTTTACCCGAGTCGAATAGTCCAAGTGCGGACGCCTGGAAGGTTTATCCATTGGAATGTTACCCACGGGCTCGGTAAAAAATAAGTCCAGTGCGGACACGTGTGGCCAAGAAAACCATTCCCGATAAGGGAAGAATGCAAGCTCAAATCCCAACCTTTCATACTCCTTGCCTCAACCAAACCTACCTCCGTGCCTCAACTATCTGTGAAAGCACCTCAGCACTCCTAACTTCCTAAGGCCCCTGATTTCTGCTATTGAAATACAGGGCACTGAAAAACAAGGAAAGTCTCACAAAACAAACGCTTGGTGAAGTTGTGAGCTGTGACAGCTCAGCAAAAATCTTGCCACATCCCCAACTACCCCACTGTGTGGGTGGGTCAACTAGTGCAGCAGTTGTCTCAGGGAAATTTGGGTCTTGAGTCTCTTGACCTTAAAACAATAAATGAGAATGATGATGATAATAGCTAACTTCCGGTCTGTAATTATATCTGCCTGATTGACCCGCTGTTGTTGTGGTACTGAACTAGTCATAACTGACTGGCCTGAGCCAGGGCAGTTGCACGTAGACAGACAGGGAGGACACTGGTATCAGTGATTCAAATCGCACCAGAGCTGCGGAAAGCTGCCCCTGATTCTGCTCAAGGAGGACTTCCCATGAGTCTTCCCAGTACAGTGGAACGCCGCTATAATGAACATCCCGGTATCCATGAAAATAGTGTGGTATAACGATCGTTCGTTATAGCAGTTGCAGCCACATATTGTGTACACAAAAACCCAAGGGCATGTTAATTATAGCCATGATGTCCGGTTATAGTGACATTCCACTGTATAGCCGGGAAATGAACAAAAAGGGCGAGACTCGTTAAATGATCAGCCTCTGAGTCAAGAACTGATGTGACATTTGGCTCCTATCAGGAGATGATAAGATTAGTCCCTCTCTTCAGGCAGACCAGGGGGGAAAAAGTGCAGGTACACTTGCCCTCCCAAGCCCTCCCCCACGTGACCTTCATTTGATAATTTTGTCTAGAACATTCACACTGAACCCCCGACTCCTTTTTCAACATTGAGTCTGAGCACCCTCGTTCAGAATTGCCGGCTTCCTTGCTGGTCTCAAGGCCCAAAGTCCCTATTTCCTGGCCAGAAAGATAAGGGGTTGAGTGAGTAATGTGCCGAAATGTAGGGTGCAGCCGAAATGATAAACAAAGCGATGCTTTTCCCCTCTGTCAGAAAAAGTTCTTGACTAAAGTGATATACAAAATGTTGCAAACTGCTTACTGACTCAAATTACCAAAATGCAGATCTTAAAATTTAGTGGGCCTGACGTTTCGATCCTAGCAGGACCTTTCTCAGTTAAAAACTAGTCTCTTGTGAAAACAAAATTTGTGTTGACAAGACATTTTACTTTTAGCTGTAAGGCTAAAAATGCCATCGTGATTTTTTTAAACAGAGGCATTTTGATCACCTTGTAAATGCAGAAATAAAACTGAGTGCTTTGTATCAAGAAAACAAATACATTCTGGTCTTTTGAATAATTTAATAAAAGAGAATAAACAAAGAAAATTGAATTTCATATTTTTTTGTGATAACTGCTGTAATTATGAATCACCACATCTAAGCAGAATGTTTCTTAAATGTGAATTGAAAAGGACAGAAAACAGTGGTACGCAATTCCTTTATCTTAATTGTACATGTACTTCATTATCATGTAAGCAACTGCAGCACTAAGATTGAGCAGTTTGGTAGAGGTACCCGCAATACATGATGCAGTCTGAACTCTGAAAGCATCGTACATCACAAGACTAGTAGATAGCAGATAAGCCCCAATGGTTTCCATGTGTGAATCACTATGTGAAAGGTTTGTGGCAATACCATGCACACCTGTACACATAAGTAATGTCTTTTGAGATGGTGTATGGTTTTGTGAAGGAAAGCTACTACATGTAACTCAAAACAGACCCGGTTCATGGAACCACTCAGTTTAGGATAGGGGTGATCTATATATGTACCTCTACTATCCATTGGACAATTGTGGTAGCTCACCCACTGTCAATCTTGTTCTGCACTGTGATCATCATCAATCTGAATCATGGCTTTATTGGTTAAGATGGGGCTTCTTAATGAGGTCCACCCTTGACCTCTTGGACTGCTAGTAGTAGAAGGAGTAGGGGGGAGGCAAGATTACTTCAGAAGGCTTTACTCTGACCTCTGACTGTGAGGCAATGTCATGAGTGCTGACCATCTGTTCCACTGGCGACCACCCAATCTCACCAGAGACCGGATCATAGAGCTCTATGACGCGTGCCGACAAGGGGACTGCGATGCCATTACCAAAGAGGGCAAATCCATAGAGCTCTACGCCAGGCAAACCATGAGCAATAGGTGATAGGTTTGCGGTGACACCATGCAAAATTCCTTAGAGATGAAAATATGATAGCTTTTCCGTTCATTACTAAAGAACATTTCTATAGCATTTTAGTTTCCGCATTCACAACCTTTCAGCTATATTTTTCCCCATTCACATTGCGCACGATTGCTACTGATATCCGAGCACTTCGAGCTGAAGCTGCCCTCTTTGGTAATGGCAGATGCGCGTCCATGTCGGCACATGTTCGTACCACGCGTTGATAGGGGAGTGCGCCCTCTAGTTTATTTATAGAGCTCTATGGTTCCAATTCATCATCCGAAGGGATTAGAAATGGTTGTGCCCTTGTAATTAACTTAAGCCAAAAGGCGGAAACACAAATGAGCTAAATGCCAAGATTATTAAATCAAAATAACCAAAATAGCTTCCTTATGAAGAATAGAAATGATTAGGTTTGATAACAAACTTTGTGTTCCTCCATATCTTAAGCTCCTACAAATTACACAGTGTATTCAAAGTCATATTCATTTGTTATGAATTAGTGTTAAGAATATTTAAGGTGAGTCATCTTTCTTTGGTTCTGTACCATGATGCTCATTTACTAAAAGAAATTGGATTCCTTTTTTTTTTACCTTTCCACAGGGTGAGCCTGGTGAGCCGGCTGACAACTTGCCAGGCATTAAAGGTGAACGTGGCCAACCAGGACGGTCAGGCACTCCGGTCAGTACATCTGCTTATTCCCTGTAGAAGTCCGGGGACTAGACCAGTCGGATCTGAGATGCATGCCCAAGTGGTCTTGGCTATGGCTTGATATAACACACCAAAGAAATATATGAATATGAGAGGACACTTTTGGAAATGACTTTGCTACCATAGACGTGTGTGTAAATTGGAGCCATAGCCAATGAATTCAGACATGGCCTGAAATTGTAGCTATGGCTTGCCACCCAGACTATGCTAGCCAGATACACTCCTGGCCATAGCAACAGCCATAGAAATGTAGAGAGATTCTTTTTTTTTTTTTAGTTATTTATTTTTATCAAGATTCAATTGTCACCAATAATAATTTGGTTTGTATTTAATGGGAAGCTCAATGAGGTACTTGTGAAGTTCTACTACTATGAGAAAAGACTCATTTCATTTTGAGAGGACACATTGATGAGGGCTTGGCTATCACACACCTCAGATAAAACAGTATGTCCTTTTCAAAATGAAAGGTAGAAAACTACAGAGGAAAGTTGATTTGATCATGGAATTTTAAAATTAAACTCTTATGACTTCCCCCTTATGTGGGTGTATACAGTAATTGTTCCCATGCCATCACATATGAGTATGGATTGAAAAACCTGATTTCTTTACACCAAGAATACCAGAAATACCACTCAAGCATGCATGGAGGCAATTTAAAACAACTCCCGGCAGGGGAGGACTGAACCTAAACAGCCCCTACCCTGGTCTGGCAAAGGTCACACTAAGGTCGTACTGTCCCACCCTGAGTTTGTTTACACAAGAAGTTACAACCTCCTAAAAATGGTCAGACCACCGGTAGAGCTGCTCTGTTCTCTTCTCTATAAGCATGCACCATTTCAAACAATCCATATTTCAAGAACTCTTTTAAGATGCTGTAACTTCTTCCCTACTCTTGTCAGTAACACTAAAGGCCCTTTTAAGAACTGGGTTTAAAGGCTTTGGCTTTGTCTCCATGTCTTTCATCCATTTTAAAGTACAAGGCCTTAGTCTTCAATTTGGATGATTACAGAATGTCTCGAAAAAGATTCCCAAGCTTTAACTTCAACAAAGAACCCCAACCTTTGTTTTCAGTTTCTGGATAACAGAGCTGAAACTAACTGGGTTTCAGGAAAAGGCCCAATATTAAGTAAATTTATTGTAAGGCTTCACTCCAATTTTCATTTCTTTGCTTGCTGTCAAAATCATTACCTAATGTCGAGGACCAAGCCATAGCAACCATGGTAATTGGTTCACAATTTGCCAGCACTTTGAAAGTCATCAGATTTGATAGCGTTTGGGAAATGGAAATAACTACCAATGGTAACTCTCACTTTGTGTACATGATGCAGCAAAACAGCCAACAATTCTTTATGAGACTTGTTTTAGTTGGTGGGTTTGCAATTGAACAAGCCTTTTTACATGCACTATTGAGATTTGAATGTTTTCATGGTGAGAATAGCAGGAGTAATAGGTTTGCAGTGTCACCATATAAAAATGTTCTCTTGTGAGTATGTGCGGTTCTGAAAAGAACCGGAACCACACATACTCAAATGCACAATTCTCAAGGTATGGATGATTGAGCTCCTACAGAAGTATCTTGAACCTACACTAAGGAAACAAATTGAGGTGACCTCAGCAGGAAGTGACGTTTTACTGCATTTTTTTTTTCATCATTCAGAGTTTGGGAGTAAAAAAACCCATCCATATTCAGGCCTCGCGCTTAAGTTTTTTATTAACTAGCCCACCGGGCTAGTAAATTTAGTTTTTTGCTAGCCCGCAGCAAGTTTTACTAGCCCTGCACAGTGTACTGTACATGCAATGTGTACAAGTACAGTCTGCACCGCTGTCTACATTGTACTTTTTACTAGTCCGTCTGGCTAGCAAAGTGTGTCATTTTACTAGCCCGCAGCTGTTTTTACTAGACAATGACCGTTGGGCTAGTGCTAAGGTCGAGCCCTGATATTATACCCATCCAAGGTCAGGCTCTCGAATGCTTTTTCTGATTTTGAATGTTCATTTCTGCTACTAGGGTACATCAGGCACACGCGGTTATGACGGCACCAAGGGTGACAGAGGGCCCAGAGGAGTACCGGTAAGTTGAAGAGTCCCAACGTCAAGCCTCCCTACCTTGCCTGATGACACCGCGGGGTTCGAATCCAGTCGGGGGTGATATTGCTCTTGGCCTCCCTCCGTGGGGACAGTGTTTCTCTAAACAAGGGAAAATAGGATGGGAACTTTTTAAAGCAATGTTGTTGTCATCTGTTCACACACATTGTATTCGTTTAATTTTTGAATTGCATTTTGTGGGGGCAGCATTGAGCACAGGTTTGAGGTAAAGCTCAGTTGCCGCAGCGCAAGTCCGAATTGCGCCCTCGTGTGCCAGAGGTGGGTCAGGCCAACTTCCCACCTCTTTGTGCTGGCCAAAATTATGGTCTTTGGCCTAAAACTTGCAGCCTAATAATAAAATCAGTCAATCTGAATCCCTGTGTCTATGTTGACCAACCCCCTCCACAATTTGCGATGTATCCCACTTAAAAAAAATTAACGTCAGAAAGGCATGAGCTTGGAGCATAAGGATAGCTTGCTTCATGAAAGGCCTTCTCTTGTCTGTCACCCTACCAGGGAGAGAGGGGACCTCAAGGCCCCCAGGGGCCAGGCGGAAGCCCCGGTGTTGGCTTCCTCGGAGCCAAAGGAGATGCTGTAAGTATCCAACCCTTTCTTGATAGGAGGATGAAATCTCCACAATGAAAATCCCAGAAGAACTCTGCCTTTTCTTTCCGGGTGATACCGAGTGATTCAGGAGTAACTGACAGACTAAGCAGCAGATTGATCGATTGATTGACTGATAACCAGTCCTGATTAATGCATTGATTGATTGATTTGATTGATTGGTTTACTGACTGATTGATTTACCGACTGATTGGTTTAGTGATTGAAAAATGACTAGCTGACTGAATTGGCCGACTGTTGAACTGATTGGTAGACTGATCACCCAATTTATGAATTCAACCCTTTCTTGATAGGAGGATGAAATCTCCACAATGAAAATCCCAGAAGAACTCAACCTTTTCTTTCTGCCGTCTGTTCTGATGTGCCAAATAGGCCTGGGTGATACCGAGTGATTCAGGAGTAACTGACAGACTAAGCATCAGATTGATTGATTGATTGATTGACTGATCATCAGTCCTGATTGATTGATCGATTTGATTTGATTGATTGATTAATTGATTGATTGATTGGTTTACCGACTGATTGATTCACTGACTGATTGGTTGAGTGATTGAAAAATGACTAGCTGACTGAATTGGCCGACTGTTGAACTGATTGGTAGACTGATCACCCAATTTATGAATTGACTGATTGATTAGTTATACAAAAGTCTAGCTGACTGGATGGCTGACTGTTGACTGAGTGATTACCTGATGACTGCATTGATTGATTGATCATTTGAATAAATGCTTATAGCTGACACTGGTAGACTGACTAACTGTTGAACTGATTGACTGATTGCCTTATGAATGTACTGATAGGTTGATCAGTTTAAAATCTGACTGAATAGCCAACTGTTGAACTGATTGAGTGATTGATTAATTGATTGATTGATTGTCCACCCCAGGGTGAGCAAGGGCCCCAGGGTTCCCCGGGAGAGTCCTGCAGCCCCACCAAGGTGCCAGTTGGTGGTGGGGAAACCCAAGTTTTCCCTGGCGACAAAGGTGAACGGGGAATGAAGGTAAGACATACCATTACAACCACCTTGAAAACAGCTATAGGTAACTATAGGTAACTATGGAACGTTATAGAAATCAGACGATACAATCATCCATGCAAAGAAAAACTATTTAACAAAATGAGAAAAGAAAAGAAAAGGAAGCTACATGTCTGTACTGTAAACCAAATATTTTCTTGAAGTTAATACAAAAACTTTTGCAAACTGCTCACTGACTAAAAATGACCCGCAATACATAAATCTCAAAAGTTCGAGGGCCTGACCTTTTGATCCTAGCAGGACCCTTGCCTTTGAGAAAGGTCCTGCTTGGATCGAAACGACCGGCCCTCCAACTTTTGAGAATTTTTTCTTAATATCTTTTGGGAACTACCAAATGACTTAATGATCTTTTGTGCACTAATTGTCACTTTTTTAAACTAATTTGAAGATTTACCACTGTGATTTCTGATATGAAATGATGAACTTTCTTGTTTCTGACAGGGCGAGCGTGGAATGAAAGGCGGCAAGGGAGACAAAGGATATAACGGAAATCCGGTGAGTAGAAATTCACAGAAATTGGTCAGATTATGACACTGGGCAGAGATTATGACTTTGGGCAGAGAGGGAGAGAGATGGAGAGAGAGCTAGAGAGAGAGATGGATAGAGAGCTACAAAGAGATGGATAGAGAGCTACAGAGAGGGGGATAGATTGATAGAGAGAGGGAGAGAGAGATCGATAGAGAGCTAGAAGGGGGAGAGATGGATAGAGAGCTACAGAGAGTGGATAGATTGATAGAGAGATGGATAGAGAGCTACAGAGAGTGGATAGATTGATAGAGAGATGGATAGAGAGCTACAGAGAGGGGATAGATTGATAGAGAGATGGATAGAGAGCTACAGAGAGGGGATAGATTGATAGAGAGATGGATAGAGAGCTACAGAGAGGGGATAGATTGATAGAGAGATAGATAGAGAGCTACAGAGAGTGGATAGATTGATAGAGAGATGGATAGAGAGCTACAGAGAGGTGATAGAGAGCTACAGAGAGGGGGATAGATTGATAGAGAGATAGAGAGATGGATAGAGAGCTACAGAGAGGGGATAGATTGATAGAGAGCTAGAGAGAGATGGATAGAGAGCTAGAGAGAGAGGGGGGGGGAGATGGATGGAGATAATAAACAGAGCTACAGAATTTGAGATAGATAGATAGAGGGCTAGAGAGAAATTGATAGAGAGCTAGAGAGAGATTGATAGAGAGCTAGAGAGAGATTGATAGAGAGCTAGATAGAGAGATCAAGAGAGAGAGTGAATGAAGCCCATGACAGAGCCCAATCCTGGGATTCGTTAAAGGGCCTTTCTTGAACATAATGTTAACAAATAAAGGGAATATGTAATGCTGTATATAACTGCTTATTTGCCTTATTTTCATCACAGGGTTTGATTGGTGACGACGGTATGAAAGGACCGAAGGGAGAGATGGGTCCCCAAGGACGCCCAGTAAGTCCCTCCCTTGTTCCCTTTTTTCTGGGTAAACCACAACATCACAACATACAGACTTGGCTGTTGTTGGGGTAAGAGAGTGGATCGAGACGATCAAGTTCAGTGAGCGGACAGGGCGGAGCTGTAACATTACAGTTGATGGTTAATGAAAATTGTGGTCAACGGTTTGACATTGACTCTGAATTTTGCCTCATGAACGAAGTATTAGCATGGTAGATATCAGAGAGGTAGATAGATTGTCATGGCTCCACATCAGTCTCTGTTTACTGCTGCACACCACTGAGGTGTGGTTCTCTCGGTTTGTTCCAGAACCTCACAAACTCAAAAAAAAAAAAAATCAAAATTTAGTGGGCCTGACGTTTCGATCCTAGCAGGACCTTTCTCAAAGGCAGAGTGACAAGGACAAAACAGATACATGTACGTGAAGGAAGGGGGAAGATAGTGAATAGGACACGGATGAGAAACAGATTAAGCCGTACAGAAAGCCACCGCCACCAACCATTCCTAACTTGCTACCTCCTCGGCAAATAACCTGAAATCACTATTGAGCTGTGTTCATTGCTTTACTGCGAGAAGCAGCAGATGATCCCTGTTCAAATTCTCAAAGAAAAGAAAAGGAAGCTACATGTCTGTACTGTAAATGTCAGTACTCTTGAATGGTGTGGAAAACACCTAATATTTTCTTGAAGTTAATACAAAAACTGTTGCAAACTGCTCACTGACTAAGATGACCCGCAATACATAAATCTCAAAAGTTAGAGGGCCTGACGTTTCGATCCTTCTGAATTGCAAGTGCAGAAAAGGACCTTCTCCTCATTTTTGAAAGATAATCTGTATATAGAGGTTCTTCTGCACAGCAAATAAAGCCCAATGCTTTAAAATTTGTACATCACAGCCCAAAGCATCACCACAATCTTCACCACAATATGTGTGCTCGGTTGGGGATGACCACCTCGAAGAAGGCTGGAATGAAGGCTAGTCCGTGATGAAAGTTGTCAGTACAGGAGCTGCGGGCACACACTGTACACATGCAGAGTTGCACTACGCTCCATAGGCAGTGCACAACGGGCCACTTTTTTTTTCCTAAGTGGATAATCACTGAACAAAAGCCACACCAACATCCAAATAACGCCAGGATTGGGCTCACAAACCACACACTTATTAATTATTTTCACAGATATGTATTGTTCCTGATTGTTTGGAGAGTTATGAGAATGGCGCATTGATATCAGAATCAAATCCTATGGTGTTCATCGGCACTGGAAATGGGCCCGGCACGAAGTGGTTAAGGAACAAATATAACTGATGGATTGCATTTGAAGACTGACCAGATTTTGTCTTTCTTTGCTCACAGGGCAAGCGCGGTAAGGATGGGGTTCCAGGCCCTGCAGGCTACAAGGGTGACCTAGGCCCTCAGGGAGCCCCTGGTGTTGGAGGATTCAACGGTCGGACGGTAACCAGATAAAAAAACCCCACAAACATTGAAACAAAAATCGCAAAAGTTACAGAGCCCGACATTTCGATCCTAGCAGGACCTTTCTCAAATGCAAAGTAACCAAACATAGAAACCAACGAACTGACAAGTAAAAGCAAGCAAAATTAGTGGACTTTTGGGGGTCAAACTACCACAGCATTGCTGAGGAAAAATTAAATCCAAAATTTCTGTGGACTTCCCTTTTTTTTATTTCGAAAAAATGGCAAAGAGAATGTTGACTGGACCGGGACTTGAACCCTAGGCCTCTGGTTTTGCGCACCAGCGCTCTTACCATCTGAGCTACTGAACTCTTACATAGCAGCCTTTTCAAATTTTCAACTAGTCCTTTCCTTTTTTTCTTGTTAAGTTGTTCCTTTGAATCAAAGAATGTGATAAAAAAGTCCAATTCTGTAATCGGTTTTTAAAAGCCTGTTTTCTCAACCATAGGAAATAACTATTCATAGTTTTAAACAACTCTTGTAATTCATGCTTGTTTGAAGATCTTCTTTTTTTCAAGTGAACAACGATTTTAGTGTGGAAGATTTGTCTTTCAGGTCATTTGTTTTTCGGTTGATGAAATAATGGTAAGGTGTAATTACTGATTGGTTTGGGACGAGTAATTCAATTTTTTCTTTCTTCATTTCCCCCTCCACACTTCACTCAGGGAGAGAAGGGAGACAAGGGTGATGGCGGTCGCCAAGGTCTACAAGGAGAGCCGGTAAGAAGTAGGGTCTGGGCCCGAATCCCACCCAGTTACGGGTTGGTCCGGGTGCCAATCCCACCCAAGTACTGGCATGAGGATAATGGATTGACTTTTGTTGATTTTAGTGAATTCTGCTTGTTCCATGGGGATCCGGTTAGGGTTCAAATCCTGTCCTAGTAGAGGCTGGTCCGGGTTCTAATCCCACCCATGTGCTGCCATTGGGATGAAAATTACCTTCCTTTATATTCCAGTAATGCCTGCCTGTTGTAGAGCTTGCCTGAAGTAGTGTCCCGGTTCACATCCTGCCCTGGCATGGGCAGGTTCAAATCCAGGCAGGTCTGGCGTCCAATCCCACCCAGTTCAGGCATGGGGATTATGGATCAGTTTTCTTAATTGAAGTCGCTTCTGGCTGTTTCGGGAGAACCAGGTTAAGAAGTAGGGCCCGGAACCAATGATATGCTTCCCCACATTGGATGGGACCGGGTTCGAATCCCACCCCAACTTTGATCCTCGATTGATAAATTACGTCCTTTTTTTTAAACAAGGGAACTGCTGGTGACCCAGGCATTGGACTGCCGGGACCACGAGGTGCACAGGGGCGCGATGGAGACAGGGGCCCACAGGGACCACCAGGACAAAAAGGATCCAGAGGTTTGTACGCCCAGCTAACGACAGGGTAACCACAATCCTGTCCTTTGGCGCATAGGAGGAAAGCAGCTTCCACTGAGTTGAAACCAATAGGCCGATTGCCCGACCACTGTTTACATGCCATCGCATGACTTATAGTGGGTATTTTTCCCATCTCATTTGGAACAGAGCAGCGATGGAAAAGTACAAAGAAGAATGTGGACAATATGATAGTCTTCTTTGCTCATTTCCACTTCTGTTCTGCACCAAATGAGATGCCAAAATACACACTATAAGTCACGTGATGGCATGTAAACAGTGGTCGTGCAATCGGTCTATTCTTCCGCCCACAGCAAATGCTTACCCTATTGTGGTACATACACCTAAATCAAACACAAATCTTCATCTTTCCGCTTACAAGCCTGGCTATCGATGAGTGAAATAAGGGCCAAACAGTTGGAATTCCTTGCCCATGTCCTGAGAAAAAGGTTCGGGGAAAACCTGGAATTTGACAGGGGGAAAAAGCACAAGGAAAGAGGAGCAGAGAAGAGAGGACTTGGATGTCCAGCCTGAAAGATTGGTCAGAAGAAAGGGCAGTAAAAACTACAGGAGGTGGAGCAGCTTAAGAAAGCAAAACACAGCAAATTGTGACTTGATCGCTGATGTCATAAGATTTAACAGAGAGAGAGAGAGAAAGAGAGGTGGAAAGAAAAAGTGAGAAGTGAGGTCTCATGAAATCAAGCTCATGGACAAATGGAGTCCATTTCTGCCACAGCATGGAATCATTTTGTTGCCCAAGACATGTAATACCAATATCCCATTTGTTAAAGGCCCAATACAATATTGGGAAGATCGGAAAACATCGATGTCCACAGATTTCCTTTTAATTTACACAGTTTGTAGATGATCGTGATAGAATCCTCATGTTAAAAAATTTACGGTCTGGGATGGCACTGTATTTCTCGAGAAATCTTCACTCAAACATCGACAAATAGTTTATTACTCGCAAGTCATACTGTGTCTTTCACTACAGAATGGTGCAAAAAACGTTTTTAGTTCCTTTTTCGACTTTCTCAGTTCACCATTTGAGTTGAAACCTTCGCAGGGTTGCTTTTTTGGAATGTTTAATCGTTTAAATACACAAACTGTGGCAATCTTTTGACCTTTACCAATGTTGTATTGGGCCTTTAAGTCTAGCGATTCTGGATGTCATGTCTCGGTCGTGATTCAGGTGTTGTTGTGGTGGTTTTTTTTCTTCAGGGGGCCAAGGTATCATCGGTCCACAGGGTAGCCGAGGACCCCAGGGACCAACGGGGCAGCAGGGCGAGCGCGGCTATGGGGAAAAGGGTGACCAAGGACCTCAAGGTAGGGGTACGGGCAGTAGCCCTCTCATTGTGATGTTTCAGTCAAGGAGGGCTTGGGGAGGGTTGTGGTGATGGTGATAATGATGGTAAGAATTATGAAGGGTAGGAGAATGTCAGAAAATGAGAACAATGCTACCATTCTTCAAACTAAGGATTTGTGTTCTATTGACTGATTGCTTCACTTGCATTGAGCCCTCTCCCTGCCGTTTACGGTCTAAATTAGCATGAGCATTCCTTTTCCGGCTCAGTGCAAGTGTTGCAATGGGGCCCAACACTTAAAAGCTGTGCTTCTTGATGGGTCCCTCTGCAGTATCACATTCATGTTTATTTATATTAAGTTATCACTTAATGTGCCAGTCCTTTCCCTATTAATTTTGCCTATTCATTCTTTGTGATGTACATTCTGTGACATGTGCTTTGTTGGTTGGTGCTGTGGAAAAAGAAATAAACTAAGAAAACTAAGAAACTGGACCAAGGGGCAAGACGGTTGCCCATTCAATGGTGGATACAACAAGAAACAGCCTCATTCTGAAATTTGTAAACACACTTGCCTCCCTTCTTGCCACTCTTCGCTCCCCTCATCTCCTTGAACAGGTGACTCGGGACCACCAGGACCAACTGGCGAGAGGGGCGTACCGGGCCGGCAGGGTGAGACTGGTGAGCCAGGGATGACGGGCTTGTCCATCGAAGGTCCGCCCGGCATGGACGGAATCCCTGGAAGAACGGGAACGCCGGGACCCCGAGGTCCCACTGGAGACATCGGAATCCAGGGTTTGCAACTTTTTTGTCTCATTTTGAAGAAAAAAAATACAAAAAAGAAAAAGCTAATACAAAAACTGTTCACTGACTAAAATGACCTGCAATACATAAATCTCAAAAATTAGAGGGCCTGACGTTTTGATCCTAGCAGGACCTTTCTCAAAGGCAAAGTCTTATTTTTGAAAAAAAAAGAACTTTGACTGTACCGAGATTTGAACCCGAGACCTCTGGATTAACGTACCAGTGCTCTTCCATCTGAGTTATCCAGCCCTTAGATGGTGGCCTAATAGTCAACTATAGTCTTTGCCGGGATGGGGGCACCAGTCAGAAGCAATTCAACCATCAATTGCCATTTTTCTCCAGGGATCACACCCCCGCTTTCATTTAGATGCAAACAACCAATTGTTGTAAACTTAGCTACAGCACCCCGGGAATCACACAAAGTGGCTGAGCTTCTTCAATTCAAGTCAAACAGCCAAAGGAAAAACTGGCTTGGAACTTTTTGAACCCGAGAAGTATTTTTTTCAAAAGTTCCCAGTCAGTTTTTCCTTTGTTTGACTTTCATATCATTTAAAAGAAAATGGCATAGAAAATTTGACCAGATCTTAACCCGAAACGTAATGTGACAGCACTCGGACCACTTGACATACACAATAAATGCATGTAAAAGAGTCAGAATAAGATTGGTCTTCATACTGGTGTGCATGCAAATCTAAACTGCAGTCAACATCCATGGGGCAAGCAAAGCTTGAGGAGGGCCAAATTTAGAGGAACCTACAGGACAGCAGCTCTCCACAAATTCAAATATTGGATCGCACAATACCTCAGATTGCACCAAGGTGTTACCATGAAAACCCTGTGGCCCAAATTCATTTGCATTAATGACAATTGGTTATTTTGTAATAATCAGATTTGTCTGGTTAGCAGCACAGATTTTCCTTACTTGATCACGCCTGCAATTCTTGTCCAGCGTAAAATGTTGCTTGCTTTCTTTTTGTTTGGCCTGAGAATGATGAAGAATGTTTCCCTTTTTTTTCTTCTTCATTGACTCCTCCTGAAAACAGGGCTGCCGGGTGTACCAGGCACCAACGAGGGAACCGTGGGGCCACAAGGTCCTCCCGGCCCCCCGGGCGCCAACGGACAACCTGGTGAGACAGGCAACACTGGACCCAGAGGTTTCCAGGGACATACTGGTGAGTGAATCGATGCGATGCCACGGCATGACACCTCAGTGGTTTAGGATACGGGATCAGACAATAAAACTCAGGGGTGAAAAAAAGGGGAAAAAAACGTCATTACATCACACCAAGACCAACTTCGGCACAGCCATGGCAACTGGTTCACAATTTGCCAGAGCATTGCTATCGGCTTTCTTGAACAACTTTAAGAGACGTCAGATCTTGGCTTCAAGGAACAAAAATAACTACAGTGATGACTCCAACTGGTATGTGTGCATGACGCTGCAAAGCTACCAACCTTTTATATTACTACCTTTGTTGTATTATCAGTCAATTTCTCGAGTAAACAATGAGTGTTTGCACACACTACACTGATACTAGGCTACACATGTAGTACAATGGTTGGGCTCCCATTACCAACAGCAGGGGAAACATTGCACAAAATGGCTCTGTTAAAATTGTAAGGGTGTCCAAAAGCCTATACATGTAGGTCCACCCCCTATTCATTCTTCTTCTCTTTCGCTCCCCAACCCTCAATAATGGGCAATCTTCAAAAAATCACTGAAAGAATGATCATGCATGGTTTAGAAAATCTCAAAAGGAGACACGTAGAAAGCCTCGAGTTTCAATCCTAGCAGGAGCTTTCTCTATGGCAGTGTGTTGTTGTTGTTTGTAGATGGTTTGATATGGAGGTTGGTATTTGTCCTGATTGTGTAGGAGAGCCAGGAGCTCCGTGTGGCAACTGCCCGCCAGGACCACGAGGGATGAAGGGGGATGCTGGACCGGAGGGCAGTCCAGGGCAAGACGGGCCTCGGGGCTTAGAGGGACCGCAGGGACCTCCTGGACAGCAGGGACCACGGGGAGAGCCAGGCAATGATGGTGAATCTGGACAGCCTGTACGTATAAACCTAATGAACAATCAACCCAACAATCAAACCAGTCGACCCAACAGTCAGACCAACAATCAAACTAATCAACCCAAACAGTCAGACAGATCAACCCAGCAATCAACCCAACTGTCAAACAAATCAACCCATCAATCAAGCAATTAAACCCAACAATCAAAGCCATCTAACCAATCCACTTAACAGTCAATCAACCCAACAGTCAAACAAATCAACCCACCAATCAATCAACCCAACAATCAAACCAATCAACCCAACAATCAAACACATCTAACCAATCCACCCAACAGTCAAACTAACCCAACAGTAAAACACATCAACCCAACAATCAAACCAATCTAACCAATCCACCCAACAGTCAAACAAACCAACCCACCAATCAATCATCCCAACGATCAAACCAATCAACCCAACAATCAAACCCATCTAACCAATCAACCCAACAATCAAACCCATCTAACCAATCCACCCAACAGTCAAACTAACCCAACAGTCAAACAAACCAACCCACCAATCAATCATCCCAACGATCAAACCAATCAACCCAACAATCAAACTCATCTAACCAATCCACCCAACAGTCAAACCAACCCAACAGTCAAACAAACCAACCCACCAATCAATCATCCCAACTATCAAACCAATCAACACAACAATCAAATCCATCTAACCAATCAACCCAACAATCAAACCCATCTAACCAATCCACCCAACAGTTAAATCAACCAATCAACCCAACAATCAAGCCACTCAACCCAACAACATGTTACCCGGGTTATCACTGTCAATCAATCTCCAATCCATCCAATTAATCAGCCCCCAAAAATGATTACCCAACCTACCAACCAACTAACAGATCCACTAATTGGTCAATCAACCGAGCAGCCAACCCAACAATCACACCAACCAACCAGCCGACAGTCAAGCAAACAAACCACCCAACCTACCAACCAAACCACCAATCAACCTCTAAACAAACCAAGTCACTTCAACTGTAACTGACATTGGATTTTCATTTGGATCATGGATCGGTGTAATTCTCAATTTGGTTTCCCAATTCTCCCCTTTGTCAGGGTGCACAAGGACCCCCGGGCCCTTACGGTGAGAAGGGAGACAAGGGAGAGACAGGCCCCACCGTGGACAGCCCGCCTGGGCCCCAGGGACAGAAGGGACAGCAGGGTCTCGAGGGAGACTATGGATTCAAGGGAGCCAAGGGACTGCCTGGTCCGCCATGTCAAGTGCCCAATAACGTCTGCCGAAAGGTAACCAGACCGGGGGGGAAATTTCATGGAGCCGCTTAACCACTTAGGGGGAGGGGATTCGGCCACCCCCCTCCCCCTCAGATCTTGTTCGTTCAATGGTGGATTTGAATGATATTTGGCAGGGAAATAGAGAATTACATAACGAACATAGTTATTAAAGATTTTAAAAAAACCAGAAATGTTCACAGAATTACATGAAACTTACACAGTTTGAAGTTGGTTAAGGTAGAAACTTCGCACTGAAATATTTCTGCCTGAAATGCTGTATTTATTTTTTTAAGTGAAAAAAATAGTTTATGACTCGCCCCAAGATCTCGATATTTTTTCCGGAACAATATGTTGAATGCTGCATTTTCGAGAAACAAATGAAGTGGTTTTTTCATAATTTTCCCGTGACTCGATTGGCGGATTGAGCAGAAATTTTCACAGGTGTGCTATTTCATTCATCTGTTGGATCAGACAACGTATGGATGCTATTCTTTGACCCAATGTGTTGTGCTATCATCTTGAAACCACAGGGTCAGAAAGGTGAACAGGGTCTACAGGGGATCCCGGGAGAGAGTGGTATGTCTGGTAGTCAGGGTGCGCAAGGAGAGAAAGGGGCATCTGTCGTGGGCAACGCTGGACCTCCAGGACCCAAGGGAGACGTTGGAGAAATAGGATCCCCTGGGCCAACCGGATCACAGGGTAAGGCAGTTCCTCGGTCATCTCCTGATGACGGCCAGAGCATACTGGTCGAAACGTCGAGTTACACTCAGGTTCTTTTCAGAACCATACCTCTTCCTTTAAGAGACCTGATACATGGTGTTCACCGCAAACCTTCCTATATTGATTCACCCACCATGCAAAGCCTTAAGTCTCATTTATCAGCAGCCTCTTTAGGCCATTTTGAATTGGTTGTTCTTTACTGCATGAAAGGAATCGGACAACATCATCCCTGACAGAAACTCCCTACCACTATAACTGAGTTTTTGCGCCGATACAAAAACCTTCATTTCTAATAAAATGGCAAAAACATAATCGTTCAGGTTACCTGATAGAGGAATTGCAAAGGAATTGGAGTGAGATTGTTTGTCACACTTGCTGCAGTCAGCAAGCACAGGGCAAACCAAGTTTAAAATGTGGACGCCTTGGTCAGCCGTCTGGACAGACAGAACAGACTGTCCTATAAAATAGGCTCACTTAGCTTTGCAGCTAGCCCAAACCCCCAAAACTGTACCGTTGAGCTCATACAATGCATTCCCCATCCCCATTCACTGCATTGTCACCCATGATCTGAAGTCAATGGCAAGGGTAGTTTAAATGAGATTTGAAGGGTTTCATGTTGAGAATAGCAGGAGTAATAGGTTTCCGGTGACACCATGTAAAATTCACTCTTTTGTGAATATGTGTGTTTCTCAAAAGTTCCTCCGGTTCTTTTCAGAACCACACACACTCACAATAAGGTAGTTTATAGTGGTCATCAAGTTTGAGTTAAAACCTCTGTGTCGGCTATAATGTATACAGCCGTGTCAGTTAGTCTACAAGAGACATTGAAATACTGGATGGTAGGACTTTATAAGACTAACTAGTAAATAATCTAAACCAGCCATTAACTGCAGCCAAAACTCAAACTTTCCACACCCCAACCCAAGCAAAGATCCATGAGGTAGGCATGGCCCTCTGGCTATGCCATGCACGGCTCGCATTGGTCTTGCTTTTCCTCAAGCATTTTTTTCACACCTTTTTCTTTGTTTTATAGGTGAACGGGGTCAGAACATCTTTCGCTCGGAGCCTGGAACGGAGGGCCCCCCTGGACCCCCTGGCCCACCCGGACCCCGCGGAGATTTTGGCGAACGTGGCCCCCCAGGTAAGAAAGCCTCCATCCCTGCTGGTGGTTGATTACTAGCCATGACTCACAGAAAGAACTGAGAGGGGTGACTAGTCTGAAGCAAGGCACAAGCCTCCATCCCTATTGTTAGTAGACTGTCAGCCAAGGTTGACAAATAGAACTGGGAGGGGTGACTAGTCTGAAGCAAGGCACAAGCCTCCATCCCTATTGTTAGTAGACTGTCAGCCAAGGTTGACAAATAGAACTTGGAGGGGTGACTAGTCTGAAGCAAGGCACAATCCTCCATCCCTATTGTTAGTAGACTGTCAGCCAAGGTTGACAAATAGAACTGGGAGGGGTGACTAGTCTGAAGCAAGGCACAAGCCTCCATCCCTATTGTTAGTAGACTGTCAGCCAAGGTTGACAAATAGAACCGGAAGGGGTGACTAGTCTGAGGCAAGTCACAAGCCTCCATCTCTGTCAATGGTAGACTGCCAGCCAAGGCCAAGACATAGATCCGCACGAGGTGACTAGTGTGAAGTAAGGCATAAGACTCCATCCCTTTTGGTGGTAGACTACCGACCAAGGCTGACAAATAGGGTGGTGGGGTGACCAGTCCTGATCCAAGATGGTTTCTTTCACAAGATAACGGCAAGTTCTCTGAACCGCCCAAACAGGTCCCTCTGGACAGTCTGGCATCAAGGGAAGCCGGGGCTTTGACGGACTGAAGGGAGAGCAGGGACAGGAGGGCCCGCCAGGCATTGGGATGCCGGGAGCCAGCGGCGAGAAGGGCTTCCGTGGCCAGCCCGGTGACCAGGGAGGTCAGGGCTTCCCGGGTACAGTCGGCCAGCCAGGAGTACCCGGCGTGGAAGGACCACAAGGACCCAAGGTACGTACGAACCGCAGAAAAAGCTCACCGGGAAACTCAAACCCAAAACCTCAACATGACTGCAGTGCCCTAAAAGCCTCCAGCATAGCTGCCAACCATTCCTATTTTGTAGGAATCATTCCTCTTGTTGGGGTAATTTTTTTCCTCACTTTTTACAAGCTCTTGACATCAGATTCCGATTTTTGTCAGCCAAGCCAAGAAGCAGGGTTATAAGACTTCCGGAAATTTCCTGATTTCAAGAAATGGTGCGATTTTTAATTATTATTATTTTTTTTGTTAATGTTAAACTGGTATCTCAAACTACTCGTTGTTATCTGTGAAAACCCTAAAAACTGAAGGGGGAGCCTGCACCCCTGCTATGAATCTCACGGTCGCATAAGCGCTCACTCGCAGTCGCATAAGCGCTCACTCGCAGTCGCATCTCTCGGTCGCGTAAGCGCTCACTCGCAGTCGCATCTCTCGGTCGCGTAAGCGCTCACTTGTAGTCGCACAATTTATTGGCTTGCAGTGATTTTCAGGAAATGGCTTTGTCGTTCACTCACATCCCTGCAAGAAGACACGGTCCACATCGGTCCTGTGTGTATTTGCTCAGGCTCCTATTGAAAGTGAACGGACTTAATTTGGGTAAACTAACCGAGCAAATGGGTAACTTGACCATTTTAAGTCCAGTGCGAACAGCCCGGGACGTTTTCCTCCCAGGAAACTTACCCGACTCGAATGGGTAGTTTAACCGACCGACTTCTGCCCGGTTAAATGGACCAGGTCAGTTTAACCAAGTCGAAAAAAGTCCACTCCGGACACGACATCTCGGTAAACAACTCAGTAAAAAACCACATCCGAAGCCCTGCATGTTACATTACTATATGCAAGACTCGTGCGGGAGCGGAGTAACAACGTGTTTATATACCTACAGTACATGCACATGTACATCAGTCGGTTAGTTTTACCAATCGTCTTGGTTAGTTTACCCGAGTCGATAGTCCAAGTGCGGACGCCGGGAAGATTTACCCATTGGAATGTTACCCACGGGCTCGGTAAAAAAATAAGTCCAGTGCAGACACGGCTTTAGCCGCTCGAGAGAGACACGTCATCCAGGAAACGTGTAAGCTGGCACTCCGTTCTCGTATTGTTTGGCACAGGGCGACCAAGGCATTGCTGGTGTGCCAGGCGTGCAGGGACCTCGCGGTCAGAAGGGTTCCAGCGGCCCCCTGGGCCAGCCCGGCCAGAGAGGCTCCCCGGGCCAGCCCGGAGATGACGGCCAGCCGGGACTGAACGGAGCCCGAGGAGACAAAGGTGAGACCTCAAAGAAGCACTCAGCATCCGGTCACTCTGAATCCATCTGCTAAGGACCCTTCCCCCCCAAAAAAAAAAAAACTTCAGGCTCAGACTGCAGCACGAGCCATTGATACACGAGGCCTTCATCCTTGGGGATGAACCTCCATTTCTGAAGGAAAGACTCAAACATTTCAACTTAAACAAAGGAGCCTGCCTCTGAGAAAGGTCCTGCTAGGATCGAAACGTCAGGCCCACTAAATTTTAGATTTACATTTTGGTAATTTTAGTCAGTAAGCAGTTTGCAACATTTTTGTATATCACCTTAAACAAAGGAGAATAGAGAATACAGACAGCTCAGTCATGAAAGGTTGAAATCCTGCTTTCAACCAAAGATCTGAGTTCCTGTCTAAGCCCCTATCACAATTTTTTAACCAGCATTCGAGAGAAAATTGTCAATGATAGCTTTTCCAAAAATGAAAACCCAAACAAACTACATACGAGTGGAAAGAGTATGAAATTTACTTTTAATATTATGATACAAGAAAATATTTTCACAAACCCGAAAAATAGACCACGGAATTTCACGTAGTTCGGCATTGGTAGCTTTTCTGCGTCCTACTGGAAATCCCATAATAATAATAATAGGTGATTCTTATAGAGCGCATTTCATTACTGAAAGAAACCTCAATGCGCTTAACAGTTTACAAAATAAACAAAACAGATTATAATCTACAGATTAAACAGATGTGTTTTCAGTTTAACCTTAAATGTATAAAAATTTGTTTCATCCCTCAAATGTTGTGGCAGTGAGTTCCATAAGTCCGGAGCTATTTTCTGGAAAGCCCTCCCTCCATAGGATTTAGTATTGCAATAAACTGGGACCAGTAAGTTCTTTGATTGTGAGCGGAGAGTGATTTGGGGGTTGTATGGTTGGATCAATACTTTGAGGTATTCAGGTGCTGATCCATACATGCATTGAAAGACAATCACAAGTACTTTGAATTTAATTCTACACTTAATAGGCAACCAGTGGAGGTCTTGTAACATCCCATCACTCGGTGGATATGGGTTAATGATGTTATTGAAACTCTTTCTCTCTCTCTATCTCTCTGTTTGTTAAGGTGACGGTGGACCAATCGGTCCCCCAGGCAGGAATGGAGAGCCAGGAGAAATGGGTGAATCCATCCCTGGCATCGACGGCCCGCGCGGTGAGGACGGCCGGCCAGGTGAACCAGGTAAGATGACCAACGCAAACGTCCCGAGAGACTTACCACAGGAGCCCGAGGTAGTGATCAAGTTGGACCAGATGCGCCGTCACGTACAGTAAAAGCTGAAGACCCTGCACTCCAAATCCCATAGTCCATTTCATCAAGCTCATCAGAACTCATGAGCGATGCACAGAAACCATACGACCTATCATAACTGCAATGGGGTCATCCATTTTAAGTTCAGATATGATACATCGTAAGGTTTGGGAAACCCACCCGCGGTCCTTACAAAAATTGTGGGTATTTTCAAAAACTGTTTCAGATTTCCCTTGACCAACTGCCGCACTCCTCAACCTATCCAGCAATGGCCGATGTTTTTCGGGCAGTTTCATTTGCACATGCGAACTGTTTCCACAGAGAAATGAGGGTAATTCCATAAATCAGGGGTCCGACTTGCGACATTTTGGGTATCCGTCCATACTTACATATGAAACCATTCAGCTTTCCTGCATGTAATGTTACAACAATGTAATGAACCACTTTGAAGAGTGAACATATTATACAAGGACAGTGTACTAGTACTGTGTCATTGTTACAGTATTACAGACAGGAAAGCTGAATGGTTTGATGGCGACAGCAAAATGTCACAAATTGGACCCCTGATTTATGGAATTACCTATGACCACCGAACCTACGAACTTTATACAGCCCGATTGCCATGACGTGTCAGTCCTCAAACACACCCAACCTTCTTGCACACTTCTTAAACAGCTTTAAAAAGAGCCTGTAGATTATGTAGATTTTTGTTTTCTCAGAGACAACTGTCTTTTGGTTCCCCCCCCCCACCTCCTCAGGCCCTCAGGGTCCCCCAGGCCCCCAAGGACCTATAGGTGTCGCTGGCCTTGCGGCCACTAAGGGACAGAAGGGTGAGGCCGGTCGATCAGGCCGCCCAGGCGACATCGGCATCCCAGGACCGCCCGGAGAATCAGGAGAGGACGGCCAGTCAGGGTTGGACGGCAGACAAGGTAACGCTGGCACACTTAAGCAATCCAAAAAGCACATTGAAAAGTGTAGGTCGTCTCTATAACAAATCTGAATAAAAATAAGAAAATTAGTTTGGCATTTTAAAAGATGGTATGTACAGACCAACGTACATCTGAAAGTCAGTACTTTGATCCTTTACTGATCCCTGGTTTGTGTTTCAACTCTGGCTTCTTCCCTGTCACACCAAACCTTAGAATACTGGTTGTGGTTTGTCGCTGAATTTGAAGATCTGTTTTCCTGTCCCATACAGAGCAGTGAAGCAGGGTTCCCCCCGTATATTAAAACTGTGAGGTGGCCTATCTCAATACATTGATGTAATTTGTTGTTTGTCATAAACCCTTGCCACCCCAGGCTGTCAAAATCAGGCTAGAAACATGAACTGAAAGGAAGTAGCATTTGCATTCGGGACCTGGTGTGCGTCCTCTACGTCAGAGACCCCACAAGAAGGTCTAGCTTCTTCTTAACCATTTTCCTGCTGGCTGGTATCGGAGGGGACCTGATGGCTTTTTTTCCCTCATTCTCCTCAGGGGAGAAGGGAGACAGAGGTCTACCCGGAAACTCGGGACAGCCGGGACAGCCTGGACCCAACGGGGAACATGGAACACCTGGAGAAAAGGGTGAGTTGAACCAAGATTCCCCCCCCAAAAAAAATGGAAAAGACATGGAAAACCTGGAAAAGACACGGAAAACCTGGAAAAGTCATGGAAAACCTGGAAAAGTAATAGAAAACCTGGAAAAGACACGGAAAACCGGGAAAAGTCATGGAAAACCTGGAGAAGACATGGAAAACCTGGAGAAGACATGGGAAAACCCGGAGAAGACATGGAAAAGCGGGAAAAGTCATGGAAAACCTGGAAAAGTCATGTAAACCTGGAAAAGACATGGATATGGTTGATTTTTTTCTTTTTCTTTTTTTTCCGTGAAGGTGAACCTGGAAGCATTGGTCTACCTGGTCTGATCGGAAACCCTGGTTCCGGTGGGCGCAAGGGTGATCGCGGACCGGACGGCCCATCGGGCTTAAAGGGAGAGAAGGGATTCTCCGGACCCACGGGCCAGCCGGGCTTGCCCGGGCAGAACGGCCAGCCCGGCCAGCCAGGACCGGCCGGGGAGGACGGCCCCATCGGGCAGGCCGGCGAGAAGGGCAGCCGCGGCCTGCCCGGAGTGGACGGCCTGAAGGGGGACATTGGCCTGCCCGGGGTGGAGGGACCGCCGGGACTGCCCGGACTGGAAGGACAGCGGGGCATCAAGGGACAGATGGGCGACATGGGAGAGCCAGGTGAGTCGGCTGGCACTATCATTGGGGCACATGCAGTGGCTATAGCTGCAAGTCAATACGCATTTCTACAGCAATGGCTCTAGGTTGTGGCTACAGCTAATACATATAGATCTGTGAGCCAATGTATTGGGTACAGTGGCTATAATAGATGCAGTTGATATACAGTTGCATGAAAGCTGCTTGTCAGTGGCCATACATTTTGCAAGGCAGTGTTTCATTACAGGGCATCAAGGGACAGATGGGAGATCCACTGAGTCAGTTAGCCAGCCAGCCATGGTGCACTGGAACTCTCTGAAACTATGGCTGCAGTTGGCACACAGTACTGTTGTAGAAAAGTCGCCATTTAGTGGCTGCAATGAATTTCTGTTAAGCCATGGCAAACCTGAAATAGAGTGCTAAAAACTGCTAATCACTTCCTCCTCCTCCTCCTCCTCCTCCTTCTCCTTCTCCTTCTCCTTCTCCTTCTCCTCCTCCTCCTCCTTCTCCTTCTCCTTCTCCTCCTCCTCCTTCTCCTTCTCCACCTCCTTCTCCTCCCCCTCCTCCTCCTCCTCCTCCTCCTTCTCCTTCTCCTTCTCCTCCTCCTCCTCCTCCTCCTCCTTCTCCTTCTCCTTCTCCTCCTCCTCCTCCTCCTTCTCCTTCTCCTTCTCCTTCTCCTTCTCCTTCTCCTTCTCCTCCTCCTTCTCCTTCTCCTCCTCCTCCTTCTCCTTCTCCACCTCCTTCTCCTCCCCCTCCTCCTCCTCCTCCTCCTCCTTCTCCTTCTCCTTCTCCTCCTCCTCCTCCTCCTCCTCCTCCTCCTTCTCCTTCTCCTTCTCCTCCTCCTCCTCCTCCTTCTCCTTCTCCTTCTCCTCCATCTCCTTCTCCTTCTCATTCTGCTTCTGCTTCTGCTTCTGCTTCTGCTTCTCCTTCTTCTCCTCCTTCTTCTCCTCCTTCTCCTCCTCCTCCTCCTTCTCCTTCTCCTTCTCCTTCTCCTTCTCCTTCTCCTTCTCCTTCTCCTTCTCCTTCTCCTTCTCCTTCTACTTCTCCTTCTCTTTCTCTTTCTCTTTCTCTTTCTCCTTCTCCTTCTCCTTCTCCTCCTCCTCCTCCTCCTCCTCCTGCTTTTCCTCCTCCTTCTCCTTCTACTTCTACTTCTCCTTCTCCACCTCCTCCACCTCCTCCACCTCCTCCACCTCCTCCTCCTCCATCCCTCATCCCCGCAGGTCCACGAGGTCCTAAGGGTGAGGTGGGCCGGGAGGGGCTGACAGGTGCTCCAGGCCCCTTAGGTGTCAATGGACTTCGCGGCGATAAGGGTGCTCGGGGATTCTCTGGACTCACAGGACAGACAGGAGAGAAGGTGGGTCACTATATTATCCTAAGCTTCCCCCTTCGTCCTATCATGTTTCTGATTCACACAATGACCCTATAGATTCAGCCTATTCAGCTCTCCCTGTATCAACTTTCAGATTTGAAGGTTTGCATGTTGAGAATATCAGGATAAATAGGTTTGCGGAGACACCATGTAAATTCTCTTTTGTGAGTAAGTGTGGTTCTAAAAAGAACCACACTTTCACTGATATAGCCCGCAAAGGGATTCCCACGTGACCATTGCAATGCATTTTATACCCTTTATAACACAAGCAGCTTGCGAAAGCAAAGCATTTGCATTTTAGCCTGTATTTCTTTCAGCAAGCAATTGGGCAAAGCACTGCATGCACATTAGATAGGGCAAACCCTCATTGAATTACATACTCATTGATATTAGTCACCAAGCAATCCTGCAAAGCATTTAGCAGTGTTAACGACTGTACATATCGGGAAGGGCAGACCCTCATTGATTTACATTCTCACCAATGCAAATCACCTGGCAATCGGGCAAAGCACTGAGCATGCATTGACACTTCTGAATTGTCTGTGGCATTTCCTCATTGAATTACATTTCCACTGATGCAAATCACCTGGCAATCTGGCAAAGCACTTAGCAGGCAGTGCTAGCTAACTACGCGTAGAGTAGTGAAAATCCACACTGATGCAGCAATCACCAGGCAATCGGGCAAAGCACTTAGCAGGCAGTGCTAGCTAACTGCTCATAGAGTAGGGAAAATCCACACTGATGCAGCAATCACCAGGCAATCGGGTAAAGCACTGAGCAGGCAGTGCTAGCTAACTACGCGTAGAGTAGGGAAAATCCACACTGATGCAGCAATCACCAGGCAATCGGGTAAAGCACTGAGCAGGCAGTGCTAGCTAACTACGCGTAGAGTAGGGAAAATCCACACTGATGCAGCAATCACCAGGGAAATCACCAGGCAATCGGGCAAAGCACTGAACAGGCTATGCTAGCTATAAACTGCGCATCGAGTAGGGCAAATCCTCACTGAAATACATCCTCACAGTAATTGTGTTATCTTCAAATTGTCTTTGTTTGATGGCAGGGTGTGAAAGGAATCAGAGGCCCCATGGGTGACATTGGTGAGAAGGGAGAGTTCCTGGTGGTGCCCTGCAACTTGGAGAAAGGTGGAGTAGGACCACGTGGTAAGGTCATGGAAGAAGTGTTCAGGGAGGGCCCAAACATACCAGCTACGTGAAAGGCCCAATACAACATTGGGAAGATTGGAAAACATTGATTTACACAGTTTGTAGATGGTCATGATAGAATCCTCATGTTAAAATCTTACGGTCTGGGATGCTGTACTTCTCGAGAAATCTTCACCCAAACATCGACAAATAGTTTATGACTCATGAGTCATAAACTATTTCTTACACTACAGAACGGTGCAAAAACCGTGAGGTGTTTTTTTTGCCTTTTCTACTTTCTCAGGTTACCATTGTGCTAAAACCTTCGCAGGATTCCTTTTTTGGTTTTAATGGTTTAACACACAAAGTGTGGCAATATGTTGACTTTTACCCATGTTGTGTAGCGCCTTTAAGCCTGAGATCTTGGCACCAAGTCTTGGCCCAGTCTAGTATTCTCTGCTACTGTCATTTCAGCAACTGGTCCCTTGCTTCAGTCCACACAATTTGAGTCTCCTCAGAATCTCGGAATACAAAACACTGCAGGTTCAGATTCAGGTTTATTTCTATACTATTAGGATTTTTGTTTTTACAATAATGAAGAAGTATCTAATTAGTATAAAAACTAGTATGAGGAGGTCAGACCTTTACTTTACATTAAGTATTTATAGTTTCAATAATTTTTGCTTAATTACAATTAGTGCAGACCTGATGGGGCACATGGGTTGCCGCGTATAAGGCACACCTTTTATTCACTGCCGGATAAATGAAAAGTTGGGGGTGTGCCTCATACATGGGTACAACACACTGGCTGCAAGCGATTTTCACAAATACACAAGGTCCATCGAGAGTGAAATGAACCAATCAAATATGCGGGGTTCCGGGGTTTTGTATGAATATTCATGACCACTAATTTCAGTACATGTTCACATATATTATACATGTATGTAAAAGTATGTGCTCACGTGTACACATGTAAACTGCATGAAATACATCCGTGGTACGTCGGGCGCGAATTTTTTTTTTTTGGGGGGTAGGTAAGAGAGTCAAAAATGTTTCATGATTTACAATAGAATATGAATTCATGAATCTTTTCATGTTCTCTCCCCTCTCTTCCACTGGACAGGTGACCCTGGTGCGGCCGGGCAAGACGGACAGCAGGGTGAGCGTGGCGAAAAAGGCTTGAAGGGAGACCGCGGCTTCCCGGGGCAGAACGGGCGTAAGGGTGAGGCCGGACCCCAGGGCGACACAGGGGAACAAGGCGTCAGCGGCGTGCCGGGCCCCAGTGGACCCACGGGTGAACGAGGTACGTAGTCCCACTGTGGACACCAGGGACTTTTCTCCGATTGCATGGCCGAGAACGCTGTTCACATCAACCGGAAATGTACGTTGACTCGTTACACTGCACTCATTGACCTATACCGTTGGAAACTGATTATAGTCCATGCGTGCGGTCACCATATTGATTCAATAGAAATGAAGGGGTTGTTCATCGCGGTGATACAGGTAAGGAGAAGGGTGATCAAAGCCACGCGATGTATCGTTGCTGGTAGCGACGTTTCGGTTGCTGTAACTGCGAACCTTCATCAGGCAACTGAAGAATGTGCGCTGCAACATTCCTTTATCCGCTAAGAGGACGCCAGAGCCACGCACCAAACCGCATGGTCACCACTATACGATGTCCGCAAACCGGCATACAGGAACTGGTGAAGCGGATATAAACGGATGCCGTTTTTGTGTAATCAAAACATTTGAAGGGCCTGATGTTTTCATCCTAGCACGACCTTTCTCAAAGGCAGAATGACAAGTACAATGATATTTTTGAGTGTATTACTCAAGCTAGGTATTATGATTCTTTTTTTTTTTAGATTTTCCTTATTTTGTTTTTCTCAGTCAAGGAGGCAGTGTTTTTTCTTGATTTTGGTTTTACACACTTTTCATTGATTTGCTTGCAGGACGACCGGGTATTCCAGGCAAACAAGGTGATATTGGGCTGCCAGGTAACCAGGGTAAGTGCATCCCAAAATCGGCAAAGCAAATTAAGTTCTGGGTCTCCTGCCTCCCAATATAGAATAGAAGTGGGATGGGTGACTATTCTGAAGCAAAGGATAAGCCTCCATGCCTGTTGATTGTAGACTGCCAGCCAATGAGCCAAGGCTGACAAATAGAGCTGGAATGGGGTGACTATTCTGAAGCAAGGCACAAGCCTCCATCCATACTGGTGGTAGTAGACTGCCAGCCAAGGCTGACAAATAGAGCTGGAATGGGGTGACTATTCTGAAGCAAGGCACAAGCCTCCATCCATACTGGAGATAGTAGAGTGCCATCCAAGGCTGACAAATAGAGCTGGAATGGGGTGACTATTATGAAGCAAGGCACAAGCCTCCATCCATACTGGAGATAGTAGAGTGCCATCCAAGGCTGACAAATAGAGCTGGAATGGGGTGACTATTATGAAGCAAGGCACAAGCCTCCATCCCTACTGGTGATAGTAGACTGCCATCCAAGGCTGACAAATAGAGCTGGAATGGGGTGACTATTCTGAAGCAAGGCACAAGCCTCCATCCATACTGGAGATAGTAGAGTGCCATCCAAGGCTGACAAATAGAGCTGGAATGGGGTGACTATTATGAAGCAAGGCACAAGCCTCCATCCCTACTGGTGATAGTAGAGTGCCATCCAAGGCTGACAAATAGAGCTGGAATGGGGTGACTATTATGAAGCAAGGCACAAGCCTCCATCCCTACTGGTGATAGTAGAGTGCCATCCAAGGCTGACAAATAGAGCTGGAATGGGGTGACTATTATGAAGCAAGGCACAAGCCTCCATCCCTACTGGTGATAGTAGAGTGCCATCCAAGGCTGACAAATAGAGCTGGAATGGGGTGACTATTATGAAGCAAGGCACAAGCCTCCATCCCTACTGGTGATAGTAGAGTGCCATCCAAGGCTGACAAATAGAGCTGGAATGGGGTGACTATTATGAAGCAAGGCACAAGCCTCCATCCCTACTGGTGATAGTAGACTGCCATCCAAGGCTGACAAATAGAGCTGGAATGGGGTGACTATTATGAAGCAAGGCACAAGCCTCCATCCATACTGGTGATAGTAGAGTGCCATCCAAGGCTGACAAATAGAGCTGGAACGGGGTGACTATTCTGAAGCAAGGCACAAGCATCCATCCATACTGGTGATAGTAGACTGCAAGCCAAGGCTGACAAATAGAGCTGGAATGGGGTGACTATTCTGAAGCAAGGCACAAGCCTCCATCCATACTGGTGGTGGTAGACTGCCAGCCAAGGCTGACAAATAGAGCTGGAATGGGGTGACTATTCTGAAGCAAGGCACAGGCCTCCATCCATACTGGTGATAGTAGACTGCCATCCAAGGCTGACAAATAGAGCTGGAATGGGGTGACTATTCTGAAGCAAGGCACAAGCCTCCATCCATACTGGTGGTAGTAGACTGCCAGCCAAGGCTGACAAATAGAGCTGGAATGGGGTGACTATTCTGAAGCAAGGCACAAACCTCCATCCATACTGGTGGTAGTAGACTGCCAGCCAAGGCTGACAAATAGAGCTGGAATGGGGTGACTATTATGAAGCAAGGCACAAGCCTCCATCCATACTGGAGATAGTAGAGTGCCATCCAAGGCTGACAAATAGAGCTGGAATGGGGTGACTATTATGAAGCAAGGCACAAGCCTCCATCCCTACTGGTGATAGTAGACTGCCATCCAAGGCTGACAAATAGAGCTGGAATGGGGTGACTATTCTGAAGCAAGGCACAAGCCTCCATCCATACTGGAGATAGTAGAGTGCCATCCAAGGCTGACAAATAGAGCTGGAATGGGGTGACTATTATGAAGCAAGGCACAAGCCTCCATCCATACTGGTGATAGTAGAGTGCCATCCAAGGCTGACAAATAGAGCTGGAATGGGGTGACTATTATGAAGCAAGGCACAAGCCTCCATCCCTACTGGTGATAGTAGAGTGCCATCCAAGGCTGACAAATAGAGCTGGAATGGGGTGACTATTATGAAGCAAGGCACAAGCCTCCATCCCTACTGGTGATAGTAGAGTGCCATCCAAGGCTGACAAATAGAGCTGGAATGGGGTGACTATTATGAAGCAAGGCACAAGCCTCCATCCCTACTGGTGATAGTAGACTGCCATCCAAGGCTGACAAATAGAGCTGGAATGGGGTGACTATTATGAAGCAAGGCACAAGCCTCCATCCATACTGGTGATAGTAGAGTGCCATCCAAGGCTGACAAATAGAGCTGGAACGGGGTGACTATTCTGAAGCAAGGCACAAGCATCCATCCCTACTGGTGATAGTAGACTGCAAGCCAAGGCTGACAAATAGAGCTGGAATGGGGTGACTATTCTGAAGCAAGGCACAAGCCTCCATCCATACTGGTGGTGGTAGAGTGCCATCCAAGGCTGACAAATAGAGCTGGAATGGGGTGACTATTCTGAAGCAAGGCACAAGCATCCATCCATACTGGTGATAGTAGACTGCAAGCCAAGGCTGACAAATAGAGCTGGAATGGGGTGACTATTCTGAAGCAAGGCACAAGCCTCCATCCATACTGGTGGTGGTAGACTGCCAGCCAAGGCTGACAAATAGAGCTGGAATGGGGTGACTATTCTGAAGCAAGGCACAGGCCTCCATCCATACTGGTGATAGTAGACTGCCATCCAAGGCTGACAAATAGAGCTGGAATGGGGTGACTATTCTGAAGCAAGGCACAAGCCTTCATCCATACTGGTGGTAGTAGACTGCCATCCAAGGCTGACAAATAGAGCTGGAATGGGGTGACTATTCTGAAGCAAGGCACAAGCCTTCATCCATACTGGTGGTAGTAGACTGCCAGCCAAGGCTGACAAATAGAGCTGGAATGGGGTGACTATTCTGAAGCAAGGCACAAGCCTCCATCCATATTGGTGGTAGACTGCCAGCCAAGGCTGACAAATTGAACTGGAATCCTGTGACTAGTCTGAAGCCAGACATAAGCCTCCATTCCTTTTGGTGGTAGACTGCAAGCCAAGGCTGACAAATACAACTGGGTGCTGGTGACTAAGTCTGAGGCAACGCACAAGCCTCCATACCCATTGCGGATAGACTGCCAGCCGTGGCTGACAAATATTACAGGCAGTGGTTATAGCAGTTAAACCCAATTTGCACTCCATCTTTGATTTTTCCCCTCGCCTTGTTCTGTCCGTTCTCCGGCCAGGCATGAAGGGAGACCTTGGCCCAATGGGCCTGCCCGGTCAGGATGGGACGTCTGGCGTGGACGGTGACCAGGGAGAGCGTGGCTTCGTCGGCATCCGCGGTGAGAAGGGCAACCCAGGACGGCTGGGAGAGGCCCTGACCGGACCCAAAGGAAGCACTGGCCCTCTAGGACCTGCCGGCAGGCAAGGTAGGAACCTCTCCGATGTTTGTTTTTTGCCTTTTCCTACTTTCTCAGATAACCATTTGAGCTAAAACTTTTATCTTACAGTCTGGGATGCTGTACTTTTCGAGAAATCTTTACTCAAACATCGACAAATAGTTTGTTACTCGTGAGAAATAAACTGATTCTTACACCACAGAACAATGCGTGAACCGTGCCTTTTTAAAAATATTTTTCTACTTTCTCAGATTACCATTTGAGCTAAAACCTTCGCAGGATTTTTTTTTTTTTAATGTTTAATGGTTTAACACACAAACTGAGGCAATCTTTTGACTTTTACCAATGTTGTATTGAGCCTTTAAAGATTTGTTGATACCCAGCGAACGCATTGCCATAACAATGTCATTTCGTTGGCCTCAGAAATGCAACTGAAAGTGGCTGCATGGACTGCTTGCTTCACAATAAAGCCGTGTCTGCACTGGACTTATTTTTTACCGAGCCCGTGGGTAACATTCCAATGGGTAAATCTTCCCGGCGTCCGCACTTGGACTATCGACTCGGGTAAACTAACCGAGACGATTGGTAAAACTAACCGACTCATGTACATGTGCATGTACTGTAGGTACACAAACACGTTGTTACCCCGCGCCCGCACGAGTCTTGCATACAGTAATGTAATGTGCGTGGCGCCAGATGTGTTTCTTTTACTGAGTCGTTTACCGAGACGTCATGTCCGGATTGGACTTTTTCGACTTGGTTAAACTGACCTGGTCAATTTAACCGGGCAGAAGTTGGTCGGTTAAACTACCCATTCGAGTCGGGTGAGATACCCGGGAGGAAAAGTTACCTGGGAGGAAAACTTCCTGGGCTGTCCGCACTGAACTTGAAATGGTCAAGTTACCCATTTACTCGGTTAGTTTACCCAAATTAAGTTCAGTGTGGACAGGGCTTAGGAGTTTCAAATGCCGGGGAGGAAACCATTGATTAGATGTAATACTGCATCAGCCTCAACCTCTTCGTTTGGGTTTGGCGTCATCCGCCGCCGTCCTCTTGCAGGTGCCCCGGGTAATGACGGTGCCCCGGGCGAGGAAGGTCTGTCGGGACAGACCGGCATGAAGGGTGAGGCGGGCAGGCCGGGACCCCCTGGCCCCACCCCCATCTCCATCCCTGGACAGCCAGGCCCACGGGTAAGACCCTGGTCCCAGCAGACCCCAGTCTCTTAGGCCAAGTAAAAAAAATATTATGTATCTCATCCCCACCCGCATCATTTTTGTTTGCCGCTGCATCATTTAATTTTTTTTTTATTATTATAATTATTATTTTTATATAAAACGATAAAAAGATGCAATTTCAGTTGATTTTCGCTGTTTTCAGCCATTGAACCTTGCATATGGACAGCTTACATATCGTACTTTCCTTAAAAACGACTTAGACTACCTGCCTTTAGGGAAAAAACTGTTTTGGAAAGGCCCCCCCCCCCCCATAAAAAAGTCCCCGCATCCTCCTTAGAGTGTTATAAACTAATCACACTTAACCTTTTGAGGGCGCCATTCAAATAAGCTGGTCACGCCATCAACATGATAACCTATAGATGGACAATACTGGGAACCAGACTGTTAGCTATGGAGGCTGCCATCTTTTAAAAAAATGGTCGAGAGTCGACGTACTGTGCATGGGGGAAAAAAACCTAGAAAAACCACGTACTGTATGTGCGTGAGCGGTGCAGTGTAGCGTCATAGAACCATGGCAAATTTGAACGCGCGCCACGTCACACAAATGCAAACATGTGGCATTGCTCTTTTTATGCCCATAGTTTGACACTAGTCTGGTCCCCTGAAGTCATTTCTAAAAGACTTTGACCGTCTATAGTGTTACATGGTTTTTTGCTAGCTAAGCAGACTTAAGAATGCAGTCCTCATATCTCGAACCCCCTTTGTCAACTTGCAGGGAGAGCCAGGCTCGGACGGACAGCTGGGTCCTAAGGGATCTACGGGCCCCACCGGTTCCCCGGGTCTGCCGGGCAGACAAGGCCCACGCGGACCACCGGGCACCAATGGCGAGGACGGAGAGCCGGGCCAGCAGGGTGGCGACGGACTTCCAGGCCCCAAGGGTGACCCAGGTCAGTACAGCATAGAATCTCATTGCCAGACCATGCGCCAGAACCTACCGGATGCTATAGGACCAACTCATTGGATAGGAGCTTTGCCCATTGCATTGTACACGACTGGAACAGTCTTCCTGCTCACATAGTTGGCTACATATCTACTGTATATTTCGCCTTAATTCTTTTAACCCCTTGCGTACGGATGACGTCTATATCCGCTCTGGGAGATTCAAAATTTGGACGCCGCTATTATCCAAACTATAGACAAAGACTCTGTTCAGCAATATGTATCATGAAAAACACTTTTTTTTGACATCAGTTGCTGCATGAATTGCCAGATCAGCGGTAACAATGGCGCTATTGTGGGGCTTCATTGTGAATGATCGAGGGTCTGCGCGCTGCTATGGAAGCCAGTGTGCTGGTCTGCCCCACAACCAATGCGGTCACTGGACAGACTGTGAAATGCACCCGCTGCCCTTTACCACAAATTGCACACTCTGTTGAGGCTGTCCAGCTGGATCCTTTGTCCGCTGGCATGCAGGCATGTTTGCGGTCAAAGGGTAGCAGCACGCACAGTTCTCAGAGTCCTGTTGCACAGCTGACGCTCCATTGGACTACACACAAAAGGCCAATCTTTGAGGGCTGATAATCCATTGACAAAAGCCACGCAGACTTCCTATTGTGCCACATTTGATTCACTGATACAAAGAGTGCACTCTTATTGATTTATTTTGCAGGTTTATTGTTCTCTGATTGTTTAGCGATTTTTTGAAATGGCACTGTGCCAGCCGTTGGCACTAAAATAATCCCGCCGTCAAGGGGTTAAGAGAAGGGCACATCAATATCTCCATGCTTGAACTTAATAGTGAATGTTTTCATCATGTTTTTCGTAATGATGTATGATGTATTTGGTTTCTTTGCTTTGAGCTGCAGTGAACCAAAGGATAGGCCCAGTAAGATGCGAGGTTAATTTAGTTGGCTTAAGTTCACAATTTTTAAAAAGAAAAAATGATAAATGAATCGATCAATGGTTCTGGTGGTATAGTCAGTTTCTTCCCATCATGGTTATGCCTGCAGGGGCTAAAAGACAAAACATGTATAGGATTGGAAGTAGCCGCTAACTCCCTGCCACCATTGACTCTGCGTGTAAATTGAAGCCATATAAGATAATGCTTGATAAAGTCAATGGGCATTGGATACAGCGGCTATAGCTTACTGCTGCCATAGAGTCATGTACAACGCTAAGCCTCAAATGGAAGCATGTGAGAAATGGCTGCAACTGCCAACACCATAAACTCGTGTGAAATTGGAAGCCATCGACAGGGGCCAAAGTAAGACACTTCTTATCGAGTCAGCTGCCAACACTAGCTATTAAAGTGGCTTCCACATACCTGTATGTCATCTGAAGCTGTAACCACAGACTTTAAGTAAGGCCTCAATTGAATCTTCCGGTTTTTTTTTTCTATCTTGAAACAGCGCCACCAATAGACATGACTCTGATGAAGGGCGTCAAGGGA
The DNA here is from genome assembly GCA_949987565.1 of Luidia sarsii. NCBI lineage: Eukaryota > Metazoa > Echinodermata > Asteroidea > Paxillosida > Luidiidae > Luidia > Luidia sarsii. The sequence goes on from OX465116.1 coordinate 2,527,791, forward strand.
GACATCGGCCCTCAGGGTCTCCGTGGCAACGATGGAGTGCCGGGACAGAATGGTGAAAGGGGCGTGAACGGAGCCCGTGGAGATAAGGGAGACAAGGGAGAGGAGGGACCTCAGGGAAGCCCAGGATTTTCTGGCCGACGTGGTGATCAAGGACCCAAAGGAGACAAGGGTAGGTCTACCAGCTCCACCACCCTTCTCACCCTCTCCCTCTCCCTCTCCCTCTCCCTCTCCCTCTCCCTCTCCCTCTCCCTCTCCTTTTCTCCCTCTTCCTCTCTCTCTCCCTCTCCCTCTCCCTCTCCCTCTCCCTCTCCCTCTCCCTCTCCCTCTCCCTCTCCCTCTCCCTCTCCCTCTCCCTCTCCCTCTCCCTCTCCCTCTCCCTCTCCCTCTCCCTCTCCCTCTCCCTCTCCCTCTCCCTCTCCCTCTCCCTCTCCCTCTCCCTCTCCCTCTCCCTTTCCCTCTCCCTCTCCCTGGCTTCTTGTCTCAAATCTGAGATTCCTTCCCATCGTAATTCAAGCTCTTGCCGACATCTAAGGTGACTTTGTGAATGCTTCTGACTGGTGCCCACTCAAGACTATTTTGGAAGCCTCCATACCTCCATACCATATGTTAAGAGCACTGGTACGAAAAAACAAGAGGTCTTGGGTTCAAATCCCGGTCCAAGTTTTCTTTCCCATTTGAAAAACGAAATTGTTCTAATGTTCCCAGCCAGTTTTTCATTTATTTGTTTGAATTTGTTTTAAATTTCATTTGTTGCCTCTTTCCAGGCTTCGCGGGCTCCATCGGTCCTCAGGGCTTCCCTGGAGAGCCAGGCTTGAAGGGAGCCCCCGGACCCCAGGTCCTGACTGGTTACTTCATCACCCGCCACAGTCAGACCTCCCAGGTGCCTGCCTGCCCCTACGGTACCAACCTCATGTGGGAGGGCTACAGTCTCCTGTACGTGCAGGGCAACGAACGGGCCCACGGACAAGATCTCGGTAAGAAGGGGCTCCTTCCTATAGAAGCTGTAAGGGCTGATGAAGACCAACGCAGACAACCTATTCAGCTTCAATGAGGGTTTGCCCTGCTCGACGTAATTAGCAGTGCTTTGCCAGATGGCTTTCAGGCAAGCTCGGGCAGATAAGACTCTCCACAATTAACCACACATGGTTTTTCCTGTGGTATGTTGTGGCATACAGTCCTCTACACACACACACACACACGGAAATGCTTGTGGCGATGTGTGGTATTTGGACCTGCACCCATGAGTGCAGTGTGGTTTCCTGTGGCACATACACCATGAAATACCACAATGGGGTTCGTGGTTTGTTGTGGTATATAGGCTGTCAGGCACTGTCTGTGCAGTGCTGTGTTTGGGAGAATAAGGGCCATACAGCACGACATACCACAGCGTGGTTTTCGTGGTATCCTGTGGTATGTGAGCCTGCACCCCTGAGGGCACTGTGGTAAATTGTGGTATACAGTACACGTCCTGTGCGGGAGGTGCAAAGCGTTAGGGTTAAGGTTTGCTTGGTGGAAGAAAAAGACTTGGGCGGGATTCGAAACCGTGACGCCTGCTTTCTAGTGCAGACGTTTCATCAGGTATCATGCAAAGCACTGGGCACTTGGTGCTAAGTACGTGGAGCAGGGCAAACCCTCTTGAATAACTTGTACAGCTGATGGTAGTCTAGGGTTGATAGTTCATGATTTACTCCTCCAGATCGGAGAAATGTACCAAATTGAAGAGCTTGTGAGCACCACAAAGGGCAGCTCAGTTTGGCATTTAGTCTCGCCATCCTTTGACCTGAGACAGCTGGACAGGATCTTGGCTAGAAGGGGTTTTCATCTTTGAGTGGGCTCTGAAGAATGACAGAAGTTAGAGGTGATGACTGAGTTAACTGACGGAAGTCTCCCTAAGAAGAATGATCTCAAAAGTTAGAGGGCCTGACGTTTCGATCCTAGCAGGACCTTTCTCAATGGCAGAGCTAGAAGAAGAATGATGCCAACAAACCCTCACTCACAGTCTCCTGACGACGGGCAGAGTACACACTACCCAAAAGCTGAGTTACCGGCTCGTTTCAGAGCCACACTCCTTGAAAGGGAGGTGATACATGGTGTCAACGCAAACCTTACTGAATTACATTCTCGTAAGTTTGAGGGCCTGACGTTTCGTTCCTAGCAGGACCTTTCTCAGTTACGTTCTGCTCAAAGCAAAATCATATCTCCTTTCCATCTCCATCTTCGCGTCTACAGGGAGCGCAGGCAGCTGTCTCCGACGCTTCAGCACCATGCCGTTCATGTTCTGCAACATCAACAACATCTGCCACGTGGCCTCCCGCAACGACTACTCCTACTGGCTGTCCACGCCCGAGCCCATGCCCATGAACATGGCGCCGTTTGGCGGCGACATCCTGGAGCCCTTCATCAGCCGCTGCGCCGTCTGCGAGGCCCCGGCCCATGTCATCGCCGTCCACAGTCAGACCTTGGACATACCGACCTGCCCGCAGGGCTGGCGTGGCATGTGGATAGGCTACAGCTTCATGATGGTAAGGAGAAGGGGCCAGAACAGCCGTGATGTCATGACTCACTGCAGCCTCAGTAGACCTTTCACAATCTTCCCTCGTTCAGAATCTCTGTGGAATTCCCTTCTTGGTTCATGTTTTCCCCCTGCCTATGATCTAGGAATTTCTTTTACTCTTTTCTCCTAAAAATACAGCATTTTAGGCAGAAATATTTCAGTCCAGGGTTTCTACCATAACCGTCTGTGAATATTTCCAATCTTTCCAATCTTACCAATATTGTGTAGGGGCTTTAATACCCAATAAACATTGGGAAGATCGGAAAATATCAATGTCTGAGATTTCCTTCTAATTTATTCAGTTTGTAGATGGTCATGATAGAATCCTCATGTTGAAATCTTACGGTCTAGGATGCTGTACTTTTCGAGAAATCTTCACTCAAACATCGAAAAATAGTTTATTATTACTCACGAATAATAAATAATTTCTTACACTACAGAACGGTACGAAAACCTTGATTTCTTTTTTTGGAATGCTTAATGGTTTAACACACAAACTGAGGCAATATTTTGACTTTTACCAAATCCTACAGAATCCTAGTTTCCTACTGCAGGAAATTGTAGGATTTGGGGTACTTGAGAGTTGATGCATTGTAGGAAAATGCAGGATTGGGGGCATAAGGCGGTTTTGTCACTGTAGGAGGATGATCTTGTAGGATTGGAGCTCCATGGGACAAACACCAAAATAGGATTTTGAAGGATTCTGTCATGTGGCTAAAAAATTATACATTGTAATTGTAAAGTTTATTAGCCACAGAAAAACAAAATAAGTTTCCTTTCAAAATTCAGTGCAGGATTTTGCAGGATTTGGGCAGTGGCGCACCGCCAACAGTATTGCAGGATTGTGTAGGATTCGGGTCATATGGGGCTTTTAACACTGAAGGATTGTGGGATCTTGCAGGATTTGGGTCATGAGCCAAAAAAAGGTGTGGGGAGTTAGGGTTAAATGATTGGTTTTAGAGGAGCATGAGTGGTTGTTCTGAGTGTGCTTACCTCATTGTGGTTTGATTGGGGTTTCTTTCTTGTCTTTTGCAGCACACCGGTGCCGGTGCTGAGGGCTCCGGGCAGGCCCTCTCCTCCCCCGGCTCTTGCCTGGAGGACTTCCGCTCCAGTCCCTTCATTGAGTGCCATGGCGACGGTCGCTGCAACTACTACGCCACCACCTACAGCTTCTGGCTGACCACGGTCAACTCCGACGAGCAGTTCAGCTCCCCGGCCTCCGAGACCCTCAAGGCCGGCGCCCTGCGCACCCGCATCAGCCGTTGCCAGGTCTGCATGCGTGACAGCAGATAAACCGGTTACCGGTGAAAGCAAAAAAAGAAAATAACACACAAATATTAGCCCTACATGGAGGCATCACGATTGTAGCAATGATCTCTTCTTTTTTTCCCATTTATTACGATTATTCTCCATATTTGCTATCTCAATCATAGCGATACTTGTGAAGACCAGCACGTACTGCCTCTAATTTCTTTTTTTATATCCCCATTGATGTAGACAGTAACTCAGTTATATTCTTTAAATTGTTGTATTTTTTTTCAGAGTGAACAAATGGTATTGTTAGTGCCCTATACTTAACACTGTGTATCGTTCGTTACAAGAAAACCACTGGAATGAATTTTCAAAGTCCTTGAACCTAAACCATGCGACCATTTTTGGAGAAGACAAATCAACAACTAAGTGTAAATAATGCTAACTTGCATTGTTAAATGAAAAAATTAATGTTTGTTATGAAAAATAAATAGTGCATGAAAACCATTATTTAGAGTATAGCTAGGTCGGCGTTTTATTAATTCGCCTGGCCACAAGCTTGTGTTTTTTTTCTCTAAAAATATTATTTAATTGGATAACAGATACACCACAATTTTTTGGAGTAATCCCTGGTAACATCTATGTCTCATTTGTAGAATTAAAATGAAATAAATATGTGAATTATTAATGTAGTTATTTTTTGTGTTGTATTTAAAGGGAAATAATAAAACTTATGTAAAGTTGCTGTCATTCGTAGCCAAAATGGGAATTTTGTTGTATACAAGCCTTTCAACTTGAATCTGGTGCTCATAGGAATTTTACTGTTATTACATGTTTTTTTTTTAACCATTTTTTTCAGTAGTTGTAGAGTTATGAATTTGATTTCAAAGTGTGATTTGTTTTCAAATGGGTGAAATTCTATTAACTTCCGACCCCACAAAATGCTGCAAAAATAATATCTCATGTACATAATCACCAGAATCCTTTGTTAAAGGAGGAACTTTTATGCCAACAAAACTCAAAACTTAGTATTGCTGCAGGAAAAAAAGAGCAAAATGTGTGTGCTCTTTTCATGGTGCTTAACCTGGTGTTTTTTTGTTGCGTAACATTTCCCAAGGGTTAACTAACTTTTCCATCTCATTTTTTGAGAAAAAGAGTCGCAAAAATCAGCTCTTGTAAATCTGAAGTTTTTGTCGTTGTTGTTTTCCTTACCCCCCCCCCCCCAATAAATCTGGTCTTTTATACTCAATTCTCACATTGTTCCTTCGCTACATGCAGGATAGGTTTCTAGATAATATGCTGCCGGGATTGGGAAGTTTTATTTTTCCAATGTACAGACAATAAACATTATCAATAAAAAGAAATCCTCTGTAACCAGGCAAAAGAGAGAATACTTTACTGAGAAGATTTTGTCACGGTGGTTATATTAATTCTACATACTTCAAAAACACTTTTTGTGTACCCCTTTAAAAAAAAAATTGACAAATTGAAACCTAAAAAATGATGAACAATTCACTACCTTGAAAGATCCGCTATAAACCTTAACAAATAATGCATGTTTTTCACCAACCCTGTTTTAACTTCGCATATATTCTATTCCCCTTTAATTGTTTAATTATTTTTTCTGTCCTTTTTGAGGAATATAAAGGAGCTTGTTACATTGTTTGCAAATGGAATCTGGGGAGGAATTTGGAAGTAGTGTTTAATATGGTGCTATAAACCGTAGGTGCTATTAAGACAACTATGCCACTCAGGTGTCCTATTTAGAAGAGAGAAAAAATAAATCTATGCAATTCACCTGATCCTTCCAACATTTTGTGGAGTATCAGAAATGGTCTCTTTCTCCGCCATTATTCTTAAAAATCTGGCTTTCATTTGGACCAAATAAAAACTTCACACACCATAAAGTCCTGAGAAAGAAATCCTGAGTTGGATCAAGTTTCACTATTTTTGTTGTAGCATGTGTCGGGTCCAGACCTAAAAATCCTATCCCTTGAAACAAAGAAATTCTTCTGAATTTCTGGTATCTATTGTATTGATGTAATTTTAGGGGGAATTATAGCTTGAACAATCCGACTTTTTCGCAAATAAATTTGACCCCCCTAAAAGGTTACAGTATTTGTGCTTCCGGAACTATTATTAGTGTGAAAGTAAAGTTAGGAAGAAAACAAAATCACTCATTTAATATCGACAGGTACTGGTCATTCAGTAAGTGTTCGGTAGCCATAATTATCGCTATAATTATGTACATTTCCACCACCGTTTTAAGGGAATAAAATGCATAATTATGAGAACAATAAAATTTATGTGTGCGACATTTTTTTGCTACAAAAAGTGCTAGTCTCAAATCCATTACAATCTTGACTTTTGGGGTTAACCTTTAGAACGAAAATAGAAAATTACCGGTATCCTAATGACTTGTTCATGTACTTTACCAATATCAGTGCAACAGTACAACTAGTATGGTAGTAGTTAATAGTAGAAAGGTCCTGCTAGTGCTAGGATCGAAACGTCAGGCCCACTAAATTTTGAGATTTCATGAACATTGTACACGAGCACTGTACAGCACGTGCAAGAAAAGCCACAGAACATTGTTTGCATTAATTATCGTAAGCCCCTCCCACCTCATGAATAAACATAATAATAATCATATTGTGGGCGCGCACTCACATCGGCTCCGCCCACCACGGTACTAAGAGATGTCTTCGTTAACTCGTAGACTCGTCTACTAGTCACTTCATTGATTAAATAAAACGGTAATAATCAGAGGAATTCAAAAATTAATAATGGGGGGAAAAAGATGAATATTAATGTGCGTGTTTTAACAAGCGATATAAATATTTACACTAAAGCGATATGCCTTCTTAGTCTTACTTACACTTAATGAATAATTCATATTATACGAATTAATGTTGTTTCCAAATCATTCTTTAAATTTGCACAAACACAGATTTTGTAATTTCAATAGGACATATTCAGACTGAATTTTATAACAAAAAGCTCCCTTTTCTGAATGATGAAACTTCAAATTAAATGAATAATTATAATTTCGTTGCGGTCTTAAATTATAGACAGGTCCCCGGCAAAGCGTTGATGGAGCAACCGTTAGTTAATGCAACGGTAAATCGGTTCCGATTGATACGCGGCACCAGACCACTGCTGTTATCAATGTGTTTTTTTTTCCATCATGGCGTCTCCTTCGCTCATGACGCTTATGCCTAGAGACGGCGTCTTGCTCGATATTAGCAGTCAGGCACCGTCTCCCTCGAAAGACTTCAACCAGTTCATGATCAACAGCAAAGAGGTAAGGAATAGCTCCGTCTGGAAAACGATAAGGAATGGAGCTATCGGCAGTGGGTTTATCGTTTTGTAACTCAAGACAGACCCTTCATTTTTGACAGTTGGCAAGTTATTAGTCCGAGTAACTTGGACCCGACAAGTCACCCTTTATTTATCGAATTTTGAAATTTGGAGGGACGGGTGAAAAAAAAAAGTGACTTGTCGGGTCCAAGTTACTCGGACTAGCAAGTTATTAACTTAGTTAATGTTCAACCATGATCATAATATCATATTCATAATGCAGTGGCTGTTGTTACGGCAGTCGTCCGTGTGGTTCCCTGACTTCACACTCACAGTATTTGTCAGGATGTTAAGCTCTTGGAAACAGACTATCAGCTAATAGACTGGTTCAACCAGCCTGCAATGCTGACGAAATACAATCAAGTCAGGGAACCACACGGACGACTGCCGTTACAACAGCCACTGCGTATTCATAATGACATAGGCCTAGCCCTTGTTACTTAGTACATAGTCATACTAGTATTTTACTACATCACTTTAATCTGCACAAATATTCCAATATCAGATATGAGTGCACTGCCTACTGGGCATAGAATCACATGGTCACTGGAACGATGCCGTCTGTTCGAGCCAGGAGAAGATGGGGATGCAGCGTCCTTCACGGCCTTGTCTTTCCAGTGAATTTCCAGGAAGGGAATGACTGGGCTTCAGTTTAGTCCGAGTAACTTGCACCCTTACAAATCACCCTTTAAAAAAAAAAATACCCTCAATTTTTTTTTTAAAGGCCGATTGTAATGTAAGGGTCCAAGTTACTCGGACTAGATGTCAGTCAAAAGTCGGTCCGTGACCAACTCGGTCCCTCCCTATGGCTATGGGAAAATGTGAAAAAAAACTGTTGGTCACGAACAAGGTTGGTTGCCAACAAGGTTAACGACCCCCTCCGGTAAAATGATAGGTTTTTAAATGTTTAATAATTATGCTCAGGTTGTTTGGAGGACATGGAGGATCACTCTCCGCAATGACTACAAGCGGCTAGCGCCGGAGGAAATGAAGGAGTCCCATGAGGACTTCACATATGATGACCGCATGCAATGTGAGTCGCCTCGTTGACTGACAGACCTGTAATAAACAGGCCCTAGAATCCTTGACGCTCTCTAGGGTCGTTCGCGCTGTGCAAGTAATCTCGATTTGAGACGGGATTTAAAGACTACCGTAGTTTTTATTGCTAGCATTTTCGTGATCCCTGGAGATATACGGTAGCTAATGGTTGAATTGCTTCTGACTGGCGCCCTTACCCTGGCAAAGATAAGCTGAGTTGAGTAGCTGACTATTTGGGAAGGCTGCCGTCTAAGGGCCAGATAACTCAGATTGTAAGAGCGCTGGTACACGAAGTACCGATCCAGTCAATTTTTCGTTGTCTTTTTTTTTTTTTTTTTTTTTTTTCAAGTACCCAGTCAGTTCTTGTCCTTTATTTGTTTGATTTTTTCCCCGTGCAGTTGACGTTCGTCGGGTATTCGGTGAGCCCACACTGGAGTATGCCATCCAGCTGTGCAAGGGCAACCTGGACTACATGATGAGAATGCCTCGGCCGCTGCTCATCTATCTGGTGTCTTATCTGGAACTGGAGGACATAGCCGCACTCTCCCAGACCTGCAAGCTCATGTATGAGGTAAAAGGAATGATCTCTGAAAGGCACAGTCAGTTAGGGCCGGGCACAATTTCATAGAACTTCTTAAAGGCCCAATACAACATTGGGAAGATTGGAAAACATCAATGTCCACAGATTTCCTTCTAATTTACACAGTAGATGGTCATGATAGAATCCTCATGTTGAAATCTCACGGTCTGGGATGCTGTACTTTTCGAGAAATCTTCACTCAAACGTCGACAAATACATGTAGTTTATTATTACTCGCGAGTAATAAACTATTTCTTACACTACAGAACGGTGCGTAAACATGATGGTTTTTTGCATTTTTCTACTTTCTCAGATTACCATTTGAGCTCAAACCTTCGCAGTATTGCTGTTTTTGAATGTTTAATGGTTTCACACACAAACTGTGGCAATCTTTTGACCTTTACCAATATTGTAAAGCGTGAAAATCCGCCGAATCCTTGCTTACCGTACGCGATCCATGAAATGAATTCTGCATGTACAGCATCCCGTGAGCGTAGATTTATGCGTTAAGCAGAGCCGTGAAATTGGGTCCAGTTTGGTGGTCAAGCAGTCAAGACGTCCACTCCAGAAAGCTGGAGTTGCGGGTTGCTGTATTTTGTCAGCAGGCAATCAAGCAAAGCACTGAGCATACAGTGCTAATTATACACATGGAGTAGGGCCAACACTTATCCAATCTCTTTTTCCGAAAATGAGTGTGGCTTTTAGAAGTGTATGCTCTTCCCATTTCCAGGAGATCATTACGATGCGTTTTGACAGTACGTTCGACGCCATTTGCTCAAAAAGGACTTTTGGAGTAGATGCCTCATTACGTCATCTTAGGTAACATATTACCGTTTGATTTTTGCAGATATGTAACACAGAGGCCTTATGGGAGCAGATTTACCAGAACCACTGTGACACGGTGACGGACGAGATGCGTTCCTTGGCTCACACCATGGGCTGGAAGCAGATGTTCTTCACTAACAAGCTCCAGTTGCAGGTACGGGCACCAACAGCTTGGTTTTTACACACAGAGGCACTGTGGAAATAATAGTAGTGATAATATTCAAAAAAATAAACTTTGTAAACTTTTGAACAGTTTTGACAAAGTTTTGGCAAAGAAATCTTTAACTGGTTGCAGTCCAGTCAAAGTTTTCTTTGCCATTTTTCAAAATGATTAATAATACATTAATTTATTTGTTGAATTTAGTAAACAATATGCAAAAATTTTGCTAACTGCTTACTGAATAAAATTACCAAAACGCGAATATCAAAAAATTAGGACAGCCTGACGTTTTGATCCTAGCAGGATCTTTCTCAAAGGCAGAATCAATTCTGCCTTTGAGAAAGGTCGTGCTAGGATCAAAACGTCAGGTCTTCCTCATTTTTGATAATGTAGAGAGTGTTAACAATTCCACCAACAAGTGATCAAAAATGATTACAATAAATTATTATAATTACAATAAGCCAGTACCATATCACTTCCTGAAAGAGATGCAGCCACAAGGTGTACACGCAAAACTCGTTGTAATACAGTGGGTTTGTTTTTTTCGGTTTTTTTTTTTTCATTGGCAGGTCAAACTGAGACGCCACCAGAAGATGCGAGAATCTCCGGACAATTCCCAGACCTTCCTGACAGACTCCTAGAAAGTTCCGGACTTCCTAGACCCTCCTCCTCCCTCCTCCCTCCTCCATCCTCCCTCCTCCCTCCTCCCTCCTTCCACCCTCTCCGTCCCTCGACGAAGGGCCCAGGTTATCTCTCGATCAGAACTAGACATGTCTCTGCAATCTTCATAGAAAAAAAAACACTACAGTCCGTTCACTCCAAGTTGAGCTCGACCTCGGCCTCATTCAATGCTATGGCATGCCCCTTCCTCCAGCCCACCCATAGCTTGCCTATCGGGAGTCATCAACTGCCAGTCAAGTGTGGTACCAAATTCCACTTGGTCATATGAACAACAGTACACAATCCCGACTGGCGTAATGAATATGTTCCAGCTCTTCTTACATCGAATGACAATTTCAGCAACATATCACGCCAACCTACCTTCTAAAAAGGTCCTGCTATATACAAATGTTAGATCAGATCATATCATATAAAAGCAGTTTTCAACATTTTGGTATTACCTAATATAGTCAGCCCAAAAGTGAAAGAGATTTTCATTTCTTTAGCTGAACTACAGTTTATATTTACTTGGAACAAAATGGACCATTACCTGGTAAAAGACAGTCGTCAAGATTTGGACAATAAGAGTGAATAGATTAGGAAGGATTGTGGGGGAGGGGTTAGGGAGATAAAGCCCCACATGAAATTGTATTGCCTGACTCTGTCAGTTCTACGTTCTTAAGAAAAATACTCCTGTCCAATGTGGAGGCTTATGAGTCCCTACTGAGTGGCTAGAATTAATTAAGGCCGTTTTTTTTGTAGAGGCCAATGATTTATTAATTACTACAAGATGCACATAGAACAATTGCCTTCCAGGTTTCTTATCCGTCCATATTTTTCATTGAAATGTTTTTTATAGATATAGGATGTTTGCATGGAGAAGAATGGAATTCAATGAGGGTTTGCCCTGCTCGATAAGCACTGTTCACAGTACAGGCATTCAGGCATAGCACACATAATATGATTATTATATGATTCAAACAGAACGCCAGACTTTGAGCACTTTGAGAGATTCTTAGTGACTGATCCCAACTAACTAATTTGTACTACATGTATAATAAGTTAAGAGATACATTTTCTTTGGGTTTCTTCCTATGCTGTAGCAAATGCTTTTCAGATCCTTGTTGCCACAGGAGAGTATAGGGTAGGACTTGCTTGACGTATACAGTAGTTAGTGCTATGCTCAGTGCTTTGCCCCGATTGCCTTCTGAAAGATTTCAGGCAGCTGCGGCATGATTAAAATCCACAGCTCCTGCTTTCATCATGCTGACGCCTTAACCACCTGACCAATGCAGCTTGTCAAGCTTGCTGTGGATTGGGAATTTATATTGTGGTGGTGAATTTTTCATATTATATCTGCAGCTTAGCAGCATATAAACCTTGTGCCTCTTTTGTGCTGATTAATTTAAGAATCGGACTGATTTATTTCAAGTTTGTATTGCAAGTTGTAAATTGGAATTTGTGAATAGAAATGTTTTACTGCTTGATGCTGTTTACTGTAGATAGTTATGTTTTTTCTATTGATAACTTCTGTAAATTTAAACTTCTTTAATTTCTTTTCAGAAGTTACTGTAGTCTATTCAAATGTTAACAGGCCACAAGACGTTTTATAAAAATGTTCTTTGTCCAAAATTTAGAAAGGCTTTTTGAAATATTACCTGATCAGAATGGTAGAAGTGTCCTGCTAGGATTGAAACTTTAATGAAGGCCCTTCAAAGGAGTACATTTTTGCGATTTGGTCATTTTAGTCATCAAGCAGTCTGTAACCTTTTTGTACTACTTTTCAAAAAGTCAAAATGTGAAACGCTCTTTGTAAACAATAGAGAATAATTTGCAGCTGCACCATGGGGTATTGTGAGCGTGTACGGTCCTACAAGGAACCAAGATATTAACTGCTTTTTGGAAGCAGTTTCTAAAGTCCAACAGCAGGAGATTAGGAGATTGTTAGCATGGTACCACTGCAGTCACATTCTCAACTTGAAGCCACTTTCCTAGAGCCGCACTCCTTCACGGAAGAGATGACTTGTATGGTATGGCCGCAAACATTCCACATTGAGACTTTCCTTATGATAAAGCCAGAAATATCACCCCTAGTGTGGGTTTTAGCTTCAAAGCATTCCTTCCTCCATGTGTAGAGGATACCCAAGGTACATTCCAAACTCAAATATGAAGATTTCATTCCATCGTTAATCAGAATACATTGGATTTGAAGTACCCTAGGTTTTGGGGTAGGCTACTGTTTACAGCCATTAGTAAAGTCTGAATGCTCAACTGAACCTAATATTAATTCTACAAGTCTCAGCATAAGCTTTCATTTGGAGGAACACAGTGCTTCATGTTTATGTCAGTGAATGTAATGTATTAAATTCAATGAGCGTTTGCCCTGCTCGATGTATAATAAGCCCTGTATGCTTGGTGCTTTGCCCGCTTGCTACTGAGAAACTATAGACAGCTCGGGTGGGATTTGGACTACATGACTCTTGCTTTCTAGTGCAGACAACTTGCACACTTGACCACCAAGCTGGATGCACAATAAATTTGAATCTGTAAAATGGTGGGTACTACATTCAATCCTAGATATGATTTTTGCGCCAGTCAGTGAGAATGTAATTCTGAAACCCTCAGTGGAACATAGTGCTTCAAAAATCTGTATCCGTCCGAGTAGTCTTTGAAGAATTTGTCTCATTAGTATTATACTTTCACCTTTTGGTAAGTCATTGGGTAATATACACTGTAACCCCATGACAAGTCATTGGGTAATATACACTGTAACCCCATGACAAGTCATTGGGTAATATACACTGTAACCCCATGACAAGTCATTGGGTAATATACACTGTAACCCCATGACAAGTCATTGGGTAATATACACTGTAACCCCATGACAAGTCATTGGGTAATATACACTGTAACCCCATGACAAGTCATTGGGTAATATAGACTGTAACCCCATGACAAGTCATTGGGTAATATACACTGTAACCCCATGACAAGTCATTGGGTAATATAGACTGTAACCCCATGACAAGTCATTGGGTAAAATGCACTGTAACCCCATGACAAGTCATTGCGTAATATAGACTGTAACCCCATGACAAGTCATTGGGTAATATACACTGTAACCCCATGACAAGTCATTGGGTAATATACACTGTAACCCCATGACAAGTCATTGGGTAATATACACTGTAACCCCATGACAAGTCATTGGGTAATATACACTGTAACCCCATGACAAGTCATTGGGTAATATACACTGTAACCCCATGACAAGTCATTGGGTAAAATACACTGTAACCCCATGACAAGTCATTGGGTAATATACACTGTAACCCCATGACAAGTCATTGGGTAAAATACACTGTAACCCCATGACAAGTCATTGGGTAATATACACTGTAACCCCATGACAAGTCATTGGGTAATATACACTGTAACCCCATGACGAGTCATTGGGTAATATACACTGTAACCCCATGACAAGTCAGTGGGTAAAATACACTGTAACCCCATGACAAGTCATTGGGTAATATACACTGTAACCCCATGACAAGTCATTGGGTAATATACACTGTAACCCCATGACAAGTCATTGGGTAATATACACTGTAACCCCATGACAAGTCATTGGGTAATATACACTGTAACCCCATGACAAGTCATTGGGTAATATACACTGTAACCCCATGACAAGTCATTGGGTAATATACACTAACCCCATGACAAGTCATTGGGTAATATACACTGTAACCCCATGACAAGTCATTGGGTAATATACACTGTAACCCCATGACAAGTCATTGGGTAAAATACACTGTAAACCCATGACAAGTCATTGGGTAATATACACAGTAACCCCATGACAAGTCATTGGGTAATATACACTGTAACCCCATGACAAGTCATTGGGTAATATACACTGTAACCCCATGACAAGTCATTGGGTAAAATACACTGTAACCCCATGACAAGTCATTGGGTAATATACACTGTAACCCCATGACAAGTCATTGGGTAATATACACTGTAACCCCATGACAAGTCATTGGGTAAAATACACTGTAACCCCATGACAAGTCTTTGGGTAATATACACTGTAACCCCATGACAAGTCATTGGGTAATATACACTGTAACCCCATGACAAGTCATTGGGTAATATACACTGTAACCCCATGACAAGTCATTGGGTAATATACACTGTAACCCCATGACAAGTCATTGGGTAATATACACTGTAACCCCATGACAAGTCATTGGGTAATATACACTGTAACCCCATGACAAGTCATTGGGTAATATACACTGTAACCCCATGACAAGTCATTGGGTAATATACACTATAACCCCATGACAAGTCATTGGGTAATATACACTGTAACCCCATGACAAGTCATTGGGTAATATTGTAACCTTATGGTTGGCCATAGGGTTATACATGTATAGGATTTTAGAGTTTTATACATTGTACTGAGTGAAGCCGCCCCATACTAATTGTTGGGATACATATTGATTTTTCATGTTCATGTATTACCATTTCAGTGATAACAATTTGACTACATTCATGTTGGACGAACTGTCTCAAATGATGTCTTAATGTCTCAGTGAGCTTGAGGTATCAAATTCATGTTGTAATATTATTGTGCAAATTGTATGAACAGTTTTTCTGAAATAAACGTTTTCAGTTGGTGTACTGTTAGACAAGACTTGAAAGTTTGCATGGTGGAAGTACTAAGTGGAGGCTTTGAGGTGACTCCCTGTATTAACACATTTGTTTAGAGGAGTGTGTGGCTCTGAAAAGAGCCAGTAACTCAACGTTTCAGGCAATGTGTACTCAGCCCATCAAGTCTCCTTATGACGGGCATAGAATACAGTATACTGGCATTACTGCAAAACTACTTGGTACACTGTTGTTGACAATAGTGTAGGAGTTTATAAGGCAGTGGCCAAAAAGGAAATATTCCTTGAAAGAAATCTGTACATGAAAGGAACATATCAATAGTCTTTTCTTGTTAATATCAATAGGGAGCCAGTGACCTACTCTCTTGACATTTAACCATGAACCATTTTTAAAATGAAATCACGATTCCCTTACAAACAGGAGAAACAAACAAATCCACACACACAATTGTTTGAATAGTCTGCTTTTGCAATAAATATGTATTTCATAAATAAAGTGACAATGTACAATTTTACCAATTGAGAGAGAAAAAAGTAAGAAACTACCGTCATTATATCCAATTTGGAAAATGAAATGTGCAACTCTCATGTTTTTTTTTCGTTTATTTCTTAATAAATCAGTCCACATCTATGGATAAAAAAACACAGGAAAACGACAGACGCTACAAAATGTGTCCTCTTTCTTTTCTTTTTTTTTGTATCGAGCTACGAACAGTCTTGCATTACGGAACCCATCTAGAGATTCCTGAAATCTAAGAGACTAATCTGCACCACATAAGGGAATGATTTTGTACCATCCTTCTTTCTCTTCAACCGATGACTGGGGGTACATCGTGGGGTTGTCACACTCTGCCTTGGTGGTCAGTTTGCCAAAAGGGCACCAGCACTTTGGTCGGGCATGAATTTAACCCGATCTCACCTTTATGCAGAAGGCATCAGATTGCAGTGCCTACATGCAAAAAATTGCAACTGGGAACCTGCTCTTATATCGTCAATACCAACCAGTGGGATTTTATGAGCTCGGCAAATGATCAACCCCGACCATAGCAACCTCAACTCCTCACTCCAACCTCCCCCGACTCCAAAATCTCTCTGGAGAGAAAAAAAGAAAAAAGAAAACAAACTAAATTGAAAAAAAAAAAAAAAAACCAAACCATTGTCTCAATTACGAGTGCTTTCCGGCGTCAGAATTTCTCAAAGCATTGCTCGATTCTCCCAGACTCTTACTACTATTGGGTGAGCAGACTCCAGACAGAAATAAAGAAAACAAATCAAAATATTACAACTTTAATTACAATATCTGACTTTAGATACACATAACTCTATTGTCCTATATGTCAAAAAACATGAAGAACAAAAGATGGATTCTTTATACAATTTACAAAGTCTCCCCGTCTCATTTTTTTTATGAAGACTGCCAAGCAAAATATGAAGTAAATACAATTTTTTTTAGTACAAAAAATGTTCTATCATTCATTCTTTCAAAAAAAGAAAAGCAAAGTCCAGTCTTTTTATTTTTGTTTTTTTTTGTTATTTTTTGTTAAATATTGGTCATGAAATAACCTTTACGGTATAAACATATTTATAGCTGATCTCCCCCTGCAGACAGTGGCTCACAAATTCAATCTTTTTTTTAAATTTTATCAAATGGCCACAAATAGGGAGGGAAAAATACAACCCAAATGGTACAGCTTTTTAAAGTAATCTCTGCTAGACGCTTAAGCAGTCCATGAAAATCAGAAGAAAAAAACAAACCATGATTGGACAACACGTGCTACGATAAATGCAATTTATACACAACAATACCGCATGATCTAACATCAACCAAAAGAATAAAGGAAAACGGATAAAATGGCATCACAGCCAATGATCACACACTCATAACAAACAAAGAAAAAAAATCACACCTTGCTGCCGTCCCCTCAAACCTTTCAAGTCTTTAACGTTTTCTATAAAATATTCTTTAAAAAAAAATTGAGAACTCCTTCCCCTTCTTTTGGGCACCAGATTCGTATTGAAATCTTAAAAATCAACAAAGATGGAAACCACATGGGGAAAAAAAGGGTAATCTAGGCAGGAATTGTTTCTGTTTCTCAGATAAGTACAACAATCCTTTTGCGAATTATCTGGGTTTTTTTGGGAGGGAACAATCTGCGAGGAGGAACATGGCTCCACTCCTAAAGTCTGCGTTGTGATTCTAAAAAAGATGGGCGTTTCAATCGTTGCCAGTTCGTCACTGGACAAGTTTGTTTGTCCGATTGTTTCGGAGATTGCGAGGAAGAAAAAAATAGTTTGGTCACAAATTGTCAGGCACAGTGTGATTCAGAAACGGAGACAGATCGGGCAGAGGACAACAGAGTCGAGGAGGGGTGCGGGGCCAACTCTTGGGTCGTGAAGAATGCAGGCTTTCCGGGGAGCTTCTTGACCAAATTCAAGGAGGATGTGGTTTCCATGACGATTGTAATCAAACGGTTTCCCTCCCCCATCAAATAGGTTTTAAGATTTTTGTTAAGCAGGAAAGGCAAATCAGGCTACAATGACTGTGAAATATTTCCCAAGCTTAATCATCCTCCCACTCCCCTCCATTCAAAAAAAAAGATGACCGATCCAATTTAAGATCAGGTGTCACTTTGATGGGTTGCAGAGGGGCACTGCTGCTCTTATGCACCTGCTCGTCAATTATGCCATGAGGTTGGTGTGGGAACAATTGAGACACGCTAATGCCCACGTTACGAAGGCAGTCTGGCTAGGCTTGTCAAATCAGAATCCAAATGGCAAACAAATTCCTGCGCAAAAGACTGGGTGCCACTCTGCTCCCAACCCAATTCTCAGCCCCCACTCAAAGCTCCATCCATACCCCACACACACTGGAAACCTATGCATTCCAAACTGATCAAGCACAGTCTTCAAGAAAAAGACTTGGAAGAGTCCGATATGAACAGCCGTATACCGGTAAGTCTCACAGCCATTTTGGTACAGGGAAAACCACATCAGCATTGATTTTCTTTCGGGGGGGGGGGGAGTTGAAAAGGAGGACAATAATGGAGTATCCCTCCCAAACACTTTCCTTAATAAACTATACAACAAACAGCTGCAACAAATCAAATCTAGTCAAACAACAGCTCACAGTCAATACCCAAACGATATAAAAAGTTTGACTGTACACCAAAACAACTCCCAGATTGAGTTTGGGAAATGCCAAATTGGTTCCAACGTATGCAAAACACCTCTGGAAAAAGATTTAGAAAAACAGAGTAAAACACGGACACTGCTCGGTGAATTTTATATTTTTTTTTCTTAAGTTCACAAAGAGAGCAGAGAGCAAAGAGGAGAGAGAAAGAGAGAGCGACAGAACGTCGTGTGTTGGGTGAGGGCTTGCCTTCTCCAGACCCTGATGTCAGTAAGTCCAGGAAAAAAAGACTTTAATTAACGAGGCATAGTATAATATTGGCATTGGTATAACTTCTAGGAAACTCTATGCATAGAAAGGAATAAAGGCAATTCTTCAGTTTCGTCTTGGTTAGTTTTTCTGGGTGTTTTTGTTTGTTTTTATTTTTTGTTTTGTTTTTGCATTTCAATTGTCCGTCCTTCTCAAAAGACTTCTCCCCAAAAAGCTGACCAATTCGGTCGCCCCCAAAAAGGGCGGCATATCCATGGCTACAAATCAATGTTCGGGGGTTTTAAGTAAAATTGACAAACAATTCATCATATGGCTATCCCTGAGATTAATGTTGTAAAACTCGTAAATAAAAACAAAAACAAATACTCCATTCTTAATTTCTATCAACTACAACTCAACTTAAATCTGATCTTTTCTTTCCCGTGCAAATAATTAGCTATATTCTCTCTATTTACGGATCAGAAAAGCAACCATTGGCTTGGAAATGATAACTGGAATTTCATGTCAGTTATACATTTCATGTGTACCGCGTCAGATTTTTGTTTTTGTTTCATTTTTTTTTATCTTAAAGTTGGCAAAATGCTCATGAGCAAATATGAATAGCATATTACGCTTTTGTATATTCTACAGCAGTCACACTCAGTCTGCAAAAGGGGATGGGGAGAAGTTTTTAATCAATTGGTTGTTCTGCATCGTTCCCAATGAGCCTTTTCCAACAAAGACAAAATATATTTACACACTTGAAAGTTTTGGAGACCGACATTTGAGGGTGGAGCATCAACACAAAAGTAAGGCAGATTTTTGTTGTGACTTCCTGATTGGTGGATGCAGTGGCCAATCAGAGTAGCTCTTTGTATCAAGCCATGGATGTTATTGGAGGAAGTAGCCAATAAAAATGCAGGACTGACCACTTTTCTGTGGGGGGGGGATGTGAACGAGGGGCAAAATGCTGGATAAAAATTGAGGAAAGCCAGCCAACCTTCTTGTTAAATGGTAGCTCAAAACTGAACAAGTATCAGAGACATCTCACCCTTGCTTAGAATCTAAATAGAAGGCAGCAGATTTTCCTTTCAGTCCAAATCCAGCCATTCAACCCTAGCAAGGTGATCTTCCAGTCCATTCATCAAGCTGGGCTCGACCCTGGCCTCGTTAAATACAGTGGCCTCCTGTCCACCCACAGCTAGCCCAACGGTGGCCAAATTTCTACACGGCCACATGAGCAACAGCACACAGCTAAGACAGGTGTTATGAATACTGTCGAACTCTTTTCACAGTGAATGGACTGAAATTTTCTACCCTCTGTAAAAAAATAATAATCCAAAACTGATTGCCAAAAGGTCAAATGACTAAGTTTCAATTGGGATTAAGAAGATCAAACCTAAGGTACGTGGGTCACAACTTATTTTTGTGGATTTGTTTTCAATCCTTGCCAGAAAAAGGAAACGCCCTCCCCAAACCACCGGAATGAGCATTCAACTTGTATACCACACAGAATACAGGACTACCAAGGTACAAATTTGCATAGTTGAAAGTTCACATGGGGTCAAAGGTCAACAATCTGAAAAATACATCCATCTATAGTGTGCTAACAAAAACAAATAGGCTCATTTCACACAACTCAAATTTTGTCAGTTTGGGCAGTTTGACCACCAATGAGATGTCACTTTACTTTCTGCCAATGTCAACAAGAAATGTAGGTAAAAACAAAATGTACAAACACTCAAACACTCAATGTACACATTTCTCTGTGCAAACGATTTGAGGTGATTGAATGCTAAACAGGCTGTTGGAAGGACCTTTGAAATGATGACCTACAGGCAATGACCTTTGAAATGATGACCTACATGCAAGGACCTTTGAAATGATGACCTACAGGCAAGGACCTTTGAAATGATGACCTATAGGCAAGGACCTTTGAAATGATGACCTACATGCAAGGACCTTTGAAATGATGACCTACAAGCAAGGACCTTTGAAATGATGACCTACAGGCAATGACCTGTGAAATGATGACCTACAGGCAATGACCTTTGAAATGATGACCTACAGGCATGGACCTTTGAAATGATGACCTACAGGCAAGGACCTTTGAAATGATGACCTACAGGCAAGGACCTTTGAAATGATGACCTACATGCAAGGACCTTTGAAATGATGACCTACAGGCATGGACCTTTGAAATGATGACCTACAGGCAAGGACCTTTGATTGTTCAAGCACGCTAGTTAACTGATAACGTCCCAGTTCGATTATTAATTAACTATTTTGTGTGTGGTGACTGGTTTCAATTGGTACCAAAGATTTCAAATTTGTCGGCAATCCTGCCAATGTCCAGATGCGCGGAGAATTTCCGAGGCCAAAGAAAGAGTCTCCGTGATTGTCGGCGACTTCTCAGAAATGCCACCAAAGCCACCTACCACGAAATGCCACCAAAGCCACCTACCACAAAATGCCACCAAAGTCGCCTACCACGAAATGCCACCAAAGACTGTCAAGTAGGGGGGATCCTCCCAC
The DNA here is from genome assembly GCA_949987565.1 of Luidia sarsii. Lineage (NCBI taxonomy): Eukaryota > Metazoa > Echinodermata > Asteroidea > Paxillosida > Luidiidae > Luidia > Luidia sarsii. The sequence goes on from OX465116.1 coordinate 2,548,812, forward strand.
ACAACTGGCCTTTCCCTGCTCTGCGATCTTGCTACATATACAAACAGAATCATTGAGGCCCACCCAACGGGATTCTAGGGGATAAACCTCCATAAATCAAACCAAATGAAACCAAGTAAATAAATTTCAAAAACCGTTTCAGAAAACACTGGTGTAAACTTGACGAAACAAATGCAAGAACTCTTGACCGCTCCTCCTGAAACACACACACACACACAATTTCTAGAGGAGATGTCAAGGACTGGTTGATAAAAACTGCAGAAAACAACGTGAAAAATGCAGCATTTTTTTAGTTATATTTATATATAATTTCTTTCTTTTTCATTGGAATCTCAGTTGGCTGCGGTTCTAAAACAGACGTTCCGGGTCTGTTGGCAGCCTGCCAAAAGGGAGAATAAACGGAGGTCTATGCGAGAATTGGAGCAGTTTCCGGCTTCGGGAAACCCAATCGTTATGAGGTACTTCTTCACATTGTTAAGTCCTGCCATTGATGTCTTATCTTCCGTTTATTTTGTGGTTTTTGTTTTTTGTATTTGCTTATAATCAAAGTATAACGAAATTGCCTGGTGGCTCCATGGTCAGTGTTGTTGTACGGCTGTCGTGCGCCAACTTGTGGCCTCCTCTCCCTTCAGTACTCCTGTGGTGAGCAGTTCCCGTGGCGACGCAGCGTCTGATGAGTGAAGGTGGGGGTTGGTAGATGGTTGCCGACCCAGGAAAGGTGGGAGGGGCCAGTTGCTAGGCAGCAGTGCGCGCTGCGCGCTGTGGACAAATGCAGCCACGCCCAACAACAGTGTGTAGCTTACGCACAAAGCTGAAATGCGTCAATCGCTGTTCTGGGTTGTCCATTTTTCATGGAAGTCTTGACAGATGCCGTCTTCAGAGTGGACCTCAAATCTCGTCTCCGGATGCGACGCTTTTGCCAAGCACAGAGCGTCAAGGTTTCTTCACCGAGTTTCTCTTTTGAGGGGCTATTCTTTTCTTCCTTTTTCTTTTTCCCAACAAAAAGATTTATTAAAAAAAAAAAAAAAAAAATCCAGAAACAGAAATCAATAAGTGAAGAAATGTACAAGCAGAGATGAATCATTTGGCAATGGATGCAAACAGCTGCTCCCAGGCCGACCCCTCTCCATGCACGGCCTCCAGAGGGCGGGCTCCTGTGGCACCGCAAGGTGTCCTGACTTCATGCACTGGTAAATCCACGTAGTTCACTGGAAGGGAACCCGTCCGGGGAAGAAAAAAAAAGGAAACCACTCCACATGGCCAGGCAGGGGAGGGGGGGGGGGCGGCGATGGCGATCGGAGACCAAGGGGATGGAGAGAGGAACGGCTTATAGAGGTGGGGCTGGTTTTTCGAAACAAACAAACAAAACACCAGCACTGTCCTTCACTGTGGGTGAGAGTGAGGGGGGAAGGGGACCAGTCAGTTGGTAGACCAGAGCTGGTTCTCTGCAGCAGCTAGATGGCTGCTAGACCTCCGTCATGTAGACCCCCGGTTCTCTTCCTTCTGCGACACACAAAAAAAAAAAACAGACAAGAGCATCATTAATTTGTGAGCAGGAATTCTTCCAACATGTTCAACAACAACAAAAGTTACACACTGGTACGTAATCGAAGACGTCTCAATTCCCAATCCGGTAAAAAAAATTCTGTTTTTTTTCTTTTCTGAAACTAATACCACATGCTCCTGCTAGGATCGAAATGTTGCGCCCTCTTAGCTATTGAGAATGGGCACTTCAGATCAGAAGTTGGTGAAAGGTGAGTGTTGCTTCACGGCAGGGCAAACTTAACGAGTTACCCCACTCAAGAATACCACTACTCATTGACCGATCATCATGTCCAACAGCGCCCTCTATTGGCTGCCACTTTTTACGGTCTCACAAAACAGTGCCCTCTATTGTTGGAACCTTCATTTCTTGGAGCGTTTCACACCCTTTGCAATTCTTCATTCATCTTTGGGCTTCAATCATCAACTTTTTATCTTTCAATCTTTTCCTTTCAATCTGTCCCCTATTAATTCATAATAAAAAAAAAAATTAATTCATTAATTCATTTCATTAATTCATTAATTCATTAATTTCTCGTCGCTGTTCTGCCTTTCAGAAAGTCAGGCGCTCAATACTTATCGTGTTTTATATTAGGATTCAGATCAGAAGTGATTTGTTACCCACCTCATTGGCAATGTGAAGAGTGAAACGGTCGTAAGCATCCATGAGATCTGAGAGTTTGTACTGCTCTAGCACAACAAAACCCTCCAGGTTATGACTGGCCTTGCGGGCACAGTCTTGACAGTGCACCTCATACTTGCGATCCTTCTCCGTGGTGAAGAGGATGTTGAACACTTCCACCTAGGAAGAGGAAGACAAAATGAAAATCAGTTCATCACACTTGTCTCCATGAACTCGCACCTTCCAGTATGGTCTAATGATTCCATAGTTCAGATGAGCTAGGCCAAGCATTGTCAGGCACCAGTGCCTTGGTAGCTTGGCCAAGCCTTGCCATGCACCAGTGCCTTGGTAGCTTGGCCAAGCCTTGCCGTGCTTCAGTGCCTTGGTAGCTTGGCCAAGCCTTGCCATGCACCAGTGCCTTGGTAGCTTGGCCAAGCCTTGCCATGCACCAGTGCCTTGGTAGCTAGGCCAAGCCTTGCCATGCACCGGTGCCTTGGTAGCTAGGCCAAGCCTTGCCGTGCTTCAGTACCTTGGTAGCTAGGCCAAGCCTTGTCATGCACCAGTGCCTTGGTAGCTTGGCCAAGCCTTGCCATGCTCCAGTGCCTTGGTAGCTTGGCCAAGCCTTGCCATGCTCCAGTGCCTTGGTAGCTAGGCCAAGCCTTGTCATGCACCAGTGCCTTGGTAGCTTGGGCCAAGCCTTGCCATGCACCAGTGCCTTGGTAGCTAGGCCAAGCCTTGCCATGCTCCAGTGCCTTGGTAGCTTGGGCCAAGCCTTGCCATGCACCAGTGCCTTGGTAGCTAGGCCAAGCCTTGTCAAGCACCAGTGCCTTGGTAGCTTGGCCAAGCCTTGCCATGCTCCAGTGCCTTGGTAGCTAGGCCAAGCCTTGTCATGCTCCAGTGCCTTGATAGCTTGGCCAAGCCTTGCCATGCTCCAGTGCCTTGGTAGCTAGGCCAAGCCTTGTCAAGCACCAGTGCCTTGGTAGCTTGGCCAAGCCTTGCCATGCTCCAGTGCCTTGGTAGCTAGGCCAAGCCTTGTCATGCTCCAGTGCCTTGATAGCTTGGCCAAGCCTTGCCATGCTCCAGTGCCTTGGTAGCTTGGCCAAGCCTTGCCATGCACCAGTGCCTTGGTAGCTAGGCCAAGCCTTGCCATGCACCAGTGCCTTGATAGCTTGGCCAAGCCTTGCCATGCTCCAGTGCCTTGGTAGCTTGGCCAAGCCTTGTCATGCACCGGTGCCTTGGTAGCTAGGCCAAGCCTTGCCGTGCTTCAGTACCTTGGTAGCTAGGCCAAGCCTTGTCATGCACCAGTGCCTTGGTAGCTTGGCCAAGCCTTGCCATGCACCAGTGCCTTGGTAGCTTGGCCAAGCCTTGCCATGCTCCAGTGCCTTGGTAGCTTGGCCAAGCCTTGCCATGCACCAGTGCCTTGGTAGCTAGGCCAAGCCTTGCCATGCACCAGTGCCTTGATAGCTTGGCCAAGCCTTGCCATGCTCCAGTGCCTTGGTAGCTTGGCCAAGCCTTGTCATGCACCAGTTCCTTGGTAGCTTGGCCAAGCCTTGTCATGCACCAGTGCCTTGGTAGCTCGGCCAAGCCTTGTCATGCACCAGTGCCTTGGTAGCTAGGCCAAGCCTTGCCATGCACCAGTGCCTTGGTAGCTAGGCCAAGCCTTGCCATGCACCAGTGCCTTGGTAGCTAGGCCAAGCCTTGTCAAGCACCAGTGCCTTGGTAGCTTGGCCAAGCCTTGCCATGCTCCAGTGCCTTGGTAGCTAGGCCAAGCCTTGTCATGCTCCAGTGCCTTGATAGCTTGGCCAAGCCTTGCCATGCTCCAGTGCCTTGGTAGCTTGGCCAAGCCTTGCCATGCACCAGTGCCTTGGTAGCTAGGCCAAGCCTTGCCATGCACCAGTGCCTTGATAGCTTGGCCAAGCCTTGCCATGCTCCAGTGCCTTGGTAGCTTGGCCAAGCCTTGTCATGCACCAGTGCCTTGGTAGCTAGGCCAAGCCTTGCCATGCTCCAGTGCCTTGGTAGCTAGGCCAAGCCTTGCCATGCACCAGTGCCTTGGTAGCTTGGCCAAGCCTTGCCATGCACCAGTGCCTTGGTAGCTTGGCCAAGCCTTGCCATGCATCAGTGCCTTGGTAGCTAGGCCAAGCCTTGCCATGCACCAGTGCCTTGGTAGCTAGGCCAAGCCTTGCCATGCTCCAGTGCCTTGGTAGCTAGGCCAAGCCTTGCCATGCACCAGTGCCTTGGTAGCTTGGCCAAGCCTTGTCATGCTCCAGTGCCTTGGTAGCTAGGCCAAGCCTTGTTATGCACCGGTGCCTTGGTAGCTTGGCCAAGCCTTGCCATGCACCGGTGCCTTGGTAGCTAGGCCAAGCCTTGCCATGCACCAGTGCCTTGGTAGCTAGGCCAAGCCTTGCCATGCACCAGTGCCTTGGTAGCTAGGCCAAGCCTTGCCATGCTCCAGTGCCTTGGTAGCTAGGCCAAGCCTTGCCATGCACCAGTGCCTTGATAGCTTGGCCAAGCCTTGCCATGCTCCAGTGCCTTGGTAGCTTGGCCAAGCCTTGTCATGCACCGGTGCCTTGGTAGCTAGGCCAAGCCTTGCCGTGCTTCAGTACCTTGGTAGCTAGGCCAAGCCTTGTCATGCACCAGTGCCTTGGTAGCTTGGCCAAGCCTTGCCATGCACCAGTGCCTTGGTAGCTTGGCCAAGCCTTGCCATGCTCCAGTGCCTTGGTAGCTTGGCCAAGCCTTGCCATGCACCAGTGCCTTGGTAGCTAGGCCAAGCCTTGCCATGCACCAGTGCCTTGATAGCTTGGCCAAGCCTTGCCATGCTCCAGTGCCTTGGTAGCTTGGCCAAGCCTTGTCATGCACCAGTTCCTTGGTAGCTTGGCCAAGCCTTGTCATGCACCAGTGCCTTGGTAGCTCGGCCAAGCCTTGTCATGCACCAGTGCCTTGGTAGCTAGGCCAAGCCTTGCCATGCACCAGTGCCTTGGTAGCTAGGCCAAGCCTTGCCATGCACCAGTGCCTTGGTAGCTAGGCCAAGCCTTGTCAAGCACCAGTGCCTTGGTAGCTTGGCCAAGCCTTGCCATGCTCCAGTGCCTTGGTAGCTAGGCCAAGCCTTGTCATGCTCCAGTGCCTTGATAGCTTGGCCAAGCCTTGCCATGCTCCAGTGCCTTGGTAGCTTGGCCAAGCCTTGCCATGCACCAGTGCCTTGGTAGCTAGGCCAAGCCTTGCCATGCACCAGTGCCTTGATAGCTTGGCCAAGCCTTGCCATGCTCCAGTGCCTTGGTAGCTTGGCCAAGCCTTGTCATGCACCAGTGCCTTGGTAGCTAGGCCAAGCCTTGCCATGCTCCAGTGCCTTGGTAGCTAGGCCAAGCCTTGCCATGCACCAGTGCCTTGGTAGCTTGGCCAAGCCTTGCCATGCACCAGTGCCTTGGTAGCTTGGCCAAGCCTTGCCATGCATCAGTGCCTTGGTAGCTAGGCCAAGCCTTGCCATGCACCAGTGCCTTGGTAGCTAGGCCAAGCCTTGCCATGCTCCAGTGCCTTGGTAGCTAGGCCAAGCCTTGCCATGCACCAGTGCCTTGGTAGCTTGGCCAAGCCTTGTCATGCTCCAGTGCCTTGGTAGCTAGGCCAAGCCTTGTTATGCACCGGTGCCTTGGTAGCTTGGCCAAGCCTTGCCATGCACCGGTGCCTTGGTAGCTAGGCCAAGCCTTGCCATGCACCAGTGCCTTGGTAGCTAGGCCAAGCCTTGCCATGCACCAGTGCCTTGGTAGCTAGGCCAAGCCTTGCCATGCTCCAGTGCCTTGGTAGCTAGGCCAAGCCTTGCCATGCACCAGTGCCTTGGTAGCTTGGCCAAGCCTTGCCATGCATCAGTGCCTTGGTAGCTAGGCCAAGCCTTGCCATGCTCCAGTGCCTTGGTAGCTAGGCCAAGCCTTGCCATGCTCCAGTGCCTTGGTAGCTAGGCCAAGCCTTGCCATGCACCAGTGCCTTGGTAGCTAGGCCAAGCCTTGCCATGCACCAGTGCCTTGGTAGCTTGGCCAAGCCTTGTCATGCACCAGTGCCTTGGTAGCTTGGCCAAGCCTTGTCATGCACCAGTTCCTTGGTAGCTTGGCCAAGCCTTGTCATGCACCAGTGCCTTGGTAGCTCGGCCAAGCCTTGTCATGCACCAGTGCCTTGGTAGCTAGGCCAAGCCTTGCCATGCACCAGTGCCTTGGTAGCTAGGCCAAGCCTTGCCATGCACCAGTGCCTTGGTAGCTAGGCCAAGCCTTGTCATGCACCAGTGCCTTGGTAGCTAGGCCAAGCCTTGCCATGCTCCAGTGCCTTGATAGCTAGGCCAAGCCTTGCCATGCACCGGTGCCTTGGTAGCTAGGCCAAGCCTTGTTATGCACCAGTGCCTTGGTAGCTAGGCCAAGCCTTGTCATGCACCGGTGCCTTGGTAGCTAGGCCAAGCCTTGTCATGCACCAGTGCCTTGATAGCTTGGCCAAGCCTTGTCATGCACCAGTGCCTTGGTAGCTAGGCCAAGCCTTGCCATGCTCCAGTGCCTTGATAGCTTGGCCAAGCCTTGCCATGCACCGGTGCCTTGGTAGCTAGGCCAAGCCTTGTTATGCACCAGTGCCTTGGTAGCTAGGCCAAGCCTTGTCATGCACCGGTGCCTTGGTAGCTAGGCCAAGCCTTGTCATGCACCAGTGCCTTGGTAGCTAGGCCAAGCCTTGTCATGCACCAGTGCCTTGATAGCTAGGCCAAGCCTTGCCATGCTCCAGTGCCTTTGTAAGCTGTAGTTTTTCTGTCTCACCTCACAGTTGACGCAGTAGTGGGCCGTTTCGTTCTTGGCTCGACCATGCCAGTGCACCTCCACGCCCATATCCTTGAGGAAGTCGAGCGTGATCTGTGTCTGCTTCAGTGTCCTCAAAAGGCAGTATCTGGAAGGGTTGGGGAAAAGGAAACGCTGACAAAATTATCAACATGGTTTATACAAATGATTATCTCAGTGAGTTTTGGCTCACTGCCACATCCAAAAACTTCATATCACTTTCAAATTCTGAAGAACATCTGCAGTATCTCCTAAATGCCTACAGACTTGTCTACAGACTTGTCTACAGAATTGTCTACAGAATTGTCTACAGAATTGTCTACAGAATTGTCTACAGACTTGTCTACAGACTTGTCTACAGACTTGTCTACAGACTTGTCTACAGACTTGTCTACAGACTTGTCTACAGACTTGTCTACAGACTTGTCTACAGAATTGTCTACAGAATTGTCTACAGAATTGTCTACAGAATTGTCTACAGAATCGTCTACAGAATCGTCTATAGAATTGTCTACAGAATTGTCTACAGAATTGTCTACAGAATTGTCTACAGAATTGTCTACAAAGAGTTACATGACTACAATCTCTCGTCTTACTTGATCATCTCAAAGAGTTTGGGCTCTGTGATCTTGATATGTCTGGCCATGTTCCAGGAGAGATGAATCATGGGCACAATGGACTTGTAGCCCTGCAGTTTGTTCCACTCATAGCGCTCCACCGACAGCTTGTACTGGTGGCTGATCAGAGGACCCACATTCCACGCTATGTTATTGCACCAGCCCTAAGGGGAGACAAGAAATGGACCCAAAGCAAATGTTTACTCATCAATGCATCTATGCTTACCACTCTTTTCCAGACCTCCTCCTACTCACCAGACTTAATCACACTCCTGTGGCTATCATTTAGGGAATTCCAGGGCTGTTTGTGGCATTCTACGACTGTTTCACGCACTCATGCTAACTTAAAACCCCGACATAATACTCTACGGCTGTTTCATGAACTGTGTTTGGCCTTCACCATAGCTGCCAACTTATCTTAAAGGAAATCAGGAATACTCCTGCTAAAAAAAAGAGGAATCACAGAGCAAACTATATAGGAATGCATATGTATTTCCAAGGCAAAAATCGGAAACTTGTCTAGAGCTTGTAAAAAGTGATAAATTTTTCCAAAAAAAGAAGAATGATTCCTGCAGAATAGGAATGGTTGGCAGCAATGCCTTCACCCATTCCACATCTTTTGTATGTATTCATTTCAGTTTTCATCCATTTCATAAAAGCCCACTACTATTTCCTGTTTTCATTCCACCGTCATCCACTGTGCAACAGCCCTCTGTTGATTCATGTATTCATTACTTAAGCATACGGCTGTTTCATGCACTCCTTACGGGCTCCATCCACTCCCCTACTGCTGTTTGCTGTACTCACCACAGCCTGCACCCAATGCACAGCCCCCGCATTGACCCAGACAAGGTCCCCTGGCCGCTGTATAAACCTGTAGACAGGCACATTCTCCTCATACAGGTCCTCCAGCACAGGCCACCATGAACCCTTCAGGAAGTTGATGTTGTATCTGCAGAGAGATATGCAGCATCATGAATATGTATTACTTGTATGAATATGCATAATTTCATTCAAAGGGGGTGCATGAACATCTGATTGCATTTACAAGTGAATATATGGATATACTTAAATATATTTGAAAATGTGAGGTGATTGGTAGCCAGTGTGAACAAAAACATCCCTCATGAATATTCACGAGTTAACAGACAGTGAAAGTGCACATCATTCATCACACATCCACTGTTTAACTTTCTGAAGTGACAAAACTTTCCTGTAATTGCCAGTCAGTGTGACTCAATACTCGACCTTTGTTACTCAATACTCAACCTGTTACTCAACACTCTACCTATGTTACTCAATACTCAGCCTTTTTGACTCAACACTCAGCCTTTGTGACTCAATACTCTGCCTATGTGACTCAATACTCTGCCTATGTGACTCAATACTCTGCCTATGTGACTCAATACTCAGCCTTTGAGACTCAACACTCAGCCTTTGTGACTCAATACTCTGCCTATGTGACTCAATACTCAGCCTTTGTGACTCAATACTCTGCCTATGTGACTTAATACTCTGCCTCTGTGACTCAATACTCTGCCTATGTGACTCAATACTCAGCCTATGTTACTCAACACTCTGCCTATGTGACTCAATACTCTGCCTTTGTGACTCAATACTCTGCCTATGTGACTCAATACTCTGCCTATGTGACTCAATACTCAGCCTTTGTGACTCAATACTCTGCCTATGTGACTCAATACTCTGCCTATGTGACTCAATACTCTGCCTATGTGACTCAACACTCTGCCTATGTGACTCAATACTCTGCCTATGTGACTCAATACTCTGCCTATGTTACTCAACACTCTGCCTATGTGACTCAATACTCTGCCTATGTGACTCAATACTCTGCCTATGTGACTCAATACTCTGCCTATGTGACTCAATACTCTGCCTATGTGACTCAATACTCTGCCTATGTGACTCAATACTCTGCCTATGTGACTCAACACTCTGCCTATGTGACTCAACACTCTGCCTATGTGACTCAATACTCTGCCTATGTTACTCAACACTCTGCCTATGTGACTCAATACTCTGCCTATGTGACTCAATACTCTGCCTATGTGACTCAATACTCTGCCTATGTGACTCAATACTCTGCCTATGTGACTCAATACTCTGCCTATGTGACTCAATACTCTGCCTATGTGACTCAATACTCAGCCTTTGTGACTCAATACTCTGCCTATGTGACTTAATACTCTGCCTCTGTGACTCAATACTCTGCCTATGTGACTTAATACTCTGCCTCTGTGACTTAATACTCTGCCTTTGTGACTCAATACTCGGCCTTTGTAACTCAAGACTCAGCCTTTGTGACTCAATACTCGGCCTTTGTAACTAAAGACCCAGCCTTTGTGACTCAATACTCGGCCTTTGTCACTCAAGACCCAGCTTTTGTGACTCAATACTCGGCCTTTGTAACTCAAGACCCAGCCTTTGTGACTCAATACTCGGCCTTTGTAACTCAAGACCAAGCCTTTGACTCAATACTCGGCCTTTGTCACTCAAGACCAAGCCTTTGAGACTCAATACTCGGTCTTTGTAACTCAAGACACAGCCTTTGTGACTCAATACTTGGCATATGTATCATTTGTTTGACTCGAATACCCAATCTGTTAAATAGCCAAGTTGCCCAATGAGGCTCAAGCAGAGACAAGCTACTGCCAGGCCTGAGGAATCAGAGAGACCGGTCACAAGGCTGCTTACCTTTCTGTCAGGTTCATGATGCTGCCCCAGTAGGAATTGGGCACAGCGAACCACTCACAGTCACCGGGGCCAATGTTGACGTTGACAGAGCACATGTTGTTGTTCTCCTGGTGCCCTGCAGATCAAGGAAGCACCCACATGAACAAGTTGAGAAATGGAGGGGAAAACTGCTCACTCACTTAAACCACATAAAATCAACCATGAGCAAGCGGCAACAGCTACAGAAGCTTATAATAATAAGCATTGGAGGAAGGGAGCTTAGAGGCTAATGGGATAGTGGATTGTAAAACGTGTTGACTTTTAAAGAGCACAAGAGTGTATAGAATATCCCTTCGCTGAATTCATCTTTGTCTGGATCAGAGGTAGGTGAAAGGTGAGTGTTGCTTCAGTGCAGGGAAACTCAAGGAGTCTCCCTCGCTCAAGAATACCACTACTCATTGACCGATCATCATGTCCGACAAGAAAGGGTAAACAGCGCCCTCTATTGACTACCATTGGCAATGATATCATTGATAGCCATCAATGCAAAGAACATAGGCCAGCTGTTGGTGGACTGGAGGAAAGTGCATGCCATATCATTCAATGAGGCTGAGGTTGACCTCAACTTGGAGTGAAAAGACTGTAGGGGTCTGCACCTACATGTACTGTATTTATACTAACTGAAATCACTTCATGCCAAACTGAACAATGCAGCTGCCCTGCCCATCTTCCATCCTTCGCATGGAAATGCAGGCTTTGAGAAAGGTCCTGCTAGTATCATGAGAATAATCTAATCTTCATATAGCAGTTTACATAAATCTCAAACTCTCTGAATAAAAATCTAGTTTGAATTACAATTCTCAAAATTTAGTGGGCCTGACGTTTGGATCCTAGCAGGACCTTTCTCAAAGGCAGAGTGACAAGGACAAAGCAGATACATGTACACGAAGGAAGGGGGAAGAGAGAATATGACACTGATGATAAACAAAGGACACTAAGTAATTACTAAAAAACTTCAGGCCCTCAATTTTTTTTGTTATAATCAGCAAATTAAATGGAGACAAAATAAAGGTGTTTCTATCCTGGCAGGATCTTTCTCAAAGGTCCAGCCAGGGGAAACATCAGATGGGAACATTAGCCTTGAATTCATTGGCTATGGCTTTACCAAATCCATTGGCTACGCCTTCAAATTACACGCAAATCAATGGCAGCCAAGAGTTAGCGGCTACAGCCATGTCCCATTCACTAGCCAGTCATTTTGAGCCGTAGCCAAAATATCAACGTAACGCATTCTGCATGGGTTATCGCGGGTCTGCATTGCAAAAAATCAACACTTGGATTCTCTGTGGGCGAGTTGCGCACAACGAGGGCGCTCTGCTTACCGGGCGTTCGGCTCCCAGGCACCTTCATGTAGAGCTGCACCGTGTTCATGCCCAAGATGGAGTGGCCCACGTGACTGAGCATGTTTCCCGGGGACAGGATTCGGGTGAAGGAGGGCAGCTTGGTCAGCTCATGCAGCTGTTTCTTCCATCTGCGGACCCAGAATGCAAACGATTACACCACGGCAAAGACTAGTTGACTATTAGGGAAGGCCACCATCTAAGGCCTGGATAGCTCAGATGGTAAGAGCACTGGTGTGCCAAAGACTAGTTGACTATTAGGGAAGGTCATCATCTAAGGGCTGGATAGCTCAGATGGTAAGAGCACTGGTGTGCCAAAGACTAGTTGACTATTAGGGAAGGCTATCATCTAAGGCCTGGATAGCTCAGATGGAAGAGCACTGGTGTGCCAAAGACTAGTTGACTATTAGGGAAGGCCACCATCTAAGGCCTGGATAGCTCAGATGATAAGAGCGCTGGTGTGCCAAAGACTAGCTGACTATTAGGGAAGGCCACCATCTAAGGCCTGGATAGCTCAGATGATAAGAGCACTGGTGTGCCAAAGACTAGTTGACTATTAGGGAAGGCCACCATCTAAGGCCTGGATAGCTTAGATGGTAAGAGCACTGGTGTGCCAAAGACTAGTTGACTATTAGGGAAGGCCATCATCTAAGGCCTGGATAGCTCAGATGGAAGAGTACTGGTGTGCCAAAGACTAGTTGACTATTAGGGAAGGCTATCATCTAAGGCCTGGATAGCTCAGATGGTAAGAGCACTGGTGTGCCAAAGACTAGTTGACTGTTAGGGAAGGCCACCATCTAAGGCCTGGATAGCTCAGATGGTAAGAGCACTGGTGTGCCAAAGACTAGTTGACTATTAGGGAAGGCCACCATCTAAGGCCTGGATAGCTTAGATGGAAGAGCACTGGTGTGCCAAAGACTAGTTGACTATTAGGGAAGGCCACCATCTAAGGGCTGGATAGCTCAGATGGTAAGAGCACTGGTGTGCCAAAGACTAGTTGACTATTAGGGAAGGCTATTATCTAAGGCCTGGATAGCTCAGATGGAAGAGCACTGGTGTGCCAAAGACTAATTGACTATTAGGGAAGGCCACCATCTAAGGGCTGGATAGCTCAGATGATAAGAGCACTGGTGTGCCAAAGACTAGTTGACTATTAGGGAAGGCCATCATCTAAGGCCTGGATAGCTCAGATGGAAGAGCACTGGTGTGCCAAAGACTAGTTGACTATTAGGGAAGGCCACCATCTAAGGCCTGGATAGCTCAGATGATAAGAGCACTGGTGTGCCAAAGACTAGTTGACTATTTGGGAAGGCCATCATCTAAGGCCTGGATAGCTCAGATGGAAGAGCACTGGTGTGCCAAAGACTAGTTGACTATTAGGGAAGGCCACCATCTAAGGGCTGGATAGCTCAGATGGTAAGAGCACTGGTGTGCCAAAAACTAGTTGACTATTAGGGAAGGCTATCATCTAAGGGCTGGATAGCTCAGATGGAAGAGCACTGGTGTGACAAAGACTAGTTGACTATTAGGGAAGGCCACCATCTAAGGGCTGGATAGCTCAGATGGTAAGAGCACTTGTGTGCCAAAGACTAGTTGACTATTAGGGAAGGCCATCATCTAAGGCCTGGATAGCTCAGATGGAAGAGCACTGGTGTGCCAAAGACTAGTTGACTATTAGGGAAGGCCACCATCTAAGGGCTGGATAGCTCAGATGGTAAGAGCACTGGTGTGCCAAAGACTAGTTGACTATTAGGGAAGGCCATCATCTAAGGTCTGGATAGCTCAGATGGAAGAGCACTGGTGTGCCAAAGACTAGTTGACTATTAGGGAAGGCCACCATCTAAGGGCTGGATAGCTCAGATGGTAAGAGCACTGGTGTGCCAAAGACTAGTTGACTATTAGGGAAGGCCACCATCTAAGGGCTGGATAGCTCAGATGGTAAGAGCACTGGTGTGCCAAAGACTAGTTGACTATTAGGGAAGGCCACCATCTAAGGGCTGGATAGCTCAGATGGTAAGAGCACTGGTGTGCCAAAGACTAGTTGACTATTAGGGAAGGCCACCATCTAAGGCATGGATAGCTTAGATAAAAGAGCACAGGTACGTTAATCCAGAGGTCTTGCATTCAAATCCCAATCCAGTCAAAAAATTTCCTTGCCAATTTTTCAATTTGTTCCAAAGTTCCCTGCCAGTTTTTCCGTTGTTTGTTAGAGAATTATACCAACGGTTGAATGCAGGCAGCTCTGACAAGATTGGAACCAGCGACTCCCCACTTTCAAGTGCAGGTGTCTTAACCACTTGGTCAGCAAGCTGTTCAAGGCTGTCTGGTGGATTTGAATCTTTATAGTGGCGGGGTACCGCAGCCAGTCACAGATGGAATATGGTTTTGAAGGTCGGTACGAATGCAATCATATTCTTTTCCAAAACCGTCTTAAATCGCTGCATTTAGTGGGCTGTTTGTTGGCATAGCAACTGTCGCTAAGGCAGATTTTAAACTCCCTTCCAAGCATAAAAAAGGGAGTCTTTCTTCCACTATTTTTTCCAAAAATTTAAGGGAGTCAAAATAACCCCATAAAGAGTGACAAATCAAAAATAGGCATCAGTGCGCAGAAAAACTTACTTCTTCTCATCGGAGAGGTCGACATTCGTCCCAAATTTCAGCATTTTAAATTCCCTCACTCCATCCTTCCCTGAAGTCACAACTCCTCCAGTTTTCTTTTTCCTTGGGGGGGGGGGTTAAAAAAAAAAAAATTAAATACAACAGAAATACATTGCTAAAGCTTAATTCATGAGTATTTCAATCCTCTGAATATTCATGATCATTCAAATGAGACTTGAATTTTCCACTTGCTTAACTTTAAGAGATTAAAACAGCTGCTTACCTCTTTGCTGAGAAGGGGTCATCTGCATTTAACTTCTTCTCCGTCTCTTCCTGTAAATCATCCACAAAATAATCCACAGAATGTGTGAGATAAGAACTATTTGGTATCATTGTAATCCTCCGTAAGTAATGACTAGGAAGTCCGGTGCATATTGTGGCAGACAGCCGAGGTGCGTGTTGGGTATCATTAAATGTGAGATGCTTGTTGGACCAGGATTGTGGTGCCACTTACAGAAGGTAATAATAAGCAGTGGAGGAAGGGAGCTTAGAGGCTAATGGGATAGTGGATTGTAAAACGTGATGCCTTTTGAAGAGCACAAGAGAGTGTGTAGAATTTCCCTCCGCCGAATTCATCTTTGTCTGGATCAGAGGTAGGTGAAAGGTGAGTGTTGCTTCAGTGCAGGGAAACTCAAGGAGTCTCCCTCGCTCAAGAATACCACTACTCATTGACCGATCATCATGTCCGACAAGAAACGGTAAACAGCGCCCTCTATTGACTACCATTGGCAATGATATAATTGATAGCCATCAATGCAAAGAACATAGGGCCAGCTGTGGGTGGACTGGAGGAGGGTGCATGCCATAGCGTTCAATGAGGCCAAGGTCGACCTCAACTTGGAGTGAAAAGACTGTAGTGGCGTAAACCTATGGATACGGACAGCGCCCTCTATCGCTGGGATCTCTGGGGGGTGACGCTTACCCTTAAGCTCTCCGTGAAGGAGGAGGCCTGATACTGGGCATACTTGGTGATGGTGGTGAACGAACGGCTGCTCTCACATTTCCAGACTTTCTTCAGGCCAGCCGCATCCCAGTTCTCATCAGGCGGTTGTTGCCTCTGAAGGACCAGATAATAATAACAGCCCGAAACAACCAAATCAAAAATCAGGGATCCAATCAAGTACTTGTCAAGCAAGCAAGCTATAGTCTGCAAGCAAGCTATAGTCTGCAACCAAGCTATAGTCTGCAACCAAGCTATAGTCTGCAACCAAGCTATAGTCTGCAACCAAGCTATAGTCTGCATCCAAGCTATAGTCTGCAAGCAAGCTATAGTCTGCAAGCAAGCTATAGTCTGCAACCATGCTATAGTCTGCAAGCAAGCTATAGTCTGCAACCAAGCTATAGTCTGCAACCAAGCTATAGTCTGCAACCAAGCTATAGTCTGCAACCATGCTATAGTCTGCAACCAAGCTATAGTCTGCAACCAAGCTATAGTCTGCATCCAAGCTATAGTCTGCAACCAAGCTATAGTCTGCAACCAAGCTATAGTCTGCAACCATGCTATAGTCTGCAACCAAGCTATAGTCTGCAACCAAGCTATAGTCTGCAACCATGCTATAGTCTGCAAGCAAGCTATAGTCTGCAACCAAGCTATAGTCTGCAACCAAGCTATAGTCTGCAAGCAAGCTATAGTCTGCAACCAAGCTATAGTCTGCAAGCAAGCTATAGTCTGCAACCAAGCTATAGTCTGCAACCAAGCTATAGTCTGCAACCATGCTATAGTCTGCAACCATGCTATAGTCTGCAAGCAAGCTATAGTCTGCAAGCAAGCTATAGTCTGCAACCAAGCTAGTCTGCAACCAAGCTATAGTCTGCAAGCAAGCTATAGTCTGCAACCAAGCTATAGTCTGCAAGCAAGCTATAGTCTGCAACCAAGCTATAGTCTGCAACCATGCTATATGTGACCAGCCAGACTGCGCGTGCTGCCTGGCACTTATTTTGTACATTTGAATAGCGCCACCGTGCCTGGGATAGGGATTCCCGGCATGCACTGCGAACATTTACGTTGGCTTTCCGCAGCGATTTTCGCCCCATTGTTGAAGTTTCGCGCGCTTCACGCGCGAGGAAATTTCAACAATGGTTGCCCTGCATTTTGGGAAAGACCTGGCGCCCCTATCTGTCCTGTTGTGCCCCTCTCAGTAATTAAGGACCACTTGTCATCTGGTCCTCGCAATGCGCGATCTCATCTGTCAGCGCACATAGGCCCTATTTGACCGCCTGATTGCGTCAGTGTGTACTTGGAGGCAAGTGAGGTTTGGGCCGCTTTGGTCGGTAAGTCTCCCTAACTTTTATTTGTTGGATTTCATTTGGTATATTTGTCTATTTTACATGTTGCATCATAGTCATAGTGCTCGAGACAATTCCCTTGAGTATCTAGGTTTTCTGCCGGAACCTTCATCCTTCCATATTCCATAACAAAGATCTGTCGCGACTTTATATCTGGAAGAAACATATCGTTAATTTAATCTCTTTCATATTATTGAAACGCGACCATCTAGATCAGTCGACCATCTCTATTTTACTTATAAATATGTTGTACAGCATTTGATCTGCATTACGTAGATTGGCGAAGTATCGTACGATTGCATGGGAAATTTGTATTGCGTACGTAATCATGGTTATTGGCAATCCTTTAATGTTTGAGAGCTCATTATATGAAACTGCTGTTGCATTTCCTGGAATCATTCATTTTATCATTAAAATATATCACAGCCCTCAGATACCGGACATCGGTTACGGGCGGGTACTGTTCTTCCATAACTTTGGTCAGAATCAAAACATGATTACTGCACTCCCGGTTACTGTTAGCCGCAGTCACTAGTAGTACGCTTCAACTTTATTAAGTAATGTCAAATTAAGGGTGATCGTAGACATACTAAAGAAATAATATTTATCCTAACTGATTCGAATCACTACAATTTATTTAACTTTGGGATATATCATGACTTTTATAGTCATCCTTCCAAAACATCCTGCATAATGAATTTTGTATATATAAAAGTGAGTAATGTATTTATTTTTTTATCCATTTCAATTTCTGCAGATTGACCCATACGGGCTGTCGTTTTTTGTATATTGTGTACATTGAAATAAACCTCCAATATAATTAAAGTAAGAGACCCCGCTCCCAGTTAATTGGATTTGTGTAGCCTCCCACCTCGGTTACAAAAATGGCGTAGTCGGCAGGATGGGAGCACTCTTCTTTAATATTATTGTGAGGCTTTATAAACAACAACAAAATACAATCGAACAAAACGACAGTCCCCCCCCCCCATAGTCGGAGCAAGACCACACTGCCTTCCGAGGATCTTTGAGCCCAACGGCTATCGTCCGGAGCCCATCGGCTATCGTCCGGAGCCCATCGGCTATCGTCCGGAGCTCAACGGCTATCGTCCGGAGCCCATCGGCTATCGTCCGGAGCTCAACGGCTATCGTCCGGAGCCCATCGGCTATCGTCCGGAGCTCAACGGCTATCGTCCGGAGCCCATCGGCTATCGTCCGGAGCTCAACTGCTATCGTCCGGAGCCCATCGGCTATCGTCCGGAGCCCATCGGCTATCGTCCGGAGCTCAACTGCTATCGTCCGGAGCCCATCGGCTATCGTCCGGAGCCCATCGGCTATCGTCCGGAGCCCGACGGCTATCGTCCGGAGCCCGACGCTATCGTCCGGAGCTCTACGCTATCGTCCGGAGCTCTACGCTAACGTCCGGAGCTCAACGGCTACATATCATCCGGAGCCCGTCGGCTATCGTCTGGATCCACCTGTTTCGTCCGAAATACGACTCCTGTCGTTTAGAACTTCCCCGTCTTCGTCTGGGACCCAGACAATTACTTCCGGGCCGTGACTGTTTTGTCAAGAGTCTAGTCTTGACCTGCTGTGAATTGTACAGACTTTGTTTGTCTTCCTTATAATTGTCAGGAAAAAATGTATATGGAGGATTGAGATTCGAGGTAGCTTCTAACCATCGTGTAGTTTTTTTCTTTTCTTTCCCAACCCTATATGCTACAGGTTTCGGAGCTTAGATTGACCACTGCGGATCCTGCCTCACTTGCCTCATCTTCTCACCTTGCCTCTTCCCGCTACTTTCGACGCCGACACTTTACCTCTTCCTGGCCGCTGATGTAACCAATAACGCGCAAGTCAGAGGTAATGCGTTTGAATATAGTGCATGCGTTGGTAGCCGCGTCCATTATAAGTACTTGTGTATTAACCTTCTCTCCCCGTGATCAGCAGGTTTTCCTAACATTTGTAGTGATGGCTAGTGCTGATAAACCTGTAAGGCCCACTGTAAAGAAATTGAGTGAGGCAGATATGGCAGCACAAATTCAGAAGCTACAGGAACAGCTCAATGCAGCCAAGCTTGAGGCTAAACCAGCAGGTAGTTCCGCATTTCTTTTGATGCCTAGTCAGAAAAAGCTTTCCTCATACTCAGGTTCAACTGAGAACATTTTGCGACTGGAAGATTGGATCTGTGATGTCCAGGCGTCTATTAGATCCCGACCCCTTTCACAGGGTGATAAAGTTGATTTTGTCTTCCAGCATCTCGCTGGCCCTGCCAGAGAAGAGGTTAAATTTAGACCCCACCACTCAGTAGAAGATATTTTTGAGATCCTAAGGGAAGTTTTTGGGGAGCAGGGAACATCAGTCCACCTACAGCGAGCCTTTTTCGAAAGAAAACAGAAAGTAGGCGAGAACATCAGGGATTTCTCTCATGCCCTACTAGATCTTTTTGATCGTGCTTGTCGAAAGTCCCCCCATCTTACTGCACATAGGGAACAGATCCTGTGCGATCAACTCGCAGATGGTGTTGTTGACACTCTTCTACGGAAGCATTTGAGGAAGAGGGTAAAGGATATGCCCACCATTGGTTTCTTTGTGTTGAGATCAGAAGCTATCGATTGGGAAGAAGTACCATCCAGTGTCCCACAGAAAGCTGCAGTTCAAACCACTAGAACCAGTCTAGCGACAGAGACTCAAACATTACTGGACATAATTCAGAAACAACAGCAACAGATATCACAACAACAAAAGCAGATTGATGACGTAACACAATTAGTGCAGGAACACATAGTGAGAAAAGAGGAACACCGACCTTCACAACCTCAACTTGAACGAAATCAGACGGATAGAAATAGAAGCAGGATCAAGTGCGATTTTTGTAAGGGCATTGGTCATATGCAGGACAGGTGCTATCGATTTCAGCTCAAGCAGGCCCAAGACACTATCGAACAGTTAAAGAAAAAGTTAGATGAGAGATCTAATTCGGGAAACTGATTCCTCCCACTGTTGAGAGTCCAGTGGTAGGGAGGTATGAAGTGGACTCAATTGATACAACTGACAAACATCGATTAGTTGGGAGTTGTCCGACAATCGTAGCTCAGATTGATGGTAGAGATATAACTTGCCTTATAGACACTGGTTCCATGGTGTCGACCATTACAGAAGAAGCTTTCGTCTCTTTATTTCAACCTTCTGGAATCCGAATACAGAGTGACGCACTATGGTTGCGGATCACTTCTGCAACGGGTCTAGAAATCCCTTATGCTGGCTATATCGAGAGCGACGTCGTGATTAATGGCACGACTATTCCTCAAGTCGGCATCCTAATAGTGAAGGATTCAGTTGACGAAGAACACAGAGAGCAGAAGAGACTTGTACCCGGGCTATTAGGCATGAACATATTGCGCCCTCTCGTAGAAGCTGCGGAAGATGCCAGTGATGATCGTTCGTCCAGTCTTTCTTTCCTGAAAACTATTATGCCGTTGGGAGATCAGGCAGAGAGTGACCATGAAGCTGTTGGTTTTGCCAGAGTTGCTCGACAGGGGAATATTTTCATCCCTTCAGAATCTAGTGTGACTGTCATGGCGGAGATGACTAATCCATTTTCTGGGTGTGCGGTAGTCGAACCACTCAGAACTAGTGATCATCTGCCACTTGGCCTATTGGTAGCGTCTACTCTTGTGGAAGCTAATAATACCTTTCCAGTCAGAATTGATAATATCTCAACTTCTGGATTTACTTTACGTCCAAAAACCAGACTAGGAGTCATACGTCCCATAGATACGGTTGTGAATGATAGTTCCGAGATCCAATTTCACGTGTCAGTGAATCGCATCCAAATTTCCAAAATACAAGGGAGAAGCGAACAGTCACTTAAATCCACAGTGCCTATAGATTTAACAGGTTTTGCAGGTACGGAGGATGATTTAAAGGAAGTACATAACCTTTTTAACAAACATAAAGACTTGTTTGCAGAACATGAGTTCGACTTGGGCGAGACGAACACCGTGGAACATCACATACGTACCACCGACTCAGAACCAGTGGCACAAACATTTCGCAGAATCCCTCCTAATCAGTACGAACAGGTTAAAAACCACATCAAGGGCCTACTAGATCATGGTTTGGTGACTGAAAGTCATAGCCCCTATGCAGCACCCATTGTACTTGCTAGGAAGAAAGACGGATCTCTCAGGATGTGTGTTGATTATCGTCGCTTAAATGCAAAGACCAAAAAGGATGCATTCCCTCTTCCCAGAATATCAGAATTTCTTGACGCCGCAGTTGGAGCTAAATTTTTTTCATGTTTAGATTTAGCTAGTGGATACCATCAGGTTAAAGTTAGGGAAGAAGATCGAGAGAAGACTGCCTTCATAACACCTATGGGTCTTTACGAATATGTACGCATGCCTTTTGGACTTTGTGGAGCTCCAGCCACATTTCAGCGACTGATGCAACGATGTGTTGGTGATCTTGTATACCAATTATTATTTGTCTACCTTGACGACATATGTATCTATTCTAAGACATTTGCAGAGCACCTTACAAATCTTGACACTGTTTTCACACGGTTGAGAGTGCATGGACTCAAACTCAAACCATCGAAATGTCATCTTTTCTGTAAGGAAGTAAGATATCTTGGTCATGTCCTGTCAGAAGACGGAATATCAGCTGATGACGAGAAGACGAGGTCAATACGTGAGTGGCCGGTGCCTACTACTGTGAAGAAGCTCCGTTCTTTTTTAGGATTTTCCAGTTATTACAGACGTTTTATTTCTGACTTTGCCCAACTAGCTCGTCCATTGCATGCCTTAGTTGGAGTCTGCCAGAGTCATGATCCCAAGTTCTTTCGTGGCAGATGGACCCCAGAGTGTCAACAAGCCTTTGATTCTTTGAAATCTAGATTCATAACAACCCCTATCCTTGCATTCGCTGACTTTTCACAAAATTTCATCCTTGACATTGATGCCAGCCAATCCGGTCTTGGCGCTGTCCTATCCCAAAATCAAGACGGTACTGAAAGAGTTATCGCATATGCCAGCCGTACTCTTCGGGATAGTGAAAAGAAGATGGAAAGGTACAGCTCTAGGAAGTTGGAGCTGCTTGGTCTGAAATGGGCGATAACGGATAAATTTAAAGACTATCTGTTTGGTTCACACTTTCTTGTCCGAACTGACAATAATCCATTGACTCACTTAAAGAATGCGAAGTTGAGCGCTGTTGAACACAGATGGATTGGTGAACTTGCATCATTTGATTTTCAGATTGTCTACCGACCAGGTCGTGTTAATACAAATGCTGATGCACTTTCTCGCCAGCATGAATTGGATGAACCCGCATGTCCTGTGTCTGAAGTCTCAGCACATCACCTTACATGCCCTATTCCACCCTTGATCCCTACTGACCTACAATCCAAGGCTAACAAATCAGCTTCAGATTTAGGTTCAAATAGAATACAGACAAACATATTAAACCACATTTCTGCATTTCCATCTTACACCAGTGACGAATTGACTAAATTACAAAACAAAGATCCAGACATTAGGCAATTTCTCAAATATCATTCAACAGGGGACATACCATCGAGACGACAACGCAGAAAGGAATCAAGAGGGTTGCAAACCATGCTCACTCAAATGAAACGTTTTTTCGTTGTGGAGGGTGTATTATATAGGAATGTCAAAGACCCCAGGTTGGGAAATTTACGTCAAACTGTCCTACCTTCTTCTCTTCAGCCTAAAGTTCTCACTTGTTTACATGATCAGTTTGGTCATCAGGGCATTGAGAGAACTTGCACCTTGCTTCGAGAACGATGTTATTGGCCTAATATGTATTCGGATGTAAAGGAATGGATAAATCATTGTGAACGGTGTACCATTGCTAAACTTCCACGACCATCTGTGAGAAATCCTTTGGGTCATTTAGTCGCCAGCAGGCCTTTGGAAGTTGTAGCCATTGATTTTACCTTATTGGAGCCTACCACTGACCGACTGGAGAATGTTCTTGTAATTACAGACGTGTTCTCTAAATTTACCATCGCTGTACCAACTAGGGATCAGACAGCCAAAACAACAGCATCAGTCTTGGTGAAAGAATGGTTTTTAAAGTACGGTGCCCCCCAGAGAATCCATTCCGATCAAGGACGACAATTTGAATCGGAGTTGGTATCAGATCTGTGCAAAATCTATCACATCAATAAAACACGCACCACACCGTATCATCCTCAAGGGAACGCACAATGCGAACGCTTTAATCGCACCATGCATGATCTCCTCCGTACACTTTCGGTCAAGCAGAAGCGTTGTTGGTCCAGGTTTCTTCCTGAATTGATATACGCGTATAACTCCACACCTCATTCGTCCACGGGCCTTTCCCCGTTCTACATTATGTTTGGACGAGAACCTTGTCTACCAGTAGATGCTCTATTGGATAGGAAAGAGAGAGATGCAGCGGTACAGAAGGATTGGGTTTCCTTGCATCAGGAGAGATTACAAGACGCTTACTCTCTTGCCATGAGCAAAAATCAGCGGGAGCGTAAGAAAAATAAGGATATATATGACCGGAAAGTAAATCCCAACTCATTTAAAATTGGAGATCAGGTGCTCCGTCGAAATCATGTTAGAGGTCGAAATAAGATCCAAGACAATTATCTCCCTCAAATCTACGTGATTATTGCTCAGCCAGATCCCAATAATCTAGTCTATACCATAGATTTAGCCGAAGGAGGTGGAGATAAGAGAACAGTGAATTCTGTCGAATTGAAACTTGTCCCCACCGGTTGTCTACAAACGCCAGTCTCAAAACCTACCGGCACTGGTAAACAAAGATCCAAGCCTGTGTTGTCAACTGGATCCGGCAAATCCAGCTCAAGTTCAGATTCAGACGATTATGATATTGCTTTGATTATCCCTCCTTCCTCTCATGATAGGAGTGATGAGGAGCAAAAACCATTTTTTCCTCGGAGATCGTCACGCACTACAAAAGGACGGCATAAAAACCCTTATCGTCTCCCACGGTCCGTTTTTGCGGAACAACATACGGCCATTTCCATTGTTGAACAGAGATCTTTCATTTTCTTCCTACTTATTTCCATTGTTTTTATGATCTTAATTGTCACATCAAACATGTCATTGATTCTCAGAATCAGCTGCTGCATTGTGGTTTTGCTTGCCACATGCCTTTACTTCTTTGAATATTATGTGTCTTTTTTAAAACACTTCTATGACAGGCTGCAATCTTTCACACTTTTTGTGACACAGTGGTTGAATGAATTCATCCCTGGCTAACCATAATTTAAACATGTTTCCCAGTTCCTCCTTACTTTGTAAATAATAGTTAACCTTCTGAGTCATGGAATTGAGCTTTATGTATTGGAGTCTTCTTGCTCTGGTGACTTGGTGTTCCATAAAGAGGTCATCTCTTCATTTTGCATCATGCAAGTGTATGGACAGCACACCTTCTTGTCACTCGACTGAAATCTGAGCTCTATACTCTATTCTCAATTCTTTCCATCAATTCTTGATGAAAATTTCCTCTTGTGAATTTCTTTAATTAACTGACGGCTCATATGAGATAAACTCACTCTTTTTTATTTCAAAGAGAAGCTGTGCAACAGTTACTTTGCTCTTAAAAGGTTTCTAGTTATTCTCACTTAGTTTCTAGCCCAGAGGAAGATGATGGTGGTGCCAGAACTATTGTAGTTTCTTTCCTTTTCCCCGTGACCAACCACATTTCCCCGTACTGTATATATAGCCTATGTTTTTTTATTTCATGTTATATTTTAACCCCGGATGATTGTGACCAGCCAGACTGCGCGTGCTGCCTGGCACTTATTTTGTACATTTGAATAGCGCCACCGTGCCTGGGATAGGGATTCCCGGCATGCACTGCGAACATTTACGTTGGCTTTCCGCAGCGATTTTCGCCCCATTGTTGAAGTTTCGCGCGCTTCACGCGCGAGGAAATTTCAACAATGGTTGCCCTGCATTTTGGGAAAGACCTGGCGCCCCTATCTGTCCTGTTGTGCCCCTCTCAGTAATTAAGGACCACTTGTCATCTGGTCCTCGCAATGCGCGATCTCATCTGTCAGCGCACATAGGCCCTATTTGACCGCCTGATTGCGTCAGTGTGTACTTGGAGGCAAGTGAGGTTTGGGCCGCTTTGGTCGGTAAGTCTCCCTAACTTTTATTTGTTGGATTTCATTTGGTATATTTGTCTATTTTACATGTTGCATCATAGTCATAGTGCTCGAGACAATTCCCTTGAGTATCTAGGTTTTCTGCCGGAACCTTCATCCTTCCATATTCCATAACAAAGATCTGTCGCGACTTTATATCTGGAAGAAACATATCGTTAATTTAATCTCTTTCATATTATTGAAACGCGACCATCTAGATCAGTCGACCATCTCTATTTTACTTATAAATATGTTGTACAGCATTTGATCTGCATTACGTAGATTGGCGAAGTATCGTACGATTGCATGGGAAATTTGTATTGCGTACGTAATCATGGTTATTGGCAATCCTTTAATGTTTGAGAGCTCATTATATGAAACTGCTGTTGCATTTCCTGGAATCATTCATTTTATCATTAAAATATATCACAGCCCTCAGATACCGGACATCGGTTACGGGCGGGTACTGTTCTTCCATAACTTTGGTCAGAATCAAAACATGATTACTGCACTCCCGGTTACTGTTAGCCGCAGTCACTAGTAGTACGCTTCAACTTTATTAAGTAATGTCAAATTAAGGGTGATCGTAGACATACTAAAGAAATAATATTTATCCTAACTGATTCGAATCACTACAATTTATTTAACTTTGGGATATATCATGACTTTTATAGTCATCCTTCCAAAACATCCTGCATAATGAATTTTGTACATATAAAAGTGAGTAATGTATTTATTTTTTTATCCATTTCAATTTCTGCAGATTGACCCATACGGGCTGTCGTTTTTTGTATATTGTGTACATTGAAATAAACCTCCAATATAATTAAAGTAAGAGACCCCGCTCCCAGTTAATTGGATTTGTGTAGCCTCCCACCTCGGTTACATATAGTCTGCAACCAAGCTATAGTCTGCAACCAAGCTATAGTCTGCAAGCAAGCTATAGTCTGCAACCAAGCTATAGTCTGCAACCAAGCTATAGTCTGCAAGCAAGCTATAGTCTGCAACCAAGCTATAGTCTGCAACCATGCTATAGTCTGCAACCAAGCTATAGTCTGCAACCAAGCTATAGTCTGCAACCAAGCTATAGTCTGCAACCATGCTATATTCTGCAAGCAAGCTATAGTCTGCATCCAAGCTATAGTCTGTAACCAAGCTATAGTCTGCAACCAAGCTATAGTCTGCAAGCAAGCTATAGTCTACAAGCAAGCTATAGTCTACAAGCAAGCTATAGTCTGCAACCATGCTATATTCTGCAAGCAAGCTATAGTCTGCAAGCAAGCTATAGTCTGCAAGCAAGCTATAGTCTGCAAGCAAGCTATAGTCTGCAACCAACCTGTAGTCTGCAACCAAGCTATAGTCTACAACCCTTTGCTAACCACTCACCTGCGTCCTGACTTCCACAGGGTGCTCGCCATGCGTCTCCACCAGGGTCTTAGTGGAAAAGAGACCCAGGTCTAGCTTGAGGGCAGCGGCCAGGCCCCTGATGACTGTGATAGGCTGGCTGGGGGATATGCAGTATTCAGCCAGGGCTGGTGAGTAGGCATCTGCCTTTGTCTCAACCTGCTCGAGATGACAGAGGGCGAAATAGACAAAGATAGTGGAAGGGGAGTGAGAAGAAAGAAAGGAGAGAGAGGTTACATGAGAGGAGAGAAGAGGAGAGAGGAAAGACAAGAGAGAAGAGAGGAGAGAGATGGAGAGGAGACAGGTCTTTCAGATGGCAGCTTTCAAAGAGACTCCACATCAAAAATTGGTTTCCAAGAACGCAAGACTACACAGATTCTCAGGAAAGTCTGTTGTGTCAAAACTTACCCAAATTTCATTGAATAAAATTTAAGCCATTTCAACCTTTCCTTTGATGAAGAGTTTACACAAATTGTTTCAAATTTCCCAGTCTGTTTCTCTCCACTTTGTTACACAAAAAAAATAACTCCCCTGAATTCCTCGATATCAAGGTGATCATTTCAGAAGCCAGGCTTCTGGTGGTGATGGGTGTGACTGACTTGAGATCCTAAGGGTCAGGGTTAGGGAGGGGGGGGGGCTACTACTCACGTAGACACTGGGCGTGGGCGGGTTGAGTTGGTCTTTGGGCAGCGTGGGGTAAGGGGGCAGCGGAGGGGCGGGCGGGGGCATCTTCTCCAGCAGCACGCTGTTGTTGCGCAGGCCGTTCTTGCCCAGCTTGCGGCAGGCCTCCAGCACCTTGGCCGAGCTCGAGTAGATGGACAGGCCCGAGGGCGACAGGCAGGGCGAGCCGGCATGGCTACCCCGCCCCGGGGCGCTGCACGTGTTGATGGACAGGTTCTGCATAGAACCAAATGACAAACGCATCAGTTACTCCTTCATGGTTCGTACTAAACATCGTATAGCGCACTAGCGCGCAAGATAGCCTACACTTGCAAGATCATACGCATCCGGGTGAAGTACGCACTGGGCGCCATTTTAGTAAGCAAAGTCGCACACATTCGCTGCACGTGTTGATGGACAGGTTCTGCATAGAACCAAATGACAAACGCATGAGTTACTCCTTCATGGTTCGTACTAAACATCTTATAGCGCGCAAGATAGCCTACTCTTGCGAGATCATACGCATCCGGGTGAAGTACGCACTGGGCGCCATTTTAGTAAGCAAAGTCGCACACCTTCTCTCCATTTCGTGGTCACATCACATCAAAAGTTATCGCATTCTGTTCACGCATCCAAAGTTGTATCTTGGTTACTGTTTGTGACTCTCTCACTTCATTTCCGGAGTACCGAAAGCAAACGACAGATTCCGTTGCTTACGAAAATGGCGTCCAGTGCGTACTTCACCTTTTGCTCGGAGTAGTCCATCTTGCGCGCTATAAGATCTCTGGTTCGTACTGAAGGGCCTAATATGTAACCAGTTCGAGCTTGAGCCCACAGTGGAGCGTCGCTATAATGAAGGTCAATATAACCGAACATTCGGCTATAACAAACATGCCCTTTGGCTCCCGATTTGTGTACAAACTATGTGGCCGCAACTGCTATAACGAACGACCGCTATACCAAACAATTTTCATGGATCCCGGGATGTTCATTATAGCGACGTTCCACTGTATTCATAAAACCCGTCTGGGCTGGGTACTGTTGTTCATGTGGCCGCATGAAATTTTGCACCACTCTTAACTGACAGGCGATAACGACTCCTGATAGGCAAGCTGTGGGTGGACTGGAAGATGGGGAGCATGTCATAGCATTTGATTAGGCTGAGGTCGAGCTCAACTTTGAAGTGCGGGTGTTTATGTCTGCCTGCCAGAGTTGTACTGTATCAAACGGGTGCAAACTAATAGGGCTTATTGCATCCACAGCTGTGGCTGTGAATGGCTGCACTGAATGGCCCACAGTGTGCAAGCTGAATAGGGTCATTGCATCCACAGCTGTGACTGTGAATGGCTGCACTGAATGGCCCACAGTGTGAGGGCTGAATAGGGTCATTGCATCCACAGCTGTGACTGTGAATGGGTGCACTGAATGGCCCATTGTATACAAGCTGAATAGGGTCATTGCATCCACAGCTGTGACTGTGAATGGGTGCACTGAATGGCCCACAGTGTGCAAGCTGAATAGGGTCATTGCATCCACAGCTGTGACTGTGAATGGCTGCACTGAATGGCCCATTGTGTACAAGCTGAATAGGGTCATTGCATCCAAAGCTGTGACTGTGAATGGCTGCACTAAATGGCCCACAGTGTGCAAGCTAAATAGGGTCATTGCATCAGCAGCTGTGGCTGTGAATGGGTGCACTGAATGGCCCACAGTGTGCAAGTTGAATAGGGTCATTGCATCAGCAGCTGTGACTCTGAATGGGTGCACTGAATGGCCCACAGTGTGCAAGCTGAATAGGGTCATTGCATCCACAGCTGTGACTGTGAATGGCTGCACTGAATGGCCCACAGTGTGAGGGCTGAATAGGGTCATTGCATCCACAGCTGTGACTGTGAATGGCTGCACTGAATGGCCCACAGTGTGAGGGCTGAATAGGGTCATTGCATCCACAGCTGTGACT
This sequence comes from Luidia sarsii, assembly GCA_949987565.1. Lineage (NCBI taxonomy): Eukaryota > Metazoa > Echinodermata > Asteroidea > Paxillosida > Luidiidae > Luidia > Luidia sarsii. Next base: position 2,577,621 of record OX465116.1, read on the forward strand.
GTGAATGGCTGCACTGAATGGCCCACAGTGTGAGGGCTGAATAGGGTCATTGCATCCACAGCTGTGACTGTGAATGGGTGCACTGAATAGCCCATTGTGTACAAGCTGAATAGGGTCATTGCATCCACAGCTGTGACTGTGAATGGGTGCACTGAATGGCCCACAGTGTGCAAGCTGAATAGGGTCATTGCATCAGCAGCTGTCAGTGTGGATGTGCGGCAGGCTAGACGGAGGCTCCTGCGTCCGAATAGGTGTGTAGATGATTGAGCTGCAGGTTAAGTCTCCAAGCAGAGAGCCTGTCGGTCTCTCCGGCGGGTGTGGGTCTTGCCTACCTGGTCGTATCTACTGCTTCCCATGCCATTGACATGGTTCTGTATGCAGGGGTCGGCAGCCTTCTCCTGCCCCGCTCCGCCGCTGGTTGGCAGAGCGTTCACCGTGGGCTCTACGGGCGCAAAGTCCGCCTGCGACAGCTGGCTGGAGACGCTGGGCGGCGTGCCCACCGACTGCGCCGGCGAGCCCGAGTTTGCGAGGGCGCTGTTGGCACCAGCGAGGCAATCCAGGACCGAGGCAGGATGGTGCAAGGGCGAACCCAGCCCAGGAGTCCGGTGATCCACCGTTTTGGGTTTGACGTCGGGGCCCGGGTGGAATGTCTGCGAGAAGACGCTGTCCATGGAGTTGATGCTGGAGGTGACCGGGGGCGGCGTCTTGAAGACGCCGCCGTCGTGTCGGCTGGAAATCGCTGCTGCTGCTGCTGCTGCTGCTGCTGCATCGTGCTGCCCTGGCGGCGGTCCTGCGAGGCTCAACGGCAGAGTACTGAAAAATGCATTGGCCGTGCCGCCGTGTCTCGCAGCGGCCGGATTCTCACCGCTGCCCGCGGCATTGTTGACGCTGGGGGAGCTGGAAGCTAAATAGTTGCCGCTGGCGCCGTTGCTGCCGTTGCTGCTGCTCTGGCTGGTCGGGGCGTCGGCGTGGGACAGCTGAGCCAGCATGGAGTCCGCAATTTCCTGAGGGGACATGAGGCTAGGGGGCTCGGCACCCCCAGTCCGGGACTTGAACTCGGCCAGCTTGGGGTTCATGTCCACATTCTGCGGCGCCACCACGTTTGGGGCAGGGAAGTCGGGCCCGGCCTTCTGGAGGGGCGCGGCCGACTGGACGTGCCCCGGGCTGCCGACGGGGCCGGGCGGGGTGGAGAGCCTCTTGGGGGCGTGGAGGGGCGAGCCCGCTCCCCCGCAAGCCGGCCGGCTGCCGGCCTGGCTGTTGAACAGTTCCGGGGCCTTGGGCGTGCCGGACGGGGATGGGTGCCGGTTGAAGTTCAGCCCAGGCACCTGGGCGCTGGAGACGGCCAGCCCAAACCCCGCCGAGGTGGTGACCGCGTTACCCGGGGCCGCTGCAAAGGGCCCCACCGTCCCTCCGTTGGCCGTCACCGACACGCTGGTGCCCGCCGACGAAACGCCGCTCCTCCCCGTGGTCCGCGAGGGCGGGTCAAACTTGAGGCCGGTCGAGGTCGGCAGGGCGTCGCTCGCTTGCGACGACGGCGCCGGTCGCTTGAGCGAGGGCGTGCTGTTAGCCAGGCTGGCGTCGGCTAGCTGCGAGACAGTCGGCAGTCCGCCTGGGCCATGCTGGCCAGGCTGCGGCGTGCCACTGCCGCCGTCACCCGATGCCTGCTGCTGTTGCTGCTGCTGCTGCTCCTGCTGCATCTGCTGGTGCATTTTCAACATCTGAACACAAAAATCGGACAAACATTACAAGGCCACAATCAAGTGCACATGCAATGGCATGGCAGTTCCTTAACTCATAAATCTGTGAAGTCTCGAGTCAAAGGTCACCTGGAATATGCAGTAAGAAGGGTATGAGGTCCTTTCCGAAAGGCAAAATGACAGAATGAGACAGGGCCTGACACAACTGACAAAAAATAGACAAAGGAGGAGGGCTGGTCGGCAGACAAAGGTTGGGAGGTCAAAAGGAACGTCAAGCAAGTCATATCTTTTCAATATAAAGACCTGTATTTAGATGCTATCGGAATGTATAATATCAAAGACAGAAGGGCAGAGACCAAACAAAAAAAGTAGGAAGAGAGGAAAGGGAAAACTGAAAGGCATATCAACTTATATATCAACCCAGACCTCTGGCTGAACAACTTCACACCAGCGACAGGCCCTCCGAATCCAGGCACCACTATTTTCCAAGTCTTAAACAAAAAAAGGCTTTTCAGCCTAGAACAAATGAATACGAAGCATGACAAAGTTCCAAAACCCGGCTGCAACAATTCAGGGACCACGCGCAGGTCCTCGGGTGTTTAGGGTCACTAGAGGGAAGAGGACAGGGCTGCGTGCTTACCTGCTGGTAGTGCTGCTGCATGAGCCAGTAGTTGCGCTGCAGGTGCTGCAGTGCCATGGTCTGGTCCGGATCCAGGCTAGCCTGACTCTGCTGCAGCTGCTGCAGCTGCTGCAGCAGGGCCACTTGCTGCGCCGTCAGGTAGAAGACGGGCGGAGGGGGAGAGGGCTGCTGCGGTTGCTGGGGTGTAGACAGCGAAGGCGGCTGCTGCTGTTGCTGCTGCTGCTGCTGTTGCTGCTGCTGGGGTTGTGGACCCTGCTTTGCCTGGCTGGCCTTCGCGTTGGGCTGCTGCTGCTGTTGTTGCTGCTGCTGCTGTTGCTGCAGCAGTTGTTGCTGTTGCTGCTGTTGTATGCTGAGAAGCTCAGCAACTGAGGTGGAAGACTGTCAGGGAAATGCAAATGACAGCCAAGCAATGAGCAAATCAATCCATATCACTACGCTGTCTATTATCCAGTCACTGTAAGAAGGGTTCACCAGTCTAGACTGAGTGCTGCTGTTCATATGGCCACATGGAATTTGGCCACACTTTTTAATGACTATTACGACTCCTGATGGGCCAGCTGTGGGTGGACTGGGAAGGAGGCATGCCATAGCATTCAACGAGGCCGAGGTTGAGCCCAACTTGGAATGAACTGACAGGAGTGACAAAAAAAAACCTTCTATAGCTAAAGAAATGAATGAACAGTCAATCAAAAACATACAATTTCCATCAGAATTCATTCAGCTTTTAGATTTTGGTATTGAGTTAGGAGTACCTGGTGTGTTAGAGTTAGTATTCCAATCGATAACAAACTTGCTGATTCCTTTTCATAGACAAATAAAGGGAATCCAATTAACAAAAAACACTGAATGGTCTGGGAGAAGTTTTAGAGTTTGGTCTAGCTCTATCTTTTCAGCACTTTCCAATGTATTGATAAAAACGCATTGAGTGAAAACAAATTGCTTATTGACTTCAATGACCAAAATGCAACTCTAAAAAAATTATCAAGGACCCTTCTCCAAAACAGAATGCTTTTGAGAATGGACTGCCTTTGAGAAATGGCCTGCTACGATGCAAATGTCAGGTCCTGTGCAGCTGTGAGAACTCAACGAGTGGTTAGACTTGGCAGCTATTGGTAGCTGGTTGCACGTCTGTTAGTAAATGATTACATTCAAAACCCTGCATACTTCCATACCCACCCTCCCCCCCACACACACACACACACAAATTCTCTTGCTCCTGTCTCCTCCAGAATTGAAGGGGGGTCCAAACCACTAACCTTCTTCTTTTGTGCAGCCGAGTTTTTGCGCCGCTTAGGCGGATTGCCGGGTTGGGGGGCTACTGTCGGGGCTGTAGCGCCCGGGGTCGAGGCTGGCGTCTGGAGGCAGTTGGGGGCGCTGTTCGTGTTGTTGGTGGTGTTGGTGGTGGTGGTGTTGTTGGTGTTGGTGGTGGTGGTGGTGGAGGCATTGCTGGCCGCTGCGGCTGCCGCGGCCGCCGCGGCCGCCGCAGCCGCCGCAGCAGCAGCGTTGGCGTTGGGCAGGGTGAGTTGGTTGGTTAGTTGGTTGGGGTAGGGAGGGGGTGGCATGGCTTTGGTGACAGCCACTGTGGGCGGAATCATGCGAGCCTGTGGAAGAGTTAGGAGAGAGCCGTCTGGTTAGTTCAGGGTCTTTCTACATTATTTTCTAAATTTTAACAAAACATTTTTGTTTGGTTGGGGTTTTATTTTGGGGAGGGGAAGGGGAACGCTCTACAGCTGCATGCCCTAAAAAAAAAAGTTGATGATCCTAAATGAGTTCATGCAAAATCCTGACAAGATATCCACTGAGCAGTTTCCTCTAAACAGATTCATATACCCCAATGCACCACACAATAGCACCAGCTAAGTGGTCAAGTGGTAATAACGTCTGCACTAGAAAGCAGGAGTCGCGGGCTCAAATCCCGCCCAAGCAATCTACAATACAGCGCCATGAATTTCTTTAGTTCAGCAGGCAATCGGGCAAGGCACAGCCTACAGTGCTGAATTACAAGCCTAAAGAGGCAAACCCATAATGAGTTGCCTTGCACGTTGTGATGCCGACCAAAATAGGGTCCCAAGGAGTAAGATTTAAAAAAAAAAAAATAAAAAAAAAAATAAAAAAAAAAAAACAGGGGCTGGAAGCTCATTCACTGAAGGGCTGAAGAGAGGCCAGTTTCTATGCCAAAGACCACATCAACTTTCTCTGAGCGAATCATTTTTTTAGGGGGATTTGTCTAAATGCCTACAGCATGAGTTATGTGTCAGCCGCGCATATGAGTACAGGATGCATGCGGTAGAGTGCACTGTGAGAGCCATGTCACACTAAGAGATAGAATTCAGGCAATCCGTTGCAGGCAATCACCGTGTGTCACATTATTATCAGGGGGAGAGGAGGGGGGGGGGATAAGATGTTCTTTTCCACAACCAAAGTACTACTCTTTTTGCATGGAGAGCAGTTGGTTGCCTGCAAGAATTGCCTTGTGCGATACTTGCTTAGAAAGTCTTGGTAAATTCTGTATTGTTTAACCACTTCGCACTGGGCCACTTTTCGCTGCCCATGATCCCCGCACAGGTTTAATCTCAATAATGAGCCATTTTCAGAATCTTTGAGAAAGGTCCTGCTAGGATCGAAACGTCAGGCCCACTAAATTTTACATTTTCAGAACACGATAAACAACTGGGAGCAATAAATACCTTCTACCACTTTCCCACTCTGAAATCTCTGGGTTATCTCCGGGGTAGCGGCAACCCCCAAGATTCCCCCGGGTTGGAAAATTGTTGCCAGGAGGTTTCCCACTACACTTTCCCCGCCCCGGGTTAAGACAAAAAAAAAACCATCGGCCGTTACCCCGGGGCTTGTTAACCCTACTCACGACCAGGGTTATAAGGATGGAAACCCCAGGGGTTAACGGCTGAAATGCGTGTAATCGTCCTTGCCCCGGGTTTAGTGGAACTCCGGGTTGATGCGACAGATGGGAACAGAACCCGGGGGTTAACAAACCCCGGGGTAAGCAATGCTTAAACCCGGGGCAGCAAATCCCAGGGTTAAACCAGTTTGTAATGGGAAAGAGGCTATAAGAAAGTAGACTACATGTGCGAGGAAGTCAAACCCGGCACACGCGTATTGTGTGACTATTGTTATTGGGTAGGCTGAAAACAGTCTTTGCTTAAAACTGTGGTGGCTGATTTCGGAAGGCCTGATGGAAGAGCAACATCACCGGCACTCCGAATTGGGAGGTGCCAGCGCGAAGCGGTTGAGGAGACAAACGGGGTACTTACTTGCTGGATGGTGGTCATGTTGCTCTGACGCGACGTCAGCTCAGCGGGGATGGGAAGGCTCCAGGCCTCCTCAATGCTCGGCAGTGTTTTGCTCCTGTAGTCAAGGCAACGGGATGCGATCCTTTTAGCATCTCATAGGACCAAAATCACAGGCAGCTCAAAAGAAAGCAGGAGCCGCGGGTTCGAATCCCGCACGAGCCGCCTGCGTTGTTTTCTCAAGTGGGTTATTAAGGCTAAGCACTGAGCGTTGCAGTGCCGGTGGTACATGTACGTTGGGTAGGGCAAACTCTCACTGAATTAGCAGATCAAATTACCTCCACGTGGAGCAGGCACTTTTACCAGGCTCCTGGCGTAATGCAATGCAATAAGTTTGCGGCAACACCTTGTCTGTTATCTCCTCCGAGAGTGAGTGTGGCTCTGAGAGGAGCCAGTCATTCAGCACATAATCACATTTCATTTTTCCCTTCCAAAAAAACTTAGAGGCCCAGATTTCTTCATCCTAGGATTGACAATAAGGGACTGGAAAGCAGGAGTCAATGGGTTTGGATCTCGCCCAAGCTCAATCCCTCAGACCACTGATCATGCAGTATCAGTTATAAATCGTAGGTCAAACCCGCATTGAATTACGTTCTCCTACACACAAAACTTATACCTGTGCCTTATCGTCCATGGTAACTTGATTTAAAGGCCCAATACAAGATCGGGAAGATCGGGAAACATCAATGTCCACAGATTTCCTTCTAATTTACACAGTTTGTAGATGGTCATGATGGAATCTTCATGTTGAAATCTTACAGTCTGGGATGCTGTACTTCTCGAGAAATCTTTCACTCAAACATCGACAAACAGTTTGTTACTCGCAAGTAACAAACTATTTCTTACACCACAGAACAGTGCGTAAACCTTGATGTTTTTATTTTTTTATTTTTTTTTTAATACTTTTTCTACTTTCTCAGATCACCATTTGAGCTAAAACCTTAACAGGGATTCTTTTTTGGAATGTTTAATGGTTTAACACACAAACTGTGGCAATCTTTTGACCTTTACCAATGTTGTATAGGGCCTTTAAAACAGTTGACCTGTCCCAGTAGTGAACGGACTTGTACCGTTTCCATGCATCTTTACTGTATGTAAGTTACGATGAGTTTTATCAATCAACTCCTAGACTGGCTATGCCAATGTCTGTGGCTAAGGCTGCTTCTGGGCCCGCTGCAATGCTTTGCAGTGGGTAGGCATGCCACACCCCACAGCAACGGCCACAGCCGCTGGCACTGGCTTGGGACTCACTTTGTTTGCATATGAAGTTGAGGCAACGCGTTGACCTGGGCTTGGAGGAGTTTGATTCGGGGCGCTAAGGAAGTAGCTCCGCTCGTCTTGGAACACTTAGAGGCGTTCATGTAGCATGTCAGTGCATCCCTGCAGCAGGAGAAAACAAATACCAAGGGGGTCAGGTTACCAGACATTACAACCCTGTACAACATGTACGAGGGATTGGAAACAGGGTTGCCTGGGTAAAAGATAGTCGGGTGACTATACACTACTTCCATGCATTGGGAAAGGAATGGACATAGGGCAATGGCAATGCCAATTTACTTAGGAGTCCTTGCTGTGCATGCATGTTTTTTTGCATATTGTTGGGGTTGGGAACACGACAGCCTGGATAGTCGGGTTCCTGCACCACACAGCCATGATCCGAGCACTGAGCGGACGCTGGGTGCCAAACAGTCAGGCACCCGATCCACATGGCCCATCCCTCTGCCTCACAGGTCAGAGGGCAAGACTTTGGGGGGGGGGGAGTCCACTACTCACCCAGGCTGACTGCAAGCTTCATAGAGGATGCCCAGGTCCGTCCAGGCGGCCACGTGAGTCTTGTCTAGTTGTACGGCGCAAATGTAGGCCTGCAAGGCGTCCATAGGCTGGTTCTGCTGCTGATATAGGACCCTGCCGACCAAAGAAAAAGAAAAGAGTGAATCACGGGACAAATCTCAAAGTTGACCAGAATGACAGTCCCCAATAGAGGTCTTGGGAAGACTTGTATGACTAGTGACTCCGACCAGTCCAATTCGAGTCTTATTTCCCATGACTCAGCCTCAAAGTCCAACTCCAGTCTTAATTTCCACGACTCACAGTCACGAAAACAAAGGCTCCTCCTCAAACCGACTTACTCGGACTCAGACAAGTCTGGTCTATGGGGTCACTGCAAATTCTGAACAATCATCTGCAGTAGCCCCATCCAGCGGGACAACAAATACACAGCCGGCAGGAGACAAGACTCGCAGCGCCAAAACCCCTCAGAATGCGGCAACTCTGTTCGTGTTCCGGGATCATAGGGAAGTTTGGGCTCTGCAAGCAGACCTACCCTATAGAACCAAGGGGAAAACTCAACCTATAGCACCCATAACCATTAGAATAAGGCAACTCTGCTCTTCTCGTTCTGTTATCAGTGTGGGTCAGCAGGCAGACCGACCCCATTGAACCACTGCTTCTTTTGACCAGCGCAAAAGCCATGAGAATAAAGCGACACTTTGCTTCTCGTTCAGGGAGCAGGCCTTTCCCTATTGAACCACTGCTTAACTCGGCTCACCCAAAACCCTTCAGGATAAGGCCATTTATGCAATGAAGGCTTAGGCTCAGGCTTCGTCTCCGTCTGACAAAACCTGAAAATCCAGGTTGTGGTTTGTCTCCGAATTTGAAGGTTTGATGGCTTGATAGATATTGAGTATTCACCAAGAAACTGGGGCCAAACGCTTAGCCTGTGATATTCTTGACGAGTATGATAAATATGACCGAAGCCTAAGCCTTCATTTCGTAAACGGCCTAAGACAACTGTGTTGTTCTGGGGTATTCTTGGATCAGTGGGGGTCTAGGCTCAGCAAGCATATCTTCCCTATTGAACCACTATTAAATTCAACTAATTGCTCCAAAACCAAAAGAATACAGCAACTTGTGATTCAATGAGATTTTGCCCTTGCTCAACGTGATAAACTCTGAGTGCTCAGTGCTTTGCCCGGTGCCTGATAAGGGCAAAACCTTATTGAATTACATTCTCCTTGACGCAAACATCACGTTATATCTATGATGCAACGCGGTACCTGCCGCTATACATTATTCAAATCCACCACATGACCTCGACCAGCTCGGTGGTCCAGTGGTTAAGACGTCCGTACTAGAATTCGGGAGTCACGGGTTCGAATCTCGCCCGAGCTGCCTGAAATATTTTTATCAGGCACCGGGCAAAGCACTGTGTTTATCACGTTGAGCAAGGGCAAAACCTCATTAAATTACATTCATAAAATATAGTGGGCCTGACGTTTCGATCCTAGCAGGACCTTTCTCAAAGGCAGAGATAGGTCCTGCTAGGATCGAAACGTCAGGCCCACTATATTTTAAGATTTACATTTTGGTAATTTTAGTCAGTAAGCAGTTTCCAACATTTTTGTATATCACCCTAAATTACATTCAATGAGGTTTTAACATCATGTTATATCTATGACGGCAGCTTCTCATGTTTCCTCCTGTTCTCGGATCAGTGCAAGGGGGCGTGGGTTCGAGCCAGCGGGATGGGACCCCCTTACCCTATTGAACACCAGGTGTCGGCGTTGGCTTCCGACTTGTCGATGGAGTGGCGGTAGGAGGTGAAGGCATCGTGGACTTTGCCGCTGCTGGAGTAACACCTGCCCAGGAAGTACCAGGACTGGCCGCTGTTGGGGTCCACCTCCAGCGACTTGATCAGGAACTGGATGGCCTTGGTCTCACGGCCCGCTGCCTCGCCGAGCTGCTCGCAGCTGTGCTGCAGCCAACCTGTTGTCGGCGGCAATTCAGGGCAGGGGGGAAAGGTCAGAAGTGACCTAGAACAGAGTACGGCTGCTTCCACAGTTCAAATAATAGCGATTTTGAATTGCGATTCCATTTTTTATTTTTTTATTTTTTTTTCTCCTTGCGTTCAAAAATTGTGATTCCAAAAATCTTGGGCCGATTTTGGTTAGCAGTTGTGGTCAAATGGTGGGTGTGTCCTTGAGGGAGGCCCATGGATGCAGGGAGACATAGAAACAAGCACGGCACTGCCTGTCAGTCAGAGCGAGAGCGGTGCATTGTGGGCTGCCAAAAAAGTGCGATTTTGAAAGAAAAAAAATCGCACTAATACAGAAGTTTGAATCACGATTCAAATCCCACTAATAATCACGTTTATTGTGTACACATTAGCTACACCCACAAAAAAGGTAGTTTGAATCGCGATCCAAATAATCTCATTTATTTGGGCCAGTGGAAACGGCCCTAATATGGCCCGGGCTTACATTCAGACTTTCATTTCTTGACCACTTTGCACAGAGACACTTTTCAGTGTAAAGCTCAGTTTCTATAAATACAAGCCACCAAGAAGGCAATGGACAAGTAAAACCCACTTCACTAAATGAACCAGTTGACAAGCTGAGGCTTCTAACTCTAACAAGAAGTCGTTCAGGACTGACTGGGAGTTTCTAGCTGTTGTTACACAAACCACCCACAAGAAGCAGCTTCTTCACATGGTTTCCCTTGGAAGTGCACCCTGCAAAGCTTCCTCCCCAAACTCCGCAATACCTTACATCTTGTCTCCCCCTGTCTACCCTCATTACTGAGAAACCATTCTCTGAAGCTGGGCACGTTCTCTTACCTAGCTGCCTGAGAGAGTTTGCCTTAACGGTGCCAGGCAGAGGGATGGAGGTCAGAAGTTCCTGGTAACCTTCTACCGACTTCTGAAAGTTGCCCTGGGGTTTGGGGGGATGGGCAGAAGAGGATGAGAGGAAGAGATGAAGGGCGAGATGAAGAGGGAAGGGGAGGAGAAGGGGAGGGGAAGGGGAGGGGAAGGGGAGGGGAAGGGGAAGGGGAGGGGAAGGGGAGGGGAAGGGGAGGGGAAGGGGAGGGGAGGGGAAGGGGAGGGGAAGGGGAGGGGAAGGGGAGGGGAAGGAGAGGAGAGGAGAGGAGAGGAGAGGAGAGGAGAGGAGAGGAGAGGAGAGGAGAGGAGAGGAGAGGAGAGGAGAGGAGAGGAGAGGAGAGGAGAGGAGAGGAGAGGAGAGGAGAGGAGAGCGGAGCGGAGAGGAGAGGAGAGGAGAGCAGAGGAGAGGAGAGGAGAGGAGAGGAGAGGAGAGGAGAGGAGAGGAGAGGAGAGGAGAGGAGAGGAGAGGAGAGGAGAGGAGAGGAGAGGAGAGGAGAGGAGAGGAGAGGAGAGGAGAGGAGAGGAGAGGAGAGGAGAGGAGAGGAGAGGAGAGGAGAGGAGAGGAGAGGAGAGGAGAGGAGAGGAGAGGAGAGGAGAGGAGAGGAGAGGAGAGGAGAGGAGAGGAGAGGAGAGGAGAGGAGAGGAGAGGAGAGGAGAGGAGAGGAGAGGAGAGGAGAGGAGAGGAGAGGAGAGGAGAGGAGAGCAGAGGAGAGCAGAGGAGAGGAGAGGAGAGGAGAGGAGAGGAGAGGAGAGGAGAGGAGAGGAGAGGAGAGGAGAGGAGAGGAGAGGAGAGGAGAGGAGAGGAGAGGAGAGCAGAGCAGAGCAGAGGAGAGCAGAGCAGAGGAGAGGAGAGCAGAGGAGAGCAGAGCAGAGGAAAGCAGAGCAGAGGAAAGCAGAGCAGGGGAAAGCAGAGGAGAAAGAATATGGAGAAAAGAAGTTCAGGTTATTCAATGTCAAAATGCAATTGAGTTGGACTATTGCTGTAAATGTTCCGCAACTATAATTACTGCGACGCAAGCATTGCAGATCATATTCTGGTCTAGGGCCATTGCCAAGCAATTGCATCATTTCAATTTGGTATTCAAAATTGAGAATCAGACTGAAGATCTTACCTGTATTTCATGCAAATGCGCAATGTGGAACTTGACTGTGAAGAGGGAAAGGGGACAAAGAAGAAATAATTGGTTAGGGTATGACCAAACATCTGTGTTTAGAGACAAGGTATGCACATTGCGTATCGAGTGAAGATACCGGGGAGTGATTGGGATTCATCGCAAGAACAAGGAAGCACTCATTGCCTTGCAAGACTTTAGTTGGGGTTTTCCCAATTTTCAGACATCGGGGTGTTTGAGGAAATATTTTTCATGAGTGTCAGTCCTTGCCCAGTCAACTTTTCTTAGCTATTTTCCAAAATTGTCTTTGATCTCAAAAGTTAGAGGGCCTGACGTTTCGATCCTAGCAGGACCTTTCTCAAAGGCAAAGGTCCTGCTAGGATTGAAACGTCAGGCCCTCTAACTTTTGAGATTTATGTACTGCAGGTCATTTTAGTCAGTGAGCAGTTTGCCACAGTTTGTGTATCAACTTCATACAATTTTCTTTGAACGGGGCGGACAATCTGAAGCCTCACTTTCAGCTTTGGTGAGGGAGCAAGCGCTGGAGTCGATGAGGGCCAGCTGGTAGTGCTTCAAGCTGGAGTCGTAGTCGGAGATGACCTTGAAGAGATGACCCAGGCGTAGATGGACCTCATTGGCCCTCTCAAAGCCTGGGTTGATGTAGAGGACCTGCTGAAAAGCACGGATGGCCCTGCATACAGAGAGAGAAATGTAAAACAAGTAGAATCATTAAGATATTGGGTTCACGATAGAGGGGGGGTTGTGAGTGAGATAATCACTCATTTATTATTAATTGGTTTGCGGTGACACCATGTTTATCGTCTCTTTTGAGACTGAGTGTGGCTCTGAAAAGAGCCGGTGACTCAACGTTTCGAGCAGTGTGTACTCGTCGTCAGGAGACAGTCTCCTGACAACGAGCAGAGTACATACACACTGCTCGAAACGTTGAGTCACCGGCTCTTTTCAGAGCCACACTCAGTCTCAAAAGAGACGATAAACATGGTGTCACCGCAAACCAATTAATAATAATTGTTTCCACCATGCAAACCTTCAAGTCTTTTCTATAATCACTCATGGAAATGGGGGCTGAAAGAAGTATGTTCACGCTACATGTAGTCAAATTAAGTTCCAATCCCACCAAGTCAAGGAAAACTGACTGGGAAATTTGTCAATCTGAAAAATCGGCCAAAATCATTTGACTAAACCAGAACTTCCTACACCAGACCTCTTCCTTAACGCACATGTACTAACTTGTAAACTTGATTGTAATGACATCAGATGTTTATCTGCGTGCATTTAATTAGGGGGTACATGTATAACGCAGATTTTTCAATTCTAAGCAGCATTCACACAAACTGCACCTGTTTGTTGGTTTGTTGTTGTTGTTTTTTGGGGGTTTTTTTTGGGGGGGGGGGGAAATGCAAGGTTGAATATGATTTTGATTGTGATTGCGACAGCAATAATGAGTGAGATTTTTGCATTCACATTCAAAATATGGTCATTCACACACAAATTGATAAAAGTAGGGGTGGGTGGATGGGTAAAAAAACTAAAAATCTCTCTCAAGTGAACGAGGCTGTTTGGGTTTACTACTCAAGCGAGACATGATCTGCAGACATCAATCACGGCATTATGTCAACTGTCTCTACTGCAGTAGGGCTCAATATCACGGCTACCCCAGAGTCTGACCTTGTAAGACACACAATGAATTACGGATAGAAATTCGCTTTTCAATCCTTCAAATCTCTGCTGCTTTTGATGAATGGCTTGTGCAAAAGGGCGGGGGTCAAAAAGTCTGGGCATGAGAGTCAAATTCGTCAGTTTCCTATCGAGACAGAGTCTGCGATTCCTTTCAAACAGACAGCCAAGTGGTTTGTCGTTAACACACAGAACAATGGATTTGCATTGAGTCACTGACCAGGCAAAAGTTTACAGTTGTTTGGTTTCTTAGTCCAAGACACTCTCTGGGTCCAGTTCAGGGAACAGACTAGTATCAAATCATAAGGACAGATGTACACAATCAGAACAACATCCAACAGTAGCATCAACAGATGTTGTCCCCTGCACACCTCTTGCATAACACAATCAGCCATTGACATCTTTTTGGGGTTACATAGATCCATTCTCGTCAGACATTTGTACAAATCCAGTTCATTGTACACTGTATTTGTACCAAGGACAAAGGATAAAAACACATGGTAACCAGAGAATGACTGGACATCTGGAAGTTTACAATTACAACAGTCTACCTACAGTATGGCTGCTGTACTCGAGGCCAAAGTGCAGATGGACTTTCCACATCTGACTCGCAAACATAGAATGCAAGGACTGAAATGCTCTAATCACTACATTCGTACATGTACGTGTAATGTAGGAGGATATAACATTACACTATGGTTTGGTTTCTATCTAGTGCCGTAGGTACGTCATACTACCGGCCACTGATTCATAAAAACCACAGGATGGACATCACAGGTTTTTCAATTCATAACCAAGAGCTGTGTCATTGAACCGCAGACCACAGGTGGGAAAATCCCTCTTGTGGTCAGGGGAGAGGAGGAAGAGAGAGAGAGAGGGGGAGGGCTGTAGAGAGAGACACAGAGAGAGACGGAGAAACCGGCAACTACACCTAGTGACTTGTGAATGAAAAACACAACATCCTGGAACATTGAAACCCAATCTGAGTTATTAGGATGTCACCAGCTCCAGTCATGTCGTCACATCCGCTGAGTCGTCACATCCGCTGGGGGGTCAAGACCCAGGAATAGCCCCAGCCGTCAACCGGGGAAGCGTCATTAATCACTTCTCATCGTGGGCGAGAGCCAACTAATAAGACTCCCCCATACAATAACCCTGTAACATCCTCAACAAAGTACAGTATAGGAAGAACTATTCTACATGTATATATGTACCGTACATGTACATGTACGTGGGGATGTACCAGTAGGTAAAGAGAGAGCCAGAGAGAGAAAGAAGGGAGTACAACCTAGAAACCTACAAGTAGGAAAGTACAACCTGGTACCAACTAACCAAACTTTTTTTGGTGTGGAGGGACCAACCAGAGTGGGATTGGTGTCCCCACAAACCCATGGGATTGTGCCAATGGAGTGATGGGGACCAGTTGACATCAGAAAACAGGAAGTGGAGATCTGGCTCTTTGTACAGTGTACAGCGACTCAAACCCTTTGAGAACTAGCAACAGGAGTTTTAAATCACTTGAAACTGGGTGGGGGGGGGGTTACTAACCACAAAGAATATGTACATGTAAAATGTAGAATGTACACCCTCATTCATTTCAGTCTCTACTAACTCTCTTACAGTAACAGACAATAACCGCTACGTCCATTGACGACCAACTTATACTGAGAAAAGAAAAATTGGTTCCCATCCAGAAAATAATTACGATGATTTTTGGAAAACTTGGACTTGACCAGGAAATGACAAAGGCAACTGTAAATATAATGCAGCCCATTTGTGATGTACATACATCCATGATAGCATTGGACAATGAAAACGCCTGTGCTAGTCACCAATTCTGGTACTTAACACTAATTGTTGCAAAGGGTCAATAGAGCATTGACTGTTACTTGTTTTCTCTGGCAAAATGAATACAAACTTAGTTAACCGTGGACTTCCTGCTCTTGAAAGGGATGAGGGTAGGGGCTGGGGGTACTGTACGGTGAGCTTCCCCTTGACTAATAATAGAGGTATGAGTGGAAATTTGCTTTCCTTTTCTTTGTTTCTTTTTTGGAAGGTGGGTGGTGGTTGGTTGCGCCACAACAAAAGGTCCTTTCTTAATACTGCACCATGCATACCTGTATTTGGTCTATCAATCAGCAATTGTTCACAGGCCAGGGGGAGGCATGGAAGCCAACCACAATCTACAGCACAGCATACACCGTGTTTACACTTGGCGTGCGAAAAACTGATTGGACAACTGGAAATAGACATTGCAAACCACTAGGTGTCACTCACTGCTCAAACTTAAATGTATTTTTCAGGCTAATTCAGTGGGGCGGAACAAATTGCCCATAATACAAATTATATTGATAATGTACTGTACGTCAAAAATCAAATGAAAAAAGTACAAAATGGAAAAACCACAAATAAATGAGTTTGAGGGAAGGGGTTGGGGGGGAAGCAAAGTAATGACTTGCGAAACTTTGATGAGAAGAGTTGAGTTGGATGCGACTGCAGGCACACATGCGTGGGCCCCACAGACTGGGTCCAAGCTTGACATAGTTGTTGGACTAGGTGTTTGGGCATTATGCAATAATGTACACATAAATTTACATGTTGTATAGTGATGTACATAAGCGCATTATTGGAGACCATTTATTCATGATTACAAGTAAATACGGACTTGTTTTCGCACGCTTGGCCAGGCTTGCACCGGATGTTGTCACAGTAAATTACGGGATCAGATCCTGATAGCGTGAGCATAAACACTCACATTAATGCTTTGATGGCCCTTTGATCAGCCTCGCAGGATCTGGACCCCTCACAGGATCTGATCCCCCTCATGAGATCCAGTGTAAACACACTCTAACCCCTTCATTTACATGTACGTTTTTCTATTCACTTTTCTGTAAGGGAACATGTACATTTCTGACGTGAGGAAAGAGCAATTCATGGCTCTGCCCTGTCATGCATTTAATTCTCTCACCACAAATCTTTGTCCCCTTTTTTAACAATTTTTACACAGGTATTGTACATGTAGGGTAATAGGAACGAACCTGTAATACAAATTAGAGTACTTAACTACATATGTACATAGGCAAATAATAGAGACTGATACGTTGTCAACTTGTCATACTGTAAAACTGGAACAGCAAGATGAGTGTAAGATAACACTTTTGAAGAAATGGGGATATTTGTGAAAATACCATGCAAATGCCCATATCTTTTTTCACAGGACAATAATGCTTGTTCCATTTACATGTACATACTGTGTGGTGTGTGCTAAACGTTTTTTCCACAGGTGTGGAAATCTTGCTCGAAAATTAGGGGGGGAATATTTATCCATAATGTGAGAGAAATGTTCATGCAAGCTTTGCCACCAAATTTGATGGCAACATTCAATGACACACTACTCAATTGAATTGAATTGCTTCTGCCTATTTCACTGCTGGGATTGAAACGACAGGACCTCTCAATTTCACTTTCTGAGATCTGAAATGTTCGGCTCAATTTGGCCAGTCCGCACACTGCAACATGTCTAGAGGACTTCAACATTTCAGGCGTCCTGTTCCGCTTACATTTTCAAGCCAAGTCTCCATGGCAACTAATTGATGGCAGGCATTTAAAAAAATATATATCGGTCGCTTCTAATTTTATATGTTCTCTGACCCCCTTTCTCAAATGCATGGCCTCCCAAAGTAAATTGACTGATTTTTTTTTTCTTCTTCGTTTAATCTGAAGTGCGTAATATGAGTAAGCACATGTATGTAAATACATGTGCTGTACTGTAAGTCCTAAATGGATGAACTCTGCGGCAGACCTGGTGTGCACTTTTGACCTTAAAGAAGAATGAAACCCAGAGAAAATAGTTGGCTTATCTCTTTGGTTGATAAAACCAACCTACAATTACCCATGTGCAACTCACCTACGAGTTTCATAAAGAGGGAAAAATCATGGAATTCGGTGGTCGAATTCGCGTTCCCTGTACCCGCCATGTTTTCGAAATTCCCGGCAGGTCACTGCGGGGGGTATGACATAATGACGGGCTACCCCCGCATGGGCCAGGACGGACGTATCCCTACAAGTAACATGTGTGTACACAACACATGTATACTGCGTGCAGTTTGTATACACTCGCGAGCATGAACGATAGTGTACTGCCAGGCTTTTGGTTGTAACAATGCCAGCGGAAAAAAGCTAGGGAAATCTGTCCATGCAGTTCCTAAGGATGGCCAAGAGATCTGAGTTGTTTGGGAAGTGGGCTGCGGCCATAAAAGTAGAAACATTTCTCAATGTCGGCTACAAATATAGTCGAAATGACGTGATTTGTAGCGATCACTTCACGGAGGAGTTGGGATCGAGGTTGACTTGCGGGCCAAACTCACCGGCTCGAAGCCGAGAAATATACTGAAAGAACATGCCGTTCCTCCAGTATTTTCACATCGACCAGCGGTGTCATCACGTTCATCTACAGCTTCACGATTTGCCGCATTGGAATCCAGAAAGCTGAGTTAATTTTGATGTTTTTCCTGTATGATACGATCGACTTTTGATGTATGTTTTCGTTTCGGTCCTAGCATGATTTTTCTCACATGCACGTTCTGCCTAGTCTTTCTCGCAGACCGCTTATCTGTAACTCATGGAGGGTAAACTCCATGAATATACATGTATTGTACCAATTACCATGGAGGAAGAAGGGGGGATATACGTACCGTGCCGTATTTTTATTTGTGCTGCAACAAGAACATGGAGCTAGGCCTAATTTACACGTTATCGGAACGCGACTCCAGTCGCCCACACTGTTTATTCCCTGGTCGCTGACCGCAACTCCTGTCACCCAGCGCTATTGTGTGCATAGCATACGCTGGGAAGTGCATGACCCCTGACCCCCACTAAGCTCCACACAGCTTCGCTAACGTGTACAACTGAAATCTCTCCAAAACATCGACCATCTCTTGAATCATTTCTCGTATTTTCCTATTAAAATTACGCGAGCTGAAACAAAAGCCGGACACAGTGGGCTCCCAGTCATAGTTGTCGGACCTTTATTAAACTCAGCCCCTGGTGTATAAGTTATTTTAGGCCTACTTGTTTAGTTGTTATAACAGGGAGCCATTCGGCGAAGATCAAGAAAACAGAGAACCAAATTTTGTTACAGATACCAACGTAATGTACACGTGTACAGTAGTACATGTACATTACAAGTAGGACAACGTGTACATTGTACACGTGTACAGTACAGTAGTGGTGTGTACATGTACTGTACATTACATGTAGTACACAACGTGTACATTGTACGTGCACTGTACATGTACATGTACAGTCCGTGCAACGTATGCAATCAGGAAGCCGTGAAAGTGTTTGTAGATCAAGACTATACGCAATCCCCAAGAATAATTCAAATAATGACCAAAGCGAAAAACAATAAATCTGCAAAGGATTATAAGATTATTTTCTCACACATTAAGGTATAATTCTTTTTAAAATGTTGATTTATATTTGTAGTTTAAATTAAAATGATTGAACAAGTCTAACTGACCAATCAGACAGGGTCGTCTCCGCCGTGATGTCATACCCCCGCAGTGACCTTCCGGGAATTTCGAAAGCATGGCGGGATGAGGGAACGCGAATTCGACCACCGAATTCCATGATTTTTCCCTCTTTATGAAACTCGTAGGTGAGTTGCACATGGGTAATTGTAGGTTGGTTTTATCAACCAAAGAGATAAGCCAACTATTTTCTCTGGGTTTCATTCTTCTTTAATCAATGTGGGTATGGGGCTGATGTGGGAAGACTAGCCTGAGGGGGGAGGGGAAAGGAGGCTGAGGCTGGTAGCTGGTGTGGGGGAGGAGGAGGGGAAGGTCATTTGGCTAGCTTGCCATTGCCTTGGTACTGTGGGCAGCGAGTGACCTCATTCGAACCTAGTCTAGCCACTAGCCAGGGTGGGCCAACATGAACCTGCCAATTCAACCCAGTCTCATGGCCTTTGTACTCATTACTACCTGTACTGGGGGGGGGGGTGGATTGGACAGAGGGTGCAGGTGGGTTTGTACATGTATGCACTTGGCATGCATGGGCACATCAACCTAGAAACCTCCATCCCCCTCCACTCCACCACCCTATCCCTCTGACCATGGAGGTAGAGGATGGCAAGCTCTGACCAACAACTCAGCCTTAATTGAGAACACAGTTCAAGGCAGCAGGGCCTACTGCACTGAGTGCTACTGAGGACTCTCCTGCCTCTATCAACTGTGTGTCCCCTAAATGCTCTGGGTGCTTTTCGGGGCACTGCCAGGAAAAAAATAATCCACATCGGTTGTTTGGTTGGTTTATGCATTAGTTGGTTGCGCATGTACATGTAGGTTGGTTTGTTAGTCCGTTGTTTGGTCCACCGGTCAGATGGGTGTTTTTCTATAGCTTGATCTTGAAGATTTTGAGGTACAACGTGTAATTCTTCCGATCTGAATTACCTTTCTCTTGTGAGAGTGTGGCCAGCATTGCTAGAAGCATTGCTACATGTACATGTACATACGTCACTGTTTGTGTACATACATGTACGTACATGTAGCATCATGTCAGAGCAGCGGCCAGCACAATGGCACCTAGAGCCAGCCCACCCCAGAGGCCCTGAGCCCCTCCAATCCAATCAGCCCTAACCTGCACCAATGCATGTACCAACATGTCCCATAACCAACTGTGATGCCTCCCAGTCCCAGTGCCAAACAAGTACTGTACATGTATTTATGCTAACACTACTACAGCAAAGCATTTACCCCACCCTCTCTCTCTTTCTCTCTCCCTATGAAAAAGCAATTTTACCCACCCTCCCCCCCCCCACCACAAAAAAAGAGATGTTATAAAAAGCAGGGCATTTCCATTTATTGGGATAACAAAGCAACTTTGAACTTAAATATTCACAAAGAGGGCAAAAACCACAGATCACAACAAAAAGTACAAGGGCTGGAGGCCCATTTTCTAAGGAGTAATCACCGATGAATCTGAACCCTCTTACATTGAAGGAACAAGAGAATGGGGCTGTCTGTCAAACACCCTAGGAATATCAACATTTCTGCAGCAGGTTTTTAACCATTTGATTAATCAAAACCTTGTTTGTTTGTGTTCATTTTTGTTTTAATTATGGCTTTCCTTTGTTAAAGGTTATTACATTTCAAGGGCTTTCTCTTCAATGGGAAATATTAATGTAGATGCAGCTACTGCTACTAATTTTTTCAGAGAAACTAACCAATACCTTCTTGGGCTTGATAAATTTATCCTTTAGTGCATTGGTTAACTTATACTTATAGTAACTTTTTTATTTCTCATACAAATATTTGATCATAGTCTTAAGAATAATCCCCATTCTTATTCTTCTGGTAAAATGTTTGTTTTTACAATTCTAATAAATAAATTTAAATTTTTTTTAAACTATGTCGGAGTCTCCAATTTTGGGGGTCATTTTTCTCTCCCGTGCAAGAATAGATACATGTACCGTATTTCAATCAGATGTCTGCAGTAAGGAAAAATCCTGCTGGGCTCAAAAACATGCAAGGGCCTCTATTGTATTTCATTTTTAAGAATTTGCATTTTGATGATTCAAGTTACATGTAGTATTACTATTAAAAGCAGTTTGCAACATTTTGTTGTAAATGTATTACTCCAATTCAGACTGCACCATTTTTTTCGGAGGGGGGGAGGGGAGGTAGAAAAATAGACTGGTATAATGTAAGTGACATGGCTGTCTAGCTGACCTGGAAGGATTAGGTCAATTCATGCTGTGCTTTTCAGTGGCAGGGACAGGTCAAGGTAAGGCAGGCGCACACAAACATAATAACTAGAGTATACTGGTAGTGGTAAGGGGGAGGGGAAGAGCATTGTGGCTGGTCATACATATACTGTACATGTGCCTGAAACAGCAGAGCACCATTAGCAAAAACCACTGGAACCACAGAAGAGCACCCAACAATTCAATTACTAAGGACAGAAGGTTTTTTGTGTGTGTGGGTGGGTATGTGTGTGTGGTATAGTGATGCTGTGGTTACTAGTAGCTTGGGATGCATGCATTTACATTTTACAGTACAATAATTATGCACCATAGTCCTAACAAAATGAATAAAAACGCCATGTACATGTACATGTATGCATTGTCCCTAATCAACACAATCAAATTGTACAGTATACATGTACATTGTACATGTACACATGTAAATGTACATGTACATTGTATGTATAGTACATTTGTATACTGTACATGTACATGTGTACATGTATAGTACATTTGTATACTGTACATGTACATGTATAGTGCATTTGTATACTGTACATGTACATGTACATGTAATTTGATGATTAAACACATCACACATTTCATTTCATGTTTCACTAGATACTCTTTTTCACAATACAAAACATCAATCAATTCATCACACCTTTTCCTTGCGTCAAACTTGCCGAACAGCTTTTTTTGGATGGTCATTTGATGTTTCCTTATGTTTCTTCTTTGATTTGAAAATTGTCTTTTTACATGTAAGGCTTGAAACTGTACTGCTGTTCATACTAGCAACGGCAAATATTTGAATGTATTCTGCAGCCTGCATTGCAGGCTGTACGTCCATATGCAGTCTGCCGTGCATAGCACACAGGTTTATGTAGAATCGCATTCTAAAGTGCATCTCTTTAACTACTACTGTATGTAAATATACATGTACAGTAGTTGGCATCATTGTTGGCATGTACTACTACTACAGTACAGAAATGCAATGTGGTTGGCAATGGAGATGCAATGGCCTTAGAAAATCTGTATCAAGCACTGTGATATACTGAACAGTACCAGCTATTTTTCATTGCTAGAACTACACTGTACATTGTAGTACAGAGGGCAAAAGCAATGTGCATTGTGCTAGTGAATTTCACCCAAATTATACCCCCATCACTCATGTGCAGAGCCCAAGCCCATTTATGTTCCAGTATTCATTTACTGAAGGCAATGAACAATCTCACTGCATGTACATGTAATGGCTATAAAAAGCAAACTACATGTACATGGACAATGCATGTGCTCAGTGTGCTGCCTCTACACGTAAATCAAACATGTTTCAAAATTGGAGAAAAAAATGAATCCACTGTAGGGAGAAATTTCAGAAATATAAAAAATATGTACCGGTACATGTATGTGATTGTGATGCTCATGTACATGTACATGTACATGTACATGGTGGATATCTTTTAAGATGAGTACCAGTAGGAGGTACCGGTACATGTAAGTACTGTACATTGTAAACTGGGAAAAAAATGGGGAAATTTTTGCAGATGGAAAGGGTTTACATTATCTCTGCTTTTTCCAAAATGAGGAATTTGTTCAGTAGGCCCATTTCAGGCAATTTGGGGAGGATTCAGTTCCTGATTCACCCTGTGGTATGATATGTTAAAATGCACCTAGCTGGGGGACACAGGAAGCAACCATTTTTGGACAGGGTGGTTTCAAATTCCCTTCCCATGAGTGGCCTGGTAGAAATTGGTCAGAGCTCTTTCTAAATCAACCCCAAAAATAAGAAACTCCTTTTTTAACATGACAGTTGTTTACATTCATTTATATTCCTTAAAAGGACTTGGGACATCTTACTTTCACTTTGCCTTTCTGCGCTTTTTGTGTGGTTTTGACGAAACCCCAAAATTGCATTGTCCAACCCCCCCACCTCCCATGGTGGCTGCCACTTAGCACAGGCACTTAGCCCATCAGGGACCGTACCATTTGGCAGATGGGTAAGATTTGGTGGGGGAGGGGGCCCAGGATGAGACTTAAACCACAGGAATTGTAGGTATGTTGCGGCTTCAAAGCCCAAGCAGGGTTTTTTCTTCCTAGCCCAGCAACACACACAACCTCCACTGTGCATGCATGTATAAGGCATGAGAGTGGGAAGATCTCCCATTCAGCTGCACAATAACAGCTGTGCTCAGCCCAGATACCACACAGGAGGGGAGGGGGCACAGGTGCATTGGTGTATGTACATGTATTTATTAACATTATTACACTGATACTAGCCTGGGTCTAGGCAATCTCAATGTACATGTACATAGATACAGTACACATGCACATACCACTGCACATGAAGTACATACATGTACATGTACAGTACATGGTCCAGTTACATAATTATGTAGATGTAGGCACAACTACAGCAGAGCACATTACATACTGTACATGTACATGTATGCAGCATGGTACATGTACACTGTACAATGTACATTTGTACAATACCCTGTATGACTATGAACAAGCACTATGGTGGAACGTTGCTATACTGTAAGTACATGTACCGGGTACATGTACATGTATAGCGAACGCAATATACGGTAGACCTACCAAACATTCAGCTAAAACGAACATGCCCTTTGGCTCCCAATTTTGGGGTACAAATATGTGGCCGAAACTGCTATAAGTTCAGGTATAATGAACGACCGCTATACAGAACAATTTTTATGGATCCCGGGATGTTTGTTATAGCGATGTTCCACTGTACCAGACTTTTGGCTGATATTTGTGTGTGTCTACTGTGTGACTAGCCATGCAGCCATTTTTTTAAATTTTTTTTTTTTTGGGGGGGGGGGGCAAATGGCATACTGTACCGTACTCGGTAGTCGTTTATCTCAATTTTTTTGACAATTAAACATACCAGTACATGCTCAGTACTTCAATTCTGTCAGTGTCATAAGAATGTACATGTACAGTACATGTAATGTACATTTGTACAATATGTGTACATGACATGTACTGTACAGTACATGTACGGTACAAATGTACATGTACCCCTACATTGTAATACTGTACTGTACACACGTAAATGTACAAGTGTACTGTACATGTACAGTACATGTACTTGTACGGTAAGGCCAAACCAAACTGAACCTTTGATCATTTACACACGTACATGTACAGATATATATATAACTTATGATTCTGTGGGCTTCGCTTTTTACCCTTTTCTAAGAGTTATCAATTGAAATCTACTTTTAAAAATCTTGAGGACAGACCTGAGGAGAAACCCCTTTTCTCTCTGTCTGAAACTTCACAGCTACAGTACAGGGGCTCATGGCTGAATGGGCCAATCCTTGATGCGTATCTCTCCCCCATTTATCACTGCTTCCAAAGAAACTCCAAAGTCAGTATGACTATGACAATTCATTCTACTGTGGGCAGATCATTTCTGCAAGTAAAGTATGTAGGGGGTCACTGGCTGTTGGTCTGTGCCGGGGCAAGGGTAAACCAATATTACCACACTACACCCTAGAACAACTGGCTTCTGAATTGTTTTTTCCCCCCAAACACTACAGTGTGAATAACATGTTCAGCAGCTGGGATATGGAAAGTACTGGACAGTGTAACTCTTTGGCCAAAACATTTATCAATGTCGATACATGTATATTAAAAGATCAAAGGGAGGGGCTTCTCAAGTGACCCTGCTTCTGCTTACTTACAAGAGGGCGCCTGCATGGGTTGGCATGGCAACCGCATAGGTTGCCATGGCAACTGCATGGACTTAAAGGGATGGGCCGGTCAGCTAGGCTAGCCTGCTTGGTCCAGCCCAAGCCCAGACGGCCCATAACGACCCCAGCTGACCTTTTGGATGGTGTCCTCCAAATGACCTCACGCTAGAGTGTACATGTAATTCTGCACCAGTCGATCCATTGTTGTGTTCTCCTCTATTTGTGACAACCAACCAACATCTGCAAATGCCATCATGTGTTTTGTTTTATTTGTTTGTTTGTTTTTTCATTTAATTTTTTCCCAAAAGGTTTACATCTCTCCTGTCAATTTCTTCAGTAGGCGTAGCATTAAAAAAAAAGACTTGAAGTTTTGCACTTTGCATGGTGGGATCGCAGTGCAAACTTTGGGGTGACACCATGTACGCGTTATTAGTCATCTCTTTCAAGAACTAGGAGTATAGCGCTTTTCAGAGCCATTCTCTAGCCTAATACTCTCTTCAAGATGACTTGCAAGGTGTCACTGCAAAATGTCCCACAACGCCGCATTACCAGAGGCTGCAAACCTACATGTGTAGTCTCGGATGGAAGCTGCTTCAGACGAGTCTAAGTGAAGATTGTCACTGACGAGGGTGGTCCCCTTTTAATGCTACACTCTTGGATGTGTGGGTGAAACTGCGGTCAACCACAAGGGCCTATAAATAACCGTAATGAAGGATTTCCACAAGAAACTGACAGTTCCGCCGTGGGTCCTAGCCAGTGCTTAAGCAGGGAAGGGGAAGGCAAGATTGATAGCAAGTGGCAGGGTTTTCTTTTTTTTGGGGGGGCAGGGTAAGGGTAGTGGGGATGCCTCTGACACTTCTCCAAGCAGATTTGAATCTACCACAATATTACCACAAAACAGCGAGCTCTGTGGAAGGACAGCTTCAGATTCAAAAGAGGGCCTGCATTTGAATCCCTCCTAGTTGTGCATATGCACATGTGCAGTTCAACTCGTATTGTACATGTAGGTTCTTCGGAAATATTGGTGGCAGCTGGCAGATCAGGAAAACTAGCTATTCATCTAATTCAAATTTGACTCCCTCATTCTGCCTAAGTTGAGCAAAGGTCCCTCAAAGGCTGAAACTTCACAGTCAGAGATTGAGATTTATGATTCAAATTCAAAATAAAAAGGACTGAGTTTTCTGAAAACGCGGTACAGCAACTCAGCCAGCAAGGTACTGTACATGTACGTGTGTATGTATACACATGTACTTTATGACTGTATTTGTGCGCATGGCTTGCTTTGGCATCTCACCCAGTGGATAGTGTTGATAGTAACCAACCCATCCAAAGTTCCAGACCCATTTCGACAAAAGTAGTTTGATGGATTCCCCTGTTTGTCCCACAGTCTGAATCTGATGTCACATTATACGACTGCACTGCCTAGGGGACCATACATACATGTACATGTAGCTAGCTTTCTCGCAAACTTGGTGGTCAGATCGTATGAGGGCGTCCTTTGGTGGTCCCCACCAAGAATTGATTCAGTTCTTTCCGACTGACTTGGTGTTGTGGAAATGTGTGTGCTTACACTACCCGGTACATGTACATTGTAATTTGTACATGTAGCCTCTGTAACTCAAGATTACCAGCCTATGATTTTCAGAGTGGATCTCAAACATTCTCAGTGCACTTTATATAACCAATTCTGGGTTGTGAATACCAAGTCACACCCCATTAAACCGAGTGAAATTCAAAAGGTGATTTAGCAACAGAAATTTCTAACGGGACAAAAGCAAACTGCTTGACATTTTCCGGGTCACGGTAAGGTCAACTCAGTAATTAACTTCTTCCCACATGTTTAAGAAAGGTCGTGGTGGGCTGGTGGCTGCAAGGATCAAAACATCAGGCCTGAAACGTCTGCCTTTGAATGGTCCTGCTTGGATTAATGTCAGGTGCGGTAACTTTGTAAGATTTCTAACATTTAAAATAGAGAGAGAGGAAACTACACTGTAAAGAAAATAACGATGGATTTGTGTAATACATGTGTGTACAGTACTTTGCAATACACTGATTTGATACATGTAAATATTGTCTGACTACAATGTACATGTAGTTCCATATACAGTACATGTACATGTATATTCAACAAGAAATCTACAGAGACATACGGTACTTTTTTTTCTTTGCCTGCGGAAGAACGATCCAGTTCATCGAAAAATCGGGAGAGCTGAAGGAGCTGTACATGTACATGTACCGGTACATGAACCATTTGAAAGGAATTTCTATACATCATTACGTAATTTAAACTAATACTGTACACTGTTTTTTGTGTACTTGTATTGAGAATCTGCAGATCATGGGGCTAACACTACAGCTGAATGGACGGGTTGCAGAGTATCTGAGAAGTGACCGTTACTAATCACTTGGGAGAACATTTCCATTTGATGCTTTATATGAACATGTACCCTGGTAGTACCTGGTACATGTATACATGTACATTGTACAACTACTGTACATGTGTGTACATGTAGTAATGTAGTTCAGTGTACACTAACAGGTACATTGTACATGTACATTGTAAATAAGCTACATGTGTACCCCACATACAGTATTAATAAATAATAATGTACCGTATAGGCCTATTATTGTACAATATGTACAGTACACATACTGTACATGTACATGTGTACATTGTACAATGTACATATATACGTGTACATGTACATGTACACATGAACAATACACTTTAGGCTTACACTGTACATACATGTATACAGTATGTACATGTACATAACATACATGGTACATGTACAGTACAGTACCTGTACTAGTATCAGGAGAGTTCAGTTTAGATTAGTGTGCAGTGATCAATAGAAACCCATACATTCCTGTGGTGATTGAAAGGCTGTCCAATCCTCCCCTTCCCCACCATAAAGAGATGTAGACACAAATAAGGCTGATCACACAAAGACCTCAACAGGTGTGATGTGGAGTGTGGACCAAACCCTTCCTCCCCTTTCCCCACCCCTTCACAAAGTCACCTATTCATGAAGCACAGGTGGCGGGCGCTCCAACGAGGTCAAAGGTCAGCTCTGCCCCTCGCTAACTCCAGCAATCAATGGATGGATGGACAGTCGGTTCTGGTATACAGATAGTGTGCTCACTGTGTTGTGTACTCTGCGGTGATAATGAGAAGGTACAAGTATTGGGGTTCCTACCTATGGCCAAATCTTTGCCACCCAAGCCACTGTCATATTCTCCGTGGGTCGCCACCTCAATCAGACCTGAGGTTGCCTCCTGAAACCTTTCCGTTAACTGACCGTAATCCAACACAAAACACAATTTTCACCTGATCCCAACAGCTGCCTGAGAGGACAAAAAAAAAAACCACCAGACTTGCCACAGACTTTGTAAACAACAAAACATGCAAACTGAATACACCCTAGTACATGGAGCTTGAGACGAGACACATGTATATAAATGTACATGTAAATGTACTGTATACTAAATAGATAAAGCTCTGCAGGGACCAATCACGGTGACACAGAGAAGACAAACCAATGATACGGCATCAAAGTCAAACATCACTTCCTGCCAAGATCACACTCATTTCTTTAGTGCTGGTTCACACTACAGAACATGTATGGTAAAGTGTATACAGGTAGATGTACATGTACACACATGTATAATGTGTACAGTGTACTTCCATGGGAGCCCAATCATTTGTATTGTGAGCAGTGTAGTACATGGAAATACATGTAGTGTACAGTATGTGAACACTGCTTGTTTTCAGCATGGATTCATCAGAAACACAGATAGCAATGAAGAAAAGTTTGAACAAGTGATTGTCTGCAACACACACCAACGGAAGTTGTCAACCTCTTTTCATGGTGATTTCTATTTCCCAAACCCTATCAAAATCTAAATACCGGTACAACATTTAAAAAATAAAGGAAATGCTTTACAGAGGTTTTTTTTTCTTAAATGGCAAAGAAAACTGTGACTGGCACTGGACTATGCTTTTGCGTACCAGCACTCTTAGTCTTTACAACTTTATTAAGTTGTTCAAGGCAGGCTGGTAGCAAAGTGCGAGCAAAGCATCAACCAGTTGCCAGTTATCGTGACAAATGATAGATTTAATATGATTTTTTTTGGGGGGGGTAGGCATGAATTCAGGATAATGTAATTCAATGAGGGTTTGCCCTACTTGATGCAATAAGCATCGAGTACTCAGTACTGATTAGGTCTAGTACACTGTAGTGTAGGGCAAACCTGCATTGAATGACATAATGACTGGCAGGATCTGATGTCGGCCGCTGGCCAGAAAAGCTGTCCCAAGTTCCCAGAGAGGACATCAACAGGTTATCCATCCAGGCAGAAAGGGCCGCAAAGAAATCCTGTATCTCCCTCAGTCTTTCTTCCACTGTGGCAAAGAACCAATTGGCTATGGGTGGGATACCAGGGTTGGATTTCACAAACACAATCCATCCTAACTCAACTTACAATTGATTAACCCACTGCAATACATGTAGATGGTTTCTGTGCATACATGTACCGGTACGTGTAGCTCATCCTCTTGCACTTGGTCATGTAAGGAATGACGAGTTGGAGAAAACTGACCACAGGCCAGATGTGGATTTCGTTGTGCCTTAAAATCCATCGTAACTCTGGATTAGCCCTTCATCGGGTGTTCTTGGCTGTATAGTGTATGGCTTCGGTGCATCTCTCATCATCTTGCGATTGGTCGTAAGTATCCATAACGGATGAAATCAACCACAAGGGGTGGATTTCACAAACCCATCATAACACAACTAACTGACACCGTTAGATAACCCATCGTTAAGTTGTTATACAGTATGGGTTTGCGGTGATATACAAAAATGTTGCAAACTGTTTACTGACTAAAATTACCAAAATGTAAATCTTAAAATTTAGTGGGCCTGACGTTTCGATCCTAGCAGGACCTTTCTCAAAGGCAGAGTCTCTGCCTTTGAGAAAGGTCCTGCTAGGATCGAAACGTCAGGCCCACTAAATTTTAAGAGTATAGGTTTGGGTTATTTCGGTGCATTGCTAAATGCTTCGCTATTGGTCGGAAGTAATCAGTTTGATGAAATCAATCGCAAGGGCTTCACCGTCCAACGTGACTCAACTTACGATGGAATAAATCATCTAGGAGAGGAAAGCCGCAGTATCACTGCTTGTTCTTCAATTCTAACAAATTGCCCCTTTTAAACACTAAGGCACACCAGACACTATTTACAGAACTGCCCTGCATATTCTTATCCAAAAAAAAAAAAGACGAGATAAGGACCATCCACAGTTCTCCACCTACCTGCCCTTCAGACTCTGATCAGAAATTCAGAATGACTAAACACAGATAGGAAGGCAGCGCTGTGGAGATTCAATGTGGAGGGAGGAAAACATTAGCCAAATGAGGCTGCTTTTCCAAATAAAACGGATACATGTACTGTACCTCAATCTCCCCCGGGATATGGACCATTCAACTGTAAAACCAGACACTACACACACTAAGTTTAAAGAGTTTTTTTTTTTTTTTTTTTTTTAATACACAACCCCAGATGTACATGTACACATTATGATTAACCCATATCAATGAGTTTGTATGCAATTATGACTTTATGAATTGTGGATTATTCAGTCTTTCAGAACTGGAAAATGACTGACAGTCATTGATCACAGTTTGTGTAATTCAGTATTGCTCTAAACAGTGTACCGTAAATATGGACTGTAGTTGATGGCAGTCGATCGACTGTTTCATGGGGTCCTACCGTACATGTACCGGTACATGTGTACACCTGTAACTCACTGTCTAGTGGTTATGAATGAACCCACTGGAGTGTGCACATTTGGGTGCTAAGGGGGGTGGCTTTGGTGGGGTTGTCTTGTGGGTTCAGTCAAGGCTGAACATAGGTAGCAAGGGGTCAATTGAATGTGCACTTACAGTGGGTTGTCAATAAGGTTCTCTGTCCTTGTGTGAGGTACATGAACACACGTACATGATGTAGGTATTGTATACTCTTTGAATTACATGTACATGCACGTGTACCGGTACATAATAAACAGTGTACATGTACATCTACCGTACATGAAGGCTTAGGATCGAGCTTGGGATTCAATTTGGTTATTTTTTGGGGAGATTATTAATAACAAACTTTTGGATAAAGGTTTTGGGTTGAATACTCTGTACCATGGGGGGGGGGGCCTTCCAATTCAGCAACAAACCGCCGGGATTGGTACAGTAAGGATTCATAATGTAGATGCAGAAATTACAATATCTGTTCATACGTGTACTGTACATGTAATTGTCAGGGACACATACACTGTACTTGAGTAGGAAGTGAGCAAATCTAAAGCAAGTACATGTACGTGTAAGAGGGCCTTACATTTTAATCCTAGCAGCACCCTTTTCAAGGGCAGACGTGTCCTGCTGGAATCTACATTGTAGTTTTGTTTAGGCTTTTACATGTACTGTAATTCAAACTGTTTTCATACATTGTACATTTCTCTGCATGCAACACATAGTGCCTGGTAAAGTACAGTGTACACTGTATAACAATATTAACACAATCTTAACATTAAATTAATATATACTGTAGGCACTCTCAAGTGAACACTGAAATTTATGTACTCTGTACCGGTACATGCACATGTATATTATTTTCGGGTGTGGATATTTCCTTTAAATGGATACTGACATAAAGATTTACCACAGATCCATCACAGGGAATGTGATGACTTGCCCAAATGGCAGAAGATGATGCTTTTTACTAGCCAATCATAATGCTCACATCATCCCATGTACGCATGTACAATGTACAGTACATGATACAGTACTTATGGGGTTATGTACACACTGTACATAATGTAGTTTCTAATACTAGTCCAGGCAATAAGTTGTCAAAGTGTGGGAAATAAAAGCCACATAAATCACCCTGGGATGGGTAAAGAGGGCTTGGGAGTTGATTCAAAGACAGCACAGTTGTCCAACAGGCAGATTCATGACATTTACCGTACATGTACATTATGCACATGTACATGTACATGTAAGTATGTGGGAAGACTGTAATGAGATTTCCATTCTGCTGGATACTCCGTACAGAAACAGAATCATTCCCAAGCCCCCACCCCTACATGTACCTCCCCATGGGTGCTGATATCTCCTCAGTGGGATCCCACAGAAACTCAGTGCATTGTCTTTGAGCATGGAGGAATACTTTGAGACAGGGCCAGGACAAAGATAGAGACTGAAGCCTTGGATGTTGCCCCGCTGTCCATCTCCTAATAAAAATCCTTCCCAAATGCCTCTAGGCCCTTTTCATTAGGGAAGGCGTCCTTTATCTCAAAACAAATCAATCCCAAGTCTCAGCACACTGGTTGAGAGATGTTTCTCTCTGCAAAATATCCACAAAAATATCTGTCCAGGGGATACATTGTACATGTAGACATGTACAATGTATTACGACACCGTACCTTTCAGAAAGATCCTGGCAGGTACATGTATCACAAAGGTCAGAGCTTCTCAAAAAAATGTCATCATGTCATTGTCTTTCAAGGAGGTGTGCAGTATAAGGCAGTTTTCAATTTTCATAACCCTGCCTGTAAAGTCTGTAAAGTACAGATATGTTGTTTCTGAGGTGTAATTAACATGAATGTGAGACAGCTTATCCAACTGCTCCACTTCAGAAATTGAGACCATAATGAGTATACCTACCACATGTGCAAGTACAGTAAATACAATTTGCACCTGTAATTGATGCTGTATGTAGTGTGTACCGGTATGGTTGAATGACCTCAAAAACTACAGAACCATGCCAGCCAGTGTTTTTGCACATGTACATTACAGTAGCAGGATAGCAATGGAGTCACATGCAACCAAGGGTTATACTTATATTTATAAACAGATTTTTCCAGAAAAAACAACAACTGAGTATTTGTGACAAACTCATGGCACCTGTGATCAAACATATTTTAACACACACATTGAAAACCCATATTGTTTTCAAAATTTTTCTCAGGGCGACCAATGGTTGGTTGGTTCACAAAGCCAAAAGGGACATGTGTGATTATGCGATGTTCTAAGTTTAACTGAAAAAGATAGGAATCAATGAATGAATGAACAGACTTACCACATATGCAGAGGAATATAACTAAGGCCAGCTGAACAAGTTATCCCTTAACTATGATAAATAGACCAGCAACGTGCAAAGTAACCAACAAACAATCCCAGAGTACACAAAATGGATTGGACTATGTACACCTTGCTCTATGGTACAACCAAGGAGATATCTCCTTGCTACAACCATGGAGGAAGTCCATGCTACAACCCAGAATGGCCGGCTGGTACAGAGACCCCAAACAAGAGACCATTAGTGCAAGGAAAGAAATGGAAGAGGATTTTTTTCATGTCTAGGGGAAAAAGTGGAGGGCCCTTAAAAAAAAAAAAAAACCACGAACACAAACCACAGACAAAGAGGGTCTGAGGGATGTGTACATGTATGTGACAGAGAAAGGGTTGGTGAGGGTACCGGGTGAAGACGTACCAACCATGCAGGCCACACCGGCATAGAGCCCCATGTGGCAGTCTTGGCAGCCAGTCAAGGGATAATTATGCACCGGGTCAGAGAGAGGATTGGGGCATGTCCTTCTCATCAATGGGGGAAAAGGAGGGGGGGGGGTGTGGGTAAGTGAAAGCAACGAGTGGAATGTCAGCGAACTGGGCTCACCTCACTGGAGTACAATGCGGTAGAGAGAGAGAGAGAGAAGGGGAGGCTTGAGCCCTAAAGCTCAGCCCAACAGTCTCCAAACGCTGGCCCGCTCCGACAACAAAAAGATGTTAATCAATAATGCCACGCCGGTGCGGTCTGGTGCGCAGGGGTCAAACCCTTCGACCACAGGGACACCTGGACAGTCAGTTGCAGCCACACCACAGTAGTCCATAACCAAAGTCTTGCGGTTGTAGTGGTAGTAAATAGTGGCTGGTCCAAATGGGCTCTGCACAGTCCAATGGGGCTTCCCACCGTGCGTATTCCTGCCTGTGTGAGCGAGCGTGTCCGTCCTGCCTGTGAATGGCTCAAGGAGTGGACCGTGCTTAACAGTGCGCCGCTAAATGAGTGAGCGCTCCGGTTCTTGGCACGGTTCCATGGAGGAATTCCCCAGCAATGAGACGGGTTGCCCCCGCAGCCGATGACGACCGACAAACGCCGGGGCCTGTCCGTCCGTGACGTTGATGCCGGGCAAGGATGATGACGGCAATGTTGTTGTGGTGCGGCCAGGCGCGTGTGCATGCGTGCGTGCGTGTGGCACAGCCAGTGGAACACAGCAAGGCAGTAGTAAAGAGGGGGGTGTGCTGTATAGCTACAAAAATGTGCAAAAGGGGAACCTTTAACTAAAGGCCTGGTCAGACGTCTCTCCCCAACAAATGTCCAAAGAGTGTAGCCCAGAGTGTGGCTGAAATATCTCTAGCAATCCCTATTTCTTATGATCTGTTCGTCTCTCGACCTGCCACAGTAATAATATTTTCGTCCCTCCTTACTGGTGAGAGATTAGCCTCTATCGTCCCAGTCAGCTACAGTACATGTACACAACATTGCTGAGTCCCCCTCCCCCCTAAACCCGTGGCTGTCTGTCCAACCCCTCTGCATACATTATGAGCAGTGAGTGACTGAGTTAGGAGCCCCCCTTCTTTTTTATTGGGCTTCAAGAGCAGGAGCGGGTGAGGGGAAGGCCTGCCTTGGCTGGCCAGGCCTGCATAATCAGGGTTTGGCCTCCACCATGCTCTTTGTGCTGGCATCAAAGGACCCCCTGGTTTGCTCCATTCTGCACGGGCGGGGGTGGTTGGAAAATGCAGGGAGGGTGAATGAATAGCTAAATAATTTGGATGCACGTAGGCCACGGCAGGTTGGCTGTACACATGTACATGGGGGGAATCACAGCCTCGTTTCAGGCCAACCAAATTATGTCCCGATGACAACATGGTCACTATATTTAAAGCTCCACACACCCGCAACTGATTCAAAATCTGCTTTCAAAGACAGACTTTTCACTCTCATCTCAAAACACCCCCGTCCCCCAAAAAATAAAATTAAAAAATGGCCAAATTAAGAACCACACTAAAACTGCAGTACAATGGCATTGGTTAGGATATCTGCATTCTTGTACATGTACATGTACATATACATACAGTATTTATTGAAATGAAATGAATTAAAAATGATAAGAAAACAGCTTGCTGACTGGTATTACATGTACACGTGATAACAAATATTTCTAACCAAATTGAAGAGTCTGAAATTATGATCCAAGCGCAGTCATTCCCAAAGGCACCATGATTTGGATATAAATGTTCAAACAAAATGTTCAAACAAAATCAACTTGAACTCTGTATACCCGTTCGGGAATATGCTTTGGGGCAAATTGTTTTAAGAATTGTCTATAATGTTATCTCCCTTGCTAAATCCATTGAAACAATCATTGCTAACGATTGCTTGCTATATGTACAGTGTACATGTACATAGTATGTACATGTACATTGTACTAAAAGATGACCATATTAACGTGCATGTACACATGATCATGTACATGTACTTATACATTGTACACTGAACAGTACACACCAGCAAATATAATGTGCATGTACAGTTTGTACATGTACATGAACAGGCACATGAATACGTGTGTGTACTGTAGGCTATTTATTTATTTTTTACTTTTTTATTACATTTATCACCTTTTCTTAGCCCTGTACATACATGTGCACATGTGTGTGCAGTCTATTTGTATCCAAAAATTGCCCTCTCAATGGTCAAAAATGAAAATCATTAAAAAAAAAAACCACGAAGGCATGGCGTGGCATGGCATGTCTAGACATACTAATTGGACTCTGTGGCTAATTGACTGATTCAGTCTCCCAGCCTCAGTCCCTCAGAAACCAGTGCTATCACTGTCAGGTGACATTCAGACCAAGCATTCATTACATCCCCATCATGTCCACCTGAAAAGACTCCGCAGTACATCAAGTGGCCTGGCCGCCCCCCAAAAATATCGCTCCGAGGCGATTCCTTTTTTTTGTTTTCGCTCAGGAAATTTGAGCAGATTTGGTTTTGATTTCATGTTTATCTGGAATCTAAGCTGGTTACCATCAGAGCAAAGGCCAGATGAAGTGTGAGGTCCTTAATCATTGTACACCAATTGCATGTATTGTGTGTACAAACTGGTTCCCTGCAAATTAATACCATCTTCAAATATACTTGTATACATACAGCATGTGTATTGTGTGGCACCCAATCATTGCAGGTTTGCACAGGGTGAGTCAGCTTTAAAGTATTAGGGGGCAAAGGTCAGCGTGGTGATGGCTCACCACATCTTTTGCTGCCATCTTGGTGGCCAGGACGAAGGAGGGGACCATGGCGAGGGGAGAGGTTACTGGAATGGGGCGGTGGAAGAGTTTCATCACAGGTCACAGGTCATAAGTCAGAATGGCAAAGCAAAGGTCATAATGCTTGGGACAAAGATCATCAAGGTGGAAAACCGGTAAACAGATTTTCACAACCAGCTGACAAAAGATGATTTCAAGGCAGAGTAAATTATATGAAACGCTAATAAAAAAGGGGGGGCGAAAGAAAGACACTTTAACTAGACAAATCAATTTTTAATTGCACGGATATCCCTATCTTGGAAATGGCCGATTCCGGGGTGACTGTGTAAGTGTGTATCTGTATCACTGAGGTTCAAAACCAAAGAAACGTGCTACGTAATGTGATCACTGTACAAGGGGGGGTGAAGGGCTAGGCTAATAATGCGCATCCATAAAGCCCCAGACTACAGACAACGAGATACGTCATGCTTTCATTCATTCATG
This sequence comes from Luidia sarsii, assembly GCA_949987565.1. Classification (NCBI taxonomy): domain Eukaryota; kingdom Metazoa; phylum Echinodermata; class Asteroidea; order Paxillosida; family Luidiidae; genus Luidia; species Luidia sarsii. The sequence continues at coordinate 2,614,056 of OX465116.1, forward strand.
AAGCCGACGACCGGTGTGTGCGCGCTCTTGGCACGGAGCCAGCCGCATCCACTTGCCCATTCAGCTCTGGCCCGGCCGTTACGCACAGACACAGGGGCAGCTACGCTACACGGAATCCCCGTGCGCAGTTTTGCACGAAATCATGAATAACACTCCTCTGAGGGGGGATTTGCTTAATGCGTTTCTTGTTCTCCCTCCCCCTCTTCGTCTCTTCCTCTGCCCATCTCAAAGTCATACAAATATAAACATAGTCTGATTTTCTGGAATGTACACCCACGGATTCTCCTCAAAACTGGTTCACTCTGTCAGGAGAATGTTTGTTTTTCCCTCCCCCCCCCATGTTTTTATTTATAACAGTTCCGATTTCCGGAACCAACTTGTGACCAAATAGTCAACACACACCCACAGTCTTGTGCAGTGAGACGGTGCACCGGAAAAAAACATTTGTTTAGGGAAATACCCCTGTCTGCAAGTCTACAATGGGATTCCCCCACCCACGTGGAATTAGGGAATGGGATGATGTTCTGGGTAGCCTAGGATTTGGAAGAGCCCTTTGTCTCCCATGAGACTGGGTTCCTATCCAGTGTGTGGGATCTGGTACCGTATCTCAACTCTACAGCTGTCCACCGTGCACATGCATACAATGTATGTGTATGTGTTTGATTTACATGTACGTGTACGAGCCCAGTAGCTTAAATGGGTTTGTTACCGCTAGGGATTCCAACGCACTCTTAAAAAGTCAGATATCCTGTGGGCGAGGGAAGGAGGTAGAGGGTTTGGGTCTGGAAGGTTTTTGTGCAATTCCTGGGAGGTCTCTGGTTTGTGTTCTCCCGGCAACAACCCCTCATTGGGAATGCGGATAAAGATGGTTGACCACAAACCTATCAAATTATCGCAATTGATGAAATGACTTAAAGTGATACATATATACAAACAATTTTGCAAACTGCTTACTGACTAAAAATAAAATTACCAAAATGCAAATCTTAAAATTGAGTGGGCCTGACATTTCGATCCTAGCAGGACCTTCCTCAAAGGCAGAGTGAGAAAGGTCCTGCTAGGATCAAAATATCAGGCGCCCTAAATTTTCAGATAAGAATTGATGAAATGCATACACTGGTACATCTTTTCAATTCATAATGAAATTCCTCACAGGATCAGTTGTGTGTCGGTCGAGGGAGGTGCACACCATCAATTTTCCATGTACTGTATATGTACAGTTGTATGTTCAACCTCTTTTGTTGTATTGTGTACATGTACATGTATGTATTTAGCCTTGGATGTTCTGATGTGTATTTTGTTGACAGACATTGGTGCACTTAGAAACAGCCGTATTAAGCGCCATATAAATGTTTATTGTTATAAGTATAAATGTTATTACATACAACATCGAAACATGTGGTTTTCACAGAGCTGATCTGCAATAAATATTCTATGGGGGAAAAGCCCAGTAAACAAGCCCTACGTACATGTACACTGTACATTGTACATGTACATGTACAGGTGTGTAGTACATGTACATGTAGGTCTTTTTCAAAACCTGACTTACAAGTTACACGTGTACATGTACAGTGTACATGTAAACTGAACATGTACATGTATGTGGACACCCTTCAAATAAGACTGTAGACACTTTTAATGCAAGTTTTCACATGTACATGTACAGTGTATGTATTGTAGGCTTAGGCTCCACTACATGTGCACAATATACGTACATGTATGTCTCCATTGCATTTACTGTACACGTACACTATCTATTTCAAAGAACATTGTACAAGACATGTAAACAGGAGACCTTTAGGTTGGGTTTTGGAGAAGATGCTCTGTTTTGTTGGAGCATGCATCTAGGCTACTGGTTTCTATTGTTCAGCCTTCAGACAAGAAACCCCACACAACTCACAGCTCAGATACATGTAGTGTACATGTACAATGTACACATGTACATGTACATTAACACTTACATGTACATTACACTACATTGTAGTCTCTGATCGCAGCATTCAAGTATATACCAGACGGTTAACAGCTGACTAGACTGGTTGACTGGCATAATAAAATAAATCCCACAAAAATTAATATTGCAAGCAGAACAGACAAGGTACAGTATGTACATGTACACATGTATGTTGACGATAACCTCCCATGCATTGATCAAAGTACACGTACAAATACAGTATGAGTACCGGTATGTACAGTGTACTGTACATGTACTGTACATGTAGTGTAGTGTACTACCGGTATGTACATGTAATGTACCGGTATAACTAAGGCTACTTTAAAATGCAGGTTTCCATTTGTCTCTTGGAGATGGAGTCAGACTGATTGGGGGGGGGCAGACAGACTGAAAAATGAAAATAAAGATTCGCCATTTTGAGGGAAACGTACCAAATTATCATATCAAAAGTAAACTATCAGGTTATTTCATTCAGGGTTTTTCCATCAGTAAAGTCTACATGTACATGTACATGTATACATGTAATTTATGGAAAATCTGCATCTATAAACTGAGAGTTGGGCTGAACATATGCATGTGGTATTGAAGGCTAGGTAGGGCAAAGTCTATTTTGGGCTGGTTTTTTATTGGAAAAAATGTTTGAACATATACTGTACATGTACATTGTACATGTACACATAAACAGTACCTGTACATGTACATTACACATGTACAGTATATAAAGCAGACAAAGACAATGGACTGTATTTGTATATGTGTAAATAATGGAGGGTGCAGAATCCATGACAACTGATATCATTCATACGGTAATGTTCACACTTCACAAACATGTGGTTGATTGTTGAATCTTCAAAATTGCATTGGATGATTTTTGCATGAGCCAATCATTTCACTGAACTCAAAAAAAGAGAATTCAAGACCTTAGAGTTTGTGGCAAATACTGAATAAGGACAGCTTACACATACATGTACATGTATGCACAATATGTAGACACAATAAACAATACGGCCATTTCTATTGTCCCCTCAAAAAACAAACAAAATGCCACTTTTTCGGTGTGTGGTGGACACAATAAATGTGATTATTAATGGGATTTGAATCAGTTTGGTATCCACTACCAGTGAGACTTTTTCGATATAATCGCATTCATTTTCCCATGTGGTGCGTGCGGGCAGACTCAACTGACTCGCACTTTTTTCTCAATCCCACAATGCATTCTGACTGAAAGAAAGTGCTGTGCTTGTTTACATGTGTACATGTACTCAGTATACATTTACAGCACGGCCACCCTCAAGGACACACCCACTATCTGACAAGAATTGGCGTGTGAACACGAGCAAAAACAAATAATGTCTTTTTAATCACAATTCAAATCGCAATTATTTGAAGAGGGAACGGACCTAATGGTATGCTTTCTGAAAAGCATGAACATACAATTTCAAACGGAACTCTTTTGGAACATTACATTTAAACGCTTTTTATTTAGGCAAACATCTGAGAACAATTATAGTTTTTTAGTAAGGAAATATAAATTGTAAATTGTGATCTAGAATTCTCATAAAGAAATTCTGGCCATTTTTTTCATAGCGTATCGGCAAAATAAAAACATACATGTACCGGTACATGTATATGTACCTGTACGTATAGCACATGTACATATGTACACATGTACATGTACATGTACAGTGTACCGTACACAATGTACAGTACAGTACATGTACCGGTCCATGTACATGTACATGTACATTCACCTGGGATATAATACCATTTAATGTTACATAATGTACAGTACATTATATTTACACTGTACAATTGTATAATTGTGCATGTACATGTACAGGTGTGTACATTGTATTTACAACTGTACAAATCGTGCATGTACGTGTACATTGTATTTACAATTGTACAATTGTGCATGTACATGTACAGTACATACATGTACATTGTACATGTGTACATGTACATGTACACACCATGTAGTATAGCAAGCTTTTCGTGAAAAATAATTGGCACTACATGTACTGTTTGTACACTGTAGTCTGGTTGAAGGGCAAAGTGCTAATTTATACACGTACCGTACTGTATAAGTAAAATGCCCGAGGTTACACTCGAGGCATATGCATGTACTGGGTACTGTACATTAAGTACAGATCAAACTAAACGCAATAACTATTTACATGTAGTTAGGGAAATTTATGTATATTTGATACATACATGTACATGTACATGTATGAGATAATTTGTTTTGTTCATATACATGTACATACATGTACATTTACATGTACATGTATGGTACAGTACATGTACATGTACAGTACAGTACATGTAGCAATCATTTCATGAAAAATAATTGCCACTATACAGTAGGTCAAGAGTGAAGCCCTAATTAAGCAATGCCAGAGATGTATGAAAACAAACAGAGGATTTTGGATGATTAGAAATACTATACTTGTAATCTTATTCATTAAATCTCAAAATGAAGAGGGCCTGACATTTTCATCGTACATGTACACGTACATGTACATGTAGCAGAAATAAAAAGGCAGAATACTGTACATGCACACTACAGTACTTGTGTTCCAATTCATAGTTTGCCAATTTGGACATCAAAAATGGGGACTTTGAGTTTGAGGTACATTGTAGAAGCCCGAATCAGTGAAAATTCAGACTAAAAGATGCTGCACAAGACATCCGTGACATAAACAAAGGTCAAACACTGGGTTCTTTATAGACGTTAAATTGGAAATACCGTTTCTGCTTCATGTACATGTACATGTGCATGTACATGTACAGTGTACATGTTTTATGCGTGATGCTTACACGTACATCTACATGTACATGTTTTATTAGGAATGGATGAAAACTAGAAAAAAGAGGAGGATTTTGGAATGAAGGCTGAAGTCTGGACTATACCGGTAAACCTTAATAGTTACACAAAGAGCCTACATGTAATGCATGCCTGTACATGTACTGGTACACCTAAAAGGGCTGTTAGGAAATTGTGAAAAACAGCAAGGCACCTTGAAGTCAACTGGCCGTGAACTGCTCTTGCTCCAAGATGACAAAACCTGTGGTTACACATGTACTACTACACCCCGGCAACACAAAACACTCACCCAAACCCACAACCTTGACTGTACAGTAGCTCATTTTAACTTAGCTAAACCCTTCCCCCACACACACACACCCCACCATCATCTCTCTGTGATTTATATGCCCCTCCCCCTTCTTAAAGGATGCCTCTATCTTGATAGACCCTCAGCAGAGGCTACAGGGCGATGATGGCAGTTTACCACGTGCAAGACACGGGGGTTGCGAGTGGTTAGGACAGGATGGGGCAGGGCATGATAAGGACAAGGGTAATTCTAGGGGGAAGCCTCGGTGAGGGGTTGTCCCCCCCCCCCCCCCCCCGCCCGCCCCCCACCATTCCTCCAACCCTCTCTCAGCATTTTGACATGATCTGGGAGTTGGTCAGTGAATCCGTAATGAGGTGGGCGAGTCACAGTTTCATCTGCATACATTGTAAATCATCAGACTTTATGCGAATTGGGAGAGCTTCACCTGTGTACAGTAATTCAATGACAATTTACTTTTTTTTTCCCACTGGAAAACATTATTTTTTAGCCCTCTGCAAATTACATGTACATTTGTACATTTGTACACTGTACAGTGCACGTATGCTGTACATAATAAAAGATTTACATTTAGTGATTTACAATGCATCAATATTTTTCTCTTTAAATGACTACAGTATTCTATTTCTTTCTAATTTTCCACTTTTAATCATTTGGGGGTTTTAATCCACACAGGTTTACTACGTGTGCATTCTAATAAGGTGTTTTGTTGAATTCATCATATTGTTCACTTTATTTCACCTTCATCTTTCTTGGAAAACTTGTGCAAACTCAGAAAAAATAATAACACATGACCGTCAACAGACAGATTGAAATACAGTACATGAACTTACCATTTGCATTTTTAAAAACCAATTACTTACTATTACTATTACATTGTACATGTAGGTCATCCCAAAGCATTAGCAACCATTCTGAAGAGCATAACAAACACAAGCATGTACATTTAAAGTGTAATTTCTTTCTTGTACAGAAGGCCTACTACAGTGAAATTTGCTTTGTCAAAATCAATAAACAACAGCAGCACCAGCATTTTTGTACACTATCATTAATAACCTCAAATATTACGAGGGCCTGATGTTTCAGTCCCAGCAAGACCATTCTCAAGGACAGAAATTATAATAACAATTAACAATGTATACATGTACACAGTACAATGTACCTGTACAGTACAGTATGTACATGTACAGTGTACATAGTATGAACATGAACACACTACAGTGTGTACATGTACATGTACATCACATGTACATTGTACATGTACGTACAGTATGTACATGAATGTATACATTACATACATTACAATTGAATGTACAGTACATGACTGTACAGGTACATGTACACTGTACATGTACATGTGTACACGTGTATGTGCTGTACATGTACACGTACTGTACATATACGTGTACATGTACATGTACATGTACCGGTATATTGTATGATACAATTACAATGTACATGTACACATGCACATGTCCAGAAATGTACAATGTACAGTACAATATGCTGTAGATGTGGGCGCGAATCTACCGGTAGTGTCTTGTGGAGACCTACTGTAATGTACATGTACATGTACCGTAGTCCAATACCGTACATGTACACGTACTGTACATATGGGTTGAATACTGATCTCCACAGGGAAATTGTAAATGTGTATCTACATAATGTACTGTACATGTGTACATGTACGTGGACATGTGTAGGTCTCCACAAGGTTTTCACGAAACTGGTATTTGGAATTGACTCAAAAAGGGAAATTTGTGATGGGTAAGAATCTGTCGCAAATTTAAGTGTTGTATACCACGTACATGTACATGTACATGTACATGTACACACACATGTATGTGTACATGTACATGTACATGTACATGTACCCAGTACAGAACATTGTATAAGGGACAAACATGTCATTGTGTACCTGTGCAAATGGTCCAAATTTCTACCCAGTGAAGGTGGTTGAAATGGGAGCATTTTTAAAACATTGTTTCTCACTGGGTTGTACAGTGCACTAGAACAAAGCCATGTCTCCACAAGAATACAGATTCAGGTAACTGTACATGTACATTATACATACATACATGTACAATGTACACATGTATACCGGTACGGTACACTATATGTAAATTCCAGATTCAAAACACTAAATGCACGTACACTGTACATGCACATTTTTATGGGGGGGGGGGTGAAGGAAAAGGGTGTGGTGGAGGGGGGGGGGTTGGAAGGGGGAAGGGACATGTTAGAATTTCAATTTGTAATCATTCAAGACTTTTTTCCATCTACAGGTACCGGGTACACGTACATGTACATGTATGTATCTCAGCCACTGCTGACTAAGACTGCAAAAGTCACTCAGGACAGATCCAGCATGAAGACTTGGCAGATCCAAAGATACAAGCACATGGCACCAACATGAGGTTGCTGTTTCAATCTGACCAACCCCTCCCCATCCCCCCTCCAGGCTCTCCAGGGCCTGCTCTCTCATCGTACTGGGAGGAGGGGGATACGTATCCCTTGAATCCTCCTCCCGGGATAACGATACCAACACCGCCCTCATTATGCCAGCATCTTTGACTGGATGCGTGCCTCCCCCACCCCCAATCCCACCCCCGGTATATGATTACACAATGCCTACAGTTCGCCCATCCCTTGTCTCCATTCTTGCAGCCTTTCTCTTCCACAACCTACCAATCCCCCCATCACAAAACAAAGTTGCCCCCCAAAAAGTGCAGCCCAAATGAGGAGCAGTCGACGAAACAGAGACTTTTTTTCTGGGTGTTTCTACACTGATGCTAAAATAGGGGGAGAGTTGGGACCAAGGCAACGAAGAGGCAAGACAATGGGGATTTCTTCCCAAAAATGAAAATTTATAGAAATTTGAAAACATTGAGAATTCTGTAGGCCAGGCTGTATAGGCAAGGCTATACTGAATAGAGTGGTTGTAAAGAGGTGAAACCAGAGCTGGCTTTTTTCTTTCTGTCTTGTTCAGGAAAAGGGACTATTTTGCTTCTAATTCTATGCAACCGTAGAAACAGATGGTTACTGGTCTGTTTTCGTATACATGAACACCTTCATGGAACATGTACACTGTAGCAGTATCAGTGGCCCAATAATTTATGCAAATATTAATGACGTTGGGAGAATGGGGGAATTCATTGATGAGTTTGACGGATGGCTAGACTACCTGGTGGTTTGTGCATACGTAATGTATACATAATTGACTTGGGAAGGGCAACACTGGTATTTTGTGAATGAGAAACATGTTACAAAAAACCTCAATACATATACAGTATGTACAGTATACATACTTATACATTACTGTACATGTTTATAGTGAACTGTATCTGTCAGGAAGGATTCCACACAGTTAAAAGTTAGGCAATACAAAAAGATATACTGGTACACACTGTACCCCGGGTATGCAAATGTTTCCAACTGCTTACTGACTAGAAAGACCAAAATGCAAATTACAGAAATTTAAAGGACTTGATATTTTTTAGAACCAATCATGACATTTCTAAAAGTCAGAATATTCACCTACTGTAATCAGATTTTGGATTCATATCTATATTTCTGGGTAATGCAGAAATGTAACAAATTGGTTACTGACTTGTGACCAAAATTGCAAATCTAAAAAATGTGAAGGGCCAGACATTCTAATGTACATGTACATGACATGTACATGCACATGTACATGTACATGTGGCAGAATGACAAACGGGACAGAGGGAGCTCAGAGAGGCAATATGATATGGATGACAGAAAACGGTGAGATCAAAGGGAAAGGCAGGGAGTATGATAGTTATAAGGGATTAGGGAGACATCCATTTATCAAAGGGGAAAAGAAAGTGAGGAGTGGAGGAAGTGAGCACAAAAGAAGGATTATTATTGGGCATACAGTATCCAAATAAACAGATTTCACTGTGTTTGTTCAGTGTTCTGGACTACATGTATTACATGTACCGGTAGATGTATAATTGTATAGGGGGCCTATGCAACAAAAATGTTGACTTTCTTCTTTACAATGTATGTTACAATACCCAAGCTGTACAATTTCACAAATTGAAAGGGCACGACATCAGGCTCTCTAACTCTACATGTAGTTTGGAATTTGAAAAAAAAAGTTTTTTGGTGTCCATTTGTGTTTTTTGTTTGTTTTGCTCTTCATTTCATCAACATACACATTATACACGTGTACATGTACATGTACAATGTACAGTACATGTACATCATTTTTCAAATTTTAACTTTCATTTGTTTTTCCAATTAATTTCTTTTACCTGTTTCAATGTCTGTTCCAGACTGTTCGGTTCATTTGGAATTTTGTTTTGTATTTGGAATTTTGTTCTAATGCATACATGTACACTGAATGTACACTGGGGGGATATACACGTAATACTCTAGTCTAATACAAGGAAATGTACACATGTACAGAATCAAGCCCTTAATTATAACCATGTACAATGAACATTACCTTGTACATGTATGTACCAGTACATGTACCCGTACAGTACCGGCACATACTGTACTGTACAGTGTGTGTACATGTACATGTATATTGTACAGTGTGTGTACGTGTATATGTACATGTACATGTACAGTACATGTACATGATATACATGTACATGTACATGTACATACATGGTATATACATACATGTACATGTACAATGTACATGTATGTACTGTATGTACACCTCTGCATATAGCATAAAGGCTAGCACTGGAAATGATGCCATCTTCTCTCAAGTTTTTGCAACAGGTAAACATCGCTGCAACAAAAAGTCACCACAGAAAACAAATTCTTCACAGTGGCTGACTTGACAGGGGGACAAATTATCCCACGGACCTCAGACCTGTGCAATGGGTGCCCGGTCACTCCAATCCCAATCCATCTCCAGGCACTGCAGTAAGCAAGCAAGCAAGAGAGCAGGCAAACCCACAACTAAAGTCACGCAGGAAAACAACAATCATCACAAGAAGAAGAAAAAAACATTGTTCTCTGCATAAACACAATTAGAAGGGACTAACACTCTCCCTGGGTAAACCACTTAAGAGTGTGGGGGTAACCAATTCCCTGAGTATTTTTCAGCGTCCGGAGCTGCAGAGCAGGAGGGCACAGCACTCATCCCCCTCCGGGAAAAAAACTCTCTCCTTGCCTCACAAAGAAGAGTCCCCTGATACACATAGGGATGGGACCCACGTACATGTACACGTACGCCCAGACAAACTCACTATTCAATCCCACTCTCCCTCTCCCTCTCTCTCTCTTTCTCCCTCCCTTCCTCCCCACACCCCCTTCTCTCTCTCTCTCCCATCCTATCTCTGCATGACAATGTCCAATAAACACTTGATAATGTGCCCTCATGGCCCGGTTTCAACCCCCAACCGCCCCCAAGAAAACCCAAGGGAGCCCAAATACGATAAAAGAGGGCTGCACTAGTCCCCCCCCCCCCAAAAAAAAAAAAAAAAAAAGAGGGGAGAGAAGATGAAATAAGATAGAAAAGAGAGCCCTATCCTGAAATCAAAAACCTCCCCTTTCACTTCTCACCCCCCTTCTCCATCAAAGCTCGGCCAAACCTCGTCCATTTTGCTGGCCAGTGTCAACATTTAAACGTCGTACTCGTTGAACTTCTCACGTTCACCTCGTGTGAGTTTTTCATTCTTTATGTCTCCTTTCTTTTTCCCTTTTTTTTTTCGGGCGGTGAGGCGAGGGGGGGGGGGTTATTTACACGAGGAGGCCCCCTTTTTACATGTAGTTTAATACACTATGCAGGGCGTGAATCTTGGCTAATGCACTTTGTGTAGTCTCGTGCTTTATGGCATACATACATGTACATGTACATGTATATCAAGCAGAAGTTTGATGTGATGGCAGTATTTTTTTTAGGGGGGGGGGGGGGTGAGTGCGAGGTGTTAGGTTGGGACAGGCAGAAAACCAATCTTTTTGTTGTTGTTCCCCGCTATTTCCAAGGGCAACTCCCTTCCTCCCTCAGTGAACATCAGTCTGGGAAAGTACATGTACGTATGTATAATGCCTTTCATAAATGGACGGCTTTTCAATCACAGGGATGCATCTGATGCACACATGTCCACCTACGCAGCCCCAACACCCACTGACAGTGACTCCCAGTCAAATGTGTAATAAGAAATTCAAACCATCAATATCAGTGTGCATTTGATGAATCAAAATCATTTGATTTGGTTCTGGTGAGCCTCATGGTGAGATTCTACTCTAATCCTGTTTTCTGCCAAAGGATAACTTGTCTGCCTGTCAACATGTACATGTTGTACATGTATGTTTGCTTTTTGTTTTGTGCTTTTAAACACAAGAGATTTTAACAGCAACAAATGTGTGGAATCCAGGTACATGTACATGTACAGTACATACTGTACATGTACATGTACATGTGTAAATACTGTAAATAAAAAATAATTACTAGGACCCAAAGTACTGTCAAACAAAAATGGTGGAAAGGGCTTGTTGATTAGTGTATCCTTCATATACGTACACATGTACATGTGCATGGACGTATACTGTATTCCGATCTTAAAAAGTTAGAGACCCTTGTGCTTATAAGGGCCTGCTACATGTACATTGCACATGTACACTGTACATGTACATGTATGTACAGTATGTACATGTACATGTACAGTGTACAACTGTACATGTACATGTGTCCATGTACATGTACCTGTACATTATACACATGTATCGGTACCCCTGGTACATGTAGGCCTTCTTCCTACATGTATGACTGAGAGAGGTCAAGCTACAATCAAAATACATGTATCGGGTCCTTTGACCTTTCTCTTTTTTAAATTTCGTGACATGTGCTGCAATGATAGGCCAGCATGCCTTATTCAAAGAGTATGTGATGAATGTACATTACTGTACATTGCTTTAGCGTTACACCCACTGCTGTACAATGGGTGTGGATTGGTTCAGGAGGAAATGAACCAGATTTGAGCAATTTCAGCCCCGGGATAAGCTTTGAGGAAGTAGAGTCACTCCATTAGGCGTTTCAAATGCGGGGGAGGAGGGAGGTATAGGGGCAGGCTGGCATTTTATATTTGGAACGAGGATCGGGAAACTACAGAATAATACATTTGGTTTCAGGATAAAACCCACTTCGGGAAAAAGAGTCAACATGAATGTCATTCTGTGAAAGCATGTTCCATGGTCGAGGAAAAACTTCTGGGGAAGCCCCATGGAAGTGAGAAAGAGAATTGCTGTCCAAAACAAGTTGAAAATGGACTTTCATAACGAAAGAAGTATGTGGACGAGAAGGGGTTTTTTACTGTTAGTTTTGAAATGGGTGAATATCAGCGTCTATGATTGATGACACTGAAAAATTTCAAAACAAACACAGCATTTAGTAAACACTGACTGGGACGTTTTCTAAACACAATTTGATTTCAGCAATGGAAATTTGATCAGACTGGGATTTGAACCTGTAATATCTAGTTTTAATGTTTGTTTCTAAAGAGTGCCCTTGGCGTTTGCATGTACATGTAGGCCTACATGTACACTGTACATCAAACTAGAGGTCCAGTTCAGTCATTTTTTTTTTTAATTCACAAGATACCGGTATTTTCCGAGAATTGAGTTTACTTCGTGAAGGTCAGTGGTCTTTTGCTAGATACTGTACAGTAAGCACATTACCGGTACATCATATACATGTATGTACATGTACATGTACATGTGTACATTATATGTACATGTACATAGTTAACAACATGATACAGGTGCATAGAGTACACACCACACATACTGTACATGTACATGTACAATGTACAGGTACACACACGTATGTATACATGTACATGTATATGTACATGTACATTTGGCACATTCTCTTCTAAGAAGACTACATCAGGAACTTTACCCACTGTACCAGAAGAGAACTCATTCACATTTTCACATTCTGTTTCTGAGGGATAGAGTCGATAGACATTTCCATTTCAGTATCGTGTTACTGGGTATTGTAAATACATGTACAAGGGTGGACACAAAAGCCCAAGAGAAGCTCTGGCCAGGAACTGCGTAAGGACTCAAAAATGGGGAGGAAGGGGGGGGGGAGAAATTCATGGAAATCCGTAGGGTGTGCGATTGCTGGTGGCTGTGTTACCACCGGTGCATATTTATGTACATGATCTACAGTACTGTACATGTACACTGTATGTTCTCCAAGGCATTCTGGGACTGTCAGGTTATACCCCAATCTACGCGTGCAAATACACATCGCAGAATCTGATTGCTTCCGATCTTCGGAGAAAGGGGAGCATCGACCAAAAGAGAGACGGAGCAACTGTTGATTAATGTACACATGTACAGTACATGTGCGGTACATGTACATGTGCATGCACATGTACTTCTGAGAGACAACAGAGATACATGTACACACTGAAATTGGTCGTCATGCAAAATGCACAGGGTACCGGACTGTGACACAGCTGTACACATTGTCATCACCATCGTCAGCATTTTCAGCTTTCCTCACTCCACCACATGACAGAAGTCTCAGCATGAGTATGCCACAACTGTGTACTCCTAGCCTTCCTGAACTAATTCCCTGTCCCCTCACTATAACTACGGTATCAAGCTTACATGTACAGTATCTCTCCATCTTATACTCTGTCTTTTCCAATTTATGGCTGTACACAAACAGTACAAGTACAGCACATGTACATGTACATATACAAATGTACAGAGAGAAATATATACAGTGTGTAACATTCTGTCAGAGATGTACATGTAAAGACAATTTGATGCATCACATAGCACTCACAGAATATTGGTTTGACTTGTTTTGCTCAGAACGTCATTGCTCTGACCTCGATCACAATATGTATTCTCAAGAGTCTAAATGCACTTGTATGCATGTACATGTACAGTGGCTTCCACATGCAGAATTAGCTATAATTTAACTCCTCTCCGTCCGTTTGGTCCCAAGCATGATGCACAGGAGGCAGGACTATGGAAAGGCACAAAGGCCCCTCAATAAAGATGCCCCCCCCCTTACCCATCCCACCCTAACCCCACACCCTTGTCAGAAGAATCATTAAATCCCACCCAATCGATGAGCTGTGACCTCCGACTGACCCGCCCGTCGACACAAATCCTCCGGCTGTGTTGCCGCGGCAACCCCCGGCGTGGCGTCACGGCCACGGCGCGGTAACGTCAAAGGGGGGATCCTCTGTCAATGGAGACAGAGGGAGGGAGAGGGGACGCGCTGGAGAGACATGACATGCACGCCGCCAGGACTGCTCGTCTGCGTCTGGCTTCTGACATTAGCAGTGGGGTATGGGGAGTAAGTTGCCAGATTTACGACGCGGACGTGCATCCGTGGTCTTACGTACACGGGTAAAGTCAACACGCACAGTCCGTAAAACACAAGCCATGCGTAATAGTCTGGCAGGTACAAATGAGCTCCGCAGTAAGTTCCATCTGGTCACCATCCTTTAGCAATACTCATCCTGTGTAGTTTTAGACCCATTACCTATCCACCCACCTACATGTACAAGTACATTGCCATCAATAACGCCCACAATGTGGTAGGCATTGTACATGCAGATGCCTTGTCGCCCACAAACGGTCTTGTCAGGCTCGAACCACATTCACAATCATTATTGATATCAATGGACAACCAAAGAAGTCCAACAACATTGCATGCACTGGCTGAAAAATCATGTTTGTTTTTCCCATTTTCTTTTTGCCAACACTTCAGCTCATAAAGGTTGTTTTTTTAATGAGTCTATCGCTAATTTCTCACCATTGCTGGTGAATTTGACACTACACTGCCCCAAATTTCTCATTAAGACATTTGCGGAGGAGTGAAAGCCAGGGTTGACGGACAATAAATAATCCCACGACCTACTGTACGCGCACATGAATACATTGTTCATTGTACACCATCTGTGTATATCAAGTGGGCCCCACAAACCCTTTCTCTACAATGTGTGCATCTTTTTCATTCTTTTTTTGAACAGAGACATCTGGCTGAGGGTGGGTTAACTGGGGTTGCAATGAAACAGACATTCTGGCCGCTACTGTGAATGCAATTGTAATGCTTAGTGTATAGAGTGGCCGGAGCCCACACATCTCTCCCCATCCCCCATCCCCTTCAAACACCCACATGCACTCCCCACAATCAGCAATTGGCAAGTTGCCATGGCTTACATGCATGTCTTCCCAGGGGGAGGGGGACACATGAAATTAGTCAGGGTGGTTTTTTTTTTCGCAGTGGCTGTTGTTACGGCAGTCATCCGTGTGGTTCCCTGACTTGATTGTATTTCGTCAGCATTGCATGCTGGTTGAACCAGTCTATTAGCTGATAGTCTGGTTCCAAGAGCTAAACATCCTGACGAATCCTGTTAAGTCGGGGAACCACACGGACAACTGCCGTAACAACAGCCACTGCGGGTTTTTTTTTACCCTGCAACCAACTTGGTCAAGTTGCCACGGTCACAATTTGTTTGAGTAAACTATTCGGCAAATTCTGGTTTGGAGAAAGGTACTGCTAAGAGTAAGATTGAATGTGTCAGGCACCCTAAAATGTGTGGAATTTGGCAATGTTTCAGACAAACCTCGCCCCCCAGAAAAAGAAAGAAAAAAAAACCCAGGTGATCTTCTTGTCAAGTTTTCATTGAAGCTGAAGATTCTCTGCAGATCCATTGAAACAGAATAATTAATAAAGAAAGGTCCTTTTTGGATTGAACATCAGACCTACATTTTCTAACTAGTTTTACATTTCATTCATTTCAGTCGGTAAGCAGTTCAGACATTTTTTTTCTCTTCTCTTGACTGATGATTGTACAGGAAAAAGCTGCATCCACTTACATTAGTCTGATCCCCAAACTATTGTAGATACATACAGTAGTTGTTGTTTCAAAGATGGTTCATTATTGGATAAGACCACATGAGCGGGTTCTCATCAATCCAAATTCCAAAGGCTATTTTCCATTTTCCAATAAACATTTAAAAGAGCAACAGCAGCAACTCCAACGTCTTTTAACAAAATGATATCTTAAAATTGCCCACTCAATCTTCCATTCCTTTATTTCTTTGACAATGTTGTATGGTGAAAATAGCCTTTAGGGTCCATCCGTGGGACAACTGAAATTAATCAATGAGAAATGAACGAATTTCAATAGAATTGTGGGAGCACAAGTCAGAAGCATAAAATCATTATTATTCATTAACTGCTGTACTCAAGGGATCTCTCCGGCAAAGACTTGTTGACAATTTGGGAAGGCTGCCATCTACGGTACTACCGGTAAGAGCACCATAAGTACACAAAATCAGAGGTCTAAGGTTCAAGTCCTGGTTCAGTCAAAGTTTTCTTTGCCACTTTTTAACAAATTTATTACCTTTTATTTCAATTTGTGTAGATCCCTTTTTCATTTACATGTACGGTACCGAAATTGAAACATTGTATTTTATCAATTTAATTTTTTTTATAATTTTTTTTTTTTTGCTGTAAATTTTCAACACCCGGCATTGACAAAGGTTTACAGTTTAAGAAGTACTGTATTTCAAGGAGAAAAGCCAAATTTTGCGAGCAAATTGGTGAAATTAATTTCACCAGCCACACAAAGGTACATGTACAGTATGTACGGTTACATGTACATGCTGTAGAGTACCGGTATATGGTGACTTGGCTGTATTCGCATACATATGTATGTGTAATATGTACGTAGGAGCTCTCTGCTTATTGGCAATACAGGTCCAAATCAGCTGGGCTTATTGCGCCTCAAATCCAGGCCCAAAGCTTTTGAGCTCACCCTCCTCCTTCCTGTTGACCAGAATCTTGCCGGGGAGACAGGGCAGTGGCCCAAGAAACTCTGAGCCAGGTTCGGACATGACCTGCAAGTCTGTCCCTGCCTTGTCAATGTCACTGCCCTTATTTACAAACTCAAGACATCCAGGTCTCCTGGTGTTTTTTTTTTTTTTTTTTTTTTTTTTTTTTGGGGGGGGGGGGGGTTTGAGTGAACTGTTGCACCTGTCTGGGCGATGCTGTTGATGGATTGTAGGGGGGGGGGGAGAGATAGAGCTGGTTACAGCCACTTAGAGGGAAAGGGCACAAAACTATCGGGTACATTACCAGTGGCCAGACTACAGTAATGTAGAGCCGAGAGGTCATAACAATCAGTCCTTATAGGCTTTGTACATACATGTACATGTACTGTACAGTATTGGTACATGTTCATTATACAGTGTACAGTGTACAGTGCTCCAGTCTTGTTTTATGGCTGGCTGTAGTCTGTTACAACTGATGCAGCAAACACCTGTGTCCCTACTGCCACCTCCATTGCTGCTTGGAGGACAAAGAGGTCAACGCCCTGCAGGTCACGCGCCAGGGTCGGCCCTCCGCGCATTGGAGGGGACCACTGCCCTGCATAGAGTTTCCGTTCTACTTCTGAGGGATGGAGATTCACCGCAGTGTTCTAAGGGATGGAGATGGCAGGAAAGAGGGTCTTCACTGTGTGTCTGGGTGTGCATGGCACACATTATTGCTGATGGTTCTGAAGAATGGAAACAGAGAAGCCGTGGAACGATCAGATTCCACGGCAGGGAAGAAAGCTACCCGTACACATAGCACATACATGTAGGCTGCAATTTCTTGAGGAGACATTGTAGAGTGTACATTGTACATGGAGAGTGAGTGGTTGTCATGACCCCCTTAGGGAATATTGGTTTTCTCTAGTGCAGTCACAGCCTTTTGTGATCATTGATTTCAACAGACAAAAACCTGAAATAAGATTACATGTACATGTACATCAATCTACTGGTCATCTCAAAATCTGTTTCCATTTCCATATAACATGCATTTGTCTCTCTCTCTTTAATTTTTTTTGTTTGTTTTTTTAATTAAAAAATGATTCAGGAGCCAGTATTAAATCTGCAAATGGTAGTAACCATTGATCGATTCTACACCTTTGAGAAAGGTCACACTTGGGTCATTTCGATTTACTGCTTTAACTTACACTGTAGTCATGGTACAGTACATGTAGTTATGTGATAAAGGGTTCATGTGTAGATGTGCCTAGGCAATAGGCACCTCAGTGTATCAATCGCTTTGCCCTTTCGAGTTTTCAGACAACAGTCTGACTGACATTTGTCCATCATCAGAATCTGTGTCTCGCATTTTCTCCAACAATCTCTCCGATACGAGAGATGTCAACACGATCCTTTGCTGAATGCTGAATGAACATTCAGTTGTTGTGCAAGAATCGGCAGGCAAACAGTGTGCACAGCAAGCGGCTGGCATTCATAGGCTCTTTAGTAATTTTGGCAGCGGCGCTAACTGAACTGACTGACAGTCCACTCGAGTCGGGACAAAAGGGCAGGCAGCTCGTTGACAGAGCTCTGGGAAGTCCCAGACGGTCGGCTGAGGGGCGAGGAGAAGGGAGAGGGAGAGAGCCAGAGAGGGTTTGGGGGAGAGTGGTGGAGAAGGCCGATGCTCAGCTGGGAGAAAGCAGGCGAAGATTACAAGTCGTGTCTGACGCTGCGACAAATAACGCAGAGCGTCAAATAACGCCGAGCGTCAGTTTAAAAGACATCTTTAGCCCTGACAAGGGAGTGGGATTGGGGGATCAAGCTACAGCACTCAGCCACACAGACCGTCTGGCCATTTAAAGACCCATTCCCATTGTTTGCTGTGGACAAGGTGTAGATACATGTATGTACATGTGTACATGTAAAACAGGGGTCGAATTTCATGGGATAAAAAAAGTACTGGACAACATGTCTTGTCACTGAAGAAACTTTATTACTAGACATACCGGTATGCTCTTAACAACATGTTCGGTGCTTTGCAAGTTGTATGTACTGTACATGTACATGTACACAATGCATGTGCATTTAACCAAGTGGGGTATACCCGGTATATGGCATTACGGGCACAGAGCTTTATTTTGATTCAGCAAGGCAAATACAGTACATGTACATGTACATGTACATGTACATGTATGTACTTCAGCAAGAGCTGGTACAGTGTATCTCAACATTTTGGGTAGTGTGTACTGTGCCTGTTGTCAGGAGACTATGCTGGGACTTGAACCCAAGACCTCTGGTTTATTAATGGACATTGTACATGTACACAATGTAGATCATAGATAAATAGTCAACTACAGTACTGTACAGGTACATGTATATATGTACAGTATAGTGGAACGTCGCTATACTGTATATGAACATCCCGGAATCCATGAAAATGGGTCGGTATAGCGGTCGTTCGTTATAGCAGTTGTGGCCGCATACCCATGGACATAAAATCGGGAGCCAAAGGGCATGTTCGTTATACCCAAATGTTCGGTATATTGGTGTTTGTTATAAATGTTGTACATTTACACTGCATCGGTCATCTTTCTGACATTTTGTGACTCAAACCACACCAAATGGTGACAGAACGTGGCCTTTAACTGTTCACAAGCAAAGCAAGATCAGAATGTGGCTGAACTTCTTCCCACCCTGACCCAACACCTTCCAAGATTTCTCGTCCCATTTCCTTTCTTCGTGGAAAATGTCAACCGCCCCCCACCCCAACGGCCAACACACACACACACTACAAAAACAGGCGGTGTGATTTTTCCAATGAAAACTTAAAGCAGTGCGTGGGTGTCCCTATACTTGTCTCTGCACAACACGTCTATCACAACCGCATACAGTGAGACTGCCCTGCCTGAATTTCACTGTGTACAACAGTATGTATTCAAGTACATGTACCATGTACATACATGTACATGTACATGTAAATGTACCGGTATATAAGCTTAGAGGATGACAAAAAAGCTCCCCCGACCTGTCTTTCAATTCAAGGGGGATCTTGCAAAACAAAGATGCTGTCAGTGGTGTGTATAAGACATGCCTGGCAAACAGTGAGAGACATCGTGCTTAGCACACGGGCCATCACCAGACACACAGATCTAGCCTGAGACAAAGAGGGCAATGAACTGCGGTGATTAACCAGTGAGGAGAGCGGGAGGATCACAAAACACGTTGAGGGCGCCCTATTAATTAAGAGGATCGACCGAACATGCCAAAAGCCAATGAACATGACCAACGATCATTTCAACAAGCAGTCCCATGTACATTTACATGATGGATAAGCGCCCCTGGGATTGTACACGTATGTAACCTGGTGAGCCAACATTTTTCATCATGAATTTTTTTTTTTTTTGGCATTACAGCTGCGAGCCTTAGGGATTTCGACAGCTCAAATTGCCATCAAGTTACACCCCCCCCCAAAAAAAAAAAAAAAAATCTTACATTTTTTCCTGAGATTTTATGGCAATGATGATCATGACACACACTCAACTGAAATAATGGAGTAATCCTCTTTCTCTGTAATTTTCTTCTTTGTTTCAGCCAGGATTTATTTTATTTCAAAGCATCCAAGATGTCGGAAACCTTTCTTTTTACAGTCCCTGCAATATGTTTCAGCCAAAAATCATGCCTGAAAACAATTGTGTTACAATTGATTTTTGTCTTCTCTTTTTCTCTTGTACAGTGTAGGGCCTATTCTTTTTCTCTGTCTCTCTTTTATTTGGCATCAGCTGTCAGGGCCATGGAGGCATGCTCAGTTACGTGGTCAGCAAATTTGTTTCTGATCTCTTTTTTTTTTTGGGGGGGGCCACATTTTTGTACAGAAAGGAAAAAAAAACGCATTCATTCCAGCATTCAAAATGAGATTGATGAAAAAAATATTAAATACTGTAGAAGTTGTTTAACGACTCATGACGTGCATACACACCACTACATGTACCGGTACAGTAAGTGGAATGGTACGTACCGGTAGCAACATTTTGGCTGTGATCTGCTGACATTTAGATTAAGTCTCTCAGCTCTCTCTACTACCACAGCCTTTTACATGTATATCAAGCTGACAAAGACACAAAGGCTAGCAGATTGCAGCCAAAATGTTACTACTAAGGAAAAACAATATGTCCATCACAATGGATCGTACAAACCACAGAGGCAACGTGGTATATACATGTACAGTAATAGAGTGGAACATTGATAAGACTGCAACGGAAAAGTGTTTTTGTATGACTCTGTTTTCAATTTCTGCCTATGAGTAAAGTCTGACTACTGAATTTTTGAAATCTTGAAATGGATTTCTTTGTTGACTTAACAGAATTTCCCATTACCAAATTCAATTATGATTTCTTTCATACATGCACATACATGCACATGTACATGTGCATGTACTATGAAAATATGAAGGTTGCTCATGTGCCGAGCCATACACTTAGTTTTAAGGGGAGAATGTACATTGAATTAGCAACATAAAAAAAGGGAGGGCAGTTTCTACTCCAGTAGTTGAGTAATTTTGAAGGGGTAGGGAGAGGGGGCAGACGCTGAGGCCTAAATATTCTCCCATGGGGGTAGAGGAGGAAGGTCCTGGGTCCAAGGGCATGGGTGCGCCTTTGGGGAAGGGAAACCAGACAGGACATGGTGCTAGATTTGGGCATGGGGGAGGAGGGTACAGAAGGGTACAGTGTACATGTACATTTATGCATCTAGGTCACCATCACTTAAGGTCGGTAAAATACCAGTACTAGAAATAAGATTCTATTTATATCAAGGGTCAGGAATACATACATGTAGGTTGTATGACCTTATGAAAAATGTTGCATTGATGGTTGGAATTTTTACCTTTTCATTTTTCATTTCATTTATCCAGCACTGCCCGGGCCTCCAAAACTCCACGTACATGTACATGAAGCATCTGCCATGTTTGTTTTCTGGAGAAGAGGGCCATGGGATGGATATGTATGGTGATTAGGGAGTAATAGGGGAGCAGACTGCCACCTGTTGTCTGTGCATGTGATGTACATGTACATGTACAGTATGTTTGTCTGACTGTCTACTTGGTACAATGTACTTGCCTACATGTATGTCTGCTGACTGTCTTCTTGGTACTTGCCTATCTGTCTGTCTGTATGTCTGTCTGCTCGACTGTCTACTTGGTACAGTACATGTACTTGCCTATCTGTGTCTGTCTGTCTGTCTGTCTTTACATGTATGTCTGCTCGACTGTCTACTTGGTACAGTATATGTACATGTACTTGCCTATCTGTCTGTCTGTCAGTATGTCTGCCCGACTGTCTACTTGGTACAGTACCGTACATGTACGTACTTGCCTATCTGTCTGTATGCCTGCCCGACTGTCTACTTGGTACATGTACATGTACTTGCCTATCTGTCTGTCTGTATGCCTGCCCGACTGTCTACTTGGTACATGTACTTGCCTACATGTATGTCTGCCTGACTGTCTTCTTGGCACTTGCCTATCTGTCTGTCTGTATGTCTGCCTTTACTTGGTACATGTACCATACTTACCTACACTGTACATGTGTCTGTCTGTCTGTATGTCTGCCTGACCGTCTACTGGGTACTTGCCTACATGTACATGTGTCTGCTTGACTGTCTAATTGGTACCATAATTGCCTATCTGTCTGTCTGTATACCGTCTGCCTGACTGTCTACTTGGCACCATAATTGCCTATCTGTCTGTCTACATACTGTCTGCATGTCTGTCTACATGGTACTTGACTAATATCATTCTGTCTGTATGTCTGCCTGAATGTCTACTTGCCTATCTGTCTGTCTGTCTATATGTCTGTCTGACTGTCTACTTGCCTATCTGTGTTCCTTAGGACTGTGTGCCTGTGGCACTGTGCCTGCCTACATTGTACATTGTACATGTACATACATGTACATGTACATGTACATGTACAACCCATCTTGTATCTGAATGTCTTGCTGCCTATTTGCCTATCTGTACGTCTGCCTGTCTGTCTGTCTCTCTTTCTGTTTGTCTTTCTCTCTATCTGACGGTCTGACTGCTTGCATGTCTATCTGTTGATTTCTTGTGGATGATTATTCAGAGAACGATTCCAAGTAATCTGATGAGGCATTGGAAGAAAAATCTTTGAAATTGTTGTCAGATTCAGACACGGTCGCAGGGCTTGTGGAGTGCACACTCATGGTGGAAGTGGATGCAAAGCTGCCCAAGGCAACTTACTCTAGATCTTTCGGAGAAAATATCACTAATTTACTGGCGGAATTACTCGGTCTTGACATCAAATGAAAGATTATTTCACACACAAAAAGCTCTTACAGAAACATTGAGTATTCAATGAGAAATTGATGATAAAAAAAAATTGAAAACGGAAATGTTAAAAAAAAAAAATACGTTTATGAATAATCGTGTTGTAAATTGCTTAGTGTAAAGAAATTTCATTTGAATTTTATACCAGAAGAATGGCAAGGCAACAGGCATATATTTTGTTCATGAAAACAAGTCTTTATTGAGAAAAATGACGTTGAATAGGAGTGCAATGAATAGCTGCCTTTGATTTGAAAAACAATTCAGTAATGGACTGTACGTGTCAAATATACATATTGTTTCATACATATAAATAGTTGGTTATAGAAGTGCATTACATACTGTACAATTTCAATATTCCATACATGCAGTATGTACATTGTACAGACTGTACATGTACACATGTATCAGGCTGTATGCAGTTTCATATGCAATTTTAGGTTATGGAACTCAAGTTTATTAAAAACTGGGCAAAATGGAACTAGCACCTGTACTGAAAAGGGGATCAACTGTACAACTGGCCTGTGACCAAGATGGATAATCAAGACTACAGGGTACATGTGTTCGTCTAATTTCCAAAAAGAAATCAAGACAATTACACTACAGTACATGTACTGATGGTGTACACATGAGGTAGGATTACCGTACGTACAATGTTAAGAAAAACAAATTCATTTGATTTCAGAAACTTGTGAAATTAGACTGATTATAGGCCTACTCACCAATAAGCAAGATACATACATGTAAAACAAGTCTTCCAAAAAAAGAAAGAAAATGGTTTACAGTATGTTAGGACTTTGCGGCGGGAATACAATGTGTATACATGTACCGGTACAGTGTACAGGTACATGTACTGTAGATGTAAATGTAATGTACAGTGCACATGCACTTGAACCATGCATAATGTTTATGCAGAAACTCAGTGGGATTATTGCAAGGAAATTACTCCTGGGACCCCCCTAATGCCTTCCCTGGAACTTCCTTGACAGGGAATATTGTTGGAGAATCAAGTTTATCTTGGCACAATCTTTAATTTGATATCATAATCAATGCACATTTATGTGATGGAAGTGCCAATATTTATCTGACTTGTGGGAGGAACAGAATTTACACACATTGTACATGTACATGTACATTTTTGTACAGTACACATGTACATGTACCTGTACTGACATATACATTTGTACAGTACAGTACACGTTCAGTACATGTACAGTACATGTACATGTACTGTTGATGTACATGTACATGTACATGTACTTGTACACACTGTATGTACATTTATGTGTGAATTTGAACTAAAATGAGGAAAGGGATTGGCTGCATTACATGTACATGTAGGCCTACATGTAATTTCATCTACACTGTAGGTCATAGGCAGAATTACTTTTTGTCGGGTTGAAGATTACAGTTTTTCATTTTTCATACAGTACATCAAAAATGCCCATTTGGTTTACCGTATTTGTTTGTTCTTTCTTACATTTCTTCATCTCCTAAAACAAAAACAGAACCTGCACAATTCTTGTACATGTAGAACCTTTCTCAAAGGCATTTCATTTTATACTTCAATTCATTTTTTTCTTTAATTCATTCACAAATGTTCATATTAATTTTCACTTTGTTTTAATTCATTACGATGTATTTCTTTGTTCACTTACCCATGTACCAATTTCTGTATTTCTTATTGTGTAGTTCTTATATTCATTTATTCTTATTTGCATTTTTTTTGTTCATTGGACATATTTATCTTAATTCATTTTTGTTTCCTTTAAAGTGAAAACCCAGACAGTGCAAGGATACCATGATTCCATGAATTGATTTGGCTAAAAATATTGTGCTCTGCCAAAGAATAAAAGATACAGTTTTTGTTTTCCCTGCAACTGTGCAAGAGTCAATCACGACGAGACCGCGCAGCCAAAGACCTCACTCAGCATCTGAAACACTGGCATCCTCTCTCCTTAATGGAAGGCGCATTGTGAATGGACACTCATGCGTGCGGGAGTGAACAAGGCTGGACCCCTCAGTCTGGTCTCAAATCTGCATTCTAAATGACTGACAAATGGCGCTTCTCTCCAAGCCAAATTGCAAGGTGGGGGAGGAGAGGGAGAGAGGGGAAGAATGGGAGAGTTGGAGGGGATCACCTGTTATAAATGTACCCTGTGATGATAGACATTCATTGAGTCAACCAATGTCCGGAAAATCTGAGGAATGGATTTCTGAAGAGTGGGAAGTAGGGGTAGGGGTAGGGGTAAGGGTAGGGGTAAGGGTGGGGGTATGTAGAGGTTAAGGGTAGGGGTAGGGATAGGGGTAGGGGTAGGGGTAGGGGTAGGGATAGGGATAGGGGTAGTGTAGGGGTGGGGTAGGGGTAGGGGTAGGGGTAGGGGTAGGGATAGGGGTAGGGGTAGGGGTAGGGGTAGGGGTAGGGGTAGGGGTAGGGGTAGGGGTAGGAGTAGGGGTAGGGGTAGGGGTAAGGGTAAGGGTAGGGGTAGGGGTAGGGATAGGGATAGGGGTAGGGGTGGGGTAGGGTGGGGTAGGGGTAGGGATAGGGGTAGGGGTAGTGGTAGGGGTAGAGGTAGGGGTAGGGGTAGGGGTAGGGGTAGGGGTAGGGGTAGAGTAGGGTGGGGTACGGTACATGCGTGTTGTATTTTATACAGTATGTACATGTACATGTACATGTATATAGTGCATAACATGTACAATGTGTACAGTACGGTACACTGTACATGCACATGTTGTACATGTACATGTGCACATGTACATGTACATGTACTGTATGTATTACATGTACATGTACAACATATGTACAGTACATGTATGTAACATTTCTAAGTAAAACCAAAACGTGTACAAAACAGTGAAAACACAATGGAAAATTAAGCAAATCTGTCCAATACATTAATGCGCACGTATCGTACCTGTACATGTACATACACTGTACATGTACATGTACATGTACAATGTACATGTACATAATGTACGTACATTGTATGTGTAACTTTACATACATGTACTGTGTGTAGGCACGTACAATGTACATGTATATATTGATTTACAATGTACGTTTCTCTAATTTTCTGACATGTAATGCAAGCAGAGCCCACTTTACTTGGGCAGGGCAATGCACAGGACTTATATATAGGCCAACACATTTCCCTTCCATTAGTTGTTCCTACTCCTACCCCTTCCCCCTCCCCCATCCTCCTCCTCCCCCCTCCCCTCCTCCTCCCCCCCCCCTTCCTCCTCCCCTTCTCTGGTCTTGATGAAGAGGTCGCCCATGGCTTCAGACTACTGTGCATGTCCATGTACTGTACACACTGTACATGTACATGTACATGTACGAACCGGTATGTCTTGCAAGAGGGCCTTAGTTATAGTCATTGGCTACAGCTACAAATAGCACGCAAAGCTATGGGATGTGGCCGCAGCCACTAACGGGATTGCCTTCCATACTGTAGGCTCGCATGCAATTTGAAGCCACAGCCAACCAATTCAGACAGACGCCTCACCAGGTTGAATACAAGATGTACTGTACATGTACACTCTTTGTAAACATGTTGACCAGAGAATGGATTCATTTTCAGTCTGCCCGCAAAGGGAAGATTAAATGAAAAAAAGCACTGGAAGAATAACGCTTTCAAAGATATGAAAAGCCGAAAGGAATACAATTAATTTCCCTCGACTGATTTTTTTTCTGATGGGTTGAAATGAGTACAGTACATGCAAATTGAAATCAATATACATGTAATTATCTAAATTTTTATATAATTTTATATTTGCTTTTATTTCATACATGTATTGCGTTTCTTTGCTCCGTCTTTAAATGCCAAGTCTCCATGAGACACTTGGCATACCGGCATTGTGTTTTATTATTAACCCATCCCTGTCCAATAATATGCCAGCAGGAAGATGTGTAAGCAGTCTACCCAGTCCCCTCAGATAGGCTACCCTCAGACAACTGTCAACATCACCAACAGACTGAGAGCAAGAGGTACCGTACATGTACATGTACAATGTACATGTACGTGCAATACTGTACAGCAGTGGGCTAGAAAACAGGCCTTCACACCCACACCCCCCCCCCCCCTGAAGGGATTCTTGAAGTTCGTGAACTCGCCACGAACTCATACCGCTCGCCAGCGCTCTTCACTCTCCGTGCCCAGGGTTGCTGCAACTGCCATTACCGAAAGAGGAGGAGGAGGAGGGAAGGAGGCTAGTAGGGAAGAGTTGAGGGGGATGGATGAGGCAAGCAGGCATCAGATGCAGGGACATGTCTTGACATGCCCTAGCTCGGAGAACTGTTTCGGGAGAGGAGGGGGAGTAGGAGGGGGGGGGGGGGGCGTCAGGATGTTGTCAGAATGAGGCCAACCGCCCATGAGGTAAATACACCACATAAATGAGACAAGAGAGGGAGCCCTTCTGCAAACTTCAGATCATACGTGTGTATGTGTATGCCCAGGTTGCATCTGAATTTAAAACTACAACCATGGAATGCAGTTTCACTGACACATGCCAACATACTCTTCACATGCATGAACATGAACGTCAGGAATCAGGGTTGGACCTCTTCTGACCTCTTGAACTTTTTTTTCTTTTCTTTCAACAGTCGGACCATAACATGTAGATCTGAACTGGCCCCGTCAATTCTTTCTACTGGCCTGGATTTTGCCATGGGTTTCTTGATTTCTGATTTTAAGACAGACGACGGAAGTCATTACATCATGCAAACTTCACAGATACATGTACATGTACATGCTTAAATCAGACAATAACCAATCATTCTGTGGTCTTGCTGAACTTCTCCTCAGTGTTGCACTTCAGCTCTAGAATTTCTTTGAATAAACTGTACATGTGTATGTTACGGAGCCCCTGAAGGGCCATTAATTGAAAACAAACTCTAAAACAAAAACAAAAGTTGTTTGTTATTTCGTGTGCACAAAATAATTTCGACCACACGAAATAATTATTTTGTGCACACGAAATCATTCCGTGCGCATAAAATCAGTTTGTGATGGGTTTTTCGGCCACAGACGAGATGGCCAGATTGGGAACTTACACAGTGGAATATATTTCTACTGGCAATTTGAATGGCCTTGCAATAAATAAACCTTGTGCGACGGTAAATGTTGACAATTCATGAAATTACAGGAGCAGAAAACAGCACTTACAGAAAAATTACGGCTGGGCCTTGTACGAACATCTCATCTTGTCTGTGCATGTCGTGTACTGTCCATGACTGTAATAAACCTTCAAAGGCCTTTTCTCACTTGACCAAAATCTCGGGGCTGGCCCTGGGGCGAATGTGGGGGGGGGGGGGTGTGTGTCTCACTCGACTTTCCACCCCAGTGTCACCCCCCCCCCCCCCCCCCCCCCCCCCCCGCGATCGCTCTTTCCCCGGGGCGAGTTCGCCCCTGCTCCAGACCAGGGTTGAACATTTTGGCCCTGGGGCGAAACCTGCACAGTGGAAAATGGGTCAGGGGTGAGTTCGTCCCGGGACGAGCAATGGCACCCACCCCCCCCCCCCCCCAAAAGAAGAATCTTTGCGCACAGCTTTGAAAAAGACTAGTGCGCACCACGCAATAAGCACTCGCTCAGGGCATTGGCTTGTGCAGGGTGAAAAGATCTCATGCCGGACCCTGAGGCCAATTTGCCCAAGGGTGAGATGTGAAGATTCAAGAGGGGAATCGACACAGGGCTGAACTCGTACATGAACTCGTACATGTGTACATGTCTAGTGAGAAATCACAAAAGTGGTCAATAATAACAATTATTTATTTATTTAATATTTTTTTTTTTTTTTAGTTTTTATATATCATGTCACACCAAGGTCTCAATGTACTTTACTGGAAACAATGGAACAGGTAAGTTCCAGTTTTGGAACGGGTAAGTGGTGTTTTAAATTCATTTCGGGTTTTAACGCTTCAGATGTGGTGTGGAAGAGGGCTCCGAAGCGCTAGCGATGCAGGCATGAACGATGTCCATACATCCCACAGCGAGGGACCAGTGTACTGAGCAGCAATGTTGAGCAAGAAGTCTAGATTGTCTGTTTCCAAACCGTCCACAGGGCAAACATGCATGTCAATTTGTTAACGTTTGATAAAGTTCCATTTATTAATTTGCGTACAATACATGTATGCATTTTTGACTTCAGTTACTGTAACACAATGGAGGTACAATGTATGATTCATATCAAAGTAGACACTGAAATTTAATGGCTAAAAATAAGTAGCCTGATGCACAGTACTGGTATGTATCTCCTGAAAATAAACTACTGTATGCAGATTACATGTATGTACAGTATGTTTGAAAATAAAAACCCAGTATAGTGCATACATGTACAGCTACATGTACATACAAACACGTGTCCATGTATATTGTACAAGTAAAAGCTTTTGAGAAATGTTCACATAATTTTGTATAAATGTACAATATCTTACATGTAGATCATTGTAGTCAAGATACATGTACACTACATCAACATGTACATGTACGGTACCAGTATGTGTATCAGAAATACATGCAGTATTTTTCCTTTGTTCCCCCAAACAAACAAAAGAAAGCTGATTCTGACAATGCACAAAGAGAATCTAGCACACCTTGAGGTTAATGAGGCATAATCAAAACCTTCCTTCCAGTTGTATCACTACTGTAACCATGTCAAGCACTCAGTTCAACTTAAGCGCACAATGCCCACTCCATGTACAGCACACGTGTAACAAAGACCAACGTGCAAAGACAGAATTGTCCAGAGGTTTTCAAGGCAACTGACATTTAGTGAAACATGTATATTGCTGACTCACGTCCTTTTTTTTATTTATTTATTCTTTTTGGAGGGGGGGGGGGAGAAAACAAAAACATTAACCCATTTCCTATTTCCGAGTGGCCTTGGGTGGAGAATCTGCAAAAGTCACAGAAGAACGTCAATGGACACCATGCCCAAATTCACTGTAATTTGTTTATGTTCAAGGCCTCTCCGCTTTTCGCCAACAGAGGGCGGCATTGATGGATGTTGGTAACTGACCTCTTGCCGCAGCTGATATTTGTTTTTTCTGAGAGGGCGTACAACTGTACGTGTACATGTACAATAGCTGACCCTTGTGTTTAATTGGATGAAGGGAGCAGGGTTATCATATATGGAAGTGTATGGATGAATGAAGGCTCTAAGAAAAAAAAGGGTTTACATGTTTCTTCTCAGGTCACTTTTCAAGAAGCCTACATGTACATGTACAGTAATTCAACCATTTGAACCCAAGTCTCTGTTTTGGCATACAGTACCAGCACTCTACCAAATACATGTACTGTAGCATCTAGGTTTTCATTCAGAAACAAGATGACTATCAAATGGGGATCCAGCTGTAAAAACCAAGCCCAAGGCTTACAGTGTACATGTATACAGTTGTATCTGTCAACCTTTAGAATTTAGCTGGCTAGGTCCAGTGTACAAACAACTAAACTATTTCTGTCCTTCCTTGGATTGAGGGAAGGAAAAGCAGTAGGACGCTGAGGGCAGGAGGAGGGAAAGGGGATCACTGCCACACAAACATGGAAGGTTATGAGTTATTAAGGCCGTTCCCACTACAAAAATAGTTGTGATTCAAAAATTTGGGTTTTTTTTTTTTCGTGTCCACAGGCCATAATATCGCGTCGCAAATAATCGCAAGTTGATTGTGGTTAGCAGTTGTGGTCAAATGGTGGGTGTGTCCTTGAGTGGCCCACGCAAGGAGACATATAAACAAGCTCGGTACTTCACGACAATCAGAGCATGAGCGGTGCATTGTTGGATTTATAAAAAAAAAAAATACAATTCAGTAGAGTGTTCCCACACACACCTTGTCCCGAATAAACACGATTATTTGAAAAAGTCTCATTCTTAGTGGAGTCCGAATCGCGATTCAAATCCCACTAATAATCGCGTTTATTGTGTCCACACAAAACAAGTGAAGTTTGTTTCGCGATTCAAATCGCGATCCAAATAATCCCGTTTATTTGGTGAAGTGGAAATAGCCCTTGCGCCAATCTAATAAACCAATCAGACTTGTAGGAAGGAGTGTGGGGTGGGCGTTGTCCTATTACTAGAGCAAATGTAACATACTGTACATGTACTAAACTCATCTGTAGAATATGAAAGAAACTCAATGGGTGGGTTGTCACTTTGACAACAGGTATGATTATCACTGCAACTTTGCCCGATTGCCTTCTGAAGAAGAAAAAATACAGACAGCCAGGTGAGATTCGAACGTCTACACCCTGCTTTCCAGCGCAGATGGTATCAGCTGATATGCAGATTTCAATCCATGACATGACCTTCACCAGCTCAGTGGTCATGTGGTTTGGACGTCTACACTAGATAGCAAGAGTCATGGGTTTGAATCCCGCTCGCATTTTTTCAGCAAGCATATCAGGCAAAGCACTGGGTGGGGGGGGGGGGGGGGAGGGGGGGGTACATGTACTGATTACTGTACTGTACAAAAACCACTGTGAAACTTCTGTATCGTGTGACCTGGGCTAAGGGTCAATTGGCTCGGCCCAAACCCAATGAGGGCGCGTCACTTGATGCAATCAGAAGGGGCGGGAAGGGGCTGTCGCTACAGTGTTGTGTCCGATCGTGCCGGTGGGGCATGATGAGTAGTCAGGCAGAAAATAGACAGGTGTGGGAAGGGGGAGGGGGAACGGGGAGGGTCAGGGAAGGGAGACTGTCAGTGTTATGAACTTATATCAGGGCACCCTCAGCTGGAAGGCCATGCTGGATAATCAAATCGGTGAAGGGGGGGGGGATTGAAGATGACCTACATACATGTACATTGTACATGTACATGTGAATGTAGGTGGTCTGATGGTGAGACAGGTGCAGGGGAGGTGACCAAGCAGGATGAGTGGACATGTAGCATTCTGCTCCTGGGCTTGCATGTCTGCCTTTCAGTGCAGCAGCATACATGTACACTGTACACGTACCACCACACGTTGTATAAAGTAGCTGGCATCCTGCACCACACATTGCCGTTCTGCTCTCGTAATCCAGCCAGGCTTCCATAGATTCTTACACCACTATGGAAAGCGCCATTCCCAAAGCCTGGCTTAGGCTCAGGCTCAACACCTCCGTATGGCTGTCACAGTGTGATGAATCTCTTTACACCACAAGGCCAGACAGACTAGGGACCTTTTCCAAGAACCGGCTTAGGCTCTGGCTCTGGCGTTACTGTATGCTTTCATCCATTCAAAAGGGAAGGTACAAACCAAATTTGAGAAGTTTCTGACTCATCAGGAAGTTTGTAATGTGTCAAATTTTAGTGCTTGAAATTCTGTTTTACATAATGTGTATGAGAAAAGAGAAAACTCTGAATTCCAAACGATCGCTTCTAAGAGCAAATAATATCCTGGATGTCTGAAAAGGGGGGTTAGCATTTAATTTTGTTTCCACATTTTTCTTCATGAAAAGGTTGACGGATTGAGCCAAACCTTATGCAGGTGTGCTATTGTCTATTATGTACGTTGAGCTTCACAAAATTTGGCCCCTCCCTTTAAAGGTTTGTATACATATATCAAGCATTAAAATGGGAGGGACTCTTCATGATCTTCAGGATGCACCCATCTATATTTTAAAGTTATAAACCATTCCAGAGCAGAGACAATTTGACAGGGCCAAGAAAATATGAGGCAGGCCCCCGTGATGCATGATCCATTCGCCTGACGACAGACAGACTATACCGTTTCCAAAGACATTGACTCCTTCGAGATCGTCTAAGAAACACTCATGGATATAAAATGGTTTATTTCTGATTAAAATCATGTACACGTATCCATGATGAATGTGGTACCCGCAGACTGGAATCCACCACACCACCTCGACCAGCATCACGTCAAATGGTCAAGACGCCTGCACTGAAAAAGCAGTCCTGAGAAGGTGGGCTTGAATCCCGCCCAAGCGGGAAAAGCACTGAGCAAGCAGTGCTGACCGTACGTCCAGGAGGGCAAAACCTAATCAACCTGCTGTAGAAACACTCCATAAAAGAAACATGTAGTCTTCCCGTACGGCAGCAATGCAAACTCTCCTCCACTCGCTGCCTTCCTGTTTCACCGTGAACATCCTAAAAAAACTCAGCAACCGTAGATATTTCGGAGTGCAATCCAATGCAATCCAGTGCTCCCTTGCGCGACTCTGACAAACCTCCATTGAATGGCATTCTTGGAATCGCAAACCGGGTCTATTTTTTAAGAATCTTGAAGACAGTCCTTGGCCACTGACCTGCCAGTTTTCGGGGGCCATCCACACTCTACCTGGAAAAAGTCAAGGTGTACATGTACTTACCATTGGTGGGCATTGTAGTGGAAATAAACCATGCCAAGGCCATAGGAAAATGCCCCATCCTGCACAAAAAGAAAATAAACAAAAATCCACTAGTCTATTTTCTTTTTAAAGCAATGTTTCAAATCAGCAAATCATCTTCAGAATCCCTTCTGAACTTAATGATTGAAAATAATAGAAAATACCAAGACTTTCAGAACATGATTAAAACAAATTCACATTAGCATGAAACAATGGTACATGTAAACTAGGAACTTACAAAAAAAAAATTATCAAAATAAATATCTAATGCAGTGTGCCTTTCAAATACTGTAGGTCCTGCTAGGATCCAAACGTCAGGCCTTCCTAATTTTTGATATTTGCATTTTGGTAAATTTAGTCTGTAAGCAGTTTGCAACATCTTTGAATATTACCTTACAGTAAATATCATGAAAGGTTAGACAGAGGGTGTGGGGTCAATTTCACCAAACTCCTTGCAAATTATGATAAATCGTAAGACAATGAGTTATGGTACTGTACATGACCCATTGCAATTCCGATGGATTACCCATAGGGATCATAGGGCTTTGTGAAGTCGACCCCTGGTATTTTTGTCTCTTGACAGGACCGTTCCAAATGCATTTCCAATTGTAGCAAAGCCATTCTCAAAGCACTCTGCCCTCACAAAAGTCCTGCCAGGATAAAAAACAAAATGGCCAGGCCCTATGATTTATTACGACCTGTATTTCATTGCAGAAGAATGGCACTTGCATGATGGGAATATGGAAACTTGAGGTGGAAATTCAACGATACACACAAAAAATCAATGCTAAATCAATTACCTTCCAGTAGTCTTCTTGGAGAGAAAAGAACTTCTGGTATGCTGAGAGAGCTGAGAGAAAGAAAGAAAAGAGTTTGGTAAACTACTGTAACTTCATCCAAATGTGTGATAAAAACATGGCATTACAATAGCTGAATCAGGCCTCAGATACAGTAGCTGCCACAACTAGGAGCCATTGGATCCCAACCCTTTACAAGGTCCTAATTTACATGTACATGTACATGTTAAGTGGCCCAGTGGCCATGTACATGTATAGTGGCCCAGTGGCTATGTACATGTTTAGTGGCCCAGTGGCCATGTACATGTATAGTGGCCCAGTGACCAAAATGAAAGGTACAATGTAAGAATGGTCTCAGGTTTACAGGCCATCCTACATGTAACTGGCCTGGCTGGCCAGTCGGGAAGAAAAAAACACAGGCAGTCTACATTGTACATCACTTCTTGTGGTACAGTGAAACCTGCAGTATAGAGACCACCCACGGAACAGGAGAATATGGCCGCTATGGACAGGTGGCCTCTTTATAGAGGTTTCAACACAAACATCAAAGGACCTGTGTCTGTGCATGTTTCTATACGAGGATAAATATCAACAGTGCACAAATCAATTGAATAAGTTCAATGAGAGAATAAAGGGGTGATCACAACAGTGACAACACACACGTTTCATCATACCGGTAGCCTAGTACATGTACATGTACATGTACATGTACATGTATTTATTTTCTCCTTTTAACAAATTGTAACTTTACATATAATTTATGTAGTTACATTTCATCCACCAATGTTCGGTTAATTCTTACCCCTGATCAGTAAGAAAGAGACTAGGCCCTACATGTACACACACTGTATATTATTTGTATTATTGGGTGCGATGTGAACTAAAAAAGACAAGAGAAGTCAAAAGAATGTGCGATCACGCCGACAATTGCCACACAAAATGTGGGGTACGATGTCAACTCAAAAAGCAAAGACATAAATTTAAAAAAGAATGTGTGATCGCGTCGTCAATGGCCGTGTATAAAGGGAGGGTCAAATTTGTGTGGTTTTACTGAACTTTCTGATTGTTCTGATTGTAGTTCCCCAAATTTGATTTAATTCTGCCAGTCTCTGTACACATGCACGACTGTGTACATGGGCATGTGTTGTGTACATAGCAAAAAATCAAGAGCTTGAATACTGCCCACACACAAAAAAAATGCACTGGGGTTAAACAGAACAAGCTATTAATTCATTTTCATATCCGCCATCCCCCAAAATCGGAGACATTTTTTATCATTTAACCTCGCGGCCTTAAGCTCCCTTCTATTTCTAACCTTTGTGGGTTTCTTTTTTCTTTTTTTTTCACATCCTGAACAGAGCACTGATGAAAAGCTGCGATTGTCCTTATCTTGAGATGGATAATACCTGCTTGCTTGCAAAGATTTCCTTTTCTTTTCTTTTCTCGGCTGGAAGGCAGGAAAGGAAAGGAGAGGAACATGTACATGTACTGTACAGTACAGTACAAGTGTATGGATCCAAGAATGTGTGGGCTGTTAGATAAGAGAAAGAGAGCCCACTCCTAACAAGAAAGGGGGGGCAACCGCACAAAATCTGCAGCAAGAAACAAAAAATGGATTCTGTATACTTGCAGCCAAGGTTTCCCTTTGAATTTGTGTACCGGTACTTTATTAAGTCTAAGATGGAAACCAATAATTTCCTCAATACATGAATTTGGTATACGGTGATGCAGGCTTGGTGTCACATGTGTTACAAATACATACATGTAGGATAGGGAATTAGTCTTACATCATTACATGTACCGTACCTTACAATGCCTTAAGCTCTGAACTACTGTAACAATGTACATGTACATGTACACTGTACATCATGTACCTGTACATGTACATGTACATGTACATGTACGGTACCGGTATGTACAGTACATGTACATGTACATGTACACGTACATTTGTGTGTACATCTACATGTACGTGTACATGTGGAAACAAATAGTTTGAATCGTGATTTAAATCGCGATCCAAATAATGGCGTTTATTTGGTATAGTGGAAACGGCCCTACTGTAAATGTTCAGTTTGTGCACAACCATGTGGAGATAAACAGCTGGCTGTGATGATGCCGGATGGAAATCTGTGTGCACTGAATTGTGGGATGTCATTTGGATTGTCTCTTTTCGGCACCATTCCCACACAGCGCCTGGCAAATAAGCCCACTGTTTCTGAAAAAACACAAGAAGAACTAAAGATTTGGATCAGTGGTCAAAAGCACCAAATTGGATCTTGGTCAAGAAACTCTGGCAGTTTAGGCTTTCCCTGACCTTCACCCGATTGTCTTCATGGGAAGGAGGGAAAATGTCTGCCCCAATTTACAAATATAGAGTCCAATTTGGAAGTAAAGTGAACAGGGAAAAAAGGGGTCTTCACGGACAGTACTGTCCAAGTGTCCATAGGCAATACATGTACACACTGTACATGTACATGTACATGTACAATAACAATTGTACACATACAGTGTGTACTGTGTAGCTCTAAAAAATGCTGTCAGTGTCAGACGGAAAAAAAGGACAATATAGGCATCAAGACATGAGTTTACAAACTTTAGGCCTATGGCATACCGGTACATGTACATGTAACTCCACTGAAACATCATATTGCATAAGTTGCACACAGTTTTTAAGGCATTTCATGAAAGTTGTGTACTTATTAACACAGGAGAGCACTTTGGCGAGAGTGTTCCGTGACAGAGCAATTCTTTTACAGTAGATACATGTTGTACATGTACATGTACATTGTACTACATGTATACATACAGTGTACATGTACAATGTACATGTACCGGTACTCTCAAGTCTCGACAACAGCAAAATTGTACAGGCTGCTAAGGATTATCCTGGATGGGGATAATTTGTATTGTCAAAGACAAATTTGAAAGAGACTTTCGAACTTCAGATTCAGGTGATCCCCTATTTTCAATCATGTACATGTACATGTACATGTACATGTACAGTAATAATGAAAAACAACACACACACAAACGAATCCTATCTTTATATACGGAAAGCCTACATGTACATGTACAGTACCTTGCTGCAAATGGCTGCCTCCAATTGAATTTTCACAGTGCCTGTGATCTTAACAAACGTTTCATGTCGTTGATGTCACCCAAGGTCACCCTCATCAACAATATTCTATACATGTAAAACATGTACAGTACTTGTGAGTGAAAATGAGATGCTGCGCAGCAAAGTCGAGCTTCGTGAAATCATTATACATGTACATGTACATGTACCGTACATGTACATGTAGCACAGATGCGATAAGTTTAAATCGTAAGTATTGCCCCATAAGAAGATACATTGTATACATGTAATAAAGGCACCGTCAGTTAGGCACCGTTTCATGAACTCAGCTGCAGGAACCAATTTCATAAAGGCAAAGCTGCTTCGGCACCAAAATGTGCTTTTAGCATGAAATGGCTTCCTTCGTAAAACCAGGCTACCACTACCAGCCAAAGGTTCTGTTTGAATTTTGCTTTCACCCTAACACAAGTCAGATGCACTTTGCACCACATGAAATACGAGGTACACGCGTACAGTACGTTTGGCATTTCAACAAAGGGAGAATTTGAATGCTTAGCAAGGCTTTTTGCTCAAGCAGCTCAATGAAAATGGGCGTAGTCAGGTGCTCTCGACAATACACAACTTTGTCACTTTGGTGAGGGGATAGGGTTCCGGGCACAAGACCTCTGGCAGGCTGAGAGGGCGAGTGACATTGCTACCTACAGTACAGTACATGTACAGTACATGAACGTTCTGCCTGTCTCTGCTCATTCCGTTAGAGCCACAGCGATGGGTTTATCAATCAAACAGGATCAGGCTTCTCCTTGAGGCTCGACCAGGCATGGAGACGGTGACCAAAAGAAATTACAAAGATGCTGAGGCCGTTATCTGGTCAGGCCCAGCCCGACCCAGCCTTGTCATCTGTCTTCACGCTTCTTAGCCTCTGAGGTCATCTGACTAGAACAACGCACAACCACTTCTGCACGTAGCCACGTACATTGTACACATCGTACAGTGCACATACATGTACACATATCTTCTGTGCCAATCAGTTGGCCTAGACCAGTCTACATGTGTACTGTACGTGTATAACAGATACCAAACAGCCAACGACTATCTACATGTACACACTGTACCATCAATGGGCCCAATCCACGTATTTTATACACGGCTCCACTTTGGGTGTGTTTTCATTTGGGTTTTTTCCTAAGCAGGTCAATGCATGCATTTGCGAACATCAACTGGTGAACCACACTGACCATAACGAATGTGACATTCTGCAGGCGTTTGATGGCCACCTGTCATTGAATAATTCAATTTTTTTTTCGTTCTGCGTATTGTACAGACCTACAGATTCTTTTATCACATGATACCGGTACAGGTACAGTACTGTACTTGTGATGAATTCTAGCACAAGGTCAAGTGTACATGTACATGTACATGTAGGTGTACTAAAAGTTGAGTCTATCAACCCCAAATACCCTAAATAAATAAAATTTCAAAAAGTGTTGTTTTAACCTTGTAGGTACTGTACATGTACATGTGTACTTGTACACATGTACAGTATGTAAATTTGAAAATACAGTATACACTGTACAAATTGTACACTTTTAAAGATTTCCTGCCCTCTGTGATATAAATACAGAGTACGTACATGTACATGTACTGTTGTACATGTACATGTACATATACTGTATTCTAAGGTAACTTTATTTTTCTAGAACTGAGTTTGGACAGGTCATACATGTCAATGTCATACATGTCTGAGAATATTCATAAAAGTCCAATGTACCGTACATGTACCGTACATCATTTCCTTTGAGTTTTTATGATGAATTTCTTCTTTGTTGCCAATTGTTTTGAAGTCTTGTCACGTTTTCTCGACAACAGATCTATTCACTTAAAGGGGAATGAAACCCAGAGAAAAATGTTGACTTATCTGATTGGGTG
Source organism: Luidia sarsii (assembly GCA_949987565.1). Classification (NCBI taxonomy): domain Eukaryota; kingdom Metazoa; phylum Echinodermata; class Asteroidea; order Paxillosida; family Luidiidae; genus Luidia; species Luidia sarsii. The sequence continues at coordinate 2,653,388 of OX465116.1, forward strand.
TTAAAAACAACCTACAATTACCTATGTGCTACTCACCTACGAGTTTCATAAAGAGGGAAAAATCGTAGAATTCAGTGGTCGAATTTGCGTTCGCGCAACCCGCCATGTCTTTGAAGGGGCCGCCAATCATTGCGGAGGGTGTGAAAACTCTTGTATGGGCCCGGACGGATGTACCCCCTACTATACTGCGTGCAGTTTGTATACACTCGCGAGCTGAACGATGGTGTACTGCCAGGCTTTTGGATGTCAAAATGTCTGTGGGAAATCTTTCCATGCTGTACCCAACAAGGACAAGAGACCTGAGTTGTTTAGGAAGTGGGCTGCGGCCATCAAAGTTTCTCTGGGTTTCAATCCCCTTTAAGAATCTTACAAGACCTTAACCTTTTTTTTTAGTTTCACACATGGCAAGTTTTGTTTACATTACATGTACATGTACATGTATACATGTGTATTACACCACACTGTAACCAAGTCTATGACATTAACGGCATACATGTAAACAGGCAAAAAACATTCTTCAAGAAATGCCATAAATAAAATAATGAAAATAAAAGCTTGCAAATTTAATCAGACATCAACTGGAATATTTGAGCACGATTTTTATCAATTTTGTAAGGAGACCAGAAGCAGTAGACAGCCGATCCAGTGGAGTCACCCACTGCACCCAGGCCAACGCTGAAATCGCTAGACTCAATCCCCATCAGTCTAGTGGATAGTTGGACCCCTGTAACTCTCCCCTCTTCGCCACCTCCTCCACACCCTCCTCCTCCTCCTCCATCTCTTCCATCTCCCTTTGAAAGCCCTCTGGGCCCAAACACTGCTCGATCTGAGACTACGGAGAGGAGGAAGGAAGATGGTTGGGTCTTGGGAAAGGGGGGGGGGGTGGTGGCGAGGATAGGAGGGAGAGGGTACTGGTGCCATATTAGGCTAATCATAAAAAAAAAATGGCCCTCAGGGGGCTACTCAAAATGCTAGGCTAGGAAACACACAGAGGAGGTAACAGCTGCCTACAACCGACTGCAAATTGCATACAAGTCTGCAGAGAGCTGCAGAGACCTGCATGGAAGCACGTCTCCCTCTGAACGGGTCTTAAGCCGTGTTTCCACTGAACTCAAACCAATGGGAAGTTTATCCGGGGCGATGGTTAAATTTCAAATGGGCAAATCTTACCGCCGTTCCCACTTAGACTTTTCAGTCCAGACAGTTGACGTTTCTATCCTACATGTAGCAGGACCTTTCTCAATGGCAGGACCTCAATTGGGGAAATCTTCTCAGAGCCTCAGAGGCAAGACTTCTTCAAAGGGAAGAACTTTATCAGATTCTGCCTTCAAGAAAGGTCTGGCTGGCATCAACACTTCAGGCCCTTGGCAGTCTTTGAATTTGAATTTGGTTCATTTAACCCATTTCTTACCATGTGACGACTTCCGTCGACAGTGCGTAATGTGGTTAAGGTTTTGTTACCATGGGTGTCTTTAGTCGACAAGCGCGATGCACATTTTCTATGGAGGATAACTAATTATGTGTGCGCCCTCTGTAGTTCATACTTCTACAGTTGGAAAGCTCTTACTGTAAGATTTGCAATGGCGTAAACTAAAAGGTCAATGGGGGTCACTATTGACATTTTCCGAGTTATGGCCACGTAAACTTTATCAAAATTCATCAATGTGTTCCTCCGATTCTGCTGCCATGAACCACCTACATGTATGTATTATACTTGACTACCGCATGAATTTCTTGCACATAATTCTGAGAATGATTCCATGTACATTGTACATGTATTCTGACAAGGTTTTGGAAGGGAAATCCTCAAAATTGTCATCATTCAGGTACATGTATTGTACATTGGACGATGAGAAAGGGTTCAGTCATACATGTAGTGGGACCGTGCAGCGTGTGCGGTCAGCGGTACAGGCCGCGTGATCGCCGTAGGTCACGGTCGCGAGGCTTGTGGAGTGCACGCTTATGGCGGAAGTCTACGTGGCAAAGCCGGACATCACATTTGTGGCGTAATTGTTCAAGGCAACTTACTCAAGATGAAAAATGGGTTTGAAAATTCCTTAGCGCCTTGTCAAAAAAATGTAAAAAAAAAAAAATCCATTCTGAAGACTGATTAATGGGGCTGTTTATTGCTTGTTGTAACGAGATTTAATTTTCAATTTTATTTGTATTTCAAGCAAGAAGAAACTAAGAAAGCCCTTGTTGTACTGAATGAAAAACATGCACACACATTTTTGTTGTAAAAACGAGCCTTCATTGAGAAAAATGACGTTGAATAAGAGTGCAATGAAAAGCTTCCTTGTGCTCAAAACAATTTGGTAAGGAACTGTACACATGTGTACATATACGTATGTACAGTACGTGCTGAATAAACCAATGTGGTAATAAAAGAGTTACATGTACATGTGTACATGTACATTATGTACATGTAAGTCACTAAGCAGTTTGCAATGTTGGGTACTACTACTAATCCAACAACAAAATGAAAAGAAACCCCCAAAATGTAGAGGGCCTGACGTTTCAATCCCACATGTACATGTACATGTACTTGTACTGTGTACCGGTAGCTAGCGGGCCCTTTCTCTTTAAGATACAACTGTACATGTACTGTACATGTACATGTAGGTCCTACTGGGATGATGGGATCAACGTGACTGTCAGGCCCTCTGAATTTATATGATTTGGTTGTTTTAGTTAAGTAAACAGTTTGAAACATTCTTAAGAAATCACTCTTAAAAAAATAAAAGATATATACATGTACATGTACATGTATACATGTACATGTACTTGTACATGTACTTGTATGCCTGTACTCTACAACCCCCCCCCCCCCCCTGTAAGCAATTGAGAGAGGGGACAGTTTTACAAGGGCATCCAAAACATACCCTAGTTGTTGAGGAAAATTGGTAACTGGGTCTTTATTTCATTGTGGCAGCCAAGACTTAAACAAGTATTGCCCTAAATCAAATGGTTGCAGATGGGCAGTGTGTGCAAATTGGTTGCCTATCACCGCTGGGATTTGAATTACAGAAAATGTACGTACACGTACATGTACGTATGCTCCTTTGTTTCCAAAAACATTTTGGAAAAATGACCAGAGGCTTTGTGATCAGTTCTCTCAGCGGATAAGTGTTTGGGGTGGCTAGGTTGTTCCACGGCTCAAGTTTGTTAAGGATTTATCACCTGGAGGGAAAGACATTGCATTTCCGGTGAGATTTGGGGAGGGGGAGGGCAACGGTGAGAGGCCTTTCTTTCTCGGATGGAAAATGGGGGTGTTTTTTTTTCTCTTCTGGTGGATGCTGTGGGCGTATTTCATCTTCAACCCTAAAACTGCCTGAATGTGTACATGTATATTCACATGTGCAGTGTACAATGTACATGTCACTGTACAGTCTGTACTACTACTAACATGTGTGTACCAGTCCACACTGGTTTTTAGTACAGTATAACTGCCCATCTTGTCAGTGCAAATCTTTACCCTTGTACATGTACCAGGTACGATGTACAATGTACATGTAGGTACATGTACATGTACTGTACATGTACAGTACATGTACAATGTACATACATGTATGTACACAGTACAGAACAGTACAGGTCTACTGTACAGGTCTACTGTACAGGTCTACTGTACAGGTCTACTGTACAGGTCTACTGTACAGGTCTACTGTACAGGTCTACTGTACAGGTCTACTGTACAGGTCTACTGTACAGGTCTACTGTACAGGTCTACTGTACAGGTCTACTGTACAGGTCTACTGTACAGGTCTACTGTACAGGTCTACTGTACAGGTCTACTGTACAGGTCTACTGTACAGGTCTACTGTACAGGTCTACTGTACAGGTCTACTGTACAGGTCTACTGTACAGGTCTACTGTACAGGTCTACTGTACAGGTCTACTGTACAGGTCTACTGTACAGGTCTACTGTACAGGTCTACTGTACAGGTCTACTGTACAGGTCTACTGTACAGGTCTACTGTACAGGTCTACTGTACAGGTCTACTGTACAGGTCTACTGTACAGGTCTACTGTACAGGTCTACTGTACAGGTCTACTGTACAGGTCTACTGTACAGGTCTACTGTACAGGTCTACTGTACAGGTCTACTGTACAGGTCTACTGTACAGGTCTACTGTACAGGTCTACTGTACAGGTCTACTGTACAGGTCTACTGTACAGGTCTACTGTACAGGTCTACTGTACAGGTCTACTGTACAGGTCTACTGTACAGGTCTACTGTACAGGTCTACTGTACAGGTCTACTGTACAGGTCTACTGTACAGGTCTACTGTACAGGTCTACTGTACAGGTCTACTGTACAGGTCTACTGTACAGGTCTACTGTACAGGTCTACTGTACAGGTCTACTGTACAGGTCTACTGTACAGGTCTACTGTACAGGTCTACTGTACAGGTCTACTGTACAGGTCTACTGTACAGGTCTACTGTACAGGTCTACTGTACAGGTCTACTGTACAGGTCTACTGTACATGTATAGTGTACACAAACGTACTGTACAGTATATTGGGCATACTGACAACAAGCCTGGCCTAGCCATCACTCAACCCAATTGCACAGGTCACTAGCATGGAACACAGGCAGGACAATCCACTGCACTACTGTACATGTACATGTACATACGTGCACCCATCTAATGGAAACCCCCCATGTGCGACGACGTACATGTACATGTACAACAGTACAAGTGCGCCAATGGAGAAAAACAAAATCACTCTCGTTAGGAATCTTGTCAGGGGAAGGGGAAGAGAATTGAGGCAATGGGGCTTCTTAATTTACTGTCTTATGGAAGGAATTACATATACAGTAGGCTGCCCCAAATGGGCTTTTAGAGTACAGTACATTGTGAAGAAAAGGGCTGATCCAAGAAAAAGAGGCATAGGTCTGTACTATTTTTCTCCCGGCCAGAAGTAACCAATACAGTATGCAATTTTTCCATATACTGCATACGGTAGGCAAAACCCAGGAATTCCCAGTCAATTCCATTATGGTACAGTAGCACTTATTTACCAGCAGTAAATCATCATCAAAGAAAATGATTTAGCGATAAACAGATACATGTAAGAAAGGATGATTTTAAGTGCAACAGATTTTTTTCAAAACAAAGGTAGTATTACTAATACTGTACATGTACATGTACATGTAGGACGATTATCCACAATAAAAATCTGGTAAATTTAGAGGGACTGACATTCTTATCATAGCTGGATATCTACATGTACTTTGACAAAAGCCCTACTGGGATTATAATTTTCAAGCCATCAATTTTTTTTTTAATTGGTAAATTATTTGATAAATATAGTATAATGCAACATTACTGTGTTTCTCCACAAATCAAATCTGAATGCATAACAAAAGCAACCCCTAAACCCAAATCTTGACCCTAACCTCCATTATAACAGTATGAGTAGCCCTCCACTCTTAAAAATCCCATCTCAGGAGAACATTAAATTGCACACTTTGTCCAGCATTGACTATTTTTTTTTCAAAACCAGGCTTAAGCCGCGTCCGCACTGGACTTAAAATGGGTAAACTAACCGAGCAAATGGGTAAATTTACCATTTTAAGTCCAGTGCGGCCAGCCCAGGAAGTTTTCCTCCCAGGTAACTTACCCGACTCCAGTGGGTAGTTTAACCGACCAACTTCTGCCCGGTTAAATTGACCAGGTCAGTTTAATCGAGTCGATAAGTCCAATCCGGACACGACGTCTCGGTAAACGACTCGGTAAAAAACCACATCCGGCGCCCCTCACGTTACGTTACTGTATGCAAGACTTGTGCGTGCGCAGGGTAACAACGTGTTTGTGTACCTAGAGTACATGCACATGTACTGTACATGAGTCGGTTAGTTTTACCCATCGTCTCGGTTAGTTTACCCGAGTCAAAAAGTCCAAGTGCGGACGCCGGTAAGATTTACCCATTGGAATGTTACCCACAGGCTCGGTAAAAAATAAGTCCAGTGCAGATATCGCTTTAGGCTCAGACTCCATTTCTTTTCAAGGCATGGAAACGAGAGGCCTTTGGCTTAGGTTTTGGAGATGATGCTTGAAAACAGACTCCCTCTGCACGTCTCAATGTCCTTTTTCAAATTCCAGCTTACGGTAGGCTCAGGCTCAAGCTTCGTTTCCATTTATTTCCTTTTAAAGTACGGGGCTTTTTAAATGGAGGCCTTTGACTTGAGATGATTTTCACCACAAACCTTCCGCTTGAGATGATACACCATTTCAAAAAGAAGACTCTTGAGCTTGAACAAAGAACCCAAAACCTGGGTTTTCAGCTTTTGGATATTAAACAGAAGCTGGAGCTGAAGCATGGAGCCAGAGCCAGAGCCTAAACCTGGCTTGGAGAAAAAGGTCCAAGATCCCCATACAAGACTGCACTGGTTCGAAGGAACAGTGAATGGGGTAGTGGAGGGGACTTTCACGCCGAGAAGATCATCAAGCTACAGGTCAAAGACCTCCTGCAAATTCAATCTCCGCTGCACATGCCCCCACCCACCAATCAGATGCATTGCTGTCTCCCCATTGGACGTGAGACACGTGACATGCTCCAATCCAGCACCACATGCTGAGCACAGCCCCAAAACCAAGCATGGGTATACAATGGAGGTTGTGGTAAGCGTCTTCGGCCAGCTTGACAGAAGCTAGCAAGTCTGCAGCCAAAACATCATAGGGCCGTTTTCACTACACTAAATAAACGCGATTATTTGGATTGCGATTTGAATCACAATTCAAACTCCACTTTTTTTGCGTGTAGGGACACAATAAATGCAATTATTAGTAGGTATTCCAGTAGGGCCACGTATACGTGGGGACACACGTGATTTCACCACTCAAAAGCTCACTTTTGAATTTCTGTGGGATTTGAATCGCGATTAGGACTCCACTAAGAGTGAGACTTTTTCAAATAATCACATCTATTTGCGACGCGGTGTGTGTGGGAAATGTTCCACTGAATCGCACCGGAGTTTTTTACTCCCACAATGCACCGCTCATGCTCAGATTGACAGGAAGTGATGTGCTTGTTAATATGTCTCCTTGCGTGGGCCACCCTCAAGGACACACCCACCATTTGACCACAACTGCTAACCGCAATCGGCTCAAGATTTTTTGCGATGCGATTTTTTGGCCTGTGTGGACGATTCAAATCGCGATTATTTTCATAGTGGGAACGGCCTTACTAGAGGTCAAGGTAAAGTGTCTTCGTCAGCTTGAGAGCAGCTAGCAAGCCCGCAGCCAAAACATCACTATGCCTTCCAGCTGCCAGCGTGAGCCACCGCACATCTTATCTTCCGAGATCTTCTGGGGTTTGTTTACCTTTGCTGTAGTCTCCCAGGAGAAGCTGAAGGTGACCAAGGCGGCAAAAGGTCTGGGGCTCCGTGCTCTTGCCTTGCTTCTTGATCTGAGACTCGCACTGACTCACCTTCTGTAGCAGGGTCAGAAAAAGGTGATGAGAAAAGACCAAACTATGAGTAAGGGATGGTTAAAGAATCTTCTAAAGATGAACAAAAACAACGCACAGAATATGTACATTTAATTTAAAAGTACAGGTACGTACATACTGTGAATTAACCACAACGCTTCATAATTCAAATACAGTCGGTGTAAACACACCCAGCAAAATGTTCTCATTTTGCAAGCAACTTGAGGAGGCACTTGCACATCGGGCATTGCAATTTCACACACATACATATAAGTACCGGTACACTGTACTGTACATGTTGTACACAATCCACATACCTGGTACTGTACATGTACATACATGTACATGTACATGTACGTTGTGTGTGTTGTGTACATGTACATGTACAGTGTACATACAGTACATGTACACATACGTAAAGTACATGTATACTGTACTGTACAAGTAGTGTACATGTACACATGCGCACCATTATGAGCCATATCGAGTGCCTTTCCAGTCCCACCATGTGTGGAGCAAGCAAGTATGTACTGCATTATAACGAGGCATTCCTCCAGGCTCGTTGTACCCGGCCTACATGTACAGTACAAACAGGGATCACTCCACGGCTCAGAGCACATGCGCTGCATGTGTGTGTGTGTTCCAGTCTGGCAAACAGCGCCCTCAACTGACACCTGACACCCCCTACCATAGTCACAGGAGCGCCATTGAGTGTACAGCAAGGAAGCTGCCTGCACCGGGACTGTGTTGAGTCCAGGATTCACATACTGTACGTACATGTACAGTATGTCACAGTGTCTTCGGTTACACTCAAGACTACTTTTCACAGGGGAAGAGATTGTCACTTTTTCCCACGCAACAGGATATTACTTAATGTGGGGGGCCTGGCATAGCAGGCCGGATTATTAAAACATCCCAGGCCCCTTTGCCAAAAAAGGAACATTTCTATCCGCTCTTTTAGAGGCTAAGCATACGGGCTCCTCACTTCAATGTGTCGGGGACTGAGGCGGAACAGTGGGGAGGGAATTCTGAAGGATTGAGGAGGGATTGCAGTAGGATTTGAAGGGGATTCTGAAGGATCGACTCACAGCGGTGCAGAAGGACTGGTGAAAACGTCTAGTTTGTATTCAACAATTTGATTTCCAGATGGTAAAACTGGATAAATTTCAGAAAAATCGAGACAGATGGAAGCTGGGAATCTAAGCAGAGAGCATCGCTGAAATCAATCACCTGAGGTACGCAATAGCAGATCATTCAGGATCCTAAAGTGTGTCTAAAAGACCCCAAGACACTCCTCAGGTTTAAAACTAGGGCAGGGATGACCCCATCCAATGTATGTACATGATAAGATAGTAAAATGTGTGGATGTCAAAATATTCACATACTGTACAACCGAATGTGTACATGTACATGTACACTCACACTGCAAACTTGAACCACGGATGGATTTCATGTACATATGTACATACAATGTACGTGTACATGTACATGTACATGTACATGAAGCACCACCATCTCAACTGACAATTGATAGCCTATCCAAATGTGCGATAGGTTTCTGCACATTGCTCATCGTCATGCGATTGATTGTACACACACAACCAATGTACATGTACAAACAACATGTACTGCACAGGCTTGTACGGCCTTGTACAGTATGGTAAGCTTGGTAAAAATCGACCTACATACACATGTACATGTATGTAAGTACTCATAGTCATACTGTACTATACACAGGGCTTTATTGTACATGTACATGGTGTACATGTACATGGACATGTGTGTACATTGTACATGTACCTGTACCTTTAGAGTTGTTCAACTCTCCAGCTACATGTACATGTGTACATGTAGGCCAGTGGACTTTAAATTCAACTGGCCAGCCAGTATTTTTTTCAACTGGGCTGCATTTTACAGTGGGGTTGCTGGTTGATGCTGGAAAATGCTGGCTATTCTGATTTTAAACAGCATGGTGTTACTACACACCCTAATGAGCATATGTACATGTAGGCTGAATTTTGAGGAAGACAGTAGTTTTGAGGTTAAGCTGAAGTTCTACTCATTCAGGTTTAGAGTGTTTTTAGCATCCACAGGCAAAAACACAATTGGGAGATGATAGCTACATGTACAATGTACACTGCTGCAATGAAGTACAGTACATGGTGTACAGTGTGCATGCAGTGTTGATACAGCCAGATCAGTTGGGGATGGCATTCAACTACGGTAGCCTGAGACAATTCTTATTGTGTCATTTGGCCACGGGGCCAATGCTTACTGGCTAGTGGCTATACTGTACATGCATCTCTCTGAAAAAATGTCAGGTTTGTAGTAGCTACATGTACATGTACACTGTGCTTTGTAGACTATATTTACAAATGCCAGAGGTACACTGTACTTGACTGAGTAGAGAAATATGAACTAAAGTACATGTACATGTACATGTAAATTGTATCTACAGTACATGTACTGTACAGTACATGTAGTTCTGTTTGGGGTTTTTTTCAGAGGAAACTGTACTGGTATACAATGTACAGGTACAGTAATAAATTGTGTAACATTGTATACATGTACATGTACATGTACATTGTATACATTGTATACATTGTATATGGTACATGTACAGTACATGTATCTATACTTGTGTACACACAAGGCTATACACTGTGTGAATGTATCACTTTCTTCCAATGCACTTTTTATCAAGAACTACTGTAGAAGCAAAGGAAACAATGTCATAAAAATAAACACAAGTTCAGGAGTGCACCTTCCCTAATGATTCTTTGCCATAAAAAAATCTATACACATGTACAGTACAGTACATGTACATGTCACAGCATTATCCAGGACAGGGAGTGGAATTAAAAAATAAACAAGTGAGGTGCAGACAATTCTTGGTGGGAGGGGGAAAACTGTGGGAACCAGCAACTTGTATGGTACATGTAAACAGTACAAGTACCGGTAGGTGGATTAGACCCAAACACTATTGCTGACGGCTTGACAGCGCCTTGGCATAGAAGCCAAGAGATTTGTGATAACCTGGCGGTCCAGTCCCTCCCAAATCCGATTGAGAATCTGGAACAATTTGTTCTTATTTTGAGGTCCCTCTTCACACTGTAAACAGCGATCCAAATTGTCCCACAGATTTTTGATCGGATTCGGGTCCATGCTTTGGGCCGGCCAAGTCATTGCCTCTAACCAGTGGCAATTGTAAGGCAGGGCTTGTGCCTGGCAACATGGAGACCAACCTCAGCCAATCAGCAGGACACGGTGCTGTGGTGAACCCTGATACCACTGACTGCCAGCTCAGGGGCGGTCAGAAAGCGGTTGCGTCGGAACGACGGCGCAAGATGCCTGTCGTCCTTCTCCGGAGATGCGTAAAAAGCCTGTGGACAACCTGATCTTGGATGGGCATCCATATTCCCATATTCAATTCTCAACAATCCTCCACAGTCCTCTGGTGTACATGTAAATATGACAACCTTCCTCAATCCTCCACAATCCTCCAAGATCTCATTGTAGCATGCTTCCTCAATCCTCCACAATTCTCCAAGATCTCAATGTATCATGCTTCCTCAATCCTCCACAATCCTCCAAGATCTCAATGTAGCATGCTTCCTCAATCCTCCACAATCCTCCAGTGTAAATTTATCAACCTCCCCAATCCTCCGTAATCCTTCAACTGGAATGTTCTTACTTGCCTCAATCCTCCACAATCCTCCAACACAACCCAGAGGATTAGGGAGGATTGAGGAAGGTCAGGGTTTTAATCATGCAAAATGGAAAAAACATGGGGTTTTTTTCTTCAAACATTGTACAGTCTCTGACGGTATTTTGTTTCTTCAGAAAGGCTATGGTTCAGTATCAGGGTTTACTTTGGCTTTCGGTATGACTGAAAAACCGCCCAACCTAAAAGCATTTATTATTGAGGCCAAGGTTGAGCTCAACTCAGAGTAAGAATACTGCACTCAGACTTGATGATGCACTAACTAATCTGATCATTACATGTAGGTTGCGAATCAAGCCTTACGGTTTGATCCCACCAAAGCCTGCACTGCCCTAATGCAAGGCGAGTCTTCAGCATCAGAAACTGACTGGATGCATGATTTCAGATGCCGCTCCAATCCCCTGAGCGCTTGCTATCACCGAGTATCACCCTCTTGGGGGCATGGCCCAGGCCCTTGCTGAGAAAACTGCAAACATGGCCGCTGAGGAGTTCAACACACTAGGTCTGTGTACTGTAGGACCCCATCCCTTAATGTTGCTGGCTGGGATGTGCGCTGAAGCAAAAAATAACTTCTCGTAAAAAGGCTGCAAACGGAGGAGGTACCGGGTTCTGCCAAGCGTTTTATGAATTGTCGTTCCATTTGATGTACTGAGGCAATTTGGCAGAGTACAGCACAAAGAAAACCATATGGGACAACAAATGGCCCTAGTAAGCCTCATACACCCTTGCGTACATGTAGTCCTGTATGTTCAGAAGGTGTGGTAGGCATAGAATTGCATATGAAGACATGCTGAAGAGAGACGGGTCTGGATGAAACTAATGAACTAAAATCTGCCATGCTAGACAGGCTAGTGTGGAAAAAGTGCATTCATGGATTAGTTAAGAATGCATTGTTTGGATGCTCCTCAAATAAGCAGTACAGTACATGTACCGGTACATGTACTGTATAGTACAGTGTGTTCGCAATTTCTCCTTAGAAAAGCTGCATCCACTTTGTATGATCCCCGAGCTGCTGTAGCCAGGTTTACAACATTGGTAGTTTGCAACAGAATGAAGGAGGGGGTGTGTGATCCCTGGAGATACATGTACAGTACATGTATGTATACAGCAATTAATGGTTGAATTCCTTCTGACTGGCGCCCCACCCCGGAAAAGACTAACTTGTTGACTATTTGGAGGCCACCATCTAAGGGCCGGATAGCTCAGATGGGAAAAAGCGCATTTCGGTCATTTCAATCAGTAAGCAGTTTGCAACATTTCTGTTGATTGATACAGAACAGAAATGACCAGATTTCTGTTAATTTCTGTAGCACTGCTTCCTACGTACAGATTGCCCAAGCCCTGCTGTAACCACTACCTCCATATTCAGTCCCAAACACATCCCAATCTCATTTGGTCACAGCCAATACTGAAGAATTCCAGCCACAAACGAGGGTTTCTCATCACCAAAATCGAGCCATGATTGAGAGAGAGAAAGGAAAGGAGAGACAACACCCCCCCCCCCCCACAAACAAATGAGTCCCTGCTAAGAGTGTTGCTGCTCAGGCACTGGACCACATGGCTGTTTGGATATGCAGCCGAGTGGGAACAAATGGGGGCAGTTGAAACAACAACATCCCGCATGGTGACAGAGTGGGGCCTGCATCTGCCATCACCCCAACAGTTGGTGTCAGCACAGCAATGGCTGACCGGTGTCACCAGGGGCTTCAAATCTACATGTGAATTCGTCCATTTCTTTCCATCTCTCTCTCTCAGCATTCGTGACAAGCGCTCACATTAAAATACATGCACATCCACTGCTAGAGACACGATGGTGCTATGAAAGCTGTGCATGTACAATGTATTCCATTCTGAGTGTGTACAGTAGTTGACTACATGTGTAGTTCATACTGTAGTGTTAACTGAAAGTGAACATGTACATGTACATGTACAGTAGTTCATATGTGACTGCAAACTGTACTGCTATGGCACACTCAGGCAGGAAAGGAAGAAGCAGGTGGTTGGACCAGGGCAGTCTGGATCCCTGACTCCTCTAGTGTGCTCAAAACAGACCTACATGTACAGTACATGTACATGTACATGTATGGCTGGTCTCCACAATTCCCTCAAACCTCAACGCACCCACGATCCTTCATAGGACCACATCAATGTTAGAATCATTCTCTACAGTCTCCTAATGATGGGGACAAAATACTGTTTCGAGAAACAATTGAGTTTATTGGTTCTTTTTCACAACCACACCCTGTACGGTACTAACATTTACAAGGTCTTACCACATGGTGTCATCGCAAACCATCTTTAACTTACACTTGTACATGTACATGTACAAGTAAAAACTACTGCGAGAAGTCGTCTACATGTAACAAGTAATGCACAGTACACGTACGTAAACATGTAAATTGTATTGTACAGTACTACATGTACATGTGGTGTACCATAACTTGACTACACACATACATGTACATGTACATGTAAAGTACAACCATAAACAAACAACATTGCAAAAATACACACCAATCTGATCACCGAAGTTGGAGACAATCAGGATCATGTAATGATAATAATCCAACATGCAAAGTATGGTACATCCGGGACCAGACAGCGCCAAACTTTCGGAGGCCCAGTTCATCCGTTCCTTTGTGCACAAAATATGCTGAATGCGACTTGGTGCAGAAGGTGACCGATACGGCGATATGTAATATACATAATGCGTATCGCACAACTCTGGCTTCTCCTTTTACTTAGAAATGACCCAAGGGACTCCACTTCTGAGCATGGGAAGCCACTGAGGGGAACACCGAGCCCACATCATGGCACACAGAACATTCTACTCCTATTGAAGGGAGGGTTGACGCATAGTCCTATAAATAGCAGGAGTACAATACAGTTACACGTTGTAGTGTATCTGCATAGAGAGCCCACATCCCTGTCTTGGCGTACACTGTACCGGTACCCCGTACGTATCAAACCCTGACATCAAGTGTCAATGAGAGCATCGATGGCCAGTGTCTACATACATACAATACATATACGACACCAGTGTCCTGCATGTGGGATCTTATGAGAAGATTTTCAAGGGCTTCAAAAGTGGCTGAGCACATGCACTACACCGTACATGTACCAGTACTGTTTCCCTGAATGTTGGTCACTCTAGACCAATGACACCTGCACCATAAATATTTCACTGTATTTACAAATTTGTCACATAGATATATTGTTATCTTAGTATGCTGACTCATCTTGAGAGTAAACTCAACATCAGGTTTTGGGGGAACCCGGTACCCGAAATTTGAAATCATCAGATACCGGGATACCCGCTATTCAATGGAAAACATATGAAAATAAAGAACCCGGAAGTACATGTACATGTATGTACATTGCATAATGCCCACTGGTCGCTATTAGGAAGCTGTGCCACTGCCAAGAACATGAATGCTTTTATTATCGATATCGATAATAAAATCAATAACATCAAAACCTTTACTTGTGGTTTTGCTGGGTTTGATTTGATGACCAAAACAAAACAGCATTGTTTAAACATCCAGCAGTGTGTGGTCCTTAAAATCTATACCAGGGTGGGTACCAGTGAATCTTGACATCGCTGGCTGTACCAAACAACGGGTACCAACGGTACATGTACATTGTACACTGTAGTTGGGAGCGACTTGCTTTGCACGGTACATGTAGATAGACTGCGCAACAAGACATGGTTGGGTTGAATCATAGATAGAGCTGTCAAAAGTTTGCGCGTTAATGGGTGCCTTTTCAAAGTCATAACGATGCCCCGAAATGAGAAATCTAGACTTCACGACTACTTCACAATACAGCACACAAATGTCGCAAACTTTATTCCCCTTTTTTCAGGTAGGCCTATGTAATGTACGTGATCGTTTTTCAAGTTATTCTCACATTTTTGACGAGAAAATGTTGGCACAGCTCACTAGCACCCCGACCATACCTGATTGGTACAGTCCATGTTCAGCGAGAAGGCGTGTTGGCGGCTAACTAAAACCTATTTTCACGAAATCTTTTCGGGAAACGCACAAAAAGGGGGGGGGCAAAATTTCTAAAGCGCACATGCAAGGACTTTCGTGTGGAGTCTACTTATTTTTGACTGGTACGGTAGTGTACCTGTATGTACAACGTAGAAGGCCTAATGCTGCATCGTAAAAGCATTGTGAACGTTCACATTAAATCATGAGCAGTGAGCTGTACATCTGTACACTACGCTTTAAGAGAAAAATTCCAGCCGCACACAATTATGAACAATCATGTGATTGTGTGACATGATATGAGCACAGCTAAAATCCTGGACAACTCTTTGATAAACTTTGTCAGCCATTGTCCAACTCCCAATCCATGTACTACATGTATTACTACATGTAAGGGGAAGTCATATTAATAGTCTACAAACTTTTTGGGCCTTTGAGAAAGGTCCTGCTAGGATCGAAACATCAGTCCCTCTAACTTTTAAGTACATACGTCTGATATGTGTACAATATACTCCTAAGAGATGGAAACGACATTGGACTACAATGTGCATGCTTACGATTGTAGACTCACTGGCACCTCTCAAGAAGTCAAAACTTCTGGCCATCTGTTGTAAATGAACAGGGGTCCAATTCCATTGAGTTTCTTCCGCATCCTAATTTGTTTCAATGCAGAAAGCTTCGCTGAATCAAAATCCGGTTCCACGTCAAACATTTCATGTTGGTTTCAAGCAGAGTAACAAACATACAGCAATTTAGTGGAGCTTATATTGGTTTTACCAGAGAAGAATATTCGTGCTCAGCAAATTCATTTGTGCTTTGGCCGCCCAGGTGGGGATGAGAACCCGAATCTGGAGCGCTCTAGATCAAGAAATGAACATGATGTGACAGAAAGGAATTCTTTCTGACCCAATTAGGAAAGACAAACGCAATCCGCAGGGGCGCTTGCTGGGGTCTCAGAGGAGGGATGGAAGGAAGGGCCTGGCAAATGAGCACCAGGTGCCGAATCGGCTGGGATATGAACCCAAGACGGCCCAGTGGATGGCGAGGAAGTTCGACCTTCCTGTGGGGGTACCTGAAGGGGTGGGGGATTCGGAAAGACCACCGAGTGGGACACAAAGTCACGTCGAGGGGAAGCAGCCCAATGAAGCACATTAGGAAATATGGCAGTATTTAACCTTACGACTCGTAAGGTATTTAAAGATACAACATTGTAGATTGGACTATCCCTCTTTGTCCTGGAAGACCATATTGCTTGCCTCAATGGGATAAAGCTGCTGTTAAATTCTGACAAATTTCTTTTTTTAAATGCAACCCTATTTCTCTCCCTAGGGCCATCAAAATATGACAACTGTATTTGTTTCCAATTGTGCACAAGTCATTCTGAAATTTAGTGGTGACACCTTGCACATTGTACATGTATGGCTCTGAAAGGAGCCAGTTAACGATACCGGCTCTTTTCAACGTCAACTCATCTAAAGAGATGATGTCATCGGCCATCGCAAGCTTTCCATGGTGAACTTCCACCAGGCAAACCTTCAAGTCTTTTCTATTCTGAGAGAATTCCATAGGCTGTTGAATTAAAACAAAGGCTAGATCAAAATGTTCAGCTGCTTAATTTAATGACTAGAACCTAAAAAGTGAAATATACAAAATGCGATCCTTTCCAAAATAGGCCAAAATGAATGAGGTTTGGTGGATACATGTATGATTGTATGGAGGAACCATGCTTCCTACTTTGAACATTCTGCATGTATGCATTTTCCTATTGTTGTTGTTTTTATCACATATGTGCAATTGTGCATGTGCGCATGTGAAAACTGCATCCTTTCAAGCAACAGGAACTATACAGTTTCTGCACAATGGTTTATTTTGCCGAGTCCCTCTCTCTCTCCGAGATCTCTGGGGAACGGCGTCAATAGACAAATTACCAGAATTATGCTGCGGCAAAACAAAATCTGATTGCCATAATATGCACTCAACGCAGGGATCACTCAGAACCTGGGAGTCAGAAAAAAAAAATCTCTTACATCCCTAAGATTACGTTTGAACAGTAAATTGTTAAGGGAAACAGTCAACGAATGGGGGAAACACAAGAGATTGGGTGAGCCTGTAAGGAAAATGATGGCTTGTGTGAAACAGTGGCTGAAGTATAAATGGCCACAGAACTACTGAAGATAATAAAAATATTATTTGACCACCAGCAAGCATAATTCAATGGCCTAGCAGGCTATCCCAAAATATAGGGGATTTATACGTGTAGTCTTCCCAATGGCAATTGAAATGAAAGCCGATGTTAAAAATTCTGGTCCACCTAAACTAAAGGTCCATTTTGGCCATCGGGAAATTTATGTAAGTTGGCCAGCTATACAACAACAAAAATGTTTCTGGCATTTTGGGCAAGGCTCAATTGTTCGTGTATAACACGGGCAATGAGTTGGTACACAAGAACACCTGTTTGCGCAGGTAGGTGTAAGCATACATGTATGTGATCTGGCCTTTAAGGCTAGAGTGTGGCGTGAAGAGAACTACATTCCCAGATTTCATTATGGAGCACGTTCGCGCCAGATTGGAAACTCAAGCGACTGTGAACAGCTAGCTGGCATGTTTGCTGCAGACGTGTCCAATCGACCAACAAAACTTGTATCGCCACCAAATCTGGAACAGGTCTAGACTATTCAAACCAATTCATTTTTCTAAGCGAAAAAGCAAATTTTGGCTTAGCAAAGTCTGGTCACTAGCCAAAAGTATCTGGTGTGTATTGCCTGTGACTGACTGTCTGGTGCTTTGGCTCAGAAAGGCGTGTTTTTTTCTAAGCGGGTTCTTGAAATGGAGGCCAGCGTGACAGGTCCATTACCAATGTGGTTAAATGACGCAAGCACTGATGGGACCAGAGATACCTGTGCTGGTACTCTGCTTGACGTTTTCAAGCCCCCTCCCAAATATCATTGGAAATAACAGCCTTCCAATAACCGACCAACTCTATGAGCCCCTGTATAACCTTGAGCATTCACGCCAACCTGCCTGTATTATTCAGCATCTTTTCTATCAGGTTCATCCTCTCTCACGGTTCAGGCTGGGCTCTGCAAGTTCAGCTGGACGGACAAAGCTCATGCACTTTCACAGCAAACCATTTAAAGGGGGCAGAGAGACACTCGACACACATCCACATGTCCTATATCTGACAAGTGTATTTTCTTAAACACTGGACCATTGAGACAGAGGCCTAGAATCAAATAAAAAAAAAATTCTCCAAATATGAGTGCAAACGGCTTCGCTCCTCTGGACTCTGGAAAGAACGTCTTACAATGATATTGCAAGGATGCTAGATGCATTTTAAAGGTATCGGTCGAGATGTTGGCACGTTGTATAGGGGAGAACGGCCGGACTACAACTAAGAGATGATTTCAAGCAAGAGTCAGTGCATGTAACTGAGGCTTGAGGTGAGAGTTGGCGGTGATTTAAAGTGCGAAACAGCTGGAGGTCACACAAGTCGCTGTCAAATCTGACACACTGCCACAGCCAACTGCAGAATACGTGGCCCTGCAAAGGTCGTAAACCAGGGGAAATGTTACCATTCATCGTAGCTACTTGCTTACATGTACAGGTACAATCTGTCTGGCAAATGGACAGTGTGCTAGAGTGCTACAGTAGGTGACCAAAGACAATCACAAAGAATTTGCCATTTTGAGATACATGTATGATGAATCACAAAGCTTTGTGAAACTAATCCAAAGCTTTGAAAACTGCCAAACTGATGCGGCTCTGAATTGAATCAAAATTGCAACCAATGTACTGAATATTACTATAAACACCTTTAACCCTGCTCTAAACAAGTTTCAAGTTTGGCAATTTGTGTACAGTATGTACAGTACACTAATTTATGCATTGTTCAAGTCTATGAAATTCCGAAACTTTCCAAACTCACAGCTGGTCCAGCTGGTAGTCTATTTCTTTGCTCTGTACTCATGCATGTACTCAGGAGTCAGGATCAAATTCTCATACCAGCACTCACGGGCCACGGCTTAGAACTCATTCTAACTCGTTATAATCACAGACTAGTGTAAGTGTAGTTCTATGGATGTTCTCAGAGAGAGGTATTCAACTAAAGCCGTGTTTCCATAGGACGTAATGTTGTCAAACTACCAAGGCTGTGCAGAAGAAAGACAAAATTAAGTCCTGTGGAAACGCAGGGTAAACTAACATCCCTGCTAAGTTACCGCGACATCGATGTAAAACTACCAGGCCAAAGGGGGTCTCAGCCACGGTAACTTAACAGGACCGGAAAAAAATCCTGTGGAAACAGGCCCACGATGTAAAACTACCGCGCGGCCGCAGAAACCGCTCCAGCTTCCTGTGTTACGTCACCACTACACACATATCCCTCGTTGACACGCGAAAACTGCAGTGTGGTACACGTACACGGGCCGGTGGCTGTGACTACAGAGATATCGAACTTGCACATATAAGGAGTCAACATTTCCGCTCAAGGTCAAAGGTCATTGCGCACTGCGCCCTCTGTGGGTGGCATTTTACCAGCCATTCAGTCCGACCGTGCCCCCCAAAAAATGTCCATGGGGCCGTTCCCACTACACCAAATAAACGTGATTATTTGGATCGCGATTTGAATCGCGATTCAAACTCCACTCAGCTTACGGCCAGGAAGTGCAGCACAGGGTTTGTTTACGTTCGTCAGCGAGTCCCGCAATTTCCGCTTGCGCAGAGCGACCACATGCTAACCGCAATCGGCTCGCATTTATTTGCGACGCGATTATTTGGCCTGTGTGAACACGACCCCAAAAAAGTTTTTGAATCGCGATTCAAATCAAGATTATTTTCCTAGTGGGAACGGCCCATGTGCGAAGTTGGGAACGCAAGGTAGGATTACTGTATTTTCTGGAATGTCGCGGAAAGTTACCGCATTGCCACAGAAAAAAAGGTCCTGTGGAAACACAGATTATGACACTAGTGGAAACACTTGTTTGCAAATGCCCGACGGAAATTATGATGACAATTTCCAAAATCAGGGGTTCAAATGATTCCCATAACGGTACATCCCTTTGGTTGAAATCACCAGTGTACTCGCATTAATTTACTCACATTACATGGCTAGAAAATCATTCTAGATATTTCTGTCCATAAAAGAAAGAACCCAATACAGGCTCCTGTGATTCCAGTTCCATAATATGCTACCAATCAATGACATGAGTGCAGCAGGAGATTATTTCAAACGCAGTGGCTGTTGTAACCGCAGTCGTCCGTGTGGTTCCCTGACTTGATTGTATTTCGTCAGCATTGCAGGCTGGTTGAACCAGTCTATTAGCTGATAGTCTGGTTCCAAGAGCTAAACATCGTGACACATACTGTTAAGTCAGGGAACCACACGGACAGACTGCCGTAACAACTACCAACAGCCACTGCATATTTCAAAAATTACATCCGTACTAAGCAAAAGTTTGTCATCCATACCGTGCATCCTAGAGATGATTTTCTTCCAAGAACAATGTTCCTCTGAGTGAAAGAATCATCTATTATTTAATAAAATGTTACTCTCACAACTGAGACACAAATGGCGTAAAATATATGGAGAGCGACACTGACTATCAATGCAGTCAAACCTGTGACAGCATTAAGAACACGTGTGGAAATGTGCAACATTTACATTTTGTTCATGGAGTGTGGAAAATTATTCAACATTATTTCATTTTCAAGCTGATGTCACTTTTGAAAAGCAAACTAAAAATTGGGTACATGTACTAGTCTGAGTAACTTAAACATTAGGAGCCAGTTGGAGTCAACGCGTGCGTTCCCGCGCACACTCACACAGACTTACTGCACACACGGACCTGTCAAAAAATCATCCATTTGTGTGTATACCGTTTCAATTTGAAATCAAGATGGCCGCCTTTTGATTACTCGGACGGGAGAGATTCTTCTCGATCAACTGAGGGGAAATTTCTCCTTTTTCCCCAAACGTAAGTAAAACAAATGACCAGTATTGAAATATGTGATTCTCACTTAATCCAGAAATGGGCACGTGGAATGGTTTCACTGGTGTTTTGGGGGTAAAATCTGGGGATTTCGGTCGGGGGTAGTCGAAAAACTTTAACGGACCGTGATTTCCTGCTGAAAAGCTTGGACCCTACTATCGTCCGACCCCTAGTATTATTTATTTTTTATATGGCCAATTGTAAGTGTCCAAGTTACTCGGACTAGTTATGTACCCATGTCTGTTTTAGTAGGGTCTAATGATATTTTGGTTATCAATATCTCACTGTTTGGAGAATTCGACATGTGAATGACAGCAAAAACACTGTCATACACTGTCATACACTGTCACAGTTCAGGTAACTGTCAAAGTTGACAATTAATCACTGCAAATCAAAGCAGAAATTAAAATTTAAAAAGTGCAATGAGGTGGACCAATGCAAAATAAATTCTATGAGTATGAAGTACTACAAGTGTAGGCATACATGTCATGTACAATATTATTGTACGTGCGTATGCGCCCTGTGATAACGTAAACCATAAATTGATTTCACGAATCACAATGATGAACCCAATCAAGAAAGTGGGGAGTCACAAAATGGCATATGAACTCATTTTTAGGGCGATAATTAGTAAATTATGTAACGTGACACCAAGTCTAATGTTACCAATAATAATACTCTGCTCTGTGTGTATGACAGTTTATGCACATGGTGGCAAACTGCAATATATATTCTTTATTCAACCAGCAACATTTCTTTTCACTGCAAGAATTGTGGTTTTTAAAGGGTTCCATGCATGTGCTGGTTCTCATAAAATTGTCAGTGCATGATAGGGTGAACTAAAACTGAAAATATAAATTGTACATCTGGACGAGGAAATATTTTTAGCCCTGGGTGAACTTTTTTGCAATCCAACATGGCCTCCCCAAATTGTTTTGTTCACCCATTTTTTAAATCCAAATTTCCCCCAACAATTCCAGCACGTTTTTTTTCTTCCGCGGGGCATGCCCTGGTCGGGCCACCACTGGCCAAAGGGGGTGGCCTGGAAGTGGAAAGGGAGCCAGTTTGGACCGTTTTTTTTTACTCTGAACAAAGAAAACATCGGCCATATTCAATTATAATTGGCCGCCATTTTGAATCGTACTCTATTCCGTGTACAGCAAGACCACCCATGAACGTACGCTACAAACGTACATCCCCAACCTAACACGTTTCTCTTCCTCTGACCTCAAATATGAACAGATTCCCCCCTTATTCTCAACCGTTTACAAATTTAGTTTACAAATTTACACTTAGTGCCCCGTGTGAGCCCGTTATGTGCCCCTAAGCGAGCATTTGGCAGCAAATTCATTGAGATGTTTGGGGGGAATCGTGCGAGTTTTCGATGACCCGTTCGCAGGGCGGATGGCCCATTTTTATTTGGCCATTTTCACGTTCCTACCTTCAGTAAATGCGCCCTATTTTGCAGCCCTTCCGGTCCATCCAGCGGCAAAAATCCGAAAAGACGGCTGTGGAGAGACATAAATTTTGCAAAATTACAGGAATCGAAAAGTGTCCGGCAAAAAGTTTAAATTTAAAATGCAAAAATTATCCAAACTTTCCGTGGTTAATTTCCATACCTGTCGAACTCGACCAACTCCGACTTGGAAGGGGTCGGGGGAGCTGGGGTCGATCCGGCATGCTCCGATGCCATTTTACTCGGACTAAAATTCAACCACACCAAGACCTAACCCTAGATGAGTTCCCGAGGAACCCAGTCATGGTGGAAAACTTCGAATTAGGTGACAGAAAGCTCCAAGTTTGGGCCCAACTTGGTCAGTCGCAGACATCAAAACACAACTCGGATTTTCCACGCTGAATATATTGTACATGCTCTGCTTGTGGGCTGCCGGCCAATCAGGGCCGGCCGACCGCGTCACGTGGCCCACGTTACAATAACTGAGTGAGCCACGGAGCCAGCCATTTTGTGACCGGGAAATGCTCGGAAGATGATTCTTCCAAATTCAATTTTGGATTTGTCCAAACTGCAAATTTGCAGTTACTGAGGGCCAGGGGATTCTTGGAGTAACTATGCATTTGCATTATGTACTGAACATTGTGTCACAACAAATCCGACACTGAAGACCTGATGTGAGTCATTCTGAAGCGCCCATCGAAGGGGTGGGGATGGCGGGGGAAGGGGGGGGTCACCTCAGCTCAAGCAAGGGGTAAGGTGAACGCCCTTTGCAGCTTCTCCTACTAGATTGACAAGAAGCACTAGATAATGTGTAATCAAACTCACACCGAATGGGGCCAAGCTTGGATAAAACTGCCCGAGCATGGAATATTAATTAAAACTCGCCCAAGTGTATGCCGAATCGAATTTGTTCATTTCGACACTTACGAGGAAAAACCGGGCATCATTTTGTCAATGAGGCCTATATAGGCCTATGCATATTATTTGTGCAAAGTTTTGTATGGTACAAAACGGGTGATTGCTATCGGTAAGCACATTTTGAAAGCACGATGATTAGATGCAAAAGGATGGGACAACACGATTTTAATAAAAATGACTAGTATAGCTTTTATACGTGTATTCACACGTTTATTTCATCTCTGTGAATTTTTGTGCCAGAACGTATACCAGAAACGGAGTCAGATATACACCGATGGACATCGATTGTATACGGGTAGGCCTACAGTACAGGTAATTGAACTGAGCTTGTCATTTTAGACAGACGAGCTTGAGGTCACCCAAAAATGGGGCATGATTCTTCATTTCAAACGGATTATTAAATATTGAGCGACAACAAAATAATTATTGAAGTAGGCAGCCCTACATGACAGTAGCTAAGTCGTGACACACGAAGCAACTTGCGGGCAATCGGTTCCGTAAAGATTTTTAACCAATCCAAGGCAATCTTAGAGAAGATAGTCATTGTCTATCCGAAATTTCAGATTATCATTTTTTTGATTGGGGATAAGGAGCCCCTTTACGAAATGGCGGGAGGCTTAGGCCCAGGCTTAGGCTCAGGCTGCGTTATGGTATACAGTACTGTATCAGATTATAGCATTTCACCACAGCCTGCAGTACTGTTGACCGAGAATTGGTTCGCCTGTTTCTGTACGATTGCCTCGGCGTTGTGAACATGTGCACTTCACCACCCATTGTATCGTTATCATAAACCAACTAAACTCGCCAGGGAATAACTCAGTGGAATACTATTCCAATAAATTCTGAGTTTGGACGCCAAAACGTATACCGCCGATTTGGCATGCCTTCAAGTTACCGTACTAAAAACTATACGTCCGTGTGATGATCGCAGTGGAAAGCATTATGTCAGAGACAAGGCGCACACTCATTTCGTAGTGAAGGCTTAGGCTCGGGCTCATGCTTCGTGTCCCGTCTGACAAAACCAGGTGGTTTGTTTCCGAATTTGAAGGTTTGTTGGTAGCTTGATAGGTACAGGGTAGGCTTATTCCCCTAGAAAAACTGGCGCTAAACGCTTGTTTTTATATTCCTTTGATATTATAGGCCTAACGAGTATATAAAGGTCTAAGAGAAATATGACAGAAGCCCAAGCCCGAGCCTTAGCCTTCAGTTTGAAAACGGCCTATGATTATATAGCGCATGATCATTGGTGCACACACGCGTTTCTCGTTGGCCCTATAGTGATATGTATAGGCCTATATACATGCCTATAGTATATTAATAGCTCTATGGCCACGGCGGAGCTATCCCGGGCACGCCATTTGTCAGAATAAAAAGAGCGCCTAGCAACCGCGCATGCGTAGCGAGTGATGCTGCCCGTGAGCGGGAAACCACTGCAATGACGCCACAGTGGTGCGATTCGGGCGGTCACAACCAAGAATTAGGTCCACCCGGCATATTTTCATTCATTTCCACTGAGCATTGTGTCCCCTAGTAATTTTAGTATAAAAATGATGAAGTGCACTGTCTTATTTCCACAGCAGCAAGCCAAGAATCAGCCGAACTAATGCAAACGAATCTGACCACTCACCAATCTTGATAGCAAGGCATCAAACCCTTCTCTGGATTTCAATGGCTTCGACTTGTACACACTAGTCTATGAAGCCGTCAACTTATAGCGGCTGCAACCAGAGGGGAAAAAAACCCATAGACCTGCGTGTTATTTCCGGTCGTCAACGAAAACGCACTGGGTTTAACGTCTGCGTAAAGGCGGTCGATTTTCTTTTCCCAGATAAGAGGGCTTTCTCCCAGAACACAACGTCTAAGTTGATTAGCAGACCGACGGATGGACGATGCCGGGTGCAGCTGATGAACTACCGGGCCGTCAAGACTGCTTTTTCAAGAACCTTCGGTAGGGGAGAGGGGGGGCTTTGTGCCAATTCGTGGCTGCCTCAATTATGGTACGGCACGGGACACGATGGGACGTACACCTCTCCATCCATCTCAGTCTGAACGGAGAAAAAAATAATGAGCAGGATGGGGATGAGCCGACTGACCGATAGCCAAAGATGCTTTGAAGGGAGCCGACGAGCAACTTCAAGGAAGTAAGTGAGCAATTATTTATGAAGCAGGAAAGCAATCGAGCTGGTAAACAATTAGCAATTAATGAACCAGGTAAGCATGCAAGCGTGTAAGCAGGTAGATATAAGCAAACGCGTTAGCAGGTTATCAAGCAACAAGTATAATTGGTAAGCATGCAAGCAAAAATTACTCCGGGAGCAAGCATTAAACCACACCAATAATAGTAAATAATGAGCTATACAAACCACTAATTATCCAGCCAAGCAACAGTTAACTAATAAATTGATACCCATCCGACTTCAATCAATAATCAACTGAGCAAGAACAAAACAGACAGACAGACAAGTGAGAGGGGGACGGGAGAGAAAATCAGAGAAAGATGGGGGGGATAAAGGGATCGTGGAGGGAGATAGAGAGAGGAAGGGATATATTGAGAGAGAGATAAAGTATTAAAGAGGCGAGACGGAGAACGACATGCAGAGAAAGGGAGACAGACAGACAGACAGACAGACAGAAAGGGGAGAGGAAGGTGAGAGGGGATCGAGGGACAGCGGGTAGGTAGAAAGAAGAAGAAAGACAGACACAAACAGACAGACATACATAAATAAAGAGGGGAGAGATGGGGTGACAAAGAGACAGCAGAGAGCGAGGAAAGGGACAGTGAACGACAAGGAGGGGGGTATATAGACAGACAGACAGACAAACAAACAAACAAACAAACAAACAGATGAAAGAGAGGACGGAGAGCGAAAACAGACAGACAGGCAGACCATGAGAGACAGACAGACACACAGATAAGGAGAGAGGAGGATGGAGCTATATATCTGAGGCGGGGAAGGATATAGAGAATAATTGCTCCAAGCGAATCCGGCGAGCGACCGTGACCAAACCTTGGCGTACATGCCATCAATCATTGACCCGATAGCCACTCGAAGCTGCCGGAAATGTCCAAGTGGACTCAGTGGAGGTTTTCCTTCATGGCGGGAACGAAGTTGAAGTCGCCAACAATGCCTTAATGGCTCTATAGCATGGCTCTCTATAATAGTGACGAGATGCGCTGCTCCACAATGTGCATTAGTCACGTACAAGACTGCAGATGGGAGAGAGTGTGTGAATAAGGGTACGAGGGTGTCTAGGTGACATTAAAATAGAAGATAACACAAAATCAGATAGCACGCCAGACGATTTGCGGAGTTCGCACGCTTCGACTGAAGTTCCCACGGGGCTAAAGCTCGAAATTCGATCCTATGACGTCACCAAATGGTGCGCATGCGCAGCTAGTGCTAACCTCTTTTTTTACTTTATACTGATTTGGTTGAGACTTCCCCCCCCCCCATTTTCCGTGCCATCTTCGTTTAGTCATCTCATACTGTTAGTATACTAATGCGGTATTATTTTGACTTGTCGGCAACTCTAAAAGAAAAGGGGAAAAAAAGAAGATGACCTGAAGTTCCGACCCCAGCAAAACCTTTCTCAAAGCTAGAATGACAAGGACAAAACACTGCACAAAAAAATGTAAACTGACAACAAAAATGACCGAATCTATACAAATATAAATGAAAGAGACATGCAGCTCCTGCTGGGATGCATGGACGGAAATGTCAGGACCATTGTGTTTTGAGGACATGTCGACAAAAACATGGAGAGATCGGTAATAAAATACGTGTGGAAAAGGTTGGATAAAGCCGAAGCTCGTAAACAAACCCTGCAAGGTGAGATCAAAGGGAGTGTCAAGCCGTTGGGAAGATACCGTGGAGGGGAAGGTCAAAGGGAGAAGTGAAGGACTCCAATTCATGTTGTAAACAGATTCGAATAAAGCGCGCGTGCTTGATATGTTAGTCCTCTCCTCGGTGGCTCCGAGGCCACACGGTGTGAACACGCTTCGTCCGCAATCAATCCGTGTTGCAGACTTGCGGTAGCATTGTTGGTGTGAAAAATGGGGGGAAAACCCCACAGTATGCATGTAGTGTGAAAAATGCTGTGGAGACTATAATCTGCAACTGATGGGTTTACTTCGTACGTGGCTTAGCGTGTTGTGTGTTGCTGTTGTTGGTTGTGGTTGTGGTTGTGGTTGTGGTTGTGGTCTTGGTCTTGGTCTTGGTCTTGGACTTGGACTTGGTCTTGGTCTTGGTCTTGGTCTTGGTCGTGGTCTTGGTCTTGGTCTTGGTCTTGGTCTTGGTCTTGGTCTTGGACTTGGACTTGGTCTTGGTCTTGGTCTTGGTCTTGGTCTTGGTCTTGGACTTGGACTTGGTCTTGGTCTTGGTCGTGGTCTTGGTCTTGGTCTTGGTCGTGGTCGTGGTCGTGGTCTTGGTCTTGGTCTTGGTCTTGGTCTTGGTCTTGGTCTTGGTCTTGGTCTTGGTCTTGGTCTTGGTCTTGGTCGTGGTCGTGGTCGTGGTCGTGGTCGTGGTCGTGGTCGTGGTCGTGGTCGTGGTCGTGGTCGTGGTCGTGGTCGTGGTCGTGGTCGTGGTCGTGGTCGTGGTTGTGGTTGTGGTTGGGGTTGGGGTTGGGGTTGTGGTTGGGGTTGTGGTTGTGGTCTTGATTGTTGCGGGGTTGTGGTTTTTGTTGATGATGATGTTGTTGTTGTTGTTGTTGTTGTTGTTGTTGTTGTTGTTGTTGTTGTTGTTGTTGTTGTTGTTGTTGTTGTTGTTGTTGTTGTTGTTGTTGTTGTTGTTGTTGTTGTTGTTGTTGTTGTTGTTGTTGTTGTTGTTGTTGTTGTTGTTGTTGTTGTTGTTAGGGCAGTCTACGGACGGGAACCTGGCACCGCGCAAAACCGTGCCAGCGGGCGGGGCGGGTGAGGGTAGGTTTTGGAGGGCGGGAGTGGGTGGTGGCAAGCCGTGTGAACCCGCCAGGCAGATCCAACGATTGCCGCTGTTTACACTTCCTCTCGCTCGGTTGGGCTGCTATAGAAGTGGGTCAGTCAGAAGAATGCGCTGCCGTCACGCAGAAGGCTTGCCAACCGTGAGGAGTCTCAATTGTCAGCCGAACTGGTTGGCATCAATATCAATAATGATAATGCGCGCTCAAACTGCGTGGGCGTCGGCTTGTATTGTGGTAGTTGGGGGCGTCCTTGGAGCCCACACCACTGCCTCTATAGCACTCTCCATCTCTCCATCTCTCCATCTCGGTCTCTCTCATTCTCTGTCTCTGTCTATGTCTCTGTCTGTCTCTGTCTCTGTCTCTGTCTCTGTCTCTGTCTCTGTCTCTGTCTCTGTCTCTGTCTCTCTGTCTCTCTGTCTCTCTGTCTCTCTGTCTCTGTGTCTCTCTGTCTCTCTCTCTCTCATTATGTGCACATGATGATACACACTTGCAAACTGCTTTCTGACCAATAATTGATCTGAAAATATTCCGAATTTAGAATGCCTGACATATACGTTTTCATCCAAGAGGACGTTTCGAAGGACAAAAAATAATACGCACACGTCCTCATTTATCACAACCACTCTGCCGAGGTGACGTCCCTGTATAGTGATGTTTGTTTGTGATGTGCGTTATTCAAATGACATGTAATTTTTCCTGCAGCGTGGTGATACATGCTCAAACTGCTAATGGTGCCGCCATAAATCACAGCTGGTCTGGAGAAGCCTATCAGGGTCACACGCGATAGGGTCGCCGAGGCGTGTCTTAGGAGCAGTTGATCGACGGTGACTGCTTACCGCTATACCGTCTACAGCGGTATATACGACCGCGCCTGATTCCCGATATTCCCCCTTCTAAACTCATCAGCAATTTTATTGACGGAGAGGGCCTGACGTCTCCATCCTTGTAGAACGTACCTTGATACTCTCTGGCAGAATGCCTGTAACTTGGAAAGGTCGTATCTCCCGATCATTTCGGAATACGGAAAATGTCACGGCATTCCACTCAATTCCACCCCTCAAAGTAGATTAAAAGTAAAACTGGCTTGCAAATAAAATTTGTAAATACAACAAAGAAAGATTGACTCAAGCGGGACTTGAACCCTGGCCATACCTATATGGTTTAACCATGGTTTAACTAACGTAGACCTAAAAGCTAGCGACCTTGTCGCCTGCTATACAACACGTCCAGGTTCCGTTCTTATACAGACCATGAACCACATGAGAAATCTGTATTGGCTGGATCCACAAATCTACCAGAAAATCTACCCTATATTATCTTAGCTGGGGTAGGGGTACCCCTCAGACTGTGATGTTATATATCTGCAGGGATAATTTTCTATAGGCCTGAAAGTTTGACTGCCATCATATTCCAAACGCAATTTATCGAATTCAAAACAAGCATTGAAAACAACTCTCTTAGCGCGGTTTTGTGCAAAACAATCCGGTACACAGAAGCAAGTTCACTTTATTTTTTTCTGATTGAAGAGCTGATGCTTTTTTGCCAGTTTTCAGTGGAAAGGTTCTGATATAGGAAAGAAAGGTCAGGCCCTCCTAAAAAAAAGGGGGGAATGAAAGATCTTTAGCTTCGGTTTTGGAGAAGAATTATTCCATTTTGAAGAAAGAAAAAACCTCTCCAAGTTTCAACTTCAGTCGACAGTCAACACAGTACACCCAAACTGTGTAGGCCTATTGGAAAACAGAGACGAAACTGGAGCCGAAGTCTAAGCCGGGTTCTGGAAAATAAATAAATAAGAAGCTCTAGACAGTAAAAGGTCTTTTTCACGCTTCACCAATTCCCCGGGAAATAGAGAACATTATTTTGTTCACACCACTGAGTTGGCAATTTCCCGGCAATTGCCCAGGGTAGCACAAGCCGTGAGGCAAACCGTGGCAGTTCACTGCAAGCTGCAGTTTCCCATAATTCCCGGGTAACGGCCGGTAGTGGGATTCGACAGAGCAAAGTCCCAGGGACATTATTTTCCCCGAGAGTGTAAAAATGGGTGTAGAGTCGTCAGTGGGGTTATTATAAGCTATAACACCCAAGGGAAATTTCCGGGCAACTCCGAGGAAACAAGGAAACACCCGGGAAATAGGCGTGAAAAGCTGCGGACAGCTCCTATGGTCTGATACCCTGACAGGTTCGCTACGTGCACGTGTTAGACTATAGCCGAGGATAAGGGATTCATACAAGCATATGGTTCCCAGACTACATGTAATGCTAATCATTATCCAATTGTAGCGGTACCAGTCTGCTTACACTTTGACGCAAAGAAACGTGTGATAGATGTAAAGTTGTAAACAACGTGCAACTGAAACGAAAGAGTGAAACGGTAAGTTTGTTGTACGGTTTTCATGTAGGAAAAGACTCCGGATATTCTCTAGTGAGTAGTAGGGTCCAAGGAATCCTGCTGGGAAACCCGATAAGTAACTATGTGTTCGACTCCATGACTACCCCCGACCAAAAAACCCCAGATTTTACCCCGAAAACACCCTTGAATTGAGTTGAAACCATCCCACGCACCCATCTTTGGATTAAGTGAGAATCACCGATTTCAATACTGGTCATTTGTTTTACTCACATTTGGGGAAAAAGGAGAAATTTTCCCTCAGGGTAGCGAGAAGATTCTCTCCCGCCCGACCCCTCAAAATGTTATGCTAGTCTGAGTAACTTGGACTCTTTTTTTTATCGAATTTTGAAATTTTGAGGGTCGGGTGACTGTAGGGTCCAAGGACAACAGGTAATTCTGCACTTGAACTGTGACTTTGAAAAAAATAACCCTTCCGAAATCCCTAGATTTCCCCCCAAAACACCCGTGAAACCGTCCAACATGCCCATTAAGGATTCAGTGGGAATTACAGATTCCAATACCGGTAATTTTGTTTTACTCACGTTTGGGAAAAGGTAGTCCGAGTAACATGGACCCGACAAGTCACCCTTTTTTTAATCAAATTTTGAAATTTTGAGGGACGGGTGACTGTAGGGTCCAAGCACAGTGGCTTTGAAATGTGGTATTAAAATGTTATCTTTGAAAAATACTCCCGACCGAAATCCCTAGATTTACCCCCCAAAACACCTGTGAAACCATCCCACAAGCCCATTGAGGATTCAGTGAGAATTACAGATTCAAATACTGGTCATTTTGTTTTACTTACATTTGGGGAAAGGGAGAAATTTCCCCTCAGTTGACCGAGAACGGGTCGATGAGCCGAGTTGGGGTGGTCATCTTTGATTCGAAACTGGATGACGTCACGATGTACAGGCAGGTCCGGGTGCGAAGTAGTCTGCGAAAGTGTGCTTGCATTGAGACCTACGACTGTTATTAAACTAAAATTATTAAACTAAAATTAAACTAAAATCTTCCCACAGGATTCTTGCGTGGCATTTCCAATTTTCCCATTGTTTTAAAAGCTCATGATTTGGTAGAGCACCGGTACGTTAAACCAAAGGCCTGGGTTCCAATCCTGGTCCAGTCAAATTTTCCTTGCTATATTCAGAAATCTGTTTTTCATAAATCCTGTTTAGTTTCCTTTTGATAAGATTTCAAGTTTTGTATGATGGAAGAACAAAGTGGAAAGTGTGCGGTGACACCATGTAAGTCATCTTAGGATTAAAAAGTTTCTATGGTGAAAATAGTGCTCAGGACTCAGGAGTAATAGGTTTGCGGTGACACCATGCAAAATTCTCTCTTGGTTTGGAGAAGAGCCGGAGGAACTTATGTACGAAAAGTATACTTTGTTCCTCTTCAGGAGACTGCTTCAGGAGCCTGAAGATAAACTGCTTCAGCAGTCTCCTGAAGACGAACTGCTTCAGCAGTCTCCTGAAGACAAACTGCTTCAGCAGTCTCCTGAAGACAAACTGCTTCAGCAGTCTCCTGAAGACAAACTGCTTCAGCAGTCTCCTGAAGACAAACTGCTTCAGCAGTCTCCTGAAGACAAACTGCTTCAGCAGTCTCCTGAAGACAAACTACTTCAGCAGTCTCCTGAAGACAAACTGCTTCACCAGTCTCCTGAAGACAAACTGCTTCAGCAGTCTCCTGAAGACAAACTGCTTCACCAGTCTCCTGAAGACAAACTGCTTCAGCAGTCTCCTGAAGACAAACTGCTTCAGCAGTCTCCTGAAGACAAACTGCTTCAGCAGTCTCCTGAAGACAAACTGCTTCAGCAGTCTCCTGAAGACAAACTGCTTCACCAGTCTCCTGAAGACAAACTGCTTCAGCAGTCTCCTGAAGACAAACTGCTTCACCAGTCTCCTGAAGACAAACTGCTTCACCAGTCTCCTGAAGACAAACTGCTTCAGCAGTCTCCTGAAGACAAACTGCTTCAGCAGTCTCCTGAAGACAAACTGCTTCAGCAGTCTCCTGAAGACAAACCGCTTCAGCAGTCTCCTGAAGACAAACTGCTTCAGCAGTCTCCTGAAGACGAACCGCTTCAGCAGTCTCCTGAAGACAAACTGCTTCAGCAGTCTCCTGAAGACGAACCGCTTCAGCAGTCTCGGGAAGCAGTCTCCTGAAGAGGAACAGAGTATACTTTTTGAAACATCGAGTTCCTCCGGTTCTTTTCAGAACCACACATACTCACAAAAGAGAGAATATTACATGGTGTACACCACAAACCTATTACACCCAGAGATGTAGTGTGGCTCTAAAAAGAGAGCTGGTAAATCAACGTTTAAGACAGTGTGTACCCCTGACACCAGGTAGACTATGCACTCTGCAAAATGTTGAGTTACTGGCTCTCCTGAGAGCCACTTTTCTCATTGAAAGAGTTAACAATGTCATCACACCCTTCACAAGTCATTACACCCTTTCTACTGTGTTTCCTTTTGCTTTGAGAATTTTTGTTCAATTTTTTTTAGTGTGACAAAAACAGTCATTTTTGTATGGCATCGTCAGTCTCGAGGAAAGGACGGGATGGACCGAGTGGAGGTGGACCTCCCGCTAAGAAGACCTACTGGAGCCTGTCTCTCCTAGACTCCATGAAGGACCCAGAATATCAGGTCTTCAAGGATGACAGGGTGGTGGTGATCAAGGACAAGTACCCAAAGGTGCTGGACAGACTTGTATGACTCATGACTAGGACTCAGACTCAGAAGCCGTATGTTCCATGAGGCTGACGACATTGAGTCAGGTTTATGTAGGCATCCTTTGGTCATTTCTGACGGTGGTGTAGCCGTTCTTGGTGTGGCTTCGGAGGCCCACTCTTGAGTGGCTGTCTCTGCTGCAGCGCGTGTTCGCAGACGAAGGACGATGGGGCTTGGGAGGCTGTTCCGGCCTTCCGCCGGGCCCGCTCCTGGGACAGAATGTCTGCCCTGGCGTCCTCGGCTACTTCCAGTTCTGTCTGCACCACCTCCATGATAAGTGGTCGGCACGATAACAATGAATTACACTCGGATCTACTTCATTATACTCAGTTTTTACGTGCATGACTTATGGTTTGAGTAAAAAAATAACCTGCATTAATTAATCTTTAGTCATTAGTCTTTGTGATATTTTGTGCTTGCCACATTGCAGTCACTAGCTACGCTGTATGTGTATGAGCATTGACAGACTTGTTTTGAGCAAGGTGGGTTGAACGATGGATGCAATAAGTTTTCTCTCAGTGGTGTACTTGACTGTTGTTATTTGATCAACCGATCTCTATAGCCTTGTCCGCACTGGACTTATTTTTACCGAGCCCGTGGGTAACATTCCAATGGGTAAATCTTCCAAGCGTCCGCACTTGGACTTTTCGACTCGGGTAAACTAACCGAGACGATCGGTAAAACTAACCGACTCATGTACATGTGTGTGCACTCTAGGTACACAAACACGTTGTTACCCTGCGCCGGCACGAGTCTTGCATACAGTAACGTAACGTGCGGGGCGCCGGATGCGTTTTTTTACCGAGTCGTTTACCGAGACGTTGTGTCCGGATTTGACTTATCGACTCGGTTAAACTGACCTGGTCAATTTAATCGGGCAGAAGTTGGTCGGTTAAACTACCCACTGGAGTCGGGTAAGTTACCTGGGAGGAAAACTTCCTGGGCTGTCCGCACTGGACTTAAAATGGTCAATTTACCCATTTGCTCGGTTAGTTTACCCATTTTAAGTCCAGTGCGGACGCGGCTTTAGAAAGCCGGAATCAAACTGTGGGTTGCCACCTGCCCACCTCAGACCCTTAAAAAATTCAGGGGGACACCCTACCGTGTAGTTCAGGGTAGGTGGTTAACACACTCTTGGCAGCTCTGCCATATTGCAAGGGATATAGACAATAGACATAGGCATTTGCCTGTGGTCTCCACCTCAAATTATACACCGCTTGAATGAATCTCTGGCGCCACTCCGACCACTGGCCCGCCTTTCCAGTGCTGCTTCTTTGCCGTTCGTTGGTATCACGCCCTGACCGTTCTCGGATGTTGTAAACCCAATGCATCTTTGGTCTGGCCCACGGAACGACGACATCCCCCTGGCATCCCATCCACAACAGCAAGCTGCCGGACCACCTTGGCCTAACCACATGATCCCACCGAGCTGCCTTGCCTTCTGTTACAGCTGTAGTGTTGAAGCACCATTGGTCGGCCGATAAGGCACCACGGAGTCTAACATACATTTGCATTCTGATTTGTCTAGGCGCGCCATCATTTCTTGGTGTTGCCGCAGGAGAGGATAGCCAGATTAACAGCACTCAAGCCTCACCACGCGGGTCTCCTGAGGCACATGCAGCAAGTGGGAGAGAAGATCATTAGAAAGTAAGTGACAACTCAGCTCCCGGTTAGAATTTAGTTGTGGCCAAAATGTGAATCGTTCTGCAAAAAAAGGTACTAAAACCCTAACCTTCCTCAATCCTTCACAATCCTCCGGGGGGGGGGGGGGGGGGGGGGTTGTTGGCGGATTGTGGAGGATTGAGGAAGGTTGTAAAATTTTAACTGGAGGATTGTGGAGGATTGAGGAAGGTTGTAAAATTTACACTGGAGGATTGTGGAGGATTGAGGAAGGTTGTTAGATCTACACTGGAGGATTTCGAGGATATGAAAAGCTGTGGAACTTTGACAAAGGCACGTACCATGGAGCTACCTACTTATAGCTCCATGCATGTACTGTCTTGTCAACTGTAATGTAAACAAAGGAGCCAATTATATGTACTTAGTTGTGGAGGATTGAGGCAGTGGGGTACATGTACATTTATGTATTCACAAACCCATATTGGAGGATTGAGGCAGTGAGGATCTTGCACAAACTCACATTGGAGGATTGTGGAGGATTGAGGCAGTGAGGATCTTGCACAAACTCACATTGGAGGAATGTGGAGGATTGAGGCAGTGAGGATCTTGCACAAACTCACATTGGAGGATTGTGGAGGATTGAGGCAGTGAGGATCTTGCACAAACTCACATTGGAGGAATGTGGAGGATTGAGGCAGTGAGGATCTTGCACAAACTCACATTGGAGGATTGTGGAGGATTGAGGCAGTGAGGATCTTGCACAAACTCACATTGGAGGAATG
Organism: Luidia sarsii; assembly: GCA_949987565.1. Classification (NCBI taxonomy): domain Eukaryota; kingdom Metazoa; phylum Echinodermata; class Asteroidea; order Paxillosida; family Luidiidae; genus Luidia; species Luidia sarsii. The sequence continues at coordinate 2,689,361 of OX465116.1, forward strand.
TGGATGATTGAGGCAGTGAGGATCTTGCACAAACTCACATTGGAGGATTGAGGAGGATTGAGGCAGTGAGGATCTTGCATAAACTCATATTGGAGGATTGTGGAGGATTGAGGCAGTGAGGATCTTGCACAAACTCACATTGGAGGAATGTGGAGGATTGAGGCAGTGAGGATCTTGCACAAACTCACATTGGAGGATTGAGGAGGATTGAGGCAGTGAGGATCTTGCATAAACTCATATTGGAGGATTGAGGAGGATTGAGACAGTGAGGACTTGCACAAACTCATAATTATTGGAGGATTGAGGCAGTGAGGATCTTGCACAAACTCACATTGGAGGATTGTGGAGGATTGAGCAGGGTTCCAGTCATTCCATGTACAGAGGGTGAAAAATCCTCTTTTTTTGGGGGGGGGGTTTACAAAATAAGTGTTTTACACATCTACTATACCTATATTTTCAGTATCCATAACGAGAAGTGATGAATTTAATTGAAAAAAAAAACAATATCAGCAAGTTTCTGCTGAATGATTTCATCCTTGTTTTCTTTTGAAATGGCTTGTTTTTCCTTAAGTCAAAAATTCTGAGAATGAATGTACTCATTTTCCGATAACTTGAAAATGCAATATGCTGCAGGCCTCAAACATACATCAAATTGAAGCTCATTTAATGGCCTTTCCATCCTCGTTTAATGCGAAATTTTGTGAAATTGCAAATTGAGAACCCTTCTCGCAGAGTGGGTCACAAAGTTGTCCCAGGGCCGTTTCACTTGAGTAGCCTTGTCTCATAGATACTGCTGCTGTTAGTCCGTTGTTTACATTGGGAAAGCTACCCACTACACCCATAAGCTGTGTTCGCATTGGACTTATTTTGCGAGGATTTAACCGAGCCAATGGGCAAATGAAAAACGGGCACATTTAACCGGCATCCGCACTTGGACTTTTGACCTGGCTAAATGTAGCCTGTGAGGCTGGGAGATTTAGACGCATGAGGTCTCATGCAATTGATCAATGTATGCTTTACCTAGCTACTACTACCTCAACACAATGACCGCTCTACACATTTTTGTCTCGGGCAAAGTGTCCATGGTATTCTACCTGGGCAGACGTTGGCCAGTAAAAATTTGGCCATGCGGATTGGGTAAAGTAACCAGGAGGAAGATTGCCTGTGACGCCCACTAAACTAAACTAAAATCTCTGAGTGCCAGGAGGCACATAAGGCTAGGACATCAGCATTCAACTGGGGTCGGTCTTAGGCTGCATGGTGCACCGTACTCCAGGAGCTCCAGCCCGCACCGTTTCTTTCAACCTCCACCATACGTCGCCATGTTGTTTTGGGGCGACCTCTTTTCCTTCTTCCTTCTGGCATCCACACTAAGGCCACAGCGCAGTCGTCAGATGGGTCCTTTCTCAGCACATGGCCGATCCAGTTCCATCTTCTTCTTCTCACTTTGTCACTGATCTTGACCGCCTCCGCCATCTGGAGAACTGTTTTATTTGGGGTATGCTGCTGCCATCGGATGTTGAAGATTCTTCTTCTGTGACGCCCACTCTGGTCTCAAAATGGGTAAAGAACCCATTGTCTTGGTGACTTTGCCACTGAAAAGTCCAACGCGGACCAGGACTATTGAAGTGTGGTAGTTGTTGGAAGTAATTCACAGTGAAGCCTATTTGGGCTCAATTTGAAGAAAAAAATTGAAATTATCAATTATCAATACTTCAGAAACACTGTTTAGTTTTATTGAATTATCTTTACTTTGTTCTTACTCTTTGTACATAGTGTACTGGGTCTCACTCTATAACCTATTGTCCTGTTTTAGTCCGTGTGTAGTTAGTAGTAGTTGTTGTTGTTGTTTTTTCTTGTCCAAGGGAAAGGTACAAAAGCTCTGCTTCACATTTTTCCTTCATATTGACATCTTCTGATATTACACTTAATTACATACTCTCTGTAAGGATATTTTGTTTATACATAAGCCTTAATGAATTGTATACCCAGGATGTTAATGTGGAAATAAATGTTGAATTGAATCATTTAAATTGAGTTGTCTTTCCCCCTGTACAGTGCTATTGGCAAGAAGGAACTTGGGTATCGCCTGGGCTACCATGCTGTCCCTAGCATGAGGTAACAAAACTTTTCATTGACGCCTGTCATCACCGTCCAAAGCCATATTCACTATGGAGCTTATGGGGTCAAATGAGAAATTGGCAAAGAAACCTTTGCTGGACCGGTACCTGGCTGGATAGCTCAGATGGAAGAGCACTGGTGCGTTAATCCAGAGGTCTCTAGGGTTCAAGTCCCGGTCCAGTCAAATTTTTCTGTGCCAAATTTTTTTAATTTGCGCAAAAGTTCCCATTCAGTTTTTCCCTTGTTTATTTGAGTATATGGGGTGTTACACTAATGCAACCTGGTGGTAAAATGATACCAAATCCGGTTGGGTTAGCTAACCTCTCACGCCTTACTGCTTACTGTGCCCTGCAGTGCTATTGTTGACATTTAGTTCATTTCACTTATTATTTCATAGGGAGGAACGTAGAAGATATAAAAATAAATGTATATAGAAAACAATGAAACAAGTTGTTAATAATAATTATATCCGAGAGACAAAATTAACAGCAACCCTGTAGGATTGCCACAATCAAGTAGCTCTACAAATCAACATAAAAAGATGCCGACATGTTGATAAAAAGGTTGTCAACAATGTAGACCAATTTCAGCATATTTTTTGGGAGTATTTTGAGGCCAAACAGCTCTGACTGGAGAGTTCACCTCTTCTAACAGACAGTGAGACCCCTTGACAAGGATAGAAGTGGTTGGTACACTTGAAGACCAATTTCAATATTTTCCTGGAGTATTTTGTGGCCCCAAAAGTCTAACTTGATGATTTTCGAAGCAAACTGAAGAGGTCTGGGCCCAGACCCAGGGAATCTAAGCAAATGCACCCATTATGAAAAGTGTACCTTCGTTTTGTTTTATAAGGGTAATGTCAAGCCACTTCAATTTATTCTTGGGGAAAAAAACCGATGCTTAACACAATCTGGGGTTCACAGTTTCAGGTTTTGGTGCAATTGGGAGATTTGCGGTCTTGAATGTTGCTCTATTTGACTACAGAAGTGAAGGGATGTGACCTGAAAATAGGAGCAAATCAGTTTGGGTGATTTTTGTTGGGGTAAATAGAGAAAATTCCTCTCAGCTAGACAAACAAAAATGAAAAATCTATAACAGCTTAAGTTTCAAGCAACAATTTCCAGTGCTTTCACCAAAACCGAATCACAAACGCGAAATAATTGAAAATGGATTCACTGTTGTTGTTATTGTTTGTGTCAGGCTGTTTGGTTTTTTGTGTGTTGGGGAGGCAGGTTTGCAATATGCAATTAATAGATTTAGTGTGCTGCATCCTTTACTCACTTACAACAGAAACCAAAAGCAGGCCAAGAACAGGCAAATTTAAAAAAAATAGAGCACTGGTGGTCCGGCTGGACAGTTGAAAAAAAGTAGTGAATGTCGTCAGCTGTGAGAGATTGACTTTGACTTGTGTCCTTGCAGCCACATCCATCTTCACGCCATTAGTCAGGATTTGGACTCCCCATGCCTGAAGCACAAGAAGCACTGGAACTCCTTCACCACAGACTTCTTTATAGACTCCGAAGGTAACCGGACTCACGATTGACTTCCGACAGAATTGCCTGCAGATTCTGCCAAATCTGACCGCAGTGTTTCTGTCTTTCCCTTAACTATGGGCTGAGGGGTAGACTTCCGTTCTCTCTAATCAACTACATGTACCTGTAGTTGCTTCCATCCAAGGAAAGTGGGGTGTCATTCCCTGGAGATATACGGCAGTACAAGGGTAATCTTCCCTGACTGGTGCCCCCCACATCAGCAAAGCTATTAAACTACATCTACCTGTACACTGCAGTAACCATGTACTGTACTCAAAGTCAAGTACATTTTTCTCCTGAGGAAGGCCATAGCATCATGCAAAGCTTCAAATATTTCAAGTGCTTACACTCATGGCCACGTACTTGTACTGAAGGCCATGTATTTGTACTCGGGGGCTAAGTATTTGTACTGGGGGCCAGTGCTCACACTCACGGTCAAGTACTTGTACTCACGGTCAAGTACTTGTACTCATGGCCAAGTATTTTTACTCATGGCCAAGTACTTGTACTCATGGCCAAGTATTTGTACTCATGGCCAAGTATTTGTACTCATGGCCAAGTATTTGTACTCACTCAATACCAAGTACTTGTACTCGTGGTGAAGTATTTGTACTCAGGGTCAAGTGTTCATACTCATGGCCAAGTATTTGTACTCATGGCCAAGTACTTGTACTCATGGCCAAGTATTTGTACTCATGGCCAAGTACTTGTACTCATGGTCAAGTATTTGTAATCATGGCCAAATAATAGTACTAATGGCCAAGTACTTGTAATCATGGATAAGTGTTTGTACTCATGGCCAAGTATTTGTACTCACTGCCAAGTATTTGTACTCATGGCCAAGTACTTGTACTCACGGGCAACGGGTCAAGTACTTGTACTCATGGTGAAGTATTTGTACTCACTGCCAAGTATTTGTACTCACATCCAAGTACTTGTACTCATGGCCAAGTATTTGTACTCATGGCCAAGTATTTGTATTCACTGCCAAGTACTTGTACTCACGGTGAAGTATTTGTACTCAGGGTCAAGTGCTCATTCCCCATGGCCAAATAATTGTACTCGTGGCCAAGTACATGTACTTGTACTCACTGCCAATTACTTGTATTACTCGCCAAGTGCTTGTACACATGGCCAGATTCTTGTACACATGGCCAAGTAGTCCTGCATGTGGCAAAGTATATGTAATTTTGTACACACACCCATGGGAATGTACTCAACTGAAACAGTAGTTGACCTTGTAGGCAGCCTCCATGAAGATGTCAGATAGCTCAGGTGGTAGAGCACCGGTGTGCTTAAACCACAGCATCTGGTTCCAATCCTGGCCTAGTCAAATTGGCTCTCTCCTTACTTCAGTCAGTGCGCTCTTTCAAACTGTGGCATGCATCTTAGAGTTAACTCTTTCACTACGGAATTAATGTGCATGTCTGTACGGAATAAATTGGGTAATATATTAGAAACAATGGGACACGCGAGCCGATGTATCGGCTTTCCGTCAACAGAGAGCGGTTTACCGAGCCGATGTATCGGCGCGCCGTACGGAAAGAGTTAAAGTATTTGGCGGTGTGCTCTTTTTTTTTTGACAGCGGTCATTGAGCAGTTGGAGAAAGAGGGCAAGGTGGATACTTCTGGAAGGGATCCTGAGACCAAACTGAAGCTACCTCTCAGGTAAGACAGAGCCACTGCTGATATTCTGGATCAGGTGGATAGTCAGTCAGACAGGAGAAGCACATCTTTGTTTCTCCGCACGTATGGGGGTAGTTAGGCCGCCGGGACACTTCAACAATCTCGGCTGGTTTTTTTTAGAATATTTTCATGTTCAACTCATTTTGCCTGCTAAGTTTTCTAATTGAGTTAAGCTTTCACACATTGCTGGGATGGAACCCTTCCAGTTGGATGGGCGGGAAGAGATTCTTGAAGACGAAGCTCCAAAACCTGATGGCAACAGTCAGGATTGTGGCTGTGATTTCATTTTGTTTCAACTGAATCCTTACAAAAAAATTACAAATCTGCAAGGCAAAGCAACCAGTGGTAAATAATCAGGGAATATTTTTGTAATCTGAATTTTTTTTGTGAAGTAAAAACCAAAAAACTATTGCAAACTGCTCACTGACTTATTTGACCTGCAATGCATGAATCTTAAAAGTTAGAGGGCCTGACGTTTCGATCCTAGCAGGACCTAATCATGCTTTACTCATAAGCCCTGCAATGATTTAGACTAAATTTAAAAAGTTAGAGGGCCTGACGTTTCGATCCTAGCAGGACCTAATCATGCTTTACTCATAAGCCCTGCAATGATTAAGACTAAATTTAAAAAGTTAGATGGCCTGACGTTTCGATCCTAGCGGGACCTTTCAATCCTAGCAGGACCTTTGCCTTTGAGAAAGGTCCTGCTAGGATCGAAACGTCAGGCCCTCTAACTTTTTAAATTTAGTCTCAATCATTGCAGGACTTATGAGTAAAGCATGATTAGGTCCTGCTAGGAAAGAAACGTCAGGCCCTGTAACTTTTTAAATTTAGTCTCAATCATTGCAGGGCTTTTCAGTAAAGCATGATTCTTTTGTGCTGCCTTTGAAAATGGTTCTGCTGAGATGGAAACATCTCACACTCTGAGATTGTTTCTACTTCTGTGGTGGAATTTCATCAAACTCATCGTAACTTGCGATCAATTTCAAGACGATGAGCGATGCACAGAAACCTATTATAAACCTATATAACCTATTAAAACTTGTGATGGGTCATCCATTGTACGTTAAAACACGATAGATCTTAAGGCTTTGCGAAATCCACCACTGGTCATTTAAGTCAGTATTTCCAATATAGTGTACATATTTTGTTTCCTTTTCCATTTGCTATTTCTCTTGCAATTTCCCCCCTCTCTTTCCTAAGGTGTCATGTGTGCAAGGTGGAGCTAGCCAACATGCCTAAGCTGAAGGCACACATTGTCACGCACATCAAGGCAAGCTGACCAGACATTAAGGTGTAGCAGAGGCAGTGGCTACCATTGCATGTGCAAAGCAAATTATCCTGTAGCGGGGGAAGCGCGCAAGATAGCCTACCCTTGCGAGATCACACGCACTGGACGCCATTTTAGTAAGCAAAGTCGCACGCGTGTGCTCCATCGCGTGGTCACATCGCATTAAAAGTTATCACATTCTGTTCATGCATCCAATGTTGTATCTTTGTCACTGTTTGCGACTTTCCCGCTTCACTTCCGGAGCACCGAAAGCAGACGACAGAGGACTCTGCTGCTAACTAAAATGGCCGCCAAGCGACTTCACCTGTTTCGCAGAGTAGGCTATCTTGCGCGCTTTGTGCTCTACAGTATCTTTGGTGCAAAGTACCAGCCGGATGTTGACCCTGAAGAGAGGTGCCAGTCTACTTTCTTTGTACCTTTTCAAAAGGAAAGAAAGATTTGTTTGGGTTTTATATAAAAGTCTGATTGTTTAGCATAATTGTGTTTATCAAGTATATCAACACTTTCTGTTATGTCAGTAATCCTCAGCATTGTGTTATAACTGTTTCCCAAAATTTAGTGGGCCTGACGTTTCGATCCTGTCAGGACCTTTCTCAAAGGCAGAGTGACAAGGACAAAACAGATACATGTACACAAAGGAGGGGGAAGAGAGTGAATAGCAATAGCATAGAATATGCATATAACTGTTTCCCTTGAACTCTTTCCGTATTCTTTGCCTTCCTCATGGAATGTATCAACTTAGCCCCAAGAATTCTCTCTTTTCATCACTTTTGTTGGAATTTTAGTTATGTTGGTTGATGGAATAAAGCACGGATATGTTCAGTGTGTGGTATTCCTGAAAGTAGAATGGACTTGTGTACTTGTTACTGAAAAAGAAAACGGCACTGTTGGAAAACTCAATTGGAGAATTTCTCTGTAAGGAATTATGGCTGGTGCCTGTAGTACAGTGGAACGTCGCTATTATGAACGTCCCGGGATCCATGAAAACTGTTCGGTATAGCGGTCATTCGTTATAGCAGTTGAGGTCGCATATCCACCCGTGAGGATGGTAGAGAGCTGCCAGAGGGAGATGCACACACACTGTAGTTACAACAGCGCCCTCGCTGGTGGCAGTGTTGTGCTTCACACACTTTCCATGCCACCCTGCCACTGACCTGGCCATGCTGTTCCCCAAACCAGGTACATTCTTTTGATTATTCATTTGTAAACCCCTATTTCACATGGAATTGGATTGATTATTAAACTTGGATAGTGTGATCACAAGAATACAATGTTGTATTAGTATGATTATGGGATTATTTAAAGTTAAAAGCCTTGATAATGTCGGTCAAGATGGCTCCTGCCATCTCCTATGTCGCATTCATTTCATGAAAATCAATGTCAATCCTTCTTCATGGCAATTAGTGCAGTGTATGTACCACAATAAGAGCCAGGTTTTGGAAATGGGATTTGAATACATGTGTATGTAGAATAGTTCTGAAAGAGCTAACATCAGTCCTTAAATGAGGAAATTGGGTGACATCCAGTTTGTTGTTAGCCTGAGCTTGGACCTGTTATTTTCAGTAAAGGGATGATAGACCCTGTTGACTACTTTGTCACGCGTGGGACTGAATAGATTAAATGTAGGAATAGACTATCCTCATCCAGGTTTGATTATATAGGCCTACATGTATTCTGTGACTTTTGATTAATCCTTGGAATGACACATCGCTGAGGTTTAATTGCCAAATGTTGGTTAGAATTTGGGAAAGGCTCGTTACCAGCCTTACCATGCCGGTGTGACTGATGATAAAGTTAACGAATGTATATGTAACGATATTTCCTTCGATCTTGTGACATGGAAGTACTTTGTATTTGTGACCCGGCACAGCATAATGAGGAATAACCCCCACTTTCGAGATTTTGAGATTTTCTAATGATGTGAAAAAGTATACCATTAGCTTTCGAATGATATCAAATTTATTTCCGTTTGAACTTTGTTGTAAATAGTACAAGGGGACTTCGCTTGTTCATTTGGCACCAGACACAATAAAGCGGCCATTCAAAAGTGCAGGAACTTTATATTTTCATGAAAACAGTACAAAAACACTCCCCCGAAATCCTTGTTTTTTCAAGATTTAAAGACAGATTTTGGAAAAATCCTTTGGACATAATATCCTCCAATACATTAACTTTCCGAAAATACCCCCCCCCCCAAAAAAAAAAAAAGATTTTTAATCGAATTGAGAAGATACTTTGACTTCAGGCTTTGTTTACTCGAAAAGTGTTTTGGTGGGATATTCCTCATGTCGCTGTTCCGGGTCACATTTGTAGATGTGCCACAGTTTATGACTTTTATGAATTATTGTCTACATGCACAGTACATAATACTGACAGAATTGTATATTCCTTTTTCTTACTTGCCCATCCTGTGTTGTGCTTCACACACTTGCCATGCCACCCTGTCACTGGCCTGGCCATGCTGTTCCCCAAACCAGAATAATAAAGAGTAGAGTATACACCTTGATCAGAGCACAAACCAGTATTCAAAGTGGTCTTAGTTATTGAGCAGTTTTCCCCTCACTGATCCGAACCCCACGTGTTTACCGGTCGCCACAAGTGTCAGAAGTGGGATTAGTTTGGTCAAAACAAAATCAATAAGTCTACTAGTAATGCTGTCCGTCTTAGCCGTGAGGAAATGTGGATGAAGCGTCTTCGGACTATTCAACCACATGGTATCAACATCCAGGAGGGTAATGACTAACACCATGCAGCTTTCTGATAATCCTTCTTTTGTGTTCTGTCCTTCACACTTCTCTCTTTGATCTTTCCCATTCTTGTTACTAATCCCTACCCAACTCCTTGCCCTTCTCTTTGAACTTTGCCCCTCCTCTCACTAATCTCTACCCTACCCCTTGCCCTTCCCTTTGATCTCTCCCTACCAGCTTCACTCTTTGTCCTTTGTTTCTCATCCGTGTCCTATTCACTCTCTCCCCCTTCCTTCGTGTACATGTATCTGTTTTGTCCTTGTCACTCTGCCTTTGAGAAAGGTCCTGCTAGGATCGAAACGTCAGGCCCACTAAATTTTAGATTTACATTTTGGTAATTTTAGTCAGTAAGCAGTTTGCAACCTTTTTGTATATCACCTGAAGATTTGTGTATAAGTTGAATTCAGATATATCTTATGTATTTGACTACTTTATCTTTAGGTGTCTTTCATTTATGTTTTCTTGTGTATATTGGACTGCATAGAGTTTAAAGGTAACTGCATGAAGGGCCATCTTACGAGATTAACTACAAGGATTTGTTTCACAGTACGGCCCTTGGACAAAACATCGTGTTGATTCCAATTAAAGAATTTGCATGTTTACTGATAATCCGTCTTTTGTGTTCACTCCTCCACACTTCTCTCTTTGATCTTCCCCTCTTCTCACTAATTCCCACCCTACTCCCTGTCCTTTCCTTTGATCTCCCCCTACTACTACTGGCTTTCTTCTTTGTCCTTTGTTTGTCAACCGTGTCCTATTCACTCTCTATACCCCTTCCTCCATGTATCTGTTTTGTCTTTGTCACTCTGCCTTTGAGAAAGGTCCCGCTTGGATCGAAACGTCGGGCCCACTAATACATTTTGAGATTTTTAAGAGTTAAGAATTCCTGGTTTACAGCAGCTAGTGTGAGTGTAAGGTTTGCTTTGTACAGTGTGCAGCATTTCCAGGTAACCCTCTGCAGATAACCTGGGTACAACCAAGGAGGTATCCTTGGTACAACCATGGCTGCGAGTGTGCGAGTGAAACACGGGCCAGAGAAGACCTTGCGGTTTTCTTTGCTGGGAGGGAAGCTGCCAGTCCAATCTCTCTGACACTACTTCCCATCGGCCAGTGGACTGTCATACATGATGGATGAAGAGGAGGTGGTTCTACCCCACATCGAGAGCAGCATACTACCGTCTGAGGGAGGATGGGGAGACCATATGTACATTCCCTTGCTCCAGAAGATGGAAGGCAGGAACGCGGTCAAGACCGAGGTCGACAGCCATACAGTCGTCATGGCGCCTGAGAGAAAGGTACCTATTTCCGGTGGGCAGGATGAATCAATGAGAAGAGCCACCCCGGCGGATGAATTTGTGAAGTCCATTACGCATGCCCTCACCCGTTATCACATTCCAAGCGAGTAGAGGGGGCAGTTCTACTCAGTCCCACTCGACTACCTGCGAGCTCTCCAGAGGTGGAGGCGAGAGCCCTTCTTGCTGGAGGGGCGGGAGCTGAAGAGGTCCTACAACACCTAAAGGCCTCCTATGGAGAATCGTTGACCAGTGGGGAGCTACAGAGGCAGCTGCTGGACCGACGTCAGCAGAGAATGGAGACCGTAGGAGAGTACTCAGTGGCACTTCAGCGTCTCTTCCTACAGGTACGCCTCCAGAAGAAGGACCCAGAGCTCTACAAACAGCTGGACACCCTCCTGAAGGAGCAGTTCGTGGATGGCCTAGACAACGAGGGGCTAAGGCATTCATGTCCTAAGACATTCAGTCCTTGCTTTTTGCTGACTTTTCTCTACCCTTCATAGTAGAGACTTACGCAAGTTTAAATGGTCTAGGAGCTGTTCTGTCCCAAGTCAAAGAGGGAAAGAAACCGGTGATTGCTTATGCTTCGAGGGCCTAGATCCAGCCGAGAAGGACCGAAACTACTCAGCTTCCAAGTTAGAGTTGTTGGCAATACGCTGGGCAGTCTGTGAGCCATTTTGAGCCATCTGCTTGGGAACAAATGTGTGGCAATGTCAACAGAGATCATCAGATGTGTGAACGACGCCAGAATTTTACCATAAATGTCACTGAGGGAAAGGCCGTCCATGTTTTTTTTTAAATTTTTGTATGTTAATCGAGGGGTACTGAGACAGAAACTGAGATTGCCAGCTTTAAAGTAGCTTCTTGTTAGCCTTCAGATTGCATGACACGATACAGTTCTGCAGTGCCTGATCATGCTCTGACAATCCCTGCTGCAAGGACACACTCTCTTGATAGAAGTTTTATCCACATGGCTGTTAGAATGTGGAATAGTCTCCCTGACCATGTCGTTGGTTCTATCTCCTGCTCTGGTATTCAAGCCTTCAAATGCCAAATACATTAATTTCTCCTTACATAAAAGAACTAATTCAGGCGTTTAATATGTCCAATTTTCTTTTCCCCTCTTCCCTCTGTTTTTCTTTGTCTTCCACCCGCTCCCGTGCAGGCCTGAACGAGGAGCTGGTGAAACTGCTGATCCGTCGGGACGAACTCCAGATGGAGCAAGACTCCAAGCTGATAGACATTGAAGACCTTACAAGGTGGATTCGCATGAGTGAGTTGCCGCTTTGAGATTGCATCACCTGACAACAGTTACTGCGCAAACTGGCTCCCATCACCTTCCAGCCTCCTATAGCCATCCCTTCTTCCCTCCCCTAGCTCAGCCCCAGAGTGGTTAAGTTGGTCAAGTGGTTCAGATATCTTCACTATAAAAGCAGGAGTTGTGGGCTCTATAAATCCCGCCCAAACTGCCTGTAATTCTTTTTTTCAGCAGGCAGTTTGGTAAAGCACTGTTGAGTAGGGCAAACCCTCATTGAATAAGTCGCCGAAAGAATTTTGGCAGGGACATTGAAGATTGGCTAGGATTTGTAAACGCACACAAGTCTATGGGAAATGGCTTCAGCTGCATACTTGTTGGCTGCGAGGCTCAGTTGGTTTAGCCTCAACTCATTCCTAGCTTCTAAAGTGGAATGGTGGAATCTTCCTGATTACTTAGGCCCTCAAGCTAGCATACAACTCAGGAATCTTGGCTATTTTACTTGCCGCCTTTTGCACTTTACAAATTATTCTGATGAATTAGACCCTACAACAATTGCCAACCCTCCTCCCATGATAAAAAGACGGTACACCAGTGGTCAACCAGTAGCAATATGATACCATTTCTTGATATGACCTTTATACGTGTGATGCGAGCCAGTTTCGTACAATAGTGCCTTGTGTTGTTGTAAAACGTTGTGAACTCGAGACCAGAATTTCTGTTGAAATCCAAACGGAACTTATAAATGTGTACCTCTGTGGTTATTTGTACATATTGTAACCACTCTAAAGAGTAGAACCCTTTATCACAGTGAAATCATTTATGAAGTTTTGTTGTTGTTCTTGTTGCTGTTTTGTGGAGAGAATCTAGTCTATCGGTGGCCGTTGATTTCTGCTTTTTGTCTTGCCCACTTTGTTTTTCTCAAAAAGTGTTCACCTCATCCTGAAAAATGCTTTTGTTTCTTATTTTGCTTAAAAATCTTGAGAAAGAGAAAGTGCTGATAGTGCTGCAAATCACAGACCGTATCTATGAGTTTGCATGTCATTGTGTTGCAGAGTCTTTCCTTTTTTACTCTTCGAATTGAAACTGTTTTGTAAAATTGCAAAGAAAACTGTTTTTGTACACCCAAAGGCCAATCAATGGTCCACAGCATCTCACCAGATAACTATTAAACAGTCATGATAAAAAAAGGAAAAAAACAAAGGTTTATTATGTAAGGAGAAATGTATGTATTCAGCCTTTGAAGGCTTGAAGACCAGAGCAGGAGATTGTACCAACGACATGGTCAGGGAGACTATTCCACATTCTAACAGCCATCATGTGGATAAAACTTCTATCAAGAGAGTGTGTCCTTTGACTGGACCAGGACTTGAACCTGCCTGACCTCAAATCAGAGTTTTGATTTGCTTTGTTATCTTTTGGTTTCGTAAAGAACTCTTCACGGTTTGAAATACACTGCTTTTCAGGTTCTCTGCAGAGACAAACTGTACTGATAATCTGTGGTAAAGGAAAACGCTTTTCATCTGAGAAAGGAGACAACAAATAAAGAGAGAAATCATGCAATATTGTTGAATGCATTTGAGGGGCGTGCATTTTTTTTGAGGATGAGGATTCTATCACGACCATCCACAAACTGTGCAAGTTAAAAGGAAATCCTTTGACATCGATGTTTTCCGATCTTCCCAAAGTTGTGGTTTAACACATAAACTATGGCAATCTTTTGACCTTTACAAATGTTGTATAGGGCCTTTAAAGACAGTTTTTATATAAATATAAGGATCTAGTAGTTATTGGGAGCGACTAATAGGCTTCCAATTCGCGTGAGGGTCGAGACACCAATGAGTACACACCAATGACTGTATCGAGTGTTTTCCTTTGGCATCGAGATGTAGGCTAGCCTGGGCCATTTTCAGGCAAATCAAACGATATAAATGTTTGTGTACAAAAACGAAAACAAATGACAATGGGTTAGCCTTGCAGTTCGCCATTTTTTGGGTGGAGAATTTCGAAAGAAAATTTGTGTTCTATGGGCCCTCAGAAGTCTCCTGAGTCATTTTCAAATGAAATTTGAAATTTCGGGTCAAAAAGTGAAAAAATTACAAGGGGTTAGCCTTGCCATTTGCCAATTTTTGGGTAAACAAAAACCAAACGGTCACTTTAGTAGGGCCTATATTTTACTTTTATGTTAATTGACATAGTTTATGAGCTTCACAAAGTTATCAAGGAGCAATTAAACGTAGAGTGCTCACTCTGATCTTCGAACTGAAGTACAACCAGCTCTTTTTAATTTAATTAAAAGTTAATTTGTTGATAAGTTAATTACTTGTTTGTAGGTTCATTAATTATATTGGAAATAAGTCAATAACTTGTTTGTTAGTAATTTATTATATTGGAAATAAGTTAATATGTTATATTGTTTATAAGTTAATTCGTGATTTTTGTTAATAAGTTAATAACTTGCTTGTATTCTGCCTTTTAAAAAGGTTCTGCTAGGATCGAAACGTCAGGCCGTCCAAATATTGACATTCGCCTTTTGGTCATTTAAGCCAAATAAGCATTTTGCAAAATGTTTGCATACCGGTATTACTTGTTTGTAAGTTAATTTGTTAATTCGTTAATTCGGATGTTGCTCAAATCTTTATCCCATACTGGAAATCATTAAAAAATCATAATGACGAAATGTCAAAGTGTACGAAATGTTATTTTCTGGTGTGTGGAGTTTTCTTTTTGTTTTAAGAATCCGTAATATTTCAGGCTCTATTTGGAGACAAAGAAATAGCTGTGTCTGACTCAACGTTTCGAACAGCGGGCTATGATATTCATTAACTGATTATTATTTTCATAGAAACCTTCCAAGTTAGAATTTAATTGATTAATTTTTGGTGTACGTCAGATGATTATATAAACAGAAATATGCAAACAATAAACAAAATAAGGGGGAAGTCTTTAAGAAACCCACTAATGAAGTATTTCAAGAATAACTGGGCTGTTGTACTCGGCCTAAACCAATTTCGTCATAAAAAGGGTGCTATTTTAATCACTATATTTTTTTGGGGCAATAATAATTAGTTGAAAAAATCATGATGCCACCTATCTCGACACATTCATAACACAAGAGGGCGCCCTTCAATTCGCGAGAGGGCGCCCCTTCGGGAGAGGGCACATTAATTTATGTCCAATATCTATAGAAAAAGAAAATAATTTTAATTTTCTTTTACATATCAAAAAATGCTTTCTTCATTTTTTGGGCGTGTATGATTCTATTTTCCATAATTGAAATATCATTAATACATTATTTCAATTTTGACAAAATCTTTTGAGGGGAAGTTTGTAGCTCGAAAAGAAGTATTTGTAATAATTATATTCATATAATTATTTGATCTAATTTTTCATAATTCATATAATTATTGTATTCATCCAATAATCACCATTTGTCTTAAATATTATAGTTAATTAATCTTAGCTCTCCCCGTAAAATGATAAAAACCAAAGTCCTCGTCCCGTTTCCCAATCGTCTTTTTCTCCTAGGTAGGTTAGGGGCAAGGATGAATTTTTCATAATGAACTTCAAAAAAGCATCTTTACCTACAATTAAAGTCATTGTCTCGATGGGGGACAGTGCCAGGATTGACAATTAGACAGATATTAAGTTATTAACCACTAAACATTGATTTCGACGTAAAACAAAGTAAAACAACTTCATTTCCCTCACCCATGCTAGGAAAAAATAATTAAAATGCGGTAGAGGGCGCTGTTTGGTCGCGCGTTTTTGAATAGAATTGCTGAAAGCGTGTTGCGTAATTGGGCGCTTTCTTTTGTCAAGTGGAACCCCGCGTCATTCCACGCCAGCGAGTCATCGGGGTTGGACGCGTTTGTAGCTGGCTGGACAGACATCGCCACGTTTTCGTCTCGGACAAATCCTGAAACCTTCCTACCCCGACCCAAGGAGGTGCTCAGTGGTCTGGTCAAAGGCGAATGTCTTGGTCAACTTTGAAAATATGAAGCATGCAGAGTAGGTGTCCTCTCCGTGTTTTCTTCCCCTGTTTTTGATATTGTTTGGCTGCCTTTCGTCGTCATTTTCTGTGGTCGGCCATTTTGTTTTCTGGCATTTTCACACCCTAAGCCAAAGGGTTACAAAGCCCTCCATTATAGATAATACAGTCCCCTAGCTATTAAAAGAGATAATATACAATTCACCCATCTGCTAAAAATACTGGTTGTATTTTATATCGCTAGACATATAAAGTGAGTGACAAACATAATATAGCAGGGAATAAAGTGTGGACAAATTGAACAAAAAGCTTCTAAGCTTGAATACATATTTTATTCACAAGGGTTCATAAAATGACACAGAACATTTGGCTCAAACGGGACTTGTACCCGAGAACTCTGGCTTAAGTACCATCGCTCTTACCATGTGAACCATGAAGATGGCGGCTTTCCAAATACATGTTGCCCATTATTCATTCAAGTGCTTTGGAAGCCAACAATAAGGAAGTCTAGAAAGTCACATGAACATGAAGTAAAAATAAACCCAAATCTGTTTCAAACTGCTCACTGACTAAAATGACCTGCAATAAATACATCTCAAAAGTTAGAGGGGCCGGACGTTTTGATCCTAGCAGGACCTTTCAGAAACCTTTGCTTTGAAACATTACCTTTGAGAAAGGTCCTGCTAGGATCGATACGTCAGGCCCTCTAACAATTTGAAGTTACAAGAACGAGGTCTATTGAACAAAGGAGGCTGTACATGACAATGACAGAGAATGCACATGACAGAGAATGAAATGAGAATCACAATAAATTAAAACAAATATCCTTGATTAAATTTCTCCAGGAAACATGAGAGGAATCTGGAGCGGAAAGCTGAGACGACTCGTGATGTCTACCTGAAGACGAGGATACTGCAGTCTACCCTGGCCACAGACTTCAAGGCTACACAAGGCTTTCAAGGCTCATTCATTTGAAACGTCTTAAATTCAGTCCAGGCTCGTGCCCAAATCTGAATGATTTACAAAACTCTAGAGATATAACGTACTTCAGAAGCCAAGATTTATGATGAAGAGACTGATAACTAGTAGCGGCAGTAGTTACTACTGATGAAACTACGAATAATCATCAAGATATTGAAACAGACCATAATTATTTGCAACGTTCAATAAGGACAATGCTGAAAAGAGCACCATTTCAATTCAAAAACTTCTCTGGACAATTTACGAATCAAGTGCTGGCCTTCAATTCCAAGAAACCATGGCGATAGATCCAAGTGGACGATTCCCAAATACTCCATAGCATTTATCGGTCTAAAACGTTCCTTTTGGACTGGCTTTAGTAATGCCAGCTTTTTCTCACAAGTCTCTTAACGTGTTTACTGATTGTAAAGGAGAATAATTAAAGTTGAGTGCCTTGTGCACTCATTAGTCATGTGTTCTAGAATAGCCCCAAAAAAGAACCAGTATCTGTCATCAACGCTAGCTACTGAAATTGCTGCTGCGCTGCCAAAATTGCATTTTATTTTTTTATTTCTGCAAAATGTAGAATTTGTAAACTAATTTGATCCTATCAACATTTTGGTCATTCAAGCAAATGGTTTTTCTCTATCTCTATATTTGGTTTTGGTCTTTGAATTGAAAAAGTCCTGCTAGGATTGAAATGTCAGGCCCTCTTAAATTTTTGATATTTGTGAATTTCCTTTTTTTTTTTCATCAAAAGCAAAGTGCGCGACCATGTAACAAAAATGGAAACTCTAAAAACAATGAGATTTATGATCCAAATTTTTCAATGCGATACAGATACTGGTCTCTTTTTAGGGAGAACTAACTTTCAATACATTTTGTACGGTTGCAATTATGCCAGTTTAAATTCCAGATGCTCAAAAAAATTTGCCAATTATTTGTGATTGCTTAGGACAAAAGTGCGCTCTTTTTGCTTTCAAACTTTAATGGTGTTTACCGCAAACAAGCCAAACACAACTTGTAATATTGTTATCTTGTCTGATTGAAAAATTATTTTGGACACTTGTCAGATTATCCAACATTTGCAGTTTGGAAGAGTTTGAACTCAAAATTTTTTTTCTTTGGCAGAAAACAAACTGCGCGCAAAAGAGAGCTTAAAATCTAGAATGTTGGATACAAAATGTCTGTTACTAGCAAATGATTACACTGCTGAAAATTGCCTAAAATTGAGAATCGAGGTATTAAGCTGGCATAATTGAGACCATACCATAAAATGGTTGACATTGGGTACGCGTAACCTGCCCCTTTAAATTGAGCTGGACACTAAAAAACCTTTCCAATTCTGCGTAAGCGCTCACTTTTAATTTACTCTTTGAATTTTGAAAGATATCAGAACTGTTTGTGAAATTGGTCATTTTCTTACACAATCCGAGACAATGTTTGGCTTTGATTCAAATGCGCTGCCCAAAATTTGCGCCAAGTTCAATTTCTTTTGCAAACAAAATTTGACTTTGCATATTTAGAACCAAAATGTGTTGCAATGTTCACATTTTTGGTCAAAAAACCCCATGTTTCTAACTTTAAAAATCACCAAAACCTTGCGCGCTGTTTTTCTTCGCTAATTCTGGTCCAACTCATTTAACGTGGCAGGTTACAAGTGGTTTTCAAGGATATTATTTCATACTTTGTGCTGTGACCTTTCCAACAAGACTGTCTAATGCGATCTGTTTGGCTGCGTTCCTTCACTCTGCGCTTTGCGTTGTCTTGCTCTCAATTGTATCTCATCTTGCGCTTCCCTGCAGCAAATAGAAAAATCCAAAACCCCAAAAATTAGCAGAAAAACATCAAAGTCCCATTTCACTTGTTCAAAATCCGCATAGATGCAAGTACAAAATATTGGGTCAAAACACCCGGCCAACTAAATGTGCACTGTTTTTCGAGTAGAAAATTTGACTAATTATGCGCCGCATTCACAAACTAAGACTGCACTGCGAAAAAAGGTCACACACAGAGTTTGAAATTGTGTCTTTGCAAAGGGGCTACATTGCAAGTTGGAATGTCCCCAATGACCACAACTCGAGGTTGTTAACATTTGACCTTTGAGCTGCATCAATATGGTGTGCACAAAGGTCATATGCTAATTACCAAGGTTTGTGTTCTGGGAACATTCCAATAAGCTCCTTGGGAAGGCAGTCTTTAGATAGAGGGCGCTGTTCACCCACAGTGAACAGCGCCCTCTTGATATTGACTGTTTCCTAGAGGGCGCTGTTTGCAATGTAGCCCCTTCAAAACCATATAAGCGTACCCTTTGTCAATCATTGTTTAAATAGTAAGGGGGGGGGGGAGATTTCAAGTTGTGAGAAATAAAAACGCTACAGGAGATCACTCTTGTCTATGAATTTTTTTTTTATTTAAAAATATTTATTTACAAAATGCGAGTGCCGGCTAGTGCGCCCTCTACCGCCTGGAATGCTAAGTGACCGAATGACCCAGGTGCATTGGCCAGTTTCACCCCAAGTCCAGCAGCACCAGACTAATATGCCACTGGTTCCCCACCCCACTGGTCTTCTGCAACACATGTTTCAACAAGCTCATGCAATGCCACTGGCATTGTTAAGTGTGTACTGGGCCTGAACAAAGGTCAGAAGGGATTCATTGTTGTACAGTTAAATGTTCATACATCCGTATGGGGGGGGCGGGACGTCACTCCCTGTTCGGGCAACCAGGCTGCCAATTTGAATTTGGAAAAAAAGTTTTGGGAGGTGAACTTTGGGTAAAAAAGAAAAAAGAAAAAAAGAAAGCGCCGATTTAGGAGGACTCTTCCACAACATCACCGATTGAGTCCTTGACCCTCAAAATGAAGACGACTTCAGTCCAGATGGCGATGTGCTGATTGGAGAAACAATATTCCAACATGGCTGCCCACAGCAGTTTTTGGCTGCAAGCGTTTTGCTTTCTTGAAGAAAGTAAGACTGCCAAAACAGTAGTAAAGATTTTCATAATTTTCAGTTTCACTTGCTGCAAATGATGCAGCGTGTATGACAAAAAAACACAAAGATGTATTTGTTTTGCTTTTTGCATTTAAAAAAAAAGTAAATTTTCTTCCGATTTTTGTGAACTAGAGGTACCGTAGATGACATTGGGGTCATGGGGGACGATCTATCCTGAATTGCTAACTTAAGTAATCCTAACTGATAATTTTATGCTAATTAACTCTAAGGACAATACACTTCCTTTAACCTGACCTCCTAATTTTTCCCTGGCCGACTCTAAATACATACAATTAAATGACCTTTGACTGTCAGACCTAAACCAACTTGAAAATTTCTTTGATTGTTTTCCATGTTTCGCTTTTAAAAGACAACCTGTAAGGCTGCAGAATAAGACCATCCATGGTGATAACAATTATTGCAAGTGCCAACAATTATTATTTCTAAGAAAAAGTGAATCAATGGTTTAATGCCATGGTATGTGAGAACTTTTTGCTTTTTTCAAACAATTTTCTGAGATATTTTTCTTCTTTATCTGAGATAAAAGATTTAGCAGCTGACATTCAGTGACCTTGCCACTGGTCTATTTTGATAAAATCACCAAAAGTTTTGGCTACGTAATTTGGGAATGATTTCATTTCCCTTGAATTCCAATGAGTGTTTTCCCTATACTGCACTGCATCCTCAGTGCTTTGCCTAATTGCCTGCAGAAAGAAATACAGGCAGCTCAGGTAGGATTTGAAGCCTTGACTCCTGCAATTTAGTGCAGATGTCTTAACCACTTGCCCATCGAGCTAGTCGAGGTCTAGTGGTGGATTCAAATCTGTATAGTGGCTGGTACCTGATTGCATCATAATGTCATATTTTGCGATGAGGAGAATATAATTCAATGAGGTTTTGCCCTCGTAGGGGCCTCATATGAAAACTGTATGTATGAAGCCTTTGACTTTTTTTCAGAAGTGCCTTTGCTAGTAGACTTAATCCTATCTCTAACCTGAACAGATACTCCTAAATTTTAAAATCTAGTTCCTGATTGTGTGCCTACTTTGAGCAGAAAGGATAAAATTAAGGAAATAATTTCTGTCCCTATGTGGATTACGTTCTTTCCTATGCATCTGACAGAATCTAACAGACCACAGCCTTTGACATTTTCCAAAAGAGGAGACGTGTGATTTGTTCACTACTAATAGTCTCCAGCTGACCTTAAACTTTGACAGACATCCTAGCACTAAGATTCCTAATAGGGCACCTAATATTAGTATAAAGGACTTACAGGGATATGGGGTGTCAGAGAGTTAATATTAATTCCCAAGGAAAAGACTAAAAAAGGTCAATAATTTTATCATTGCCTTACAAGCTGCTCCAAAAAAATATCATCAAGGTTTGTAGGATCCTACGAGTAATTATGATTCTTAAGTTATCAATCTGCTCTAGAGTTTTATTTTATTTTCAAATTTCAGGATTTTTGGATTTTGTGTACTAATTGCCGGCTAATTCTAAAAAGGAAACAAACTCCTTTTGATTTCAATGGAAAGGAAACAAACTCCTTTTGATTTCAAAGGAAAAGGAAACTAACTCCTTTTGATTTCAAAGGAAAGGAAACTAACTCCTTTTGATTTCAAAGGAAAAGGAAACAAACTCCTTTTGATTTTAAAGGAAAAGGAAACTAACTCCTTTTGATTTCAAAGGAAAGGAAACTAACTCCTTTTGATTTCAAAGGAAAAGGAAACTCACTAGGAAATTTCTTTTGTCTGAAAATTTGTTTCTTTTATAAATATAGTTATTTGCTTTTTTTTTGCAGGATTAAAATTGTCCATCATTAAAGATTTTCAGAAATAATGATTTCTTAATTTTTTTTAGGTTTTCCAAAATTATATTTGAATGAAGAAATTTGCAGCAAACAATTGAATTAGGATTTGAATTTCAGAATTAATATCAGAAACTATTGATGATATCTGCATTATCTATATTAAAGCGATATTTGAATTTCAGATTATTCTTTAGCCTTTGTTTGAAAAAAGCCTTGGTTTTTCTAAGTTTTAAATAGTTCGTACTGATTATTTGGATTAAAAAAAAAAGTAATAGATTTCTATTTACAAAGGATCATTTATAAGATCATGGTTTTTATTTTGAAGTAAATTCTAAATTTCTAATATATCTTAGTGGTAGAGCAGCTTGTTTGGCAATTGAAAAAATGGTTTAGTTTTTTTTCTAGGTATATATAAGGGACCCTCTCCCATTCCTACATAACCCCAATGTCATCTTTGATACCTCCTGCTTTTGAACTTGCTTTCAAATACACAAGTGTGTGCAAAAAACAACAACAGAATGCCAAAAAATGATTTCTGTGAAACCATGTCAAAATGTCATTTCTCCAATCCTCACACCACCAACTGGACAGAGGTCACCATCATCCATCAGGTCAAGAGCCCCCTCGGATCAGAAGCAGACGTCCTGTGAGAAAAAATGGGGTGGTCATGGTGACCGGCCTGAAAAGCAACCTGTTCACACAGGAACAAAGAGTCACGGGTACCAACTTAGGATAACAAAAGGATCAAAAAAGTGAAAAAAGGGTCCTCAGTCCGACCCACCAGCCATACAGGCAGATCAACATCTAAGAGTACAACAATGATGTCCCTTCCTTCCTATAGAGTTTTAGAGGGGGATTTTGGTATGAGCTTGTCAAATCATGTGAGGCAGAACACCAGTAGAGCAGGGAACCAGCGGCATAAAAGCCAGGCTCCGCCGGGCAAGGGGCGAAACTGACCAATGCACCCGGGCCATTAGGTCACTCAGCATTCCAGGCGGTAGAGGGCGCACTAGCCGGCACTCGCATTTTGCACTTTCGTGCGGTATAGTCACAGGTAGTTTGCATTTTTCAGCAAAACGGGTTATTATACATGTATAATGCAAACTTGAACTGCTCCAACATTACAGATTTTGTTTTTAAAAAAAGAATAAATTTTCCAAAATGTAAAAAGAAAAAAAATTCTAGATTTTAAAAAAGGTGTTGTTTTTCAAATTGTGCTCAAGATAGCTTTAGGCTATGTATTTTCATCAAAATTTGTCATTTTCAGAAAAAAAAAGAAAAAAAAGAAAAGGATAATTTGAAAAGATGATTCACCAGTAGAATGTTCAAATTTGTTGTTGTTGGAGCAGTTCGGATAAATACATTTGAAAATTTTCACAATTAAAATATAACCCCTACGCATTGGCTGATGATGGCATGAATTTTGGGTTAAATCCAAAAAAGTATATGTGAATAGGATATCTCTGATAAATTTGGCTGCATATAAATTCATGAGAAAAGGAAAGTGATTCTCTGACTTTTTGTGAGAGAACTTTGGTTCTTTTAAAAAAAAAGCATTTTGGGCACAAAACTTTTAAAAGGAATTAAAAAAAAAAGATGTCCGCATTTTAGTCCTTTTAGGAACGTTTTTCATTTTCTAGGTGTTGTAGTACTTTCATCTCACAAATGCTGTGTAGGGGTTACTTAAACAATTTAAACAGCAAATAATTGGAATGCATTTTAGATTTAAAAACATGATTTTGCATCGAGGAGAATGTACACATGCTTCAAGAAGGGTTTGCCCTACTCGAAGTGTAATTAATGTAAACACTGTATGCTCAGTGCTTTGCCCGATTGCCTGCTGAAAAAAAAAACAGGCAGCTTGGGCGGGATTCGAACCCATGACTCCTGCTTTCTATGGCAGTCGTCTTAACCACTTGACCACCGAGCTGGTCGAGGTCGTGTGGTGGATTTGAATCTGTATAGCAACGGATAATGCATTGCAGCATAGATATAATATGTTTGAATCAAGGAGAATGTAATTCAATGGGGGCTTTTTGGCCCGACTGTCTGCTGAAAAATACAGGCAGCTCGTCCAGGATTCGAACCAGCAACTCCTGCTTTCTATTGCAGACGTCTTGACCACTTGACCATCGAGCTGGTTGAGGTCGTGTGGTGGATTTGAATCTACACAGCCTCGGATAATGCATTGCATCACAGACATAATATGATGCTTGCATCAAGGAGAACGTAATTCAATGAGGGCTTTTTGGCCCGA
Source organism: Luidia sarsii (assembly GCA_949987565.1). Taxonomy (NCBI): domain Eukaryota; kingdom Metazoa; phylum Echinodermata; class Asteroidea; order Paxillosida; family Luidiidae; genus Luidia; species Luidia sarsii. Next base: position 2,713,296 of record OX465116.1, read on the forward strand.
CTGTCTGCTGAAAAATACAGGCAGCTCGTCCAGGATTCGAAGCAGCAACTCCTGCTTTCTATAGCAAACGTCTTGACCACTTGACCATCGAGCTGGTTGAGGTCGTGTGGGTGGATTTGAATCTACACAGCCTCGGATAATGCAATGCATCACAGACATAATATGATGCTTGCATCAAGGAGAATGTAATTCAATGAGGGTTTGCCCTACTTGATGAAATTAGCAGTGTGCTAAGTTTGTTTGGCCTGATTGCCTGCTGGTGAATACAGGCAGCTCGGGCAGGATTTGAACCAGCAACTCCTGTTTTCGATTGCAGGAGTCTTGAATATGCAGTGGCAGGTACTGCATTGCATCATAGATATAAATAATATGATGACTGCATCAAGGAGAATGTAATTCAATGAGGGTTTGCCCTATTTGAGGTAATAGGGCTTTGCCCGATTGCCTGCTGATAAAATGCAAGCAGCTTGATTTGAATTTGAGACCCTGACTTCCACTTTCGAGTTCAGATGTCTTAAAAAACTGGACTATCGAGCTGGTCGAGGTCGTGTTGTGGATTCAAATCTGTATATAGTACGTGGCAGATACCACGTTGCATCACAGATAGAAAATTGCATTGAGGAGAATGTCCTCCAGCAAGTGTTTGATGTGTAATTAAACACTTTGCTCAGTTCGGTGCTTTGCCCGATTGCCTGCTCAAAAAACTACAGGCAGCTTGGGCAGGATTCGAACCTGTGACCACCTGCTTTCTAGTGCAGATGTCTTTCCACTAGACCTGGTCACCTTGGTGATCCAGTGGACCACCGAGCTGGTCAAGGTCAAGTGGTGAATTTAAATGTCATTGAAAGTGGAATACATAAATTTCAAATGGCAGGGGAAAAAGATTTGATACAGTGGATTTGTTAACCCCCCCAATAAAAAAATGAAGTATTGAAGTACTAAAATTCAGCATTTGAAAAAATAATTTAAGATAATTCCCCCACCCAAAAAAAAATGAAGATAGAATAATGATATAAAATATAGAAAGCTGAAGCTTCACTTATCTGAAAATTCAGTGTACAAAAAGTGTTAGAATTGTTTTAGTTTTAGGTTTTTGGTTTTCCACAGGTTTTCATGACTGCTCCCCTGCCACTTGAAATGAAAGATTCCTTACACACAAATAAATCTAGTCAAACAAACAAAGGGAAAACTGTTTGGAAACTTGCGAACAAATTGAACAAAGGAAACATTGACTGGACCGGGACTTGAACCTGAGACCTCTGGATTAACGTACCAGTGCTCTTCCATCTGAGCTATCCAGCCCTTAGATGCAGGCCTTCCCTAATAGTCAACTAGTCTACATAGACTAGTTGAGCATTTGGGAAGGCCACCATCTAAGGCCTGGAGAGCTCAGATAGAAGAGCACTGGTACGTTAATCCAGAGGTCTCGGATTCAAGACCTGGTACAGATAAAAGCTTTCTTTGCCAATTTTTCAATTAATAAATCTAAAATACTGCATGGCCCAAGATTGCACCATATGAAATACAAGATTCTTGTAGAGAAAAATTGGTTGTAAAAGTAATAATGAAAGCAGTCACATTTTTGGGGGAAAAAAGAAGAAAGAAATGTGTCCCACCCAGGGAAATGACTACTTTAGGAATTTTCAAATTTATATGGCTGGACTTTTTAGTCCTAGCAGGACTGATCTCAAAGGCAGTATTTTCAAAGCTGCATAATTTGGGATGAATTGCGAGTTGTAATGGCAATAATTTCATGCAATTTAATTTTCAACGGTGGTTTTCCAAACAAAACCAAAATCTGGACCATTTCATATAAGTGTCAATCCTGGGTCAGAAATACAAACATAGGAGTACAACATTGAAATACAGAAATGTGGGGTGGTTTCTTTGGGGAAGCATAGGATTGGAAAACAAAGGGACAATATCTTAGAGAATAGCATTGTAATTTGTAAAAAGTAAAAAGCAATTGGAGGGATGAATTTTGGGCCATCAAAGATGGAAATCTGTGACCCGCTGCCCCACCCAGGGGAAAGAATCGGTAAAATGTTGCGTCATGAGACTCAATGGGTTCAATGATTACGATATCCCCACCCAGGGAAGGAATAGCAAGTGAGTGACACAAGGATATTCCCCACCCAGGGAATGAAATGTGTCAGTGGTTGACCTCTGATCAATTTAAATGACCCAATGACAGATGAATATAATTCACCAAAGAATCCACCCCACACTAATAAATGACACTATTATACTATTACTGCAGAAACTCATGAATATACCAGAATTTTTGGACTATAACCCAAAGCCTCTGCCTGAAATGCTTGAAAGTTTTACAAATGTCAGTATTTGCTTTCTGCGCGCAATTTTTGATTTAAAAAAAACAACATAAAACTTAAAACAATCAAAAACAAGAATGACATGTCTATAAAAAGACTATGTCTATGTTTCAGAGGGGTTATGAATGTTTTTCTTTTTCTTTGGAGTTCATCGCTAATCTTAAGTAAGCCAACAAGTGCTGCAGCAATTTGAATGGTCAATTTGATAGGCTTACCTGTGGATTACAGTCTGAAAATTATGGTACATATATAAAGTGGAACGTTGCTATAACGAACACCCAGGGATCCATGAAAATTGTTTGGTATAGCGGTCGTTCGTTTTAGCGGCCACATATTTTGTACACAAAAATCGAGAGGCAAAGGGCATGTTCATTATAGCTGAATGTTTGGTTTAATCGGCGTTTGTTATAGCGACGTTCCACTGTAGATAATTTCAATAACTAACATTATCAGTGACAATTCTTAGGGTTCAGATTTGGGAGCAATTTAGGTGTCTATCACCAGGATCCAAAAGAATGTCTAGAAATTGTCCCATGCTACTAAGGGTTCAGATACAAAGACAGTTCAGCCAAAAATGAATCAATAATTGAAGTGAATTACTTTCTGTCTCCGTTTCGGCAGGACAGGCGACAAGACTGGGTGGGCAGGCATCATAGTCCTTGGAGGAATGTCTTGACAAGATCACCTGAACAAGGAGAGAGGTATCAAGGATAAGTATAAGAACTGGGGTAGAAATATCTGTTAGACCATGGACCGAGTCCAGTCATTTCAGCGTTGGTCTTGAGACTTCAGCATCTGGTGCAGTGCGTGACCACATGCACACTGGACCAGTAACAAATGCCTGTAGAGTTTTTGTCTTGCACAAGCATGAAAAGTGACTCAAATATTACAGTTGATATCTGATTAAAAATCACATGCTTTTCAGGGCCGTTCATCCACAGGTCATTTCAATCTCCCTGAATCCTACAAAATCTCGATTTTTGTCTCAATTAGTTGCCCGAGGATTTTGGAGGATTGATGATAGACGTAAGTAGAATGGCTTAGGATTGCTTCCTACTGTCTTTGAGAAAGGTCCTGCTAGGATTGAAATGTCAGGCCGACTAAATTGTGAGATTTGTGCTTCCTACTTACTTGAGTTTCATCAGCTGGTGTGCAATGTGCTTGTAGATGTCTGTCAGAGCCAAGACTGATGGGAGAGACGATGTCAAGGGCACCAATGTCTTGACTTTCAGCAGGAGCGTGAGGCAAATGGTTTCACATCTCACGAGTCTAGGCCTGTGAACAAAAACCAGATCACAGAATCTCATTAGAAACTACATTTGTAAGTACTAAATGTGGTGATTGTTTTATCAAGATGTGTATCCATATTCACCAAGATTAACCATTCACAGTGGTTTATAGATTGTTGGTGAGAAAGTAAACAAGTAAAGGGTTTTGACCTACGTTTAGATGAAGCCTTGAATGGTTGGGCGAGTAGATGGCTGGCTGCTGGCTCCCCCATTAGCTGGTTGGTTGACTAAATGGCTGATTGACTGGCTCATGATTGGCTGGTTGACTCATTGACTGGTTGGTTGACTGGCTGACTGGCTGGCTGGCTGGTTGGTTGACTAGTTGACATGTTGGTTGACTAGTTGACTGGTTGGCTTGTTGACTTGTTGACTGGCTGGTTGGCCGGCTGTCTGGCTGGCTGGCTGTCTGGCTGGCTGGCTGGCTGGATGACAAGTTGAAATGTTTGTTGACTAGTTGACTGGTTGGCTTGTTGACTGGTGGGTTGGCTGACTGGTTGGTTGGCTGACTGGTTGGTTGGCTTACTGGTTGGTTGGCTGACTGGTTGGATGGCAGTTAGGCTGACTGGCAAGTTGATTTGTTGAGCAGTTGACTAGTTGACATCGCAGGATGTTTGAATAGTTCACTTGCTGGATGGTTGACTGGTTGGCTGTCTGTGTGGTCGCCTGGTTGACTGACTGACTGGATGTTTGTTTGATTAGTTGACTGTCTGGCTGGTTGGATGGTTGGTTGACTGACTGGTTGGCTGTCTGACTGGTTGGTCGCCTGGCTTGGTGTTTGACTGGCTGGTTCGGGTTGACAGGCTGGTTGGTTGAATAGTTCATTGGTTGACTGTGGTTCGCAGTCTGACTGGTTGGTTGTCTGACTGGTTGGTTGACTGGCTGGTTGTTTGACTGGCTGGTTCGGGTTGACTGGCTGGTTGGTTAAATAGTTCATTGGTTGACTGTGGTTGGCTGTCTGACTGGTTGGTTGTCTAACTTGAGTGACTGGCTGGTTGGTTGACTGGCTGGTTGGTTTAATAGTTCACTGGTTGACTGTGGTTGGCTGTCTGACTGGTTGGTTGTCTGACTGGTTGGTTGACTGGCTGGTTGGTTGACTGGCTGGCTGGTTGACTCGCTGGTTGGCTGACTGGCTGGTTGGTTGACTGGCTGGTTGGTTGACTGGCTGGTTGGTTGACTGGCTGGTTGGCTAACTGGCTGGTTGGTTGACTCGCTGGTTGGTTGACTGGCTGGTCGGGTTGACTGACTGGCTTCAAGTATGGTTCATGGATGATTGCTGGATGCATGGTTGCAAGTCTGCCTGCTTCCATGACTTTCAACTCATGTTGGTGAAACTTGTGACTGGCAAACCTTGCTGTAAAGACAGGGAAACAAAAGATATTAATTTTATTATTACAAATACACATTAACACACAGACAAACTTCTAGACATTTCCTGGAACAGTTAATAAAAAATTGTATTTGCAATATATTGAAAATTGGGCTTTTCCCCTTTGGACAAGTTTCAAGCCCCACAACAGCGAGGTTAGCCAATGAAACAATGTACAAACACTGCACACAGCAAGCCTCTTGGTAAAATGGTATGTGTGAGGTGGCAGTACTGAGTACTGTACCAGTACTACTGCTAGTCCGAGTAACTTGGACCCTTACAATCGCCATTTTTTAGAAAAAATTAAAGGGTCGGGTGATAGTAGGGTCCAAGCTTTCCAGCAGGAAATCACGGTCCGTTAATGATTTCTGTCCCACGCACCCACTTTTGGATTAAGTGAGAATCACAGATGTCAATACTGGTCATTTGTTTTACTCACCATTGGGGAAAAGGGAGAAAATTCAGTTGATCGAGAAGATTCTCTCCCGTCCGACGGGCATAAGACCAGAACTGAAATCTGTGATTCTCCCCTAATCCAAATATGGGTGCGTGAGACGGTTTCGTGGGTGTTTTCCGAGTAAAATCTGGGGATTTTGGTCGGGGGTAGCATCCAAGGGTCCAAGCATCCAAGCATCTAAACTACTAAGTACTAGTACTAAGTAGTAGTAGTACTAGTACTAGTACTAGTACTAGTACTAGTACTTCTACTACTACTAGTACTCAGATTATAGTCCGAGTGACCCGACAAGTCACCCTTTTTTAATCGAAATTTGATATTTGGAAGGTCGGGTGACTGTAGGGTCCAAGGAAACCAAAGTCCCAACCCTACTGTTTAGTACAAACCACAAAAACATTTCAACTACGACCGAAATCCCCAGATTTACAGCTCAAAACACCAGTATCACCGTCCTACATGTACGCGGCCATTTTTGGATTCAGTGAGAATCACAGATTTCAATTTAATGGTCATTTGCATTACTCACGTTTGGAGAAAAAGGAGAAATTTCCCCTCATTTGATCAAGAACATTCTCTTTCGTGCGACGAGCCAAAAGGCGGCCATCTTGGACTTCAAATTTAAACGGTATACTGTACATGTATACACGCAAATCAGTGACGTTTTGACAGGTCCACGGGCACACTGACGTCATCGATTCACATGTACAGTATACCGTTTCAAGTACCAATACTAGTACTACTGTAGTACTAGTACTTTAGTGTTAAGGCCGGGAATGAACACACTAATTTACTCTTGGGCTGAGATGGTGGTACAGTATTTTATTGATGTACAAGACAGTGTATATGTACAGAGCTATGCTACCCTGACTTGAATGCCCAAGTTGAAAGGTGGAGCGCTAAGAAAAGTGATGTGGCTTGAATGAAGGTAGCAGGAGAAGAACATATACACTGTCTTGTACATCAATAAAATACTGTACCACCATCTCAGCCCAAGAGTAAATAAGTGTGTTCATTCCCCTTAACACTAAATTGGTGACCCAGACTCCGAACTATTGCAACCAAATTCAACCCTACCCCCAGAACTGTGGGGTTCTACTTCTACGTCGTCCACTGCTCTCCCGACCAGAACCCCACAGATAACTATGCTTTTTTCCCATAGGCTTCTGTGTAATGTTCACTAGTGCTGTGGCATAGGGATCAGCAGGTTCGGCATAACTCATAAAATACTGCTTCATTTGGCCCAAGATTTCTAGCAAATGTGGTTTACATACCACGCACCTGTGTGCAACTGTCCATGTGGCGAAAATGTGTCGATTTACCCCCCAAAATGGGCGAAAACCTCCCGGTTCGGTTGCAACATTCAAACGGCAGCTCCGTAACTGGCAGTCTGGTCCCTGTAGTACGGTATAGCGCCTTGCTGCGAAGACGTACATGGGACCAGACTGCCAGTTGCGGCGCTGCCGTTTGGATCTTGCGACCAAACCGGGAGGTTTTCGCCCATTTTTGAGGGGAAATCGACACATTTTCGCCACATGGACAGTTGCACACAGGTGCGTGGTATGTAAACCACATTTGCTAGAAATCTTGGGCCAAATGAAGCAGTATTTTATGAGTTATGCTGAACCTGCTGATCCCTAAGCCACAGCACTTGTGAACGTTACACAGAAGCCTATGGGAAAAAAGCCTAGTTATCTGTGGGGTTCCGGTCGGAAGAGCAGCGGACGACGTAGAACCCCACAGTTCTGGGGGTACTGGGCCGCTAGGAGCTCCTTTGAACACACACAAATCGTTTCAGAGGAGTCCTAGCATGCCTAGCGAGTAGCGTCTCCAGTAGCGGCCCACTACCGCCCAGTAAGTGGGTACAGTTACAGTCACACCGTTGACAAACTTTAATTTAAACGCTTGAAAATATGACGAGTACGAGTACTCAGAGACCTCCAAGGGCCATAAAGTGAACTGTAGTGTAACTTACCATGTTGATGGATATCACAGATAGTTCATCCTTGGCTGTATGGCAACCATTTTGGAGAGTTTCTGAACATTGCCGTCAACAGATTAAAACAACACGAGGGACGTGTATACAATTTAAGCATGGCGCACATGGTATAGCGCGTTGAAACGAGCAAGAAGGCCGCCCTCTAGCGGCCCGTTGAAGCAGCCAATTGTTTGAGGTGCGTTCGATTTAAAAAGAGGAACACGTGGTAATAATTATTATGAAGGTTAAGGCAATGCTATGGTTAATCATTACCGGCAAGCCTAAATTAGCCAGCAGGCTCTTCCATCTGAGCTATCCAGCCCTTAGATGGTGGCCGTCCCAAATTAAATAGTCAACTAGCTAGTCTTTGCCGGGATGGGGGCGCCAGTCAGAATGGTTGAATTGCCTCTAACGGGCGCCAAAGTTTTCTTTGCCATTTTTTTCACTTTTTTCCTTTCAGTTTTTCCTTTGTTTGAATTTAAAAGTGGTTAGAGTTAAGTAGGGCCTATGGGGAAGAACGATGCAGCTGGCAACAAACACGCAAATAACACAAATCAATGTATCTGATGAAATTAAAATAATATTCTCCAATTTAATGAGGTCTCGTCTGGCACAAGAGATTTTGATAGTCTGAGAACGCGATTCTGCCTCCATTCAAAAAACAATCGGCCAAGCAGACAGTAATTACACAGCGAGCTGTATTTAATTTGACACTGGTTTTGAGATCCTAGCATTATTTCATCCTTACTCTACATGTGGTACATGTACATGTAGATACCAGCAGGTAGTCTATAAATATTATCCCATAACGACAATCTGAAAATATCCACATCAATGTCTTCAAAATTGTCTTTAAATTTGCCATTGTGTGACCTCTCAACCCCTAAAATCATCAAAAATGATACTGCCATTTCAACATTAATAACTTTTTACTATATTTCAGTAATAAGAATAATAAAAAATATGCACTTTTTCATTAACCCCATTCAGAATCAGAGTACCCTTCCTTAGTTGTGAGTTGTGACGTAATTTTTTCATCTAAAAATAAAGACTTCTGAAAAAGTAATACAAATCCACTGTGCATTAAAAATAAAATAAAAACACAACTGTATATACTCTATATAAACTTTAACACAAGAGAAATAACGACACAGAATGTCTGATACCATTACAAACCTTCTGCTGAGTAAGTAATTTCTCAAATTTGGAATGCCCTGAAATTGGGAACTTTGCAAATGGTATACCCTCCATTTAAGATTATACAGTCGAGTTAACAAGTACTTGTATTGTTATCAATAAACCAATCAGTGGTCAAATCTGGTGCAATTAATAACATTATTGCAGATGTACGGTGTGGGAAACAGCAATTCTACAGTTTTATATTCAAAATTTAGAAATAAGCTCTTGGACCATCGATGCATTCCAATCCTTCTTCCAAATTCATTAAATCAAATTCAACTACATGTAATACATGTACTTCATGAAGGCTGCAGGATGCAGAAGTAAGGGAGAAGGGAGGGAAGAAGAAGGGAGGGAGAAGGAAGTGAGGGAGAAGGAAGTGAGGGAGAAGGGACTGGGAAGGAGAAGGGCGGGAGAAGGAAGTGAGGGGGAAGGGAGGGAGAAGGGAGGGAAGGAGAAGGAAGTGAGGGAGAAGGGAGGGAGAAGGGAGGGAGAAGGAAGTGTGGGAGAAGGTAGTGAGGGAGAAGGAAGTGAGGGAGAAGGAAGTGAGGGAGAATGTAGTGAGGGAGAAGGAAGTGTGGGAGAAGGGAGGGAAGGAAAAGGTAGTGAGGGAGAAGGAAGGGATGGAGAAGGGAGGGAGAAGGGAGGGAGAAAGGAGGGAAGGAGGAAGGGAGAAAGAAGGGAGGGAGAACGAAGTAAGGGAGAAGGGAGGGAGAAGGAAGGGAGAAGGAAGCGAGGAAGAAGGGAGGGAGAACGAAGTAAGGGAGAAGGGAGGGAGAAGGGAGGGAAGGAGAAGGAAGTGAGAAGGCCGTGGGGAGAAGGGAGGGAGGGAGAAGGAAGTTGGGGAGAAGGAAGGGAGGGAGAAGGGATGGAAGGAGGAGGGAGAAGGGAGGGAGAAGGGAGGGAGAAGGGAGGGAGAAGGAAGTGAGGGAGAAGGAAGTGAGAAGGGAGAAGGAAGGGAGAAGGGAGAAGGAAGGGAGAAGGGAGGGAAGGAAAAGGGGAGGGGAGGAGAAGGGAGGGAGAAGGAAGGGAGAAGGAAGGGAGAAGGAAGTGAGGGAGAAGGGAGGGAGAACGAAGTAAGGGAGAAGGGAGGGAGAAGGGAGGGAAGGAGAAGGAAGTGAGAAGGCCGTGGGGAGAAGGGAGGGAGGGAGAAGGAAGTTGGGGAGAAGGAAGGGAGGGAGAAGGGAGGGAAGGAGGAGGGAGAAGGGAGGGAGAAGGGAGGGAGAAGGGAGGGAAGGGGAGGGGAGGGAGATAGATGGGAGGGAGAAAGAAGTGAGGGAGAAGGAAGGGAGAAGGGAGGGAGAAGGGAGGGAGAAGGGAGGGAGAAGGAAGGGAGAAGGGAGGGAAGGGAGAGGGGAGGGAGGTAGAAGGGAGGGAGAAAGAAGTGAGGGAGAAGGAAGGGAGAAGGAAGGGAGAAGGAAGGGAGAAGGGAGAGAGAAGGCCGTGGGGAGAAGGGAGGGAAAAGGAAGTGAGGGAGAAGGAAGTTAGGGAGAAGGAAGGGAGGGAGAAGGGAGGGAAGGAGGAGGGAGGGAGGAGGGAGGGAGAAGGGAGGGAGAAGGGAGGGAGAAGGAAGTGCGGGAGAAGGGAGGGAGAAAGAAGTGAGGGAGAAGGGAGGGAGGGAGAAGGGAGGGAGAAGGAAGTGAGGGAGAAGGAAATGGGGGAGAAGGGAGGGAGAAGAGAGGGAAGGAGAAGGAAGTGAGAGAGAAGGAAGTGAGGGAGAAGGGAGGGAGAAGGAAGGGGGAAGGGACCGACCACAATCCACTGAGGTATCTGGAAACTGCAAACCTAAGCGCAACAGAGTTACGATGGGTCCAGCAGCTTTCCTCCTGTGACTTTGAGCTGAAGTACAGACAGGGACGAAGCAATCAAGCACCAGACGCGCTATCCAGACTGTCACCAAAGACACCGGAGACCCCACTTCCCCCCGGGGAGGAGCATCACCTGCAACTCTCACCATGTGCAGTGTGAGCTATGATGGAAGACAACCTCCTTCAAGGAGGTAGGGCATGGCATGGCATGGCACAATATGGAGTGACGTGGCATGGTGTGGCGTGGCATTGTACGGCATGGTGTGGCTTGGCATGGTGTGGCATGGTGTGGCGTGGCATGGCATGGGGTGGCACAGCATGGTGTGGCATGACATGCCGTGGCGTGGTGTGGCGTGGTGGGACATGGTGTGGAATGGCATGGTGTGGCATGGCGTGGCGTGGCACAGCATGGCATGGCATGGCGTGGCATGGCATGGTGTGGCATGGCGTGGCGTGGCGTGGCACAGCATGGCATGGCATGGCGTGGCGTGGCGTGGTGGGGCATGGTGTGGCGTGGCACAGCGTGGCGTGGCACAATATGGTGTGACGTGGCATGGCGTGGCATGGCATGGCATGATGTGGCGTGACATGGGGTTACGTCATGTGACATGGCGTGACATGGCATGACATGGCACGGCTTTGCACGGCATGGCATGGCATGGCGTGGCGTGGCGTGGCGTGGCATGGTGTGGTGTGGCACAGCGTGGCATGGCACAATATGGTGTGACGTGGCATGGCGTGGCATAGCATGGCATGGCATGAGGTGGCGTGACATGGGGTTACGTCATGTGACATGGCGTGGCATGGCATAACATGGCACGGCTTTGCACGGCATGGCAGAGCAAGGGGTGGCATAGGAAAGCATGGTATGGCAAAGTGTTGCATGGCATGGCATGGCATGATATGGCATGGCATAGTATGGCACGGCATGGCAGAGCAAGGGGTGGCATAGGAAAGCATGGTATGGCAAAGTGTTGCATGGCATGGCATAGCATGGCATGGAATGGCATGGCAGAGCATGGCATGGCGTGGTGTGGTATGGCACAGCATGGCGTGGCATGGCATGGTATGGCATGGCATACCCTGTTTGACAGAATCAAGTCCTCTTCCCAGTTTAAGGAATTCAGCTCACAAGTTCACAATATCCCTTGAATGTAGCAATACACAACATGTACATGACATCAATATGTTCCAACCAAGCAGCTTCTTTCCTCTTTCAATCAGATACAAAAAGAATTTATTCAAAATCGTACAAAAATAGGTAGAAATATCAATAGTAAGTGGAAAAGTACAAATTTGAGCATTAATTAATATTAACAAGAATAATCATTTCAATGTAGTAAACTTTATTTATTTTCCATGAAATTATTCCCTTGACCTGTTTAAAATCCTTATAAATAAATGGCTCGCATGTACTGTAGTGCAGGAAATGTGCCCATGTATAGGGCCTTCCATTTTAGGCTGTGAAATCAAACAGTACATATTCCTATGGCTCGTTTATAATGAAAACAAAAGTTATAATTGTGGGTGGTACATGCAATTATCTAATGGCACCCAAATGGAAAAACTAACAAGGAAATATGCTTTGCCCAGTAAATTCATCTCTTTACCATAACATTAACACACTCCTATATAGTTTTCTTTTAGACGACAATAAAAACTAGTTGTCATAGGCAATCTATGAGGATAAAGAAATCACGGATGTCACTGTTCTTAAATCAAATATTCAGAGGACAAAAACAAAATCATCATACACTATAAGTTACTCTAAAGATTATCCAAAGTATATACCATACAAAGATGTTTTAAAAATCACCAAAAATAAAAAAGGGCCAGACATTTGATCATACAAATGTAGCAGGACCTTTTTCAAAGGCGCTAACCTTTTCTGCCGTTCAGAAAGGTCCTGCAAGGATCAGAAAGTCAGGTCCCTGCATTTTAATTGTTTTTTCTGTTTCAGAATTTTATAAATGTCATATCTAATAATATAAGTCAACTATGAAGTATGAGCAATAATGAAAGAAATTTCCAAAACTAAATGTGTCTATCTTAGAAGGGTGTTTGAGAAGGGACCCACTCAACTCAAAACACCAGGCACTTTATTATTTTAGGTTTGCATACTTTTGATCAATAGTGCTGAGTGCCTGGAATCCTCCTCAATCCTCCACAATCCTCCAATGTGAGTTTGTGCAAGATCCTCACTGCCTCAATCCTCCACAATCCTCCAATATGAGTTTGTGCATGTACATGTACCCCACTGCCTCAATCCTCCACAGCAAAGTACATGTACATGTAAATGGATCTTTTGTTTATAGACAGTATATGCATGGAGCTATAAGTAGATAGCTCCATGGTACGTACATTTGTCAAAGTTCCACAGCTTTTCATATCCACAAAAATCCTCCAGTGTAAATTTTACAACCTTCCTCAATCCTCCACAATCCTCCAGTACAAATTGTACAACCTTCCTCAATCCTCCACAATCCTCCAGTCTAAATTTCACAACCTTCCTCAATCCTCAACAATCCTCCAACTGGAAATGTTCATACCTGCCTCAATCCTCCACAATCCTCCATTACCCCCCGGAGGATTGTGGAGGATTGAGGAAGGTTAGGGTTAGCAGTTTTAAAAATCGGAGAAAGGTCCTGCCAAGATCAAAACATCAGCCCCTATAAATATTTGTATTCCTTTAGACCTATTAAACTAAAGTAAATTGTTGTGCATAATATACCTCATGTCTTCAGATTCAAGTAATAAAATATTTGCTCTGATTGATAGTTATTTCAAAATATTGGAAAATAGAAAAATAGGACTGAAATTGTCTATAAAAATCCCAATTCTCTCATTTATCTTAATTAAGGCTCAAGTCTTCCTCACAAGTAATGAAAATTATATAATATTTATATAAAAAGTACTACAAAAATCTGACTAGAATGGTAGAATTGAACTTACCGGTATTTGAGAAAGTCAAAATTAGGCTTAGCCCCCCCCCCAAAAAAGGAGAAAAATGTGAGGGAATTCTATTGCCATGGAGGAATCCAATGGGATTTCTAAACATTGAACCAAATCCACAGAATCTCACAGAAACCCATAGTCCTGACAAGTTGCCCATAATCTGACAGAATCCAACAGGATCCAACAAAATCCCATGGTATCTAAGGTCAAGTAAAACAAATAATAATAGTTTATCATCCTAACTTTTTGAAAAAAGGAGGATGAGGGCACTTTTTCGGGTAGTATAATTTCCAGTCGCAGCAAAAACCAATGCGGGTGGGGACGAGAAGCTAATTATTTTTTACTTGACCTAAGCAAGTCCAATAGAATCCCACAAATCCCATGGAATCTCAGCAAGTCCAACAGAATCCCACAAAATCCCATGGAATCTCAGCAAGTCCAACAGAATCCCACAAAATCCCATGGAATCTCAGCAAGTCCAACAGAATCCCACAAAATCCCATGGAATCTCAGCAAGTCCAACAGAATCCCACAAAATCCCATGGAATCTCAGCAAGTCCAATAGAATCCCACAAAATCCCATGGAATCTCAGCAAGTCCAACAGAATCCCATGGAATCTCAGCAAGTCCAACGGAATCCCACAAAATCCCATGGAATCTCAGCAAGTCCAACAGAATCCCACAAAATCCCATGGAATCTCACCAAGTCCAACAGAATCCCAGGGAAGTGCAGCAGTGCTGGGCCCAGTCTAGGGCAGGCCCAGGGTGAGGGCCACTCCCACGGCTGCCCCAGCGAAGGACAGGAGCCAGAGGCGAGAGGAGGAGACACGGTAACTCTGGATGTGGTGCACCATGGCCGGCTGCAAATGTTCCAATGAAAAATTGAAAATTGATAAGGGACAACCATGAATAAAAACACAGGAAAACAGCTGAAATATCGAGAGTACATGTGTATAAGAAAAAAGCTCTGTGGTCTACCAAATAACTCAAATGGACAAAATACAAATCTTTGTAATTAAGCCTGTCAGATTGTCTTAAAATTTAGTAGGCCTGACGTTTCGATCCTAGCAGGACCTTTCTCACTCTGCTTTTGAGAAAGGTCCTACTAGGATCGAAACGTCAGGCCCACTAAATTTAAAGATTTACATTTTGGTAATTTTAGTCAGTAAGCAGTTTGCAACATTTTTGTATATCACCTGTCAGGTCGTGTTTGCATAATGTTGACAAAATGAAGAATTTAGAATGAAGAATGAATTTGTGCCAGAAATGTCATAGACTTGGTTATTGCACATACAAATGTACATTCAGAGTGGTGTTTACTTTACAATACTAGTACATGTATTAGAGTATAATACATGATGTACATGTACAGATTTTGCCACTTGAGTGCAAAGCCCTTTTAGCATTTAGGGCTCAGGCCAGGTAAACAAATTCAGGTATACATTTCACAAAGCCTTAACGGTACAATGAATCATGACTCAACTACAGTATTGTAAGTTTGGATAGGCCATGACAATATGGTTTCTGTGCATTGCTGATCATCTTGTCCATCCTTGTGAGCATCAATATATTTGATGAAATAGACCAAAGATCTAGTAAGACTCATTGTACTATCTGTAGACCTGCTGCCCCAGTACATTTTGGTCACAAACTCGAAGCCCTAACAGGCTGACAGTTTGTCACTTTGAAGTTTTATAAATGCTTGGTTGATTTGGGCTTTTTGGTTGTCTGTATTCAGTTGTCGTTTTCAAAGAGATATGTAGTCCAAGAAAGTAAAGAAAAGTGAGAATACTCATAGTTATACCGAGTAAAGCGAATGACAAGTATTGGAATCTGTGACTCTCACTGAAACCAAGTGGGTGCGTGGGACGGTTTCACAGGTGTTTTTGAGGTAAATCTTGGGATTTCGGTCAGGGGTAGTCAAAAAATTGAAAACTTCAAGTTGCCATGAGCTATTTTGGTGTACTCGGTACTGTCTAGCTTGGACCTTATGTGCTACTGGCTACTGCAGTCGCCTGATTCCTCCAAAATTTTCAAAAAGGGTGACTTTAAAGTCCAAGTTACTTGGACTACCAAAGAGAGAGAGAGTTGCGTACCCATCCACCTTGCTTGACAATCCAAGCAGCCAGTCTGCGTCGAGTGAACTTCTGCATGGAGTCCACCACGACATTGGCATAGTTGGCATGCCCTTGCTCCACGCACTCCACCACCAGCGCCCCGGCAAAGGCGAAGAGCGCCACCACGCGGGCCCAGGTGATGGCCCGCCGGAAGAGCTCGCCGGCGACCGCGGTGAAGACGCTCTGCAGCTGGGCACCGGTCTGGAAGGTGACCCGCAGGTAGGAGCAGACGTCCTGGAAGAGGTACGGGTACATGCGGTCAAACTCCTGGGCCAGGGCCACCAGCTCGCGGGAGACGTCGCAGGCGCCGCTCCCCACGGCGTGGCCCTCGGGCTGGCAGGCCTTGACCACGTCCTTGATGCCCAGCCCCGGCGGGTAGATGTCGCGCTGCAGCAGCGAGCGCTCGCGGAGCTTGGTGAAGATGTAGTCGCGACAGAGGAGCCGGGTTTGCTGCACGACCGCCTCCTCCGTGTGCGGCGACTCCAGCGCCCGGCCCAGCCCCAGCAGGCCGGCGACCCGCACCGACTGCAGACTGAGGTAGATCGACATCGACTCCAGGGCGTCCGAGACCACCACGGACGACTTCCTCAGCCTCTCGTTGATCAGCACCGAGGCCGACATGCTGCTGCGGCTGATCCTGCGCGTCTTGGCCACCTTCTTGGCCCCCGCACCGGACATGGCTAGCTCTGCCTCACCCAGCAATCCACGCAGACTGTGACATTCAACGAGTTTGCCGTCGTGGGCCCTGGAAATTTTCTCAGATGAAATGCGGACAGAACACTTGCATTTTGCAACAATCACGGACACTGGAGACTAAGTGATGGCGTTCTCTTGTGTCACTAAAACTTAAGTAAAGAGAGTGAATACAATCATGTAAATGCTGTCTAAACATGTAAAATGGGTAACAAATATGAAACGTAGATCAACACAGCCAGAGTAAAAAGATGATACGCAGTGGCTGTTGTTACGGCAGTCATCCGTGTGGTTCCCTGACTTGATTGTATTTTGTCAGCATTGCAGGCAGGTTGAACCAGTCTATTAGCTGATAGTCTGGTTCCAAGAGCTAAACATCCTGACGAATACTGTGAAGTCAGGGAACCACACGGACGACTGCCGTAACAACAGCCACTGCGAAGATGATAAACTTCACTGAGTCATAGTCATAACTTGCTAAACTGACTTGTTAGCCGAACCCTCGTCCCACTTACTGGGCCGCTAGGAGCTCCCCTTAAACGAGTTTGGAGATTATCTGTAGCTAGTGCGACAGATAATCTCCAAACTCCTACTCCTAGCTCCTAGCGGCCCAGTAAGTGGGACTAGCCGAACCCGAACTTCTCTCACACTCTCAGCGTTTAAATCACACTGAATCACTGAAAAGCACAATTATCTGTGAAGTAAATGTTCTGAACACATGCTTCAGCAATAGCCACTACTCACCCTCAGCCAGATAAAAAAATCCTCACACAAAAGCGATTGAAGACATTTGAGGAGGAAATATTTCGCCTGACCAGGGGGATTCCAGGAAGGAGTTGACCGCCCTGTGCCAGAAATGTACACAAATTACGTGCATGAGATATCGTATAACAAAATAAAAAGCGCCCTCTATTGGTCGAATAGACTTTAATAGACTAGTTCCCAGTCTCTCTATAGTACATGATTGTATTTTTAAGGAGTGGGTCCGTGCTCAGATGATAGCGCAGGTGGAACGAAAAACCATAGGGAAGCGTTTAAGTGCCATTCTACTTGACAACATGGCGAGCTAAGTTTGTTGTCAAGTCGACATAATAGCCATTATCTTGTCGACATGTATAGCTATTTTATCTAGCATGTCGAATTAGCAACTGTTGTAAGTTTACATGGCGATGTAAATTATTTTGTCATGTCGACTTCACAAAAGGCACATGTCGTCACGGCGATTTAAATTATCTTGCCAAGTCAACTTCACAAAGGACACATGTCGTCATGGCGATGTATATTATCTTGCCAAGTCGACTTCACAAAATGCACATGTCGTCATGGCGATGTAAATTATCTTGCCAAGTCAACTTCACAAAAGGCACATGTCGTCATTGCAGGAAAAAAACATATTGTCAAGTGAAGAAAAGTACACGCCGTCATAGCGTGCAGTGTATAGGTTGCCGGCCCGACATGTATTTCAGGGGAAGGTCGACATGGCAATATATTTTTTTCTGTCATGACGACATAATACCTTCCGTAAAGTCGACTTGGCAAGATAAGTCATATCGCCATGACGACATGTGCCTTTTGGAAACTTCCACTTGGCAAGATAATTTACATCTCCATGACGACATGTGCCTTTTGTGAAGTCGACATGGCAAGAAAATTTACATCCCCATGTGGACTTACAACAGTAGATAATTCGACATGGTAGATAAAATATCTATACATGTCGACAAGATAATGACTATTATGTCGACTTGACAACAAAACTTAGCTCGCCATGTTGTCAAGTAGAATTATGGCACTTAAACGCTTCCGTAGGGCAGGGTTCAAGTCCCGGTCCAGTCAAAATATTCGTTGCCATTTTTTCTAAATTGCGCCAAAGTTCAGTAAGTTTTTCATTGATTTGTTTGAAGTTTGTTTCTATGATTACTAATAAAAAGTAATAATTATAATGGAGGGTAATGACTAACACCATGCAGCTTTCTGATAATCCTTCTTTTGTGTTCAGTCCTTCACACTTCTCTCTTTGATCTTTCCCCCTCTTGTCACTAATCCCTACCCCACTCCTTGCCCTTCTCTTTGATCTTTCCCCCTCCTGACCCTCTCACTAATCCCTACCCTACCTCTTGCCCTTCCCTTTGATCTCTCCCTACCAGCTTCACTCTTTGTCCTTTGTTTCTCATCCGTGTCCTATTCACTCTCTCCCCCTTCCTTCGTGTACATGTATCTGTTTTGTCCTTGTCACTCTGCCTTTGAGAAAGGTCCTGCTAGGATCGAAACGTCAGGCCCACTACATTTTAAGTTAAGTAATAATTATAATGATGCATGAATGAAGGTCCTAAACCTCGTCACAAACTTCCTCAGATTGTATACTCCACGGATCCCAATCGAACTTCTGAAGTTCTGAAGCCATTGCCACATGATTGATACCAATTTGAGATAACCAAAGATCATATTATAGCGGCGCAACGTGGCGCTATACCATCTAAGATAAACCAATTTCGGGGGACATGCGTAAAATAAATGCACACCCATTCAGCAGGAAGGGCGCCCTCTATTTAAAGGAGATCTGAGGGTGCACAGTATAATATTATTTTTCGTTTACCTTCGCCTTTCCGATGTAAAATTCCATTCCTGTCATCCATGAAATGAATCAAAACTCAAACGTTTGTCTTAGGAGCGTTTTAATGTATTACCCTGTTCGAAATTCGAGAATTCAAAGCACTTGAGTGTGCTGTGGTGAATGCTATACATGTATCCCGAAAAATGAAATAAATATGTGACCCGCTCTACGAAAAAGGCCCGTAAGGCGCGCTATGCTATAACGCGTAATGGACTGTTCTATGTGGAAAAGCTGAAAAATTCTTCACACATGTGATTTTTTTTTTATTCGATTTTTGACATGTTTAATATCCATACTTTCATAACTGATAGGCAAGTATCATGATTTCGATCAATAAAGATGATAAAAAACGTGTTTTGTTTTGATTTGTGTTCCAGTTTTGTGTGGTTTATTGTTTTAGAACGTTGTAAAAAAGTCCGATCTTTACTCCTCTGTTCGAACGTTAGTTTGAACTCCCCCATTGGTATTTTGGTATCATCCTAAAGCTTGGGAGGTCTGCTATCCATATTTGGACATAACACGGGTCAAAGAGTAAATGCAAATGAGTACTGGTGTTTTTTTTAAACAAACTGACACCAGCTGGTTGCTACGCGCATCAAAACATCATGTCAGCTGTTCCAAACGGAGCGCAATGATTGGCCAACACGCGCAGTGAGCCTTTCAACGTATGCGCTGTGTGACACCAGATCAGCTGGTTTATGTACAAAGGCCGTGTTTACGTGTAAATGCCTGTTGCAGTACATGTCAATACGTTCAAAACGATTGGTCTGTATTGCTTTCGAGTGATTTATCTAGCTGTAAAATGTGTTTAAGAGATCAATGTCTTGCTGAGGCTTTGAATGATCTTCGCATTGCGAAACCTGACGGAGAAGAGGGAGGCATTGTTCGCTTTGTTGAAGATTATTTTGTCAATTCTAGCTTGGACAATTGCCATGTGGAATCGGACTCGGAGTCTGATGACTCGGAGTCCGATTCCACATCGCAATTGTCCACGGATGACTTCGAGATCGATGAGGAAGAAGAACCCTGGTCTAGGTAGACGTCTTGCCTGTTGATGACATCGAGACGAACGGAGCTCTTAAGGTTGACGAACAACGCGAGAAGGCAAGCAACTTCCAGTGCAGATGCAAGCTTTTTCAACGGTGGTCCGTGTTCCCGACGATACTCCGTGGATGACTTTGTCAATTCTCAGTACGAAATTGCTGAATTGTCCAGAGGTATATTTTCAGATTTCTTTACAGGCCCTATTAAAGCTGGAAAATTATTTACAAATTTCAGTTGATAAACAAAATGACCTTTCCTCACGTTAAAGAACAATGAGAAGCATTAAGCATTTTACTTTTTTTTATAGGCCTACAGTCATTAGTACATGCCAATGTTTCTGCAAGTGCTTGCAGTTTATCAGGGGCCAATATTATGGAATTCGTAATGCAGATGGACTGCTGATTCTGTGCTGATGACCTGCAATTTTGTGCTAACCCCGTATGTCGCAAGCAGAGAATCTCATTTACGGGATGTACGCATACTCACTACTATACTACTAGTACTAGTCCGAGTAACTTGGACCCGACAAGTCACCCTTTTTTATCGAATTTTGAAATTTTGAGTTTCGGGTGACTGTTTAACCCGAAACTCAAAATTTCAAAATTCGATAAAAAAAGGGTGACTTGTCGGGTCCAAGTTACTCGGACTACACTACTACTAAGTACTAGTACTACTAATAGTACTAGTACTAGTACTAGCATGATAGCCGTTAATTCGGTGCATTGCAGTGTGCACTCCTTTTCACAATGCAACTTATAGATATTATTATTTTCCTCAAGATTATTAAGTCTTCATGGTAATATCCGCAAGATTTATAGACGTTACAAAACTGACATCTTTCGTTCCAGCCTCCAAATTGGCACTCTACGTTTCGAAACTTGTGATGTTCGAATGGTGAATCGGTGACAGCAACAAATGTTCAAAGTCACAAACTGTAAACATAACTTCGCTTTCTGTTTTTATTGTATTTTATGACAACAGAGATGAAAGACATGCTGCTGTTGGGCCAGATCCGCTGTGTTACTTCCAACACCGACAAAACCGTAGGGAAACGAAGGAATGCGCAAAATTACAGTGGACGCCAGAGGTCATCATTCATGTATCAATACCAGCCTGTGTGTCGAGACACAGAAGCACTATCATGAGTATGGTTGTAAACCAAGGATCCACAGAAATACCGGGCGAACCTTCCAGAATCATCTGAGGTATGAAGACAACACCAGTGTGCGTAACTTCATCTGGAACTACTCTGATGAGACGCATGTCATTCTTCTTCCCGGCGGCATTCCAGGAATCAAGCACAATGACATCAAGGTTCCAGCTCCTAAAACCCATGACAGACGCCCAACTGCTGACCTTCCTGAGCCCCAGACTCCTCCTGGACTTGATGCAAGATGCCAGTGGTACTTGTATAACAACATCCGCGAGTTCTGCAGTGACGCCAACAAGGACATTGCCTGTCCCTTGCCAACAGTTCCAAAGCCATAGTCTATCTTCCAATCTCCTCTCCACACCCAGTCTCCCCTCCTACACAGCAACAACTGTCCATCATGAAGACATTGTTGACTGTTCAACTGTTCTTCTCAGAACCACACACATCTTCAAAAAAGAGATTTAACATCAAAGTCACATAATACATGTACATGTATAAAAGAAGATCCCCAAAATCCCCCAGGAGTTTTATAAGCATAGAAGTTATTTTTTAAACCAAAAACTCTATTTTCCTTCCAAAATTCCGACAGTGGTTGTTTTTTTTGCTTGACTATACTGACATTGTAATTGTGATACAAAATGGTGAATGATTTGATGATAAAACCTCTGAAATACATTAAATTAACACTTTTTTCCCAAAAACCTGGTATTTTAACCCAAAAATTATATATTCTTGTCAAAGGTAATTTCCCTGAGAATATTAGCACTTACACTGTAGGAAATTCAACTGAGACTTGGGAGATAACTTTTTTTTCTTCTTACCGCCACATGTGCATTCTCTATGTCTTTATATTTTACTAAAAAGACTGATTTATGACAATTATGCAAATGAGTGAAAATAAAGATAAAGCTCCCTTTACCACCCAAAAGTCAGACAGTGTTTTTGTCTTTTACTTGACTATAGTGAAATTGTAATTTTGAAACATAATGGTGAAAGATTAGATGATAAAACCTCTGCAATACATTAAATTAAAGTTTTTTTACCAAAAACCTGGTATTTTAACCCAAAAATTAAACAATTGTTTGAAGGGTAATTTTCTTGAGCATGTCAGCACTTACACTATAGTAAATACAACTGAGACTAGCGAGACATTTTTTTTCACCTTCGAACTGCCCATGTGAATTCTGCAAGTCTTTATATTTTGACTAAGAATAATGGTTTTAAGGCAATTATGCAAATGAGTAAATATTAATGATGAAGTTCACCAAAATGATAGAAAATTCAGAAAATCCATTCCAGGGTAACATTTAACATTGTGTAATTTTTTTAGAGCGATAGCCAAACAGGAACTGTGCTGTTGCTATGGACTTTTGATTAAATTGCATTTTGAACTATTCCCATTCATGTGGTAAATGTTTCTAGGGCCATTTCTACGTTATTCATTTTCATTTAATTTAATTTCATTAACAAACCCTGGTATGCAAATGTGTGTATATCTCCGCAATGGAACATCATACATAAGTCATATATATACCAAATTAAAGCTTAGAACATGCTCTTTCTACTCATGTACATAACTCAAAAACCAAAACGGATGCCTTAAGGGCCTTTTTCGCAGAGCCGGTCACATATGAATATAAATATGAGTGAATGAAAAATCGCAACCTTTAAAATCCCCTTCAACAGGGCAGAGAGTTTCTTCTAGGATCGAGACGTCCAGCCCTCCACATTTTTTTCAGATTTTTGTTGTTGCCAGTAAACAGTTTTGAAAAATGTATTACATTTAGGCCTTAAAGCCCCAACACAACATTATATTGGTGAGATCGAAAAACAGAAATGTTCTCAGATTTACATGAAACTTATACAGTTTGAAGATGGTTATAGTAGAAACCTCTCACTGAAATATTTCTACCTAAAATGTTGTATTTTGGGAGAAACGAGTAAAAGAAATAGTCTCACCGAGATCTAAACATTTTTTTGGAACAGTACGGCGTTGAATGCTGCATTTTCGCAAAACAAATGAAGCGGTTTTAACGATTTTCTCGAGACTCAGTTGGCGGATTGAGCTGAAATTTTCACAGGTGTGCTATTTTTGCATATGTTGGATCAGACAACGTGTGGCGGCTATTCTTTGACCTCGACCAATGTTGTGTAGGGGCTTTAACTACAAACTAAATCTTCCAAATCTTCAAAGGTCAGTTGTGTCTTTAAAACACCAATTCATCATTTACAAAGAAGAGAGAGGTTCCATTATTTAGTGCTGGTATTATGTGGGTAAGATGAGTTATTTGGTGGTTTAGGATTTAATACATCTACACCAAGGGGGGTAGAAAAAAAATTGAAGTGTAGGCCTATGTAGAGGACAGTGATAAATGAGTTAATTTCATTGGAGGGTTTGATGATAAATCTTGCTCTATTTTTGAACTGCTAGATAAGTAATCCCCCAGACTTTGATATAAATTTAGGACAATGAATCTTACTCATTCCCTATACATTCAAGTCCATTATAGTGTTCTTTTCTGATTTTGCTGAATTGTAACTCACAGTATCACTATCAATTTCATTAAGAAACAAAGTCACAGATGGTTCTGTGAAACTGTGCAAGCATTTCTGAAAGTCTTTTAAGCACCACTACTTATGGAGATAAGTCAATTTAAACAAAACTTATCCCATTGACAACAATTTTGAAGGAATGAAGATTATTTTCCTAAATATGTAAAGGTAACTAATGAACAATCAATGACAACGATAAGACAGCACTAGAAGACTAAAGTATCATTTTGTTCAGGTGCAATGAAGGAGTAGTATTTTTTTGCTATTGTAGTTTATAGCATGTTTCCTAAGATATTTTCCCCAAAGTGTTAGTTTCATATCAGTTTTCTCAAGACTTAAACCTTTCTCAGGGTTTAAATGTTCTTTGGGAATTTGTTTACCAGATAGATTACCTTTCCACAGGTACATTGGTAGATTTGTTAAATAATCTGTTCAGTATGATCACAACAAAATATCTGATTTGAAACACAAGATTGCATTCAAAAAGTCAAGTGCAAATTATAACATCTATCTGACTTTGGAAATCTCAATAAGATTTGGAATCAGAACTTTGAAGGATGTTTCTCAAAGACAGAAAGAGCATCAGGCAGCATTTCAGTATCACTTTAAGTAATTTTTGCTCAAAAGTAATAGAAATTAAACAGACTGTGTTAAATCTTTGTTACAAATGTACATTATTTTCTTTATTTAGTATTCTTGCTTGTTTGCGCACACACAGAAGATAGTACATGTACTCAGAATCCATTTGAAAAAACACCCATACATTTCAAAACAATTTGAAAACAGGATACATAAAACGGACTTAATAAGTGCAAAAGAGTATTTCAAAAGTATTGCAACATTGCAATATTCAAATTGTTTTTCTTTTATCAATTCCTTGACTTACATGAAAAATGGAACGATTAAAATAATTTTGTGTAATTAATTACAAATACATCCTCTGTAGGTTAAATCAATTAAACAGAGGTATAGAAAGTAAAAGGATGATACCGACATACTGTCAATCATAACAATTATTGTGTGAAACCTACAGTTTATTAGCCTTCCTCTTGATTGTTAATCAACTTTCTGTTTGAAAATTGCTGAAAAATATCACCACTGCACACAGTACTTTTGGTAGAAAGTACGCAAAACCTTCTTCTAAACATCTTAATGCAAATCAATGGCAGGTACTTTGCTTTCTGTAAGGAAAATTACTTGTGTCATGTGCTTGCCGATATACATAGAAAATTATTACAATTGGAATAGCTGTGGACATTACAGTACATTGATATATATCATTATATAAATATAAATATTTACAGAGTAAGGCCTAGAACATAGAGAGGAATATAGTACAATAAATATCCGGTGAAGTCTTCCATTGATATAATCCTTTTGGTGCCTAGAAATCAAATCAAATTCAAAAACAGACAAACAAAAACATTCTGGGATGAATCTTTGAAACAATGATGAATTGCTTTGAAAGTTGCAATTGGTGAACAAGCAATAAATTCTGAAATAAAATGATTTTTATTTCCTTTTATTTGATTTTCATTTCATTTTCCTTTTTTTCCTTTTTTTTCTTCTTCGTCTTGGTGGTTTTAAGCAGATATTTTCGAGTTAAAGGTTTTCTGGGAAAAGTGTGTTGAGGTTTGTTTGGCAGGAAGAACTGATTTAAAAAAAATTCCTGGGAAGTGGCCGTTTTTTTGTTTTATTCGAGCTTCATCCCACCAGAACAACAAAACCCCTAAACATTGCAAACCATTTGCTTTTTAACCCATAATAGAATTTGAGAACATGGTAATTTTGTCCATGTATCGGTAAAAAATGTCTGCTTAAAAAGGGCCTGCCAAAGCTAAGGCTTTAGTACATATCTTATCAACATTATTTCATTTAAGCAAAATCACAGACCATACAATATGCAAAATATGAAAAATGAGAACAGAAAGTTCACATAACATTTTGCTTACATATAGAGGAAATGACGGCACATAGACAATAAGTTTCCAAAACATAATACATGTATACCCATTTGATAAAAAGTCCAACCCACATACCACAACTGATGATTCCCTGGGCTGATCAGTAGATTGAACATTTATTTGGTTTCCAATACCAAAAACAATCTTCTAATTTGACTTTGCCGAAACACACTGAGAAGAATGGTGTTCGTTTCATTTTGGAATTTTACTCTTTTATACACGAACAGCATTCTGGGCAGCTTAAAAATAAAAATGAGAACTGAAAGAACCACATTGGTGAATTCACTAAAATAAAATATTCAGTCATGGTAAAAAAAAAAAACAGAGACAAACAATTTACGAGACAATAAGTTGTTGCCAAAGTCGGGCTGACTCTGCGAAAGACACTATGTACATTTTTTTGTTAATGCATTGTTAATACCAAAAATAGCAAGATTTATTGTGTACATTTTAATTACGTCTACAATGCTCTTTTTCCCCCTTCTTTTACAACTTCATATTAACCAAAGAAATTCCACATACAGTACAGGTATTTCCATGATACTGAAGGTATTACAAAAATGGCAGTTACTGAAGTAATATATATTCAATATGTAGTTTTATTCATTGTTTGAAGAGAATGTGCTATCTTCATGTGATTTCTGTTTTAGGTACTGATTTGAAATCAAAATGACTACCCAGTAGTCCGTTCAGTAAAATGTGATGGAATGCACTCTCCTCTTCTTACAGTGAATGGTGTAATGAATGGAAGCTCTCTTAGAATTCCGCTCTCAGGTCATACATATAGATGGCTATGGCTGTTGCTATTGGCAACAGAGCTTCTCCCTGCACTGAACTATAGGGCACAGAGGTAGCAACAGCTTCAGCCATAGCCGCTAACTCAGATCTTGCTGCACATTACAGTTATGGTCCTGTGGGTGTACGCTGCTTAGCTAATAGCGCCCTCTATGTGTTATGGAGTGGGCAACTGATAAAGATGCAAGTATTGATTTGAATGCAGCAATCCTATCTGATGGCTGTTAGGCAGCTGAACTATACAGGCATACCATCCCAACAACATAAAATCCATTTAGCTCTCTGCCAAGCAGACGATAACTAAAAAAAAAAAAAAAAGACTCTCTTAACAAAAATAGATTTCTTATTCGTACGACACCACTGTTCCGTTTCTCTTTTTAAAAATATCTCATTTTAAAAGCAAACAGTATACTTAGAGTATAAAGACAAAAATATATACATGCATAGAAAGTTTGCATTTTGAAATCTACAAGCTTTTCTTTAAACAATATCCTTTACAGCTTTCCTCGATAGTATAGTGGTATTCCCTTTGAGCAACTCCAGTGCCGTGTACGTAGGTATGGGCGAGACACAAATAAAGTGGGGAAAGATTTAACACTGTAATAATGTCACATAAATATTCAACATTTGCCGACTCTGAAAAAAACAAAATGCTTGCCCAGAATCCATGATTTTCCAATTTGAAAAATTGAACGTTCTATTAGGGGAATAAGGCAAGCGATTCCACTAGGAGTTGTCATTTTAGTTACTTAATAAACTGTCAAATCGATACATCATGATTTCACTTCAGTGAGACTGTAATTCAATAAGGGTCTGCTCTACTTGATGTATAATCAGTACTGTATACTAAGTGCTTTGCCATCATGCCCACTTGAAAAAAACTCCCTGCAAAACCGGCAGCTCAGGTGGGATACAAAACTACAACTCCTGCTTTCTAGTGCAGACGTGTTAATCACTTGATCACTGGGCTGGTCAAGGTTGTGTGGTGTATTTGAACTGGTATAGCAACGGGTACCGTAGTCAATCAGAAATAGGGTTGTTGTTTTATCTGTCAGTGAGAATGTAAATCAAAGTGGGTTTGTCATAATTGATGTATAATTCACAGTGTTAATAACACGTTGAGTGGGCAAACCCTCATTGAGAGAAGAGGGTCAGATTGTCTTTTCAACTCCTCTCAAACCTTGATCTCCGTAAGTAAGTTCCCTCTTTCTTCATACAGGCATCTCTAAATCTAGTTCTGAAGCTACACCCAACTTCTCAATGGATGCCCAAATAGTCAAGCACTTCAAGAGAACTTTGCATGGCTGATGCAGCGAGGAAGATCAAATTTAGTCCATAAACATGACTTTTTATCTTCAATTTAATTTTCGTAGTTTTCATTTAACTTAGGGGTAAACATCTAAAATAGGGAGGGATATTTTATTTGGTATGAATATGTCCTTCTAGGGCAACTATAATAAAGCTAAAATTTGAAGAAAAAAAAAAGCATGGTTAAAATTTCTGCAGGCTATGGCAATCGTATGTGGTCCACATGGGCATCTCAGAAACCTAGGGGTGGATTAAAGCTGGAATTGGATTGCCGGCAAACTGGAGATTTTGGTTAAAATATATATACCAGTGATATCCCTCGCTTGAGTAGCGATGCTTATCTTGAGAAGATTAAGTACAATCTCTTTTCGTTAGGAAAGCTAGACTCGTCTGGGAATTAATCAGAAAGAAAGACCGACGTTCACCGTTATCCAGTTCGGAGTGGATGTTATAATTTTAGGCATTATATATGAAAATTATCTTAATTTGCAAAAAAATATCTTAAATTGGAAAGACAAAAACCATGAAGTTGATTTGGGGATAGGGGAGGCCTAGTGTCGAAGCCACAGCCAGGTAAGAAGGAGGCACAGTGAGACGACCAGATGTGACCATGTGGGGGCGCCCTTCGCACCGCTGCCCATGTGCTTCTCGCCCGTGTCCTTGCCGGTGGGCGTCGTGCTTTGGACAACCGTCTCCTTCTCTGTGGGATTGGGCTTGGGGGTACTCCTCGGTGGCGGCGGCTTGGTGGTCCCACGAGGAATGAAGGGCCACTGGCTGGACAGGGGTGGGCGTGTGGTCGGGTCATGCTTGGTCGGACCGTGCGATGTGGTGGCGTCAAAGTGGAAATCTGTATCCTCCGTTGTGGGCTCTGCATGCAAGGGAGACAGAGAGATAAGGGTGGTGGTGGTGAGGTGTTTCAAAGTAAACACAGTGCCTCAAAGGAAATCCTGTTGGTAAGGAGAACACGGAGGCCATTCCGGTGCGTTGAGGTTTATCGGTACGGGTCAAGGCACTCAGGAAGTTGACTGCCCAAACCCAATATAGCCTGTAAAGTACCAGCCGCAAACACTAACCCTATGCGATTTTGGCTGGTGACCTGATGTTTGTCGGTGCTCCGATTTAAAGAGATGGCATCCTAGTGACAGCCAAAAAGATTCTTTCACAAATTTAAAGTATGGCACCATTTGAATCCAATGGTTGCCGCATCAAATTCCAAACAAGTACATGTATCTGCAAGCAACTAAGCTTCAGGGTGCATTCAAGCCCCTTGCACCTGTATTTTACTTTTTAGGTAATCGGAAATGTGGGCTAACAATTCGAGCTACTTGTATAACAAGAGACAAATCCAGGAAAACCGATCCCTTGCTTGTGGAGAGGAACTGTTTCAAATCGGTGCTCAAAGAGGAAAGGCAGTTCCAAAAACAATGAAGGAAAAGCGTGCACTATTTGCAACCACAAAACATGCTGAGTGTTCAGACCATCAAAAAAAGGCCACACACTCCCAGAAAATCAAAACAAGGAGCTTCAACCCACAGATGACCTGACAATACAACTATATGGATGACTTACTGTACGTCCTCAATATGGACTAGGAAACCAAACCAAAGACAAAGAGATCATAATTCCCTTCCTGTTTTTTTTTCTCCCCTTATCAGAAAATCGGACAAAGATTCTTCCTGCTTTGTCTACAGTGTTCATGTCTGACCACCCTTCCTGAAGGAAAATGTTGAGCGTTCCCCCCAAAAAGAGAACAATTTTCTGAAAGGAAAAGTGGAAACCAATGCCACAGATTTCAACACACATGTATGCATGTTGCATCGCATTGATGCTAATAAAAATATCTGGATCCTCAAAGTAGTTAAAAATATGAATACTAACACCAACACAATTCCATTTACATAACTAAACTACAAAGGACTTTAATAAAACCCAGCAAATCAATTTTTGGAGATTTATGGCAATAACATACTAGCACTCTTACCACCTGAGCTAAGGAGGTGGCCTTCCAAAATCCTTTGCTGAATGGGGGTGCAAGTTAGAGGCAATTAACCATTAACTACAAGTGAAGTAGTGAGTTTGTATTCCTCATTAACACATTTATCTAATACCAAAGAATTGCCTGTGTGTGGATTGCTTTGAATAACATCGCATGAGAAAACAGGATATGGGCTGGATTAAAAATAAAACTCAACAGCCCTCACACCGCAAGAGAGGTTGTTGACAAAACAAACTCCAGACATGCAGTGATATCTGCATGGTTGCAAAATGAAAACAACAAAAAATCAAAATAACAATATTTCTGTGTCGTTCTTAGGACTGCATGTACATAGGTGGATGAAATCATTGGAAATATCAATTTGTATGATACCATGTTGTGGTCATGCTGTGATTAAATTCTATCAAGCGTCTCTTTTCCCAGCATCTCTGAATTACATTACAGCCTGAGCAGCGGAGGGCCTTGGCTCCATGTGGTGTGTGCTAGCGGACAATGACCTCAGTGCTGGCAGCCCTCAGGAGACTTCTACTGATGTGAACGTGTCTTCCGGGACAGCTGAACAAGTGCACTGCACATCTACCACCCAGTCTGGCTATTATGGTGCTTACTGGCACAGCTCCCCATATAAACCATTGATTATACCGGTATCCAGATTTGAGACGGCAACCCTGCGATTGTCTTTCCCTCGATTGTTCTCTGGAACGCTGACCGAGGGGAAATCTGGTTCCATTTCCGCTGTTTGGGTGAGGTTTGGGTCAGTGTCTGGCTGAGGGAACCCAACTGCCCTAGTCTATTGGAGGCATCTTGTCTGAAGACAATGGCAGGACTTGCAAACCTAGAAAAGGTCAACTTTAGGTGAGCTTAAATCAAAAAGACGTGTGCGATTGGGGAGCCATAAGCAATAATGTGCCATTATTTCAGAGATCTTCCAATAGGCCTTTCTTAATATTCATGCAAATTGTATGCATCAAACTGAAAGCGAGGCTATGGGCACTGGGGTCGTTTTCATCAAACCCATCGTAACTTATGATCAACCACAAGATGATGAGCGATGCACAGACACCATACGGCCTATCACAAATTGCGATGGATTATCCATTGTAAGTTCAACTGCGATGCATCGTAACGCTTTGTGAAATTGACTCCTGGATTTCAAAGATTAATTGTTGTTCCCCGCTGTTTAAAAAAAAAATCTTTTCTTGACATATTCTTCAACAAAACCGAATGTTATCTTAGGAACAACGGTAAGGTCCCTTGAATTTACCGCCATCTTGATAAATCTTGATAGTGCCCATAGCCTTGTTTTGGGCTCAAAGCATACAATTTGCATCAATATTAAGAAGGGGCTATGAACCTGTTTTCCTTTGCCTTTGGGAAAGGTCCTGCTAGGATCGAAACATCAGGCACTCTAACTTTTGAGATTTATTATGATTTGAGTAATATGCAAAAGTGTATGGAATTATTTTAATTTGTAGAATATTATTATTATCATTATTCATGGATTTCATCAGACCCATCATCACTAATCATGAGTAGAGTGCAAGAAGGCTTTAGAATCAAATTGCAAAGGGGGGGGGTGGTCCAAAGGCTTTGCAAAACTGCAGAAAGGTAACCAAGGACTTTTTTGTTTGATTCAACTGTACTTAAAAGAGAAGTAGAAGGTGACCTATGAAACTTTCTCTGTACTTGGTGTGATCACCAATTGCTGTATCCAGGTTTTACTACTAACTGCTGATTGTGTCTGAACTAAAATCGGTGTACATGTATGTGTGATCCCTGAATATATACATGTACAGCAGTTAATGGTTAAATGCTTGATTGTATGGCGCTACCCCAGCAAAGATTGTTGGCTATTTGGGAAGGCCGCCCCCTGTGGACAGGAGGTGGTTACAGCACTGCTACATGTACATGAGGCCAGAGGTCTCTGGTTCAAGGGTTCAGGTCCAGTCAATTCGGATGCATTCTGATCCACTTTGGATTCCATCCACAGGATTCTATGTCTACCTTGAGTGGTTGGGGTGAACACTATTTCCTCCGTCTTGTTCTCGGTCGTTGACGTGTCTCCCGACCCACTCATGCAGTCCTCGTCGTCGCCAAGGCAACCACTGCCGCTCCCACTGCCGCTGAGGTTGTCCTCGTCTTTCCGATTCTTACCCATGAGTTTCATGCGAATGAGCTGTTGGGAAAATGAATGCAGTGACAAAGGCTGATAAAAGAACTGGGAGCGGGTGACTAGTCTGAAGCAAGGCATAAGCCTCCATCCCTTCTGGTAGTAGACTACCAGCAATGGTTGTAGAACTGGAAGGGGTGACTGACTAGTCTGAAGCAAGGCATGAGCCTCCATCCCTTCTGGTGGTAGTAGACTGCCAGCCAAGGCTGACGAATAGAACTGGGAGGGGGTGACTAGTCTGAACCAAGGCATAAGCCTCCATTACTCCTGGTGGTAGTAGACTGCCAGCCAAGGCTGACAAATAGAACTGGGAGGGGGTGACTAGTCTGAACCAAAGCATGAGCCTCCATTTCTCATGGTGGTAGTAGACTGCCAGCCAAGGCTGACAAACAGAACCTGGAGGGGGTGACTAGTCTGAACCAAGGCATAACCCTACATCCCTACTGATGGTGGTAGACTGTCAGCCAAGGCTGACAAATAGAACTGGGAGGGGGTGACTAGTCTGAAGCTAAGCATAAGCCTCCATTCCTTTTGGTGGTACTGGTAGACTGCCAGCCATGGCTGACAACTAGAACTGGAAGGGGTGACAAGACTGAAGCAAGGCCTAAGCTTCAGATATGGTGTAATTGGAACCCAGGCAAACGTGTTAGAAGGAGAGACATCAAATCAGACAGCTCCTACCAGTAACGATATTGAACAAGCATTTCATAAGCAGGGGCTTCAAAACACACACCCCTCACCCGGACAAGACATCAAGTGGACTGAGAGCACTTACGTGTGAGATGTCCTCCAAGTCGTCCATGAGCGTGAAGGCTTGCAGCAGCTCAAACTCACGGCCTGTCCAGGACACTTCTGGGTTGCGGATCTGGGCCTGAAGGCCGTTAGCAACAGGTGCCATCAAGTACCTGCAGAAGGAACACAAACAACCGACACGATTACACATACAGATACACATGCTCGATATTCCTCTTAGCAAATAAATGAAACAAACTTCCGACTCCTCTAGTACCTCTACCTTGTATCTACCTGTGCACCTACAAAATGAAGCAGTCTTCCCACACACATATACGCCAAACTCCTGATATTGACTCTACATTTCATAAAAAAACCACACATCTTCAGCCAGTTTCACTGCCTTAAACTCTCCTTTCTACTTGTCAGCCATTCTCATCAGAACCACCCACACACACACTAACAAAATAGCTATTCTTACAGTGTCACTACATCACCCTTGACTTCCTTTCCAATGCTCAGAAAACCCCAATTAAGTGAGCACGACATAAATACACGTACATGTACACTATTACTATCCTCATATTAACAGACGAGTCCAGGGCTCCAGGCCATACAGATGAAATGCTTCTGAAAACGTCTTAGTATCTCATTCAAAAGACAGTACCAGAGAGGAAGAAGTCTGAAATACAAATTTTGCTGAGATTGGACCTGACAAAGACATCTGAACCACAGTGAAACAACGCAAACTTGGTATGGGAATGTGTGGCGATCAGCAGGGTTTGCCAAAGAAATTCTTGAAAGGCATTGCATGTCCATGAAGGCAGAAGATGAGGCAGGCAAAGGCAGTGTCGGGTAGACAATATTTTGGAATGGACACGCATGAAGATGAGTAAGACTCTGAGAGAATAAGAAAACTAAGAGGGATGGACAGAGCTGGTTGCATGATATCAGTGGTGCCCCTACTGCTGACCAGAGTAAGGGAAGGATAGGACAGGATGGGATAGTTAATCATCAAAGACACCACCCAAATATGACATCCATAAAATTTTCCATATCAAATTTCCTTTCCCAAAAAAGAAAAATTATGACACACACCAGCATCCCAGTAGCAAAATTAATTTTATATCCATGATTAGACTGAGTGGATACTGGATAGACATTCAGGGTTTAGGCAGAGTTCAGGGAGATTTTCCCTGGGGAATAATGCTTTGATATTCATCAAAGTAGATTGAAATGCTTCCCTAGAACTGCTGCTTCTGCATCTACTAGGAGGGACAACTTGTACACACTGAGGTGCCCAACCCTTTAACACTGTGAGTCTGTGAGTAAATCGTTGCATTAGTTTTACCATTCCAAGGAGTTGAAATGGGCATTCTCAGCAATTGAAACATCAAAAGTAAAAAAGTTTGTTTATTTCGCTGGATATTTCTTTGCTGAAATCAGCAAAGTGCAGACTGTAAAAAATGGCTGCGTAATTGCTTGGCAATATATCAAGTGAACTTGCCAGTGGATCTTTACAGGCTCGTAAGTAGCACCCAGCATCCTGTTCCATAACAAACGGGACTATGGAGAACCAATGAGGGTGCGCGCCATTCTTCACACAGGGTTGTTTGGACCAACTTACAGAAGACGGGAATTTATCAGCGCCCAGGGCACTTCAACATAATCCAGATCGCCCCAGACTTTAAAAAGAGTGAGAAAATTATTGCCACAAGCTGTGACCATTTGTCAAAGTGCCTCACAGGTGGTATATTATTGGAGCGTACACCTGACTTTGCATGGCTGTCTGGTTGATAAGGGGAAAAGAGGCTAACGCCAC
Organism: Luidia sarsii; assembly: GCA_949987565.1. NCBI lineage: Eukaryota > Metazoa > Echinodermata > Asteroidea > Paxillosida > Luidiidae > Luidia > Luidia sarsii. The sequence continues at coordinate 2,747,619 of OX465116.1, forward strand.
AGGATATAACTCCCTCTGGGATAGAACAGCTCTGAAATACCAGCTTAGCCACCTGCAGGCTTGTGCCATGATTGCCCAGGCAAATGTGTACTTTTCCCGAGGCCAGTTAAGTGGACTGTAAAATAATTGTTTGATTGTTGTTTGATTTATGCGGTTTAAAGTTACGGCCAGAGTGTGGAGTTCCTCCAGTTTTATGAAAAGCAAAGTACTGAGACGCAGCTGGATTATTCAGTTTCCATATCATTGGGTAGAAAATTCCTCTTAAGAGTAACTGAAGGTGAAATTGAGCCAATTGCTGATTTGGAAACGTATTTTATGATGAGTTGATTTATTATGGAGCTTTTTTATAGTCAGCATGGGTTTTGTTTTTTTGGTGGAGGGGTGGAGTTTAAAATTTTGATGGACAGTAGTGCAAACCCACCCAAGAAACCATAACTCCTACTCCCTTCTGATCTGTGATATCATAAATGATCCAAGATGTCATCAGTGGTGTCATTTTCACTCCTCTTCCAAAGTTCTGACAGAAAACCAACTCAGTTGTGATAACCAGAATATCGAAACTTATTTTGAAGTTAAAACAAAACACTGTCGCAAACTGTTTGCCTTTGAGAAAGGTTGAAACGTCAGGTCCTCTAACTTTTGAGATTTATGTACTGGTAATCATTTTTGAGAATCCCAATCTTCAATGAGCTTTGGTCTGTGATATAACATTTGTTATTCCATCAATAGTGTCAAATGTGTTTGTCTTTTGTTTCTGATAACCAGATATTATAACTTCTTAACTTCTTAACAAAATTTTCCTGAGTCAGCCTCGGTGTATAATATAATCATCCCCGATATCAGCAATAATGCCATTGATGAAACCATTTTATGATATGACCGCAGTTCCCTCTCACCCAATTGACTGCTCACAATTATTCCTTTGATTCTCTCCCATCCCTCTCGCCTCAAGGAGAACAAAAGTAACGTAATATTCCCCTAATCCCTGAGTCATTACCTCAGGGACCGAGACAGTGCCCGGCTACCACAATGTTTGGCCCAACTTAAGACCTCCCAAAACATTGACAGTCATATCAAGGCACACATGGTTTGAGACTGCGTGGGTTTTTGTTTTTCTCTCTCCTCTAGTTTGGGTTTTTCTTGAAAGGGGGTGGGGTGGGGTGGGGGGTTGGGGTGGGGAAACTGTTTCCTTTATGTGCCGACAAAGCTTGGTGTTTTTACAGGGGTGCACTGGTCACCATACTGGAATGCCTTGAGAGGGCCAAATGGAGGGCTTCTTGAGGTGACATTCCTCCCTTGTCACTAACTCATTACCATGGCGATGAAGGATTGGCCACTTGGGGTTAATCCTGCTGTTGACCTTATTCCTGTAAAGGAAGGAGGGTAAGGGTGGGGGAAGAGTGGAACTTGCTGGCAATGGATTTAAAATTGGAGGGGAAAGGAACACAGACTGGATGTTTATTTGCTTACACAGTAGGGTTGTACAGTTGGATCAGCAATGTACTGTATGTCACAAACTTCCAATATTTCACTGTTAATCACCGCCCTTCAATTTGATCTCAGCCTGGGCCATCTACCAACTTTCCTCCTTTGTTCTTCTCCGGTCATTCATATACTATCATCTCTCCCCCTTCAGTTTTTGTCACTCTGCCTTTGAGTAAGGTCCTACATGGATCAAAACATCAGGCCCTCTAATTTTTTTAGATTTGCATTTGGGTCATTGAAGTCTTAAGTCAGTGCTTAGTAAACAGTCTGCAACAATGTTATATTACTTAAAGCCAACTTTTAATCTTTGTTAGATATGAAGCATACCGTAATTTCCTAGTACATGTACATGTATCAGTATAAGTTAATAAGGTGTAGTAAACCTACTACATGTATATGGTGATGAATTCAAGACGAATGGAAACAAGATGGTAGCGGCTTCCTAAAGAACAATCTCTTTGTCAAGTTTAATGAAAAAAACTACAACCTGACAAATATTGCATCCCCTAATCCCTGTCACCTTTGGCTCAACACATAATTACATCTGTATCAGACTGTGGGACATTAGTGAAGCCGAAGGCACAGACGATACCTCCCAAAGATATCAGGTTGCAGAAATTTAATTGGGAAACATCCAGACAGGGAGACAAGATCGAGCTAATGATGAACATAACCCTAATGATGAACATGCCTGGAATTTTCTGGCTGGGCTGTCACTGTGAATGTGAGTGGATGCGAGAAGTAACGAGTATAGCCATGTTAAAGGCATGGGGAGAACTGACAAAGGGAATTGCAGATGTTCGTCATGAAGGTGTTTCAAAACGAAGTGACCCGTGATTGTGAAATGGTTTTAATCTAGTTGTCATCCAGCCAAGTCATAATTGAAAAACTGTTCTGTTTTTTTAGTGAAAGTGATTCTGTGCACTTTTGTATGGGGCTCATTTCATTGACTCAGGCCAATCCATGCAACTGTAGCCATTTTCAAAAATTGCACAATTCAACGAAGTAAGTAGTTGGGAAAAATGCTTCTACTAGGTGATTAGTGCCGCTAGTTATACAAGTATGCATCTTGCAAGGTGATTAGGCTGGATCTGAATCAGTTGCTTTGGCTGCTGCTATGGTTACTGTGTATGACTATGAACCTGAACTGAACTGTGGGGATTGCACGGAATCTCACTTCAGCAAGAGTCAAAGTCAGAGTTATTCCACTTGTGTATATATGCAGTGTAGCCATAGTCTTAGCCCTATATGAACACAGATAAACAACTGGGCCCAATTTCATGGCTCTGTGTACCATGACCATAGAATCAGCGCTCATGGAAGCAAAAATTCCACAAATTCGCAGTCATTGTTGAAATTTAGGTCATTGAATTCAGCGAACGACTGCCTTTTTCCTCTCTCTTCCATGCTAGCTCTTTTTAGGCACCGAATCCTTGCTAACGTGATCCATGAAATTAATTTTGCGCTTGCTGTAGGCCTACTGTATAACGTAAGCACAGAGCACAGAATTTTATGTAAGAATTTTGTGCCATTCTAAAGATACATGTACATGTAGCCATAGTCTAACATGTTGATCTAGCCTCAGATACACCCTATACAATCCAAGATTTGTTTTGCCACTGCACAGAGGCATGTAATGCACACCTTTAAGTCTCAAGGTAATCAACATTTACATGCATATCAACACTTTAGAAATCCTGCTCATACACGAAACGCACCCCAGAGACCTGCACACATCTGCGGGAGAAAAGACCTCCAGGGTGCTTTTACAAATTGCAAGAAAACTTGGAAAGTGTCAACCTTCCTTTCTTGCACCTTTCAAAACAAAATGATCATGTTTCTAACACATGCTCATACCGGCCATCCGGCTGCATGTACTGTACTTTTTTGGCTCTGCTGCATCAATGCTAAGACGGCATTGTGGCCGTGTGATGTGACGCTAGGTGAGCAAGTCCCTGGCGTGAAAAATCATTATCTCATCACAGATGAAACAAGAGAAGTCTACTGCACCCTTGAACAAAATTAAATGAGTCTGAAATGAGAGATATGGTTCATTAGACACTTGGTCTGCCATCAATCAGTAGATAATCAAATTCTCAGAAAGGGGGGGGGGAGTTACAGTGATCTAAGAAGGCACGCAAGCAAAGTTTACTTATCACATACCTTTGTACTTTTGCAGTCACTTTTGACATTCATGACATTCATGAATACTGCAGTAGACCACCGCAGATAATCATTTGGATTTCAAGCAATTCATCATTTCACATCTTGACTGCGACTACAAATTTGAAATAGTTTCGAGGGCCTGATGTTTTGATTCTAGCAGTACCAATTCTCAATGGCAGAGTACACTTAAAACGATTGTACGTACAGCTTTTGAGAAAGGTCCTGCTCGGGAGGAAATGTCTGTTTGCAAAATTGTTGTATTACCAAGGTTACCTTACATTAAATTTTATTTAGTTTTTGTACATGGATACACAATGTACATAGGTGAACATTCTTGTGTTGGTGAAATTTTGCTACTAAAATGGGTTAAATCTAAAAAAAGATACAGGCTTTTTTTATTTAAATGGTGTCTGTGCATCGCTCTTCATCTTGGGATTACGGCACCGGTGGAAGTTGCCGCTGGTCTCAGTGGCATTTTTAAAATTTATTTGGATGAAAGACAGCTGACATATCCTGACCAGATTCTGGCCGTTGATAATTTACAAGCAGAACTGACGCATACACTGCACTATTCACAGTTACTTTCATTGTCCTGGAATGACATATGTTTCGGTATGTGTTAATGGGAGGTTTGTTTTGGCCCGTGAAAATGCCTAATATTTGCTCATTTTGGCCTTCTTGTAGGCACTTTATGATGTGCATTCCTTCCAATGGTTTTGCATTCCAGTACAGCCTAATGAGCCCCTCAAAAAGCTGACAAACAAAATTGGAAGAACTGCCATAAAACATGGCTTATATCAGAGCTTCCAGCTGTTCCCGTGCTAAAAAACAAACTATAAATCCAACATGTATGGAGTTTTTCACTCTTCAATACATGACATGCATTAGAGATATACGGTATTATAGTACATATATGCATGTACATGTAGCTAGAATCAGTTGAAACCAGATTGCATTGTAACAACTATTATGAGAAAGCGAACCTCTGATCAAGTCAATATTGATTATTGATAATCCAGCCACTGCCTGGAAAAGAGTCTTGGTAGTTAACCAAGACTTGGCAAAAACAGGGAAAATAAGGTCTCTAACAATTCTTGTCTATGATGTTCCCCCCCCATTTTTATCAGAGGAATCGTTCGAAACATAGAAGGAAATCAGCTCATTCAAGTTGGAGGTTGCAGTGAAGATTTCAAAATTGGTAGCGGCAAGGCCTGCTATTTGAATGCCGATTTGATGGTGACCTCTGAGGGTGTCAGAGGTCAGAACCAGGCTGCATTTGTGAGGGGGAGGGGAGGGGAGGTGAGGGGCAATCTGAAAAAAAAAGTCTAGTCACTTAAAGTCTAGTCAGTGTGTGGGGTTGGGGAAAGAAGGAAGGGAAGGGAATTTGTAGACAATCTGGCTGGGTTTGTAAGCACTGCAGTGCAGGGTGTAGTGGTTCATCAGCGTTTTATTGTGCCCTGCGGGAAGCCCAAGCCACTAATCCCCAAGTCTCTTACCCTTTGCCCACCAACTTGTTGAGCCCCTTTTTCACGAGAAAGACATAAAAAAAACCACCCTTTCCGCCCTTATACACTTGTACCAGCCTGGAATAATATAGACAGGCAGCTTGGGGAGAGAGAATGCGGATCAAACTAAAACCCCTGCTGTGGCGACTGGACCCCATCTGACTGGTATTAAAAAAAAAAGCAAGAAAAAGATTTGGATATCACAAAATCACATTCTTAAATAAGGCTGGCACTGCTCCAGGGTTTGTGAACATTTCCCCCTCCCCCTTCTTTGTATGGCTGAGCAGTTTTGCATTCGAGTTGGCCCAGTTCATAAAAACCCTGAGGGGTTAGATACATGTGCTATAGAAAACTACCACTGGAATGGATGGAGGTTTTCATCCCACCCCAAAAAAAATCAGAATTAAATAGACAAACAAAAACATGGAAAACATCTTTGAAGCAATGAAGTACATGTACCTGTAATGCATTAACTTGTATCATGTATCTGTGTGAGGGTACATTCAGACAGCGTTTTAAATTCGCTAAAACTACCGTTTTAACCCGATCGGTTTTGAAAATGTGTGTCTGAACGCTCTGACACTGTTTTAAATTTTAAAATGATCAGGTTTAACTTGTCGCTTAAATGCAAATGAGGGTTTAGCACTAAAACCATGTTTGGACACAATCGCCTTTCAACATTCGGTTTTGTACAGCGAATGCCAGCGATGTTGACCTGCCTGGCTGCACAGCTTGTGTTACCGGTAATAATGTGTGTTCATGCACTTTATGCATAGGTGAAAGTCCGCACTGGATGTGGGGCAGAGTGTGTGCCCTTTTAAAACTGAAAATAAAACCGAACTCTTTTTAACTGCTTGCAAATTCCATTTTTTTTGGTATCATACTTAAATATCTGCAATTTTTTTGGGTAAATTTTTGATAGGAATTGGTGATTGTAATTTTAAGAGCCTTCTGGATTGATTCAATCAATACCCAAATGTCAGCTTCTCCATTTTCTTCGAGATTTCACTTCCTTGGGTCACTCCAGGTAAGCATTATACTGGTCAGTTTTCAACAAGTTTCTGTGTTTATTTTTCCAGGGTCCAAGCCACTTTGGGGCTGAACGCAGAGAATGAAGGGAAGGAAAAAAAAGGTCTTGCCACCTCCTGAAGAATTGGTCTCTCACCAGGGGCCAATATCAATTAGGCTTCTTGTTTCACACTTGTCAGCATGGCTGGCCTTGTGTGTACAACATGCCACACTGGGCTGTGTCCGTCAGGCCAAAACCGCTTGGAAAAACAGACTTACAAACAGTTTGGGTGACATATCAACGGAATGTTCAGAAAAAATAATCTTGACTGGATAAGGTTGCAACAAGAATGATTAGCGTACCAGTATGCGTACAGAAGATGACACAAGCGAGGTACAATGTAATGCAAATGGCCATGGGGTTGATGACCTTCCCGGGGGGAAATGGGAGTGTTCTATACAATCTGCGGTCTCAAACTTTCCACAAGAACATTCGAGAAGGACGAGAACCACTTTGGTATAAAATTCACCGACAGTAGATATCGCTGCGTGGGGTTGGTCAATGAGTCAATACGCTTCCGCAGAAATAAAAAAAAAAGTCCTCACTGAACACTCCCCCGCTCTCCATAAAAGTCCATTAGCGCTGCACTTGACCAAGTTATGGCTGAGACTGGCTGTTGGCATATTCCTCCCTGACCTTACACATAAAGTCAAAACATGTAAAGGGCTGGGACCCATGCCTCTCAAATGTGTGAGTCAGCTCATTCCCCGCATTTCTTGTTCGGTGGAGGAGCGTTCAAATTACACGAGATGTTTTCTGATCGCACCGATAACATGCTTTCTGGAGAGTGTGGTCTCTCCTCTTTCACTGGCCCCTCTAGGAGTCTAGGCACAAGGATCTACTGTTCACGTTTTCTCCTCTAAAATTTTAAAGACAAAAGTGGTTTTTCAAGGAGTCCTTATTGGGAGGATCATAAGCATTGGATGTTGCACATGCAGTGTTGTGCATGTATAGTGTATGTAAGAACAAACCCAAGTCAAGTACATATCATTGGTCGTCCAATGAAGTGACCTACCGGTATTTCAGTTATCAGTATTTTGAGAAGAATGCATTAAACATTTCACTTCTTCTTATGAGGGGATACTTATGAGGGTTTATTTCAAACTTCAAAGTCATGGTTTACTTTAATATGCTGACGATTGGTATAAGGGTAAAAACCCATTTTGTGCATGCAATTGGATGAGGCACGAGGGTTAACCTTTGTCTTCTGTGAGAAGGGGCAAGCACTTTATGCTTGGTCCTTGGACCAACTGCCTGCCTGACAGCAGCCAGCGTGGGCAGGCTTCAAAGCTAAGACTCCTGTTTTCTAGTGTAGACATTTTAGGCCATTCTAACACCTGGCCAGTGGAGATTTTGTGACTTTCCTGGTTCCAAATACGTTCTCCTTGTTTGTTATTGACTTCTCTGGAAGTGATTTGCATATAAAGGAATGAAAAAGTTCCCCTGAGGAGAAAGAAAAAGTTCTAAAACTGGGTTGAAAAGTTGAGAGGTGTTTTGTTGACATATACAGCAAGGGAATGATGCTGCATTTGTGTTTCAGGCATTCAGTCGGAATGTATAAAGAAGACAAAGATCCCCAGGCTAACAGAAATGGGTTACAGGATAGAAGATTTGAGAAGTGGTTTCTGCTTGGTTACACGAAAAATGAATGGTGGGTGCTACAAGAGGTCCTTTCATAGCCATGGCTTAGGCTTAGGCTCCGATTGCATGCCCATGTTTGACATCCATTGTAGAACAAAATGTCTGCTGTGGGCTCCAGCTTCGAGAATCTAGTTGCAACCAAGAGAACTCTTTAAGCGGTTCAAGTTTGACCACACTGAAGAGCCACGAGCGTTATTTTCAGATAATGGACGCCAGTTTGGGAAAGGTCACATGGGTGTGCAATGTCTCTAATTAATCTGGGGCCCAATTCATACAGGTGCTTCAGCAGAATACTTGTTCGAGCACAAAAGGCCTTGCTTGAACAGGGTTACAATTTACAAGTCGCAGCCCCATCTGTATTTATTGCCAAGTAAGGAGAGTAGTCCAATACAAGTCAAATGCACCCGGCATCCCACAAAGATATGGCCGGCGATCCCACTCAACTTTGGAAGACATTTCTTGCTCTATGAAATTGGCCCAAGGCCCTGATTTCATGCAGCTACTTAGGCATTAAACTTTACTGAAACAGGAAAAGCCTTGGTTGCCACACATATTCACTAGCATTTAAATGATCAAATACAAGCACCAACGGCTGGTGATCTTGCTTATATCCTCGGAAGAATTTTATTGCTTGGTGGGTTTCCGTGCATGTCTATGAAGTTGGACCCATGTTCTTCACTCTTTTGGATTTCAATGGAACATCGCATTATTCCAATACGTACCTGTACATTTAGGCAGGAATACACTGTATAGTACACAGGCAAAATTTAACAGAGCTGCTTAGGCCTAAAGAAATTAATCGAAGTACAACCAGTGCAAGCTGGAAAGTCTCTCTTCTCTCTATAGGAGACCAATCCTCCTCATTGCATTTAGAATAGTACTCAACTATTGTTTGCTTGGCATAATACACAAAGTGGAGCTTTAAGCTAGCAACCTGATTTCAAGAAAGTGACGTTTTTGTGTTTTTAGGAAATCTGAATGCTTACGGACTACGGGGTGTGTAGGAGAGCTGGGGATTTGTAGAGGTTTATGAGGGGCCATGTAGTTACTTTATTCTTGGACAACAGAAGCCAGGACTGGCTGCCCTTACTCATGCAGAGACTGGTACATGTCTTTGTACTGGCAATCAGTTCTACTCCATTACATCGGCAATCTCAACACGCCTGGCCACACTGGTAGGATTTTGTCTTCCCATTGGATGGCACTTGCCAGCTTCTCAAGACGGGCCAGACACACGGGCAGTCAAATGTGATGTTTTTATAGCAAAGCAGGGGATTGACAGAGCAAGTGACACTGGGCAGACATGCAGACAATGCACTCCATTATAAAGACTTCGGGAATTGGTGAAGTGACTCCTAATCCAAACTCAAACACTTTTACTTTCAGTTTTCAGACTCTTTGAGAAAAGATTAATGTAGTAATCCTCATTAAGAACAAATACATCTCTCATGTACAAGCATTCCCATCTTTTTTGTAGATAAAGGAAATTAATAAAATGAATGATGAGATGAATGTTAAGATTGTAGCAACGTGTTAAATCCATAGATTTTGTACAGAAATAGTCTACAGTAATCTTTAGACATTGCATAATTCATGTGCCACCAGTTGCCTAAATAGCCTACAGCTATGGGACATTGACAGGAGGATAGATATCAAAATGATATATTCCTTGAAGAGCTACCGTAATGGACAACAGATCAACTGATGGCCAGAGCTATGGATGTTGTTATGGGCAACACGGCAACAGAGTACATGTATCTGCCTGTGCTGAAGATGAAGAATAAGCTACATTTTGGAAATGGGAAAGACTTAGTCAAAGCCCTTTCCTAGGAACTTCCCTATTACTATTTGTACGATATGAGGAAATTGATTCTGCTTGGACAGGAATCAGCTGCTGGTACATGTCGATTTTCGTAGCTGATCGAGGGAGATTCTGAATAGGAATTTGCCTGACAAGATGAGATTAGTTGAAGCTTGTGGATTGGCATGTGATATATTACAGGACTCCCCTTTATTAAAAGATATGATTATTAGCATTGACGAGCCTCTTGCGTCAGGATTTATCTTTGTTAATAGATAGACAAGTCTGGCTGAGACAGCTGCTGGCTAGTCTCTAAGGTCACATGTCCACAATGTCTCAGAATCTCTCTTTGTCCGCTTGTCCACCGTGTGTATTCACGTGCACATAAGGGCTTGCTTGGTCCGCAGTGGGTATTCATGTGCACATAAGGGATTGCTTGTTAGACAGTGGACCTGGCGACACCTAAAATGCACTGGTGCTGAAGAACAGGTGTTTACTGCGAATCCATGTTCTGCGAGGGGAGTTGCATCACCTGATGCATCTTGAATAGCCGGTGCTCAGCCCTAGGACTCCCATTGCCTTTCACATCACGTCTATTGGTACATTGTACATGCACGTGAATGCATTAAGGCCGGAAACATTATTCTTTGCGATCTCATGTGAAAAACAACGTGTTGGCAGTACATACTTGGTCCGGTTCGCTTTCAAATCTTGGCTTGTTTTCCCAACTAGCCATGGTATGGATGGCTGGAAGGGCTTGAAGGAACAGTTCTACATGTAGGACTGGCATTTGGAAACATGCGCTCTTCTTGGATAATGTCTGAACAAATGTCTAAGAGACAAGATTTGTTCGGTGGGTGTCCAATTTCACTCCAAATTGGAAAGCAAGGTGGTCACCTCAAAGTCCAATGATGCGGGGTCTGTTAAAATGAAACGAGGACTCTGAAAGACAGCTGGACACTGCTTTAGCTGCAGTGATGCTTAGATGAGATGACATGAGACTGAATAATTATCTCAGCATTCTATCCTTTGGCTTGTACTTCCCCGAACTCACTCCCACTTAATGTGTACGTACTGCCCTCAAAAGGTCTCTGCAATAATTATCACAGTCAAGCTCATTTTCTGCTGTCATATTTACTTTTTTAAGGGATCTTAAGTGTACAAACATATTGGCAAGCTTCTTTTTCTTAGTGGTGTCAGAAATATTCTTATAAAAATGAGGGCACTATTGTAAGGTCATGATGTCAGGAACCCACAGTTTTAAAAAAAACCCGAAAAACATTAACTTTCAAACTCTTTCACTAAAGGATTATGAAGTATACATTTTTGCAATAAATCAACAGGTTTAGGAATAGGTCTGCAGAAAAAACCAAAAACTTGCAAAAACAAATTGGGTTTCTGTTGCATGATCATGTGATGACATCAAAAATTTACTCATGAATATTGAAATTTTCATGAGCATAAAAAGTTAAAAAACTGAAAACTTGCAAATACATGTGTGTAAACCCCCAGAATGAGTGTGAAAAACAGTTTGAATGTTAGCAACATTGCGAAACAGTTCTGTTACTTCTGTAGCATGGATGAAAGTGATAAACTGTCTATAGCAGAGACCCTTTAAACAGGCTGCCTTCCGTGCAACTAGGTCACCTAATGTAAAAATCAATGAGGCCCGAATCAAACAGGGAGCGTTTGGGTCCAGGGAGCATCATGTCAATTATCCGTCATTACTTTGAGGAGGTGTACACTGCGGGGTGAGCACTGCCCCAGATTCATTTATTGGATGCACATTCACAGCTGGCTCGACTCTTCTGAGTGTTGCCGACTGGGACACGAAGCACATGCTAGTCCTGAATCCTGATCATCCATCCACTTTCAATCTAATGGGAAATACATCCTGTCCCTTCTCAAGGAATATCATGCAGGATTATCAGTTGGCTGGGTTGCAATGGCCATAAACACACACACATCAGTGGCCTCACTGGCCAGTTAAAAAAAAATGTTTTGAAAGTCTGAGCCACAAAGTGTCAATAGGCCACTCATAAAATGGGTACAAATGGCCATTAAAGAATGGGTATCAGGCCATCTGAAACCAGTTGGCCTCTGGAAGATTACTGCGGTGGTCAACTTAAAAATAAAAGTCAAATAAAAGTAGACGTCCTGACTAGGCTGGATTGGAGTTTCAAGAGCATTCCATCTTGTAGATAATGTGGCAGAGATGGATAGCACGCAGGTGACTGAAGTGCCTTTGTTTGCACATTTGCTTTTACAACACAAACATTATCAAGTGGGAAAAGTTGAGGGTCAGCAGCACTGGGATTCTTCTGAACATCCAACATGGCGACATGCTTTCGTGGGATGAGTGATCTTCTGTCATTTACAACTCTGCAACGATAACACAGATGGGATGAATACGGATTCCGGCTGTATTTTGGTCTCCAGGGCAAAAGGCATATGGGGGAGGAGAGGGTCAGAACACTTTTTCAAGATGTAGGCAAAAGAACCCGTAACACAAAAACATTCATTCTTTTAATTTCAGTCCAAGAAATTGTAGAAGTTGATCAAGACTTAGAATCTTGTCTACAACACAACTTAGGTTTAGGCTCTGGCTTTGTCTCCATTTGTTTATCTACATGTATTTCTAAGTTCCAGACATGAAATCAGGAGGGCTTTGGCTTACGTTATTAGGATTCAACTCTGTTTTGAAAAAAAAAGGCTCTATCAAGGTTCAACTATCATGCCCCCCTATCTATGTTTTTATCTTGCAAAGATGGCCATATTATGCAATCCATGCATATCATCAATAGTTGAAATCTTAGGATGATATCCTATCACTCCAGTTAATCAGATTTGAACAGGAAATTACTTTCAGGTTCATCTTAGGCTAATATTAAGCAATCTTGCGCAATATTGGGAAGCAAATGGAGACAGTTTAGTTTTCTTAAAATCAGGGATGAATGGGAAACCTCAGTCCTCCAAGAGAAAGGTAGGACTAACACTACACACATTTGTACACAATTTCTGATGGTCCCACACTGAGTCCATGTGTGCATCCCAGCCTGTAGGATGCAATGCTTCCTGCATGGCATATGTTCCTGCAGTGCAAGGTAGATTCAATCTGACACAAAACCAAATATTAACACAGTCGGTGAAAAACAATAAACTCAACTTGTTGGAAAGTAAATACCGGGTGCCAAAACATTTATGAACTACAGTTGTAATTTCACCTGTCACCACTTCTAGTCTGCACCTGCTGAACCATTCCCTCTTTTCTGAAAACCCAACCAACTTAACAGGATTTGTCAGCTTTAAAGAAAAGTCCACCTTTAGATCCTACAGGACAATCCATAAATCACAGCGACATTTGCTGGTGTTGGCGGGTGTTCTTTTCAAAGGTTTGAAGTTGAAAATCTGCAGTGGCGGCAGGCGGGGAAGTTCTAAGGGAGAGCAGGGACCAGGGTATCACTCATCGCTTCGAAGTGGAGACATTGATAATGGGGCCCCCAGTCCCTGATCAACGCTTAGCCCCACATGTGATGTATGGGCTCGGTTGGCTATAGGTTAATGGAACTCCAGCTTTTACATTGTTAAATCCCAGGATGAAGTTAGGGGGGGGGGGAAACCCAGCTGAGGCTAGCTCCTATAGGAATGCTGATCTTTGATAAATGAGCCCGGCAAATTTCAGGGCTGTATGAAAATAAGTCATGCATGGGAGGGCACTGGATGTATGGAAGGGCAGGGGGAATATTCTACGCCAGGGGTTTAACAAATTAGAGAATCCTGGGGAATGGAAGATGGCCTGCTCCCTTCACAATTCATTCATTTTGGTGATTCAGTTTATGGCAGCAGCGTAAAAGCCCACCCCTCTCCTGTCTAGTCTGGTTTCCCTTGGTGAGCAAATATTGTGGTGCCGATAGATAAATGAGTGCTATCCTGGGACAAGGCCCAGGATGACGATTGAGGATGATGTCAATATTAAAATAGTAGGTGCAGGGAGGGATATGAAAAAAAAAATCAGGTCTGAAATGCGGTCAACCATGGGTATCAGATCAAGGGTCAATTCAAACTGTGAACTTATGACAGTAAACTGTTGCAATTGTAACTGTTCATAATTATACATTACATGTACATGTACATGCACTGCTTTTGTGCTATGTTCTGCAACTGATCAAATGATATTGGTGAAAGTTACTTCAAAAATTATAACCTTGTTCATGATAGAGATGATTCATGTTATCACTGGGGTGTACATGGCCATAGCTAGAAATTCAATGAGGGTTGAACCTTCTGGATGTATAAATAAAACTGCATTCTTAGTGCTTTACATGACTGCCTGCAGAAAAAGTACACGCAGTTTGGGCAGTATTTAAACGCGTGACTCGATCCTGCTTTCTTGTGCAGACGTTTTAACCACTTGACCACCGAGCTGGTTGAGGTCATGCGTTGTAGTCAAATCCCTAGCGTGGGGGTTGTGTGTTTAATCATCAATATTATTTTGGTCAAGAAGATGAAATTGGCTTTATTGGTCAAGATCTGGAACATCATGAACTTCTTTCTGGTCATGGTCGCCAAACCATGTCCCTGGTGTGCACAGACTGCACTCATGAAGCAAACATTAGACTTAATAGAAATGCAGACGGAAGGAACATAATGCTTTGTACATTGACATTTCTCATACTGAGGTGAGGCCTGACAATTTCCGGTCTCATTGGGAACATTCTCCGGAGATACCGTTGCCTCGTGTGAAAGGAAATGAATAAAAATAGCCCGCATGATGGATGGATGCCTGGGCTTTGAAAGGCCAAAGACATGACTGCGGTTCAGAGATGTCTGTGCACGCTTGCACCTCTGCGTAGGGAGCCACATTAGTATAGTGGGCGGGAAAACAGGCCGGCGATCACTTGAGAGTCAGAGCATATGCGCTTGGATAACAATGACCCTCCCGGGCAGGGAAAGAGATGTTTACATGAAGCGGAATTGGGTTCAGTGAGGGCAGTGGGAGGCTTGAGGTAAATGCTGGAATTATTTATGGAATGTTGTGGATACATTCTGGGACAGGTCACCTCTCTCTTCTTGAATTACGCTACAGATGAAACGTGCTATAAAATTAAATTTGTTTTTGCTTGACAGAATCTATATTTTTCATTTGTTTTTGACTGTTGACTTTTCGGCAAGGTGTCTCCTCCTAATGCTTATTGAAGTATTGAAGCTTTTTCTACTCTGAAACATCTAGAATCTACATGTACATGTACCATGATGCATTAATGCATTATATTCCAAGAGGACAGTTCATTTGCAGTATTTGTTAATGACTCTCATTGTTCTACATGTATGATAAAAAACATCAATTTGCAAATATAACAAAACAAAACCTGCATGCCCACGTTCATCAGATAGATCCTAGAACAATTTACTGTCTTCCTCATTTGAACATTGGCTGGGATTTATCTTGCTTTCAAAATTGTATGATAGGCACAACATAAACAACACTGAGAACTAGCCTAATCCTCTCTTGCATCAACAAACTCCTTCCCTGTTTCTAAGAAAATCTTTGTCCATCACCTGTTGACTTTCAATGGCTCTACTGCTTCTCATACTTAATAACAAAATGAAAGCAAATTGCTCCCACAAAAAGTTGCTAGGCCACGCTAATAAATACATCGGCAAAACAATTAAGCCTTAGAAATGTTAAAGGCAACATTTATCAGAGTGATTTGGTTTTAGCAGCCAGACAAAAGAGACAATGGAGTGGAGTCTTCCTTTAAAAATGTACCTCCGAAGAGTTCCGGGCAGGATATATACAGCAACTCACACCTTTACTTAAGAAGGGATGAGAGGAAAGGACAAAGACCGAGTGAAATCTGAATGGCCAATTTCGACGAGTAGAGATAGACAGGAAGCAATTGCACCTGTTGTATTCAACTCTACCTCTGAGGAGATGGGGGCACTGACAACTGAGATGAATGCTGATCAGCATCCAGCATAACAGGTAGTCTGAACAAGACAACTGCTAGACTCTAAGTTTTGAACTGCAAGACTCTGGGATAGTGACCACACTTTCATCAAGACTTTTCAATGCTGTCAAAAATGACTTTGTCATGTTGCTAGAATGTGAACAAAATCATTTTGTGAATTAGAGAGGCACAAGAAAAGGTTTGGAGTCAGCCAGATTCAGGAGGAAAGTCTAAGTCTGAGGACTTACTCTCCGACTTCTTGTCCCGTCCAGCAGTCGTCATTGTGGGAAGATCCCAGCTCTCCATCAAGGCACATCATGGTGGGTAGGTTGGCATAGACGCCCCGCGACCGGTCCAGGCTCTCCACAAACTCCAGCAGCTTCTCGTCCAGGGGAATGCTGGGATTGGGCACCATGGGGATGTCGATGACGGGCGGGTTGGCCGCGGCAAACTCATTGATGGGCGAAGGGCGCCCCCTGGAAGGGTAGCCACATAACCGATGCACCTGTGCAAATGAGAGAAGTGTTACAGTCAGTTTACTCACTCCAAGCTGAGCTTGACCTTGGCCTCATTAGATGCTATGGCAAGCCCCCCCCCCTCCAGTGCATCCACAGCTGGCCCATTGGGGTCATTATCACCTGTTAGTCAAGAGTGGCCCAAATTTCTAAGTTACAACATGAACAACAGTGCACAGTCCAGACTGGTCTCTTGATAATTATGTTTGAACTCTGCTTACACTGAACAAACTGTAGCACTTTCTTAAGGTATATCAACAGTTTGCATGGTTGATGTAAAAAAAAAAATCTAAAAAATTTCATTAAACTGCTCGAGCTCAAATATCTTCTTAGAATGAACATTTTTCAGTGGTTTGACAGGACTGCATACCATAATACCAGGTGATATTTACTCGACTTACATGTACTTTTGAACTCTTTATGGTAAGTCTCCATACAAGCTAACATACAGATGAGGCTATGACTATAGTACCAAAACTACCAACAATTTAATTGAGTAACACTTTCTTGTGGATTTGAAAAGTTTGGCCCCTGATCTGTCATCTGTGACTGGGATCCTATAAGAGTGAGTCCTTCCAAGATGTGTTATTTGTTGGTCTAACGAATGCCTGCAGAGAGGACCTCACCTCATAGGTGATGTCTCCTTCATTTTCCAGGGCGTAGTTGACAGCATCATTGAAGAGATATTCCAAGGAGTTCATAGCTTGCTGGAGATCGTTATCCTTCATCATGCTGTGGCGAATCAAATCGATGACGGAGGTGACATAGGCAGTCCAGGGCCCGTCTAGGTCCAGGAAATTGGCCAGGCAGCCTTTGACGACGTTCAGGCAGTAGGAGCGGCAGGGGCGGACGTCTAGGCTGCCCTCACAGGCGCCGCAGTAGTTCATCTCCAGCAGCGCACGGCCGCACTTCTTGCCCAGTGCCAGGTTGAAGGTGGCGTTCAGTACGTGCTGGCCCTGGTCCACGGCTTTCAGAATGATGCGGGCCGTCTCCAGCGAGTTGAACAGGAGGGTGCCAAGCTGCCGGGGGATGTCTCCAAAGGGTTGGATGAAGGCCCGCTTGGCGGACAGGCAGCTGGAGAAGAGGCTGTCCAGACGGCCCACCGAGGGGTCAATCTGGCTGTACAGAAGTGGGAACAGCTCATCAAAGAAGTTCCGAACACTCCGCTGAATCTTAACCTGTGGCAAGAAGGAAAGACAAGAAAAGAAAAACATAGTTTTGGAAGGGTGTTCCCAAAGGCCTTGATACTGTAGCTTGGGTGGTAAGAGCCCTGGTACGTTATCCCCTTCAGCACCATTGTTGAGTTAACTTCAGCACGTTGCTTCATTGTTGAATTTACTTGATCATTGAACGCTTACAAAACCTAAAACTAACCGCACATTCTTGTCGGAATAAATCAACAAGATGGAGCCAGTGGAACCTTCCATAACTTATAAAAGTACCCAAATGGAACAAGTTTTGCATCACATTAAAGACCATTCTATTGGCAATAAAAGTTCTACAGAACATTATTCTGCGAAAGCATTGAAAAAGGCCCTCTCTGAAAGCACAGGTTTTGTGCAAAACAATCCGGTATAGGGCAGTGCAGCCTTCATTAGGAATGCGGTCGCGCATGAAGTGGAGCCAATAAACAATTCGGTACTGAAAGGGCAAGACCAGAGGTCTGGGGTTCGAGTCCTAGTCCAAAAGGTTCTGCCTTTGAGAGAGGTGTCAACTCCACTACAGGCTCTCTACTTTTTGGTCTAGTCAGTCAGAATGTACCGGTAGTTTGCAACTTTTTTTTTCATTCCTGTTTTCAATTTCCCAAGTGAAACAGTCCAATTTCTGAAGTTTGTAAGTGATTGGCCCCTGATAGAAAAAAAAAATCTCCTGGTTGTTTTCTTTGATTATGGCCCACTCACCTCATAACCATTCAAGTGTGCTCTAAGATCTGAGAACAGTCTCCGGATGTCGTTGTCCAGTTCCATGGCAATGTTGATGTAAATCAGGCGGACATTCTGCTGCACTTTCAGCTCCCCAAAGCGGAGAAGACCTTCAAATTCCTCTGTTAGAAAAAGAACCAGAAAAACAAATGATATATAGCCCCACTACACACACAGATACAGTTTGACGGTCAGGTTTTTGTGAGTTACAACACCAGCCATATACATGTACATGGCATGTAGTACAATGAAGACATTTTATCTGAATTATAGCATGTTTACTACAAATTTTGGAACCAAATTCACAAGAAGAGAATCATGTACAGGTTGTACATGTATGACAATAATTATGTTATACATGTACATGAACCCTTTTTAAGGAAAATACAAGTTAGGGAGAATACTAGGGAAAACTTCATACCCCCAACCAATAGGCCTGCATGTAAATTAACACATTAATTCATGTTCATGTATAACACAGCACTGTTCTGAATTTTCAATGCAGCACATTTCTGCCTTTGAGAAATGTCCCACAAGGATAGAAGTTTACACCAGGCCCTCTAGATTGATCAATATGCAGTTTGCAACAATAATTTGGGTGTATATTACATGTACTCTAAGAGGGAAGAAATTGTGATTGACTGCTTTTACTTTATATAGGAAACCTTTATGCATACAATGTGGGATAGTTGGGGGGAAAAACCTAGGCCCCGATCTAATCTGCTGTACCACACCTCAAATAATCAGCGCATAGCCAGAAGCAATTATCAACCATCCAAAGACCAATCAATTACTAACACTTCTGGTATATGGGAACACGATCTAATTATTTGACCCCCAAAATGGAGTTGGAAAAGCGTTTTGGGTTACCGCCGCCTGGGGCCCACACGCTGCGAAACTCGGGGACCTAGCTGTTATGAAATTACACTCAATCAAACTCAGGTGCACGGGATGTCACAGGGAGCGTTTAATGGTGTCAAAGGTGTTTGGTCCCCGCTCCCCTTACAGAAACCACGCTGAGCGTCTCAACTCTGATTACACTTGATCCACATTCTTGGCCCAACTTGTTGCTCGGTCAACCCATTTCGTAGGGAAAATTCCATCAAAGATAAGAAATAATGGGGCGTTTTGGTATTAGTAAACTATCAAATCACCTTGGGCTCACGAATAGCAAAGAATCACTCCATTTATTAAGAGTATATAGGACTTCAACTTGGAAATCCACTTATACTCTAAAACAATATGGTTCAAGCAAGTACACTTGTTGTCCACTGTGATTCTTAACTTTCAGTAATTAGTGGATGTTTTCCAAAGGAATGATGTCATGCCAATGTCCTTTGGTGATTAGCATCACTTCCTTGGCCTACTTGAATATCAGTAACTGATATCAGCCTGGCATCAGCTGGAAGGTGGGAAGTGGTGGCAAAACAGGATCTACGGTGCAGATCCTGCAGATAACCTTCAAGTTGAGGGTGCACTCTGTGCACGTACCATTTGGGCTTCAAGGTTTCTTTTCCACCCACTGCGTGGGTCGAACACTTCCATGAAGCACTTTGAAGTCTATGACAATGACATGTACCCTGGCCTTACGCATGCACAAGTGGTTAGAAATAAAGCAGAACAATAACTAGAACTCAGGTTTGCATGGTGGAAACGCAACGTGGACAATTTGAGGTGACACCAATAACCATGTTGATCATCTCCTTCAAGATGGAGTAGGCCTATGGCTCTGGAAAGTGTTACCGAAAAATTGCAAGGCCATACTGCTCATTCTTGAAAGAAATGACTCACATGGTGTCACCGCAAACTTCCACATAAAACTCATTTGATGATGAGAAGGATAAGGTGACACATTCCCACAGTTGAGGATCTGTAATTTGTAACTTCAACCCTTCAACTCCCAACTTTTAAGTCTCAGGCCATTTTCATCACATGAATTCTGCATTCCATATGGATTGCAATTAGAGACTTTATGAAAAGGAAACTCTACTTCTCTCATGGAAACTATTAAGCCAAACCACCAGAAATGGCAGGTCACCCAGAATTCAATCGCTGAACTTAAATAGCCTAGATTCCCTAAAAGTCTTGTTTATCAGACAGAGTACAGTAAAGATGCCCATCATACAAGTATGAATTTAATTTCCCATGTGGCCTGTAACAAAATCCGCTGGCTGAGTGACCCAGTATATTTGATAATTTGCTTAAATGTGTTTCTGATTCATCAGCCAGACTGGCCCTGGCTCCAAGAGTTGTGGATCGTGTTCAACGTCAGACTTGAAAATTGCTGGTGGGTTGATGGAGCCCTCATGCCGACCGGCACTCAGCACTCAAGGGGAAACCTGGCTGACAACAGCCCAGAGAAATGTCAACCACCAAAGTAGTACCTGATTTGAACTTGGCCATACAATACAGCCACCCCATCCAAGCACCAGATATATATACAACGTTTCTCACCAAAACAGATTCTTCGGAAAATGGTTTGAACATGTTCACAACTCTGCTCGTCAAAGTAAACAATTTCACTATCAGAAAATAGGAAGGCCTGATGTTTCGTTCGTAGCAGGACATTTCTCAAAGGCAGGCTGAGAAAGGTCCTGCTAAGATAGAAATGTCAGGCCCTCCTAATTTGTTATAAATTATTTGCGTTTTGGTCATTTTAGCCGGTAAGCAGTTTGCAACATTACTGTAATTTCTTTAGATGATAAAAAGTGCTATCACAAACCCGCACCTGACTTGAAATTGTTTATACCTATACAATAGAACCACAAATAGAACAATTACCTTTAAAAAACAAATATTCAAATTAAAAATTACAAAAAGTGACTGATGAATCCTAACCACACACAAGAACATTATTTGAAATTGCCAGTCTTAAAGGTCCAATACAACATTGGTAAAGGTCAAAACAACTCGAACGATTACCGTACCTCAGTTTGTATGTTAAACCATTTAACAGGCCCCCAAAACACAGTGAAGTTTTGAGCTTAAAACGAAAATCTGAGAAAGGAGAAAAGGGCAAAAAACTGCCACGTTTTTGCACCAACCTGTGAGAGATGAACAGATTTTTAAAGATAGCGCCCTTTTAAGTTTTTAACCGAATGATTAATGTGTTGTAACCACCAGACATGTATGGTAATGTACAAGAACATGTGTACCGGTACATGTACATGTGTACATGTACAGTGTACGTCTGTGGGGTTTACAAATACAATGTACATATAATAATATTCAAAACAGTCAGCACTAAAAATATTTGTCAGTGCTTGAGTGAGGATTTCTCGAATAGTACAGCATCCCAGACTGTAGGATTTCAACATGAGGAATCTATTGTGACCATCTACAAGTAGAAGGAAATCTGTGGACATCATTTTCCGATCTTCCTAATCATGTGCAGTCTATTTCCTTTTCTAAATTCTAAAAAGTAACACTAACAGGATACTTGAGGTGGTGATGTCAGATTTCAGAGTCTGAATGAAATAAAGGAAATTTCATTCAAACTAGATCATGGATACACAGTGTACATATACATATACAAGCAAATACCGATAGACAGGTTCTCAACTTTTATTTTTATACTTAATCAGCAGTTCAGCACTGTTGAAAACATTGAATTCAAATCACACTGATGCAATTTCTTACATGAATGTCAACTTTGTTTCCACTCCTGAAGCCGGCAATTCATCTTGAGTGGTCGCTGAGAACAAGAGAAGGTTAATTTACAGAGAAGAGGGTTGCAGGCCCTTCTTTGAGGAGGGTGTCCGGGAGGATGAATTTTCCTCTTTAAGAACCTCTCAGATCAGGTCTCACGGGGCTGTCTGTGCAGCAAACGCCCATCGTCTGTGAAATATTAAACTGTCTGGTCCACACAGTGGATGCCAGTGCTCAAGGCGACAGACTCCGGAGAAGGGACGACAAAATCCAAGCCAGGTGGAATGGGAAATGAGGGCAGGGTATTAATGCACGATGGAATTATTCGTGCTTTTCTGTAAGGCCGCCGCACGTTTGGGGGACTGATCAGGTCGTCTGTGGCTGTTAAGGTGTAAAAGATACTTCGGTTGTCCTCTCTGTCACGCACCGGGGTAAGAGAGCCGTCTAAATAAGGAACATTCAGAGTTTACCATGCGGAGGCCTAGAATGCTTTCAAAATCTGTTAAAGGTGAACTGTACTTGCATTTTGGAATTCTTTTTTTTTTACTTCAAATAATACTATGATGTCAGTCAAATACATCCATGCATTTTTTTCCCAACCTTTTGGAAAGAGTGTAAAAAACCCATTTTAGTTTGGAAGGGGGAGCAGCCATGCCCCTGTGGAGGCCATCCATAGTGACATCATTGGGTGAAGATTCGGTCCATTACTCTTGGGGAAGTGTTTAATTTTACGTTTGTAGTCCGTGCACTTTTTTCGAGAGAACCGATTTCAGGAGTAACTATTCACAAACCCATTGACATAACAACGGATGGCAGGCCTGACTATCCTAGAATAAGCTGCATTTGGACGTCTAAAATCACTCACGCTGACACGACTGAAATAAGCCGACCATTCAAAGGGTGCAGTGCAGTGTCCATTTCGAAGCTTGTTTTTACGGAGACCATTAGGACTCATACATGTATATAAGGTTTTGCAAAGTGTTCCCGTCTGTTGCCATCGGAAAAATATTTTCAGAATTTCTAACCCTGTTATCGACTGAGAGTTCATCGGATTCCGAAGTAAAGGCTTGTGGGAAAGATGTCTAGGCCAACCCTCCTCCCCCCTTGAGAGAAAGACTGGTGCCGGGCTAAAAAAAGCTGCATTACCTACATGTACTGAATGCGTCAGGGAACTTCTCCGATTATGTAAGTGTATACAGCCTTTGCAGGGAGAGAAAAGCAAAGCAAGAATATGAAATGAAAATAATTCAATAACTTGGCTGCACAAACCCACATACACTAACACATATTAATGCCTATGATACTTTTGAACTCTTATAATACTCAAACAGTCATTTCCTATTCAATCCGCTCTTTCTTTCTTTTCCCCAACCATTCTGAACACCTGCAAAAGGGTCTCTAGCTCCATTTCTTGTAATATAACCTGGAAACTGCAAAAGAATGTTAGTTTCAGAGCGCGCCCTATTTGTGTGTGTTTTGTCTTGATTTCACCGGCTGCACCTGGGGATATTTTCGCAGGGTCTTTAGTGCGGGATAACATTTCTGTTTGTCAGCCATGAGCTGCAAAATCTTGGGGCTTAATGCTGCTGACGTTTTTCAGTCATCCGTGGCTGGAGAATGAGTTGGATGGCCCTATACCTGAATGGCAGGAGGAATCATAGCTGAAATGTGACAGCTCGCAGCATGGCCTGTCCCTAGACAGTAGACACACTAAGGGCCTGCAGCACAAACCTCAGAGGAAGCTGAGAAAAAACCAGCAGGCACTTCACCGCCTACGTGCCGTGAAATAAACCAGCTTAGTTACAAAGTACATGTAACTTTAAATCAATGTTAATTTTAAGGGGAACTGTATCTTCGGCTCTAAGTCTTTACTGTATGCAAAATCAGGCAGAGCGGAAATGTCAGTTCCTCAGACCTGTAGACATACATTGATCTCTGATGCATCTGTGGCATGCAAACATGGATTTTGTGGTGCAAATCTAGACATACATCCATCTGGACGGCTAAGCCAAAGCAAGTGCCAGGCACATTTTTGTTCACATAACCTTCAAATACCAGTGTTCGGTTTCAGAGGGCTGAGCACACACATTTGCTTGGTGCAAAAGCTTGCCATGTTAAAAAAAGCTCAGTTGTAACAGTTAAAAGAGATTGCAGGGATTTTTGTAAATGGTTGTACAGCACTACAGCCATTTGTTTCCTTTGCTTTATAGCATGAGAAGCAACATGACATTGGTGCTGCACAGTAGTTTACTTCAACTGATAGGTATTAATTCAAAAGCAGGCCATTGAAATACTGAGCTAAGTTAAGTAAAGGTGCCATGCGTGTTGTTGGAGAAGGGCTTTGGAAAAAGATCTGACCAAATATTTCATGTCAAAACCAATTGATTGAAAAATGGTTTGCCGAACAGCCATTGTGAGGCTCTTAGTGCTCTATTAAGGTGCACAAAGGTCAATGAATTAAATCACTGGCACGGCTGGGAGTGCAAGCACTCTGGCAGATGTGATCAGAAAACCATTTGGCTGTGGTGGGATCTACTGGTTCTATACAGGTGTACTTTTCACAACAGAGGGTCACCTGGCACCACTCACAAATCAAATAAAGCACTCTGGTTCATATCTGCAAGGTGGTGGAATGCCCAATTTCTCCAAATCCCATAATTTTCACATTTAGGCCTTCCAAGCACACCTGCTACAATTTTCAGGGTGCTTTTTCTTTTCCCTTTCTTCGTAAATTATCGACACTCATGGGACAACGCTTTCAATTGTAACTAAGGGACACACCACTTTTTCTTTAAAATTTAGCCTTTTAGGACCTTCAAGGAAAGCGGGGCTGAGTGGGCAACTAGTTTTGGGCGTCTTCTAGTT
The DNA here is from genome assembly GCA_949987565.1 of Luidia sarsii. Classification (NCBI taxonomy): domain Eukaryota; kingdom Metazoa; phylum Echinodermata; class Asteroidea; order Paxillosida; family Luidiidae; genus Luidia; species Luidia sarsii. The sequence goes on from OX465116.1 coordinate 2,772,187, forward strand.
CTATGAACCTGTAAGTAGGAGGAAAACATCTCGCACTCAAACTGATGGTTTATTATAGTTCTTAAAAGAGAACAGGTGCATGTAGCACTAGCAGGCCCTGGATACAATCACCCCTCCTCTCCCTGCCTGTGCATGAGAAGAACCTGTCCCCTTTTCAGGCCAAGGCCTGACCCAAAGAAGTTCACTGGACTCCAGAGCAACAGCTCATTACTACTGATGGGTCCAAGATAAAACAAAACCCACACCCACTGATAAGAGACTTGGCTTGGAAGTTGGCTCACATCATTATTACTCACCCAGGGTCCATTCCCACAGGTCATCCAACAAACATCTTCTCAACTTCATAAGGTCATCTTGACAAGTAGCGAGGGAGTGTTTGTGAGGTCTTGCAAGAACTGAAACTAGTTATCAGTTGATTTGTGTGGCTCTGTTCCCTTTGAAAACAAATTTTCACAACTTTCCAAACTTATTAAATCAAATTCAAGAAATTTTCCGCAAGGGCTCCAGAAACATTTGAGATTGATGTGAGACAAGTTGTAAAAAGTCAATAAAGGTTTAAGTTAATGTTAATGTTATTATTTGTTTTATGTATGTATGCAGAGTACTATAAGTACCTAACGGAGCAACTTGCCCAAAATAGGTATACTGGGTTCTTTGTCCATTTATAAGCATGAACAGTGTGCACATGATCTTTACATTGAGTTCAACTGATGTAAAATTGTGAAATCTAACTTGACACTGCCCGATGTTATCTGGAAATTGTTTTTTAACTACAGAGCTTTCAACATTCCTGAGGAGTGAATAGCCTCTCCTACTCTTCTAGTGGTGCACTGGATACATATGGGTAGGAAATTACCGTATCTCGCCCATTTTGACATGCCATTTATCATGGTGTTGAGTTGGCAGTGGAAGGTTCTCGATGGGTCTCTTTGTCAATTTGGGGTGGGTGGACTAGCCCCAGCATTTGGTCAAGAGAAAGCGTTTTCAGTTGGTGGTTGTCAAATGCTCAAGGCTGTGTGTATACAGACTTAGGTTCAGGTGGGTAGTCAGTCTGACAAGGGGGGGGGCATTGATGGGGGGCCTGGGGGAGGGCAACCCTTGGTACCCCTATGCAACATACAGGTACATCAATACAACCTTGCTATAAACTGTGGCCAACCAGATGAAAAATTAGCCCTAATATTGCATGCAGCAGCTCTGGCAATTTCTACCCCTTCATGATTCCCTTTTTTCAGGTAAGTGAGAAGGCTAAAGGGGGAGAAGAAAGAGTGATGGGGTGTCCTTGGCAGACAAAGGCTGGCCCAACCAGTCTACCCGGCGGCTATAGTCAGTTAATCTGGCGTATACTCCTTACTACCTAACTGAATGCCAGAAAAAAGGGGGGACTCTGGGTTCCTGTGAAAAGACCTTGCCAAGACCAGCCCAGCACAGTCCTGGCATCCCTACAAACCCTCCCTCTCTCCCCTCTCCGCTTCTTAATATCATAGTGTTGGGATTAGCAGCAAAGGCCCGGGAGCTATGGAGAATTGGGCAGTGAACCCACATCGAGGGGGCTTTTCACACACTCTGTTTTCCCCCGCCCGCAGATTGTCAGAGGCCACAATGGCGCTCCACTGGTACACCCCGGGAATGGGGGAGGACGTGTTGACCCATAGAAGAAGTTTCCCAAGAAAAAAAGTCAAGACAGACAGGATATCTTTTAATGGGTTCTTTTTCTCTGCGATTGTCCTTTTCACTTGAAAAACCAGAACATTCCAGCGTTTCTGGCATTTGGGGGCAGCCATGGTGTGCACGACAAAGGGCGGGATTGGGTTATTTAGCTTCTTAACAGGAACAGGCCCACAATTGGCGGATCTTCCACAGGTAATTAAAGGCTGGTATATGACTATTTAAAGGGCCTTGTTAAGCAATCGCCTGGCTGCCTAAATGAACCGTGGGCAATTAGAAATGCTTACTACTCATTAAAGTTGGCTGAAATGAAAGCTGTGGGGGGATTGAGCAGGGATTAACCCCATCCACCCGCAAAGCTCTGAGAAAATGCGGCAGACAATATTACAGTACACCTTTTCCGGTCCTGAATCAACCAGACCTGGGATCATGACTACACACCAAACGGTGCATCAACAAAATATAACCCCTACTATACTGGTTCCTAAAACATACGACTTCAAGACACAACAACTTTTCAATTTTACGTGATGGGAGAGAGGCATTTCTAAGTCTTCCCAAGTCCCAACCCTCTGGGATCAGGCTGAAGTCAATGGCCTGGGAAAAAAACCCAGGGTCGGTCCAGGAGAGAGAGTTACTGCTGTACAGAATCTTCTGACTGACTGGGTCACAAATATTCCAACTGAATTGAGTGGAAATGAAGGAGATCTCATCAATTTAGCGAGCCTGACATTTTGCTTCTTGCTGGAGCTTTCTCAAGATTCTGCCTTTGGGAAAGGCCATACTAGGATTGAAAAATGTCAGGCTTTGTAATATTTTTGAGATAAGTATACATGTTCTCGGCATTCATATTTTCTTGTATTAATTCAACCCAGAAAGAGTGAGAGAAGTACTTACATGTCCATGCAAGATAGAAGAGAAGAAAAAAGGCTGAGAGGCTGAATGAAGGCTACATGTAAAGCCGTAAGAAACTAATTCTTATCATTCATAGTCAGCTCCTTTGACTGCAATGTTGTATCCATAACCCAAATTTCACTACACCCCAAAATGTCACAACAAATGGCAGAACCGTGTATACTGGTTAAGTACATTCTTACTCCACTCAATGTTTTTTTCTGGTCTGTTGTTTTGCAATTGGAAAAGATGCACTAAGTAAGGGTGGACTGGCGTGGGATATGACATGTACAACAATTCAGGGGAAAGAAAATTGGACCAAATCCTGAAAACATCCAGATCAGTAACTAAAGAGGATAACCGTATACTCAAAAAGAGTACTTCTCGAGAAGAAAAAAATATACATTTCAAGCAGCCTGACCCACAACAATAAAAATTAACATATTTCTCTTCGCCACAGGAAAACTATAATAGACTTCTTTCAGGGACTGGGAGGCCCTACCAATCAAGTTGTTTGGATTGCTCAAACCGCCAAGCGTCATAGCTCCGGGGCAAATAATAATCCTTACCTGAATTTTCTAAATGCATTTTAATCTTTCAATTTGCTCTTTGTGTCGGAACTAAAATGACGGAACTTACGGAAGTACAAAGAGTGCAGCGGGTATGTATGTGGTGGAGAGTTGGGATGCAGATGCGGTCGAGAAAAAATGGGAAAAAAATAATCCAGATGGTAGGGGAAGGATATTGATACCCACAAATGGACATTTTTGAATTGCATCGGTGCAATGTGTAAATTATACGTGTAGGATCATAATGTTCAGCAATTAAATATTATGAGTTTATGACTGGATGCAATGCTATGGTGCATGGAATTGAGTTAATCATTGCTGGTGGTCTGTTACCTTTGTTTGTTTGATCCAGTATAAATGAAGCATAAGATACAATGAGAATCAGGCTTTAAATGAAGGCCAAGATCATTTGCAGTACCATCCTCCTTGATAAAATGACTTGATCTGAAACTCAAACTTGCTACTGTACATACAACGTAAACATGAAAGGGGTGCATTCACCATTCATCATAAAATGTGTTGGTGCCTGTTACGTGACAAACTACGACACACTGACTGTTTGCCTTCCTAAGTACTTTGCAGGTCTCTGGAACCACAACAGTCCGATGATACAGTGTAATTGCTTTTGGAAGAACTGCACTTAGGAACCCATACAAATTGGTCTTTGGACCAATGTCTGTGTTGGTCTGAAATCCGAATGCATTTCCAAAATTGAGTTTTCAAAATTGACTCAAACTCACCTGGCATGAAAGCTCCTAAATGCAAAGAGAAGGGAGGAAGGGGGGATTGGTTGGGTACTTTGGGAACTTGGGGTGCACATATCCCGGACCCAGTCAGGCACGAAGAGACCACCTGCATATGAACCAGGCTAGACTAGGCCACAAAGGGATTTTTGTTGACAGGTTCTGAAAGGCTATTGTTGTGGGACCGCACTTGCATGGAGGGAAATTCCACAGCTTGTTGACTTTGTGATTTCAAATCAAAAGCCTAGCAATATGGGAGACTCCAACTACAATTTGAACTTGGAGGATTTCAAAAGATGAACTGCCGGCATTTTGTGTTTGTCTTTTCCACCAGGTAATCGAGAAAGTATCATGTCGTAATAACTCTGCACCGTGGCGGAAGTTATGAATAATAAGAAATGAGCCCTACTGTGACACATGAATACTATGAAAACAGAGTAGGATTGTGGTTTGGGTTCTAGGATACAAAGTGCACGTTCTCATATGGAAGAATGAAAGGGGGATGACGAAACCAACTACTATACTAAGTACATGTACTGGATCTTAAAATATAGTGGGCCTGACGTTTCGATCCTACAGTAGCAGGACCTTTCTCAAAAGCAGAGTGACATGTACTGGAGTTATCAGTGAAAACAAAATTCAGCAAATCTCAGAATGCAATGAAGAGAATTCCAGACAAACGACCTGAAGTTCATGCATTTCAGAGATGTACTGTAATGGCATGGATATTCTCCAAAAGCTGTGTTCCATAGTTCCCATCTATTCCTGCATGCTCATACCAATGTATCTCAGGTCAGAATTTGCTCCAAACAACAAGTTCTTGCTTTGCAAGCAAAAACTAAACAGGATCTCAAGGGGAGAGTGGGTAAGAGGGGCTTTGTTTTGCTTGACAGAAGGTGATAGGAATTCCTCTGTAAACTTGCAGCAATGCATTCATGGAATGTTATCGAAAAGTGGATCGTGATTGAAAAATTGTTTTGCTTTTTTCCTGCACTTGTCTGACATATACATTGTACACATTATACGTGACTAGAACCGTTTCTACTGTCCCAAATAAACACTTTTATTTGGATGGGAATTTTAATCGCAATTCAAACTCCACTTTTTTATGTGTGGACACAATAAATGCAATTATTAGTCATTTAGTGGGATTTGAATCATGATTCAAACTCCACTATTAGTGAGACTTTTCCAAATAATCGGCTTTATTTGCGACGCGATGTGTGTGGGAATCACACTTTTTTGTTTAATTCCACAATGCACTGCTCACCTTTCTGAAGTGCCATGCTTTATTTTATTTATATGTCTCCCTGCATGGGCCACCCAGACCCTCAAGGACACACCCACAATTTCACCACAACTGCTACATGTACTGCGAACCACAATTTGCTCGCAATTTTTTGTGACACGATTTGTTGTCCTGTGTGAAAGCGAGCAAACAAATCTGGTTTTTGAATCGCGATTTAAATCGCGATTGTTTGGGCAGTGGAACTGGTCCTAATCTGACTGCGCATGCCTGGAATGTGACCCAGCCAGAGGCACTTTCAAGACAACACAAGCTTGGTTCGCACATGGAAAGATTCAAGGTTTGCACATACATGTATACTGTATGGTTTATACACACAGCCAAGTGTAGATAAACAGCTGGTTGTGGTGACAAGTGACAACTAACTTTTTGAATTTCTCTTTTTGATAGCTTTCCCACACAGCGCCTGGCAAGTAGGCCTACTTCAGATGTTTCAGAAAAATTTAAAGAACTGCGATTTGGATTGCAATTTGAATCATGAGTATTACTATTAGTGAGATTTTAGGGTTCACACAATTCAACAATAAAAAAGCGAATCGCGCTGTTTTGTGCAAGTGGCAACGCACCTACATGTACATGTACATGTACATGTACGTATGTACAATGTATGTCAGTTCATACATAAAACTTGTGGTACATCTATGGTACAATAGTACAGTACATAATGTACCTTGTGTACAGAAACTTTGTACTTGTGTCTTGGATCCAAATTCCTGTATCTGAAGATATATCACCTGAAACTTGGAACCAAGGTTCAACCAACAAATCACCATAGGAATGTGTATGAATGAATGATGAATGAATTTTGTACACAAACAAATGACAGAATGGATGACACACACTGTGATGATAATTCCACCCATTAGACTAGAGTTGGCCTTTAGACTCTGTCCCTGTTTTTGGTCTCAAATCCGTTCCACCCTTGACATTCCCCCTTTTCCAGGTCTCAGCTTGGGCCCACCAAAGACTATAAATCCCACACCTGACCTTGCAAGGAGTTGCCAGGAAATTTACGGCTAACAGTTGGTCACCCCAGACAGCAGTTTGATGGGGTCAGAATACCTCACCATTCCCTTGGTTTCCACACCAGCTTCTGTTTTTCCCTCATTTTTCCCCAGTAACTGCTGAATTACCAGCTAATGCCAAAAACCTGTTGGCAGGGCTTCACCAGCTATAAACAATCAACGAAAAATGAGAAGAGCCGAGAAGTATTTTGAAGGGACCGCTAACGGAAAGGTCAAACACTTCAAATATGCAGTTAGAATTATGATGAAACATACCCAGTGTCTCAAGTTGCATCATTTTGTGAACATACACATGTACATGGCTTGGAAAACACAGAACATTTTTGTCAGTGAAAAACAGACAAATACATTGTAGGTCTACCGGTAGATGCATAAAATGGTTGCACTCTGCTTACTGACTTTAATGACCAAAACGTAAATCTAAAAAATCCAGTGGGCTTGACGTTTCAACATTCGATCCTAGGAGGACCTTTCTCAACTCAGAGGCAGAGGCATTCTGCATTATTTTGAGAAAGGTCCTGCGACACTTGATATCAGGGAACACACCTTCTACATTTTTGAGAAAAAGAGAGATGGAATCATCATGGAGGTATCATTGAAGCTACTTCCATGTCAATGTTTAAGCATACATGTAGTTTGAGCATGGAGCTATGGTTTGAGTACGGTAAAAGCAAAATTTACAAAGCTCTTGAAAATGTTGAGTATCTGTAAACATGTACACATACATGTGTGTACTGTGTATTGTCCATGTAGCATGTACAGTACATACATGTGTATGTATATTTAGACTGTAGGCCCTCTACAATCTACATTACCCACTTCAAATGCCATCATGCCAGCATTGAAAGTGTTTGGAAGTGATTTGCTCAAGTCAGAAGTAATTTATTCATGGGATTAGCGGTCCTGTAGGAAATTTATCTAGCGGATTATAAACCAACTGCTTACAGACAGTGAGTTCACACAGAATGTCTGGGTCAACAAGCTTTGGCCCCCACACACTTAGCACTGTATTTATTTTGCTACATCCAGTAGTGTGGAAAATCCAGGAGGCATACAAAATTTAAATCTTGGTAAGCTCACTAGCTCAGTACATGAAGCATGTAGTAAGATGCTTTGTGATCAAGTCTCACTGTGTCAGAATGGCGATGGCCTCAAATGCTAACTTTCCACAACCTGAAGACATTTTGGGAACAAATGAAAGGAAACATGAAAGCCCTTGTTCTCATCCTGATTTTTGCAATGCTTTAAAGTGGACAGTAGAAAAAAAAAATCCAAGAAGCATCCAGCTTTCTGATGAACATGTCTTACATTGGACAAGTCAAAGAATGCCTGCAGGGTTGTTTTGTTGGATGTGGTTGCATTTCAAGTGTCAATGCTAGAAACAGGAATATATCGCCTTCCGTAAAATCAAACTTACGAATCAATCTCGGCATGAAACATCCGTTTAAGTAGACCAACATTTATACTATTGGCAAACCAGTGTTCATATTGTGCACAACAATGAAATCTGAAGTATAGATGTATGGTACAGGGCATATTATTAATTTCAGTATTTGAAAGCACAGGTTTCCCTCGTGTTCACTCTCCCAAAGAGAATGCATTTGCAATATTTTTAATCTCAGAAGGGGGTTTCAGAAATGTATGTTTTGTATTGAAATTCATGTATGCATCAGGCTCAACAGACTTCAACATGCACACAATGTCTGCTGGTAAGTGAGCTGTCATGCAACATGCCATCAATAACAAAACGCTGTGTTGGTAGGAAAAATGGCTTGAAAGGACGACCATATGAAAAGTGCCAAAAGGTACAGAGTCAGCCCAGTTGGGATTCAGCAAAGCTGTCGCCATGTGCAGAGCCGACTATTATCAGTCAACTGCACCCCACACATACCCGGTACACAAAAAAAATCAGCTTTGTCAGAAAAGTGGAAGTCGGAATTGAGAATGAGGCATATCAGTAATGCTCAAATGCACCTCCAGCATAAAAGTGCCGCCAATTTATTTTATATTTGGAGGAGGAAGGGGGGGGGGGGTTTATTTTTTTGCTCTCTCGACAGTGAACAATTCACCCCTTCTAAGGTCGTCAAATCAGACTTTTTTCCTCAACTCTCTATTCATGCTTTGGCTAGAGCTGCAAGGCTTCGTGGGACGACTGACTGCACTAAGGCCTGGGCTGAGACTTGATTACAATAGTCAGCCTACTGTGCCATTGGGTTGCTTGGGTACTAATGAGTTGGCCGGGCACTGCATGCCATGCCATGCACTGGTAGACAGACAGAGGTGACAGGACTTAACACTTCATTACCTGATGTTATTAATAGTCTTTCAATGCGAGTTGTGATTATGACATAAATAATTCAAAGCTCTAAGAACAAACTAAAAGATCGCCATGTACATGTACCTTGCTGCTTTTCCTAAGAACTTGATGATTTAGTTTTTTTTCGCTTTGAGAAATTGGTAAATGATGTCATGGAATCTTATTGCTTGTTTCATGTAAACTTGATAAGCGGAATGAAAACCAACGGATTGGAAGAGCAGAAATAAGCATAAATCAAATTTGAATCTGGCCCAAAAGGTTGGACACCCCATTCCCTTTTGATAAAGGTCCTGCTAGGATGGAAACAGTGAATCCTTTTAAAACTTCTGAAGGCATGCAGAACAAACTACTCAGTCATTTTTTCTCTCTCTTTCATGCTCAGTGGGGGGGGGGGCAAAGACATGGTGGAAAATAAAGGTAAATATTTTTAATATTAAAGAATGACGATGACCCTGCTCTATAAACCCATTCGGAGAAAGACCCAAGGGTAAATTTGTTTGGATAGCAGCCACAGATTCTGTTCAGGTATAACAATGGCAAAACACAAGGGGTACATACCATATACCTACAGTACATTTCCATTTTTAAAGGCCCACATCCCACACACTATAGACATAGTAACCTGCTGAATGACAAAACCATCAAACTTTTGAGATAGGGGACCCCTTTCAATCAAGGGAAATATCTAGGTGCACCTTCTTTTCAAGGTTGTGAATCTGACACTGGGCTCTGGCAATTTGTGTTGACTGAAGGCCCTACTTAGCATGCAACTTTTCACTGGCGACAAAGAATTTGGGGGATTTCTGTTGACAGTTTCTAATGGGAAGGACTTCTGAATGGGGAGGTGTGATGGCCATTTCCATTTACATGCCTTGGGACTATCCATCAAAAGTGTTCAGCATGTAAACATTCTGTTGAACTTTTCTTCAGGATGGTTGGGGAAGCTACATGCAGAACAAAATGGGAAAGAACTACTGTACATGTATGTGTTTGAACAGCATAGTATTAGCATGTATACATGTACATCAACCATTTGCATTCAAGAGTTTGTGCCAATTTCATTGTGAAGATTTCATTGCCAAAATGTCTTAGATCTGTTATCTCAAAACTTGTTAGGTTTCAAGCCTGTCAGTGTCAATAAAAAGTACAATAATGAATCATGGCTTATGCCTTGTACATGCGTGTGTAGTATGTTTGATAATTACAGGATCCAGTGTACAGTGCATGTACCTTAATCTGAGTAGCACAACAGCAGCCTGAATTTGATGCGCTGATTTTTTTAGGTTTGAAATTGAGAACTACTCCTTTTGGAAATGCACCACTGATAGATCGTCACTTTCCCCAGTAGAACTTATGCTTTAACTCCCATTCTACCCTTTGACTTCAATAGGAGTACTGGCAATCTCGAATCCAAGCAAAGATAAACTTGAGGAATTGATTATTGCATTTTGAAAACTGTGTAATATCTAACTCTTTAACTTGGTATTGCAAACAAAAATACATTCACCTGTCTAGAGTCTTTTATGTCGAGTACGGTGCCTGCTACTGCACTTTACTTGTGATTTCCTACCATAATTTGCTTGATGGACCAGATTGAACACTAATCAAGCATTGGATTGAGAGCCACCTGTGTGCCTGGGGAGAAGGATTCTGAATTTTAAGAATTTTCTGGTCAGGGAGTCTGGGCAAAGGGACTGGGTCTAGACAAGATCGATGGCCCTCCTCCAGTAGTCGGCTTGTCTGGGCATGCTGCATGGGAATTGTTGTCACCCCGGCTGCCCTTAAACCTCCAAGACCTGGTCAAGTGTGTAATCTTAAACACTATTTCTAAGACAGCTGCAATGCGTACTCCTGTCAAGGGGTAAATTGTTGGGCACAGCAATCCTCTGGTAGTGTTTTTGCTAAGGACCTTGCTGCATCTCAAGTATGGGACAGATGCCTTAAGACATACAGTACCTGGGGTGGCAAGGGCAGGACATGTACTGTAGGGTTTATTGCTTGGGGATGGCTCTTGGCATGTTATGAGCAGAGCATCTGCCAATCGTGCAGGTGAATTGAAATGTCAGGAATTGCGGGATCCGTGAGGAACTTACAGTCATAAGCCTACAGTATGTGTGTAATTAAGTATATATATATAGCTATAACTTCCTCTGTAATCACAAAGCCTGTGTATTTTCTGCACTTTGCTACATAGAATTAGATGATCAGTGAATTTCACACAGATCTTCATACCATCATCAAAATGTATTAATATTTGACATTTTACTAATATGGTAAGTCTTAACTTTTTCCGTGAGACTTGTGTGTATTCTGTGAGGATTTCAGATAATTACAAGTACTTACCCATAATGAAGAAATTAACCTAAATATAGTAATTTAATATAAATCTAACTGACTGTGTATTATGTGAATATGTGTGATATGTCTTTTTGAAGAACATAAGTATGTATATGGTGCATACATTAGTATGCAAGCCAAATTGGCCACTGCACTTGAAAAATTCCAATCAGATGACTTCAGCCAGCCTTCATCTCCTTAACAGGTGTTTGAATGGGAAACACAACTACTGAACAGACCCAACCAACTACGCATTCATAAATCTGTCAGGGTGGTGCCATGCTTGCCAAAGTGGTTTGCTGAAAGTGGACTGGCAGCAGAGAGACAGTATCCACACAGGCAGTAGTGGCCCCTTGCCTCAACAAACAAATGAACAGTTTGTAGGTTTACAGCACAAGGGGGCTAACCTTGCTTGGATGGTTAAACAACTACCGACATTAATGGGCCATTTTGCTCAAGTATTTCTATCAACAGGCCAGAGCATGCAAAAGGTGTTAGAGTTTGTTATGGACCCCCCCCCCACACACACCTAGATTCATGAGACATGTGCTACTAAGCACACAGCCTCTCACAAACCTAAGAGAATAAAGAGGAATCAAAGCTTTTAAAGAAAGTCACATGTATAAGAGAACACACTCTAAATATGGAGTTTCTTCTAAGCCTAGGCGTATAGCCTTGACCAAGGCATTGGTCGCCGATTTAGAAATAACAATCCGGCCTAGTTGCCTAGTATAGTGCTTTGCGAAATGCAGCCCCATTGATCCACTCATCATACCCCGCCCGTAACTTGCGTGCGCATTATGTCATATGCGCGTTGTGTCTTGGTTCGTAAACCAACGCCTTGATGGATCTGTAAAATCCCAGCAGAACTCATTACAGTAACGATAGATGCGCCAACTGCGTAAACTGGCTACTATTGGTCCTTACGGGGTCTTGTTTAATTTAGTGTATGCATTATGCATGATGTAGCGGCTGGGCCAGGCTGGCACACAACACATGGGGATGTGGGGGTGTGGGGGGGTCTGTGCAATTTCTGTGTGTGAGCAACGCGTACAGTAGGCCTACACAGCAGCATTGCGTAACCGCATTTTTCCGAGTCTTGTGATTGGCTGCATGGGGGGGGGGGGGGGTTTCTGTACTTATGGTCTGTTCTTGCACGTGTAAAGTACACAACGACATTGCGTAGCCACCCCCCCCCCATTTTCGTCCAAAAGTGGACACAAATTCAAAGAAGCACATTACAACTCAGAAATACAGACCCTACAAGGGGTCTTGCTTTTCGCAGGCGGCCAGGACAGCTGCGTACAAACTCGTACGCATACATGTACGCACACAGACTGTTGTGTGTGGTATGGCAGCGGTGCGGTCTGCGAGCCGTGTACAGCTTGCACCGGCCAGGTGTTGTGCTGTGGTTTGCGTGCGTTTGGCCTGGATCTGTACCAGAGAGACCGCCTTGGACAAGGCTACTAGGCCTACTGCATACAACTGATTTTTAATCAGATCTTATCCTTGTGACTGCCTTTTCACCAGTATGTGGTCTTACCTAACATCCAAGGACCCTTGCCCAACCACATTACTCATTATGGATTGTTTCCACATTGTAACCGCAAAGCCCAAGATTTTTTAGTCCAATTTGAGACTCACTATGAGTGTAATCCCAATTAGACTCGCTCCACTGGCGCACAAAAGTGACTAGTTTGGGTGCAAAGGTGATCCTTTTTCCACCCCTTTTTTCACTCTCTCCAGATCCAGGGAGATTACGGTAATCTTTCCTGTGTAAATAGCCCAGGAAAACCACTCCTGAAAGGGGATTTGGCTGAATTGCGCCATGTTAAAACTGTGATTCGGGTTTCGCTGAACAGTGCAGCCTTTGTCTGGTCAAAGAAGTGTGTTCCTGCACCAACTGTTAGCTTTAAGGATTTGAGGGGAATTTGATGCTACTTCTTGGCTAAATCAAAAGCCCTTCAATTGTCCGAGACTGATTTGTGCTATTCTAATGTTATAAGTACCACAATAAAATGGGAAAGTCTTTGAATATTCGGATTCACCTCCTCTACCCTACTTACACTCAGATCTTTAGTCATTTTTTTGTGAGAGAGGTAAAGACATGAGTGAATCGCACTGAAAGGGATGGAAGCAGTTTCCTTTCTGGTACACTGTTCTAAAAAAACCTTCCACAAAGTGACCAAGTAAACTCTTTCGGTTTTTGGAAAACCCCAAAGTACAACAATCTTTCCAATTTCCCAAACAAAGCCTTCTTTCAAATGAAACTGTTAACAGTTATTAATTAAGCAATCACTCCATTGTTTATTAACCAAAAGCAGACCACACAACTTCTGAAATTGTCACCTCTGAGAAGAACTTCAGAAGTGAGGCTGTAGCTTATCAGTAACTGTCTTGATCCAACAAAGGGTTGAATGCAAAATTATCATTTGAGTCTACTTTCCCAACAGCTTCCTACTGTGCCTCTGTAAGGGACAAGACTGGTGTAATCATATGGTGTAATACATTGTGTTGAGAGGGGGGGGGGAAGGTGTTAATGACTTGAGCCTCTGCAAGTAGTGTGTAAATACCCTAGGAATGCAATTGGCTTAAAGGGATTACATAGATCAAACTGATTAGAAGATCTGGGAGAAATTCTTTCCCCTCCTGATAGAGTGATAGGTGAAGGTATGCCTCAGGTCTCAATGCTATCTCCATGGCTGACCTCAGGGTACATCTAGAGAGTCTGCTCTGTATCAATCCAGCATACCCCTTTCAAGCAGGTGATAGCTTGATCCAGGGTAAATCCATGTTTGGTGTGTTGGGGATATACATGTATACATCCCTCAACAACTGGGGCACATTGGTTGACTTGTGGGTTGGTAAGCAACATAAATTTTTAATGGATGTTTTTTTAAAAGAACAATTAAAGGACATATCCTTGAGTTTTAAAGGTCTACAGGTTTCTGACTCCCATAGTTATGTCTAATATTTACATCTTCTTGCTCTTTAGATCAGATCACATTTTTCAGATTCTGGAAGTCAGGGTGTGAGAGAGGAGAAGGATAGACTGGACAGTTATTGAAGCAATTACTCATTCACAAGAGTCACCCAGTGCTGGAGCATGTCCTTGTGAGTTGTGACACCCAAAATTGTTCAGGGAAATGCAGTCACAGGATGCAAGTGGTGGGTGGAGGTGACTAGCTTAACAAAGAAGGGAACGGGATGAGGAAGAGGATCTCTTGCCCAATCTATACCAAGGGCTAAATGAGGTATGGATTATTGGGTAGTGGGCATGTTCAGGGACAATGGTATTGATCCCTTGTTTAGGAATTCAATCAATTGGGAGGCCTCACAGAATGTCTAGTCTTAAGGTGGGACTGTGGGGGTACCTTTTTATTGACATTCAAAACAAACACACTGACTTCAATTTGATTGCAGGACATGGTGAAACACAGGAACAGAAAGACAGCAGATCTGCCGTATCCGAAAAAAAAGAGGAAGAACATTCTGCTTGCAAAGCTTCGTAGAATAGAGGAAGAGGAAGTGTAAATACATAAGCCTGTGAAACACATCTGATGTCCTATTTAATGGTAGTTAGCATATAGGGAAGAGTCACATCAGAACTGTCACGTGTCAAGGATGCTTCTTGAATGTGATCAATCTTGCAGATGGAATTAGAATTTAGGAAAAGCAGGTGGTTGGTAAATTACCGAGTACTGATACATGATGTATCTTGCACAGTTTGCCTAGTTTACTGGTCGAAATGTAGTGTATTTCTCATTAGAATGCCAAATGCCTCACTGATTTTAAGTTATGGGTTAACAGTGGATTTTAAGCTTCAGAGGGGGGGGGGGGGTGATCATAAGCACCGGTAATGAAGGCCATAAATTCCACGGTTAACCAGTTTATGCATAACTCATTTGGTCCTTAAGAAGGCGCTGACAACAACAATCCATTGAACCACAATGGTCCGTCTGAATGGGGGACTGACTAGTGACTAAACAGTGCCAAGGGCCACCGCAGATGAGCATTATGCTCACAAAGGGTGATGCTGAGAAATACTTGCCAAAGACCCCTTGCCCCCTCCCCCACACACAATTCTCTGGGATCTTCCTCATTGATCTTAGCTGAGTGATAATGGCAACCTTTTCAAGAACCCATTCTGAAAGAGCGAGTTCTCTTCATGTTGTTTACATAAAGATGCCGTGACTCAGACAGACCCTACTCTTATTCAAAGCACCAGTACCAGCATAACTTTGCAATGAGGGCCATTAACAACATATTTGATACAACAAGTGATGTCCGTTCTGAGGGGCTTTTGCCCAGAGTGGGGGCAAACAAAGGAATGAGTAACTTCTCAATCAATTGGGAAAACTTCTTTTCCCAAAAGGTGTTGATTAATATATACCTGGCTCTGATGATTTTCTTGAGTGCCTACTAAATAATTAATGGGGTTTATGGTAATAGGAAACTTGATCCAACAGGTTTTTCAAGTACCTGGTTTGTGCCACTAATTCACTAAGTAAGTCCTTTCCAAAAATACATAAAATCTAAGGAAATAAACAACAAAGTTTCAAAGACTGCAGTCCCAGTAGCCAAATGAGAGTTGAAATTATCTCAGGCCAGTTGAAGACCATTCATGACTGGCCCAGCTAGCAAACAGGAAACAACAAACCAGGCAGTTTCACGTTCACATTTTCACAACACTACTTCTTATGGTATAGCAATCTTTTTTCCAATCAGAATCAGGTGTTTAAACTTTGTCAGAGTAATTCCAAATCTGGAGAGGAAACCTAAATGAGAAGAATTTCTGCTACACCAAGGGAAAACTATCAGAAAAGTTTACCCTAATTTTGCTCCTTGTGTTCAAGCTGAGAAAAATCAGAATGACAAGCAATCAACAGGCAAATTTTGGCCAGTTGAAAAAAAAACCTGTGGTGGACGATTTGGTGACCCGGCTGGCCAGTTGAGGAAATAGTTAGGGTCAATAACAATAAAATCTCAATGTTACTTATAGGCTGGTGGTTATTTTCTACCAACGCTTGTAACTGGTCACAACTTTCATCATTTAGGCCTATAACTAAATTGTTATGTCCTGGTGAAGATCGGGCATTTCTAAGAATACACAAAGGGAAATTACCTTTGAAGTCGTTAGCATTTGTGGACAGCAAAAAATCCAAGTAATCCACATTTGTCTGAATAGCTTTCCTGAAGTCGTCGCCGGATTTTTGCTGAAGTTTTTCCTCCATTCTTCTTGTGCAGCATGTTGTTTCTCGTCGGCAAACTTTCAGTCCAGCGCCTGTTGATAGGGAATTATCAATATATAAGTTGAGTTGTATATTACTAGTTCTACTAGGCCTATAACTATTTCCTTGCCTCCTGCTGGAGAATGGGCCATGAGCATCTTCCCTCCTCCACACTCCTCTGTCTTGAGCTGCTACCTCAATCTCTGACCATGTTCTATAGCTAGCTATAGTGTAGTAGCCCTATATTACTAGTTCTACTAGGCCTATTACTATTTCCTTGTCTTCTGCTGGAGAATGGGCCATGAGCATCTTCCCTCCTCCACACTCCTCTCTCTTGAGCTGCTACCTCAACCTCTGACCATGTTCTATAGCTAGCTAAAGTAACTGTAGTAGCCCTATATTACAAGTTCTACTATTCCTATTACTATTTCCTTGTCTTCTGCTGGAGAATGGGCCATGATCATCTTCCCTCCTCCACACTCCTCTCTCTTGAGCTGCTACCTCAACCTCTGACCATGTTCTATAGCTAGCTATAGTAACTGTAGTAGCCCTATATTACAAGTTCTACTATTCCTATAACTATTTCCTTGTCTTCTGCTGGAGAATGGGCCATGAGCATCTGCCCTCCTCCACACTCCTCTCTCTTGAGCTGCTACCTCAACCTCTGACCATGTTCTATAGCTAGCTATAGTAACTGTAGTAGCCCTATAATACTAGTTCTACTAGGCCTATTACTATCTCCTTGTCTTCTGCTGGAGAATGGGCCATGAGCATCTTCCCTCCTCCACACTCCTCTGTCTTGAGCTGCTACCTCAATCTCTGACCATGTTCTATAGCTAGCTATAGTAACTGTAGTAGCCCTATAATACTAGTTCTACTAGGCCTATTACTATTTCCTTGCCTCCTGCTGGAGAATGGGCCATGAGCATCTTCCCTCCTCCACACTCCTCTGTCTTGGGCTGCTACCTCAACCTCTGACCATGTTCTATAGCTAGCTATAGTAATTATTAGTACTAGTAGCCATATAGATCTAGTACTAGGCCTATAAGTATAACTATTTCCTTCAATTCCTTGCCTCCTGCTGGAGAATGGGCCATGAGCATCTTCCCTCCTCCACACTCCAGTCTCGGGCTGCTACCTCAACCTCTGACCATGTTTTATAGCTAGCTATAGTAATTAATTAGTACTAGTACTAGTAGCCCTATAGTTCTAGTACTGTCATCCTAATTTCTCAAATCACAGAAGTACTTAGGACCTGACATTTCGATGTGAACAGGACCTTTTTATATAATTTATGTAATTTTAAAGTATTTTTTGTTTCAATAGATAATTAATAGGTAACATTCCAAAACATGAACCTGAAAGTGGATTTGGTCAATGTCGAATTTCTGTATTTTATTCCCAAATGGATATTAAAAATGATTAACCTGTGGATGAACAAAGGAATACCTTATATTATTTATTATATCATACATTTATACATACAAATGTTACTATTAATTTTACTTTTGCTAGGATCGAAACGTGAGGTCCTCTAACTATTGAGATTGATGTATTTCAGGTCATTTTAGTCAGTGAGTAGTTTCCAACATTTTTTGTATTAACTTCAGGTGTATTAATTATCATATCTACAAACAGTCGATACAGCATTATCTTTTGTTATATAGGTTTACCTGTTATACTAGTACTAGACTAGTCTGCAAGAACTGCCTGCAGCAAGTGCAATTTTAAAAATTAAAAAGTGCTCTTTTGACTGTTTTTCATTTGTATTTTGTATTACCACTAACCTATCATTACATTTCATGAACTTTTATATTTGTATTAGACCTACGGTACGATTAATGTACAGAGTCCATATAAACTTAAAAGTTTTTCAAAGGCGAGTTTTGATCTTAAGAAGGCAGTAACAAGAATAGATAGAACTGATTTCTTATTAGTTGCGTTAACCGTAACCCTCCTCCTCCCGAAGGTCGGAGACCTTCGGGAGGATGAGGGTTACGGTTACCGCAACTAATTCCTTATGAGCGATTTGGGTTGATATTTGATATAATTATGACAATCGAATATCAACTTTTCTCTTACTTACACTTTACATGTACAATTTACACTTTAACAAAGTAGGGGTATAGTTACTCAATTTCAGTCATACCAAACGACAAAGATTGTCAATGTCATGTTTAATCTAGGTTATCTGTGGAGATACATGACTAGACTATGCATTCACTCGAACATGACAAAAGGGACATACAAAGAGTACACTTTGGCAGATCCAAGAGTTCAAAGTCAGACCACGGAGTAGTATTAATAGTTACATGTAGGCTAGTAATTAGTATATATTATTAGTAATGAGTATATTTAATCTCTATGGTATGTAGCTCCATGGTGATGGTCAGACCTACCTGATATGGGGTTTTGCGGCATGTCTATCTCCCGTGCGAACTGGAAACCCGTGAAATAGTTCCTCACATTTTCGCAGGTGGGTCTGTCCGACTGGCAGCGAACTCCTCCACTCAAACACAGCACCAGTCCCACGGAGACGAGACATTTCCAAAGAAAATCCCAGCTCTCCATCTCTCTTATCTAGTACTTAGTACTTAGTAGTAGTAGGGGTAAATGTTATATCCAATGGCGGCCGTAGTTTGTTCACTTCGGGATGGCAGACGATGCTTTCTTCGAAACCAACCAAACGTCAACTCGTAAAAAACACAGAATAGGGACAGGCCTACGAATGCTTTATATTTAGAGAGGCGCGTACTTTATACTTCGTAAGATGACCCCCGCTTCCGACGTTGAAGTTATCCGAAAGTAAACGCGACGGTTACTTCATTCCCAGACAGGACGTTGAGGTTGGAAGTTGCCGGGTAATAATACAGAAATCCTGGTGCTTCAAAGCTGGGAGAACAGTCGACGGAAGCAGACAGCTGCGTCACTACTATCCATAGCCTGTGCTCTGGCTCTCTTACTTTAGCAGTAGCACATGCAGCCCAGACCTCAACAACTTCACTTCCGTATGGTTTTGTGCGTGTACCATTATCCTGTGTGTGGGCAGCGCTCCCATTGCAACGTGCACAAACCGCGAGCAGACGATAATCGCCTTTTCTTTTCATCTCGTTTTTTTTGGACACCCCCCTTTCACACGGTGATGTAGTCTTGGTTCAAGACGTTGTTGGTTGAGATACTCTAACGCCCGACGCGAGAGGGCGCAATGAATACATTTCCCGAATGATCCGCAAACACACGCACGCACCCACACAGACCGGTCAACACACGCGGCATACGCGCTCGCACAGGGATCCGCACACACGTACGCGTTGAACTGGGTGCGTACGTGTGTTTCCGGATCATTCGGGAAACGTATTCATTGCGCCCTCGCGCGTCGGGCGTTAGAGTATCTCAACCAATAACGTCTTGAACCAAGACTAACAGTGATGACGTTTATAGCGGAGGTGATATGTGGGTGGGCTCTCTCGCCTATGATTGGTCCGTTCCGCTCCAGCGTTCTCGAATAGAAAACTTTCCCACTTTCTTTCTTCTTTTTTTTTTGTTTGCTCTGATTTTCACGAATTTTTTTTTCATCTTCTGTGGAAAAAGTGACGCGGGGTCTTTGTTGTTTGCCTGACGATCTTTGATTGGTCGCTAGGGGAAAAAAAATCATCGAACAAGGTATACATACATATTCGACTGGCAACACATAAGAAGTGGAAAGAAATATCTGGTGTAATGTTGAAACATGGAGGAAGGAACACACGAGGCTGCTATGTCGGTATATAGGGAAGGTCGTAAGTCGATAACAAAACCACTATAATATGTAATGACTTTAAAAAGAAACATTCTGCGCGGTAGCCTATGTGGGACTCTCTGAATGTGGGTGTTTGTGGTGTATTAAAAGGAAAAATCGTTCTGAGACAACAACGCTTGGATGAAGGTGTTGGTAGCTTGGTAGGGATTTTACATGTCGGACCCCACACAAGGGTGACTGGGGCAAAGGGGTACAGGGACCGCAAAGGTTGGCCACTGACCATCTGCCAAGCTCGGTGAGTGTGGGGACAGGGGAGGACTAAAGCAGCCCCGTGGCTATTTAGACCAATTGTCGGTGTCGTCACTAACACCATGGAGGAAGGACTGGGAGTAGGTACACAGTCGCAAGTTTCCTTCTCTCTCTTGTTGGACCTCCCACACACACACTCTCTCTCTGTCTGTTTCTCTCTACTCATTCTCTCTCAGTCTCTCTATCCTCGCCCCCCCTCTCTCTCTCTCTCGTTCTCTCTCCCTCCCTCTCCCCCTCCCTCTCTCTTCCGTCCCCTCTCTCCTCTCTCTCTCTCTTTCCCTCCCTCTCCCTCTCCCCCTCCCTCCCCTCCCTCCCTCTCTCTCAGGCTCTCTCCCCCTCTCTCTCCCTCTCTCTCCTCTCTCTCCCTCTCCCTCTCTCTCTCCCTCCCCCTCCCTCTCCGTCTCCCTCTCCCTCCCCGTCCCTCCCTCCATCTCTCTCTCACTCTCTCTCCCCCTCCCCTCTCTCTCTCCCTCTCTCTCTCGATCTCGATCTCCCCCTCCCCCTCTCTCTCCCTCCCTCTCCCTCTCTCGATCTCGATCTCCCCCTCCCCCTCTCTCTCCCCCTCCCTCTCCCTCTCCCCCCTCTCTCTCTCTCTCTCTCCCTCTCCCTGTCCCTGTCCCTCTCCATCTCCCTCTCCCTCCCCGTCCCTCCCTCTCTCTCTCCCCCTCTCTCTTCCCTCCCCTCTCTCCTCTCTCTCTCTCCCCCCTCTCTCTCCCCCTCCCTTCCCCTCTCTCTCTGTCCTCTCTCCCCCCCCTCCCCTCTCTCTCTCCCTCCCCGTCCCTCCCCCTCTCTCTCCCCCTCTCTCTTCCCTCCCCTCTCTCTCCTCTCTCTCTCTCTCTCCCCCTCTCTCTCCCTCCCCTCTCTCTGTCGGAGATGTTCAAACAACGCCGCCAAACCCGGACTTGGATACAAATACAGCGACCGGAGGATGGGGTGCCATGGGTTTTGTCAGCGGCAAGTTGCACTTAGCCGTAAGGACGTTCCCTTCGTTGTTTCAGTCGCGAATCCCTCGTCGCCATTGTATCTCCGTCGGTCATTCTTCTTCAAAGGGGGGGGGGGGGGGGGAGGAGGGGCCGAAGAGGAGTGGGAAGGAGGGAGACGGCATGCCAGGTCTTTTTTTTTTATCCCCGTAAGCCGCCTTTTGCTGTAATTGCCCTCCCAAATCCGTAAGCCCAACTTTGAAGAAGTGAAAGAACCGCACTGTCATAGACCCCAATGCCCCTTTCCGTCCCTCTGTCCTCGTGCAAACGAAGATAAATCCTCTTGCAGAACACACATCGCGTGGCGACTGCTTGAATTCCAACTCCGGCCCCCCCACCCGTCTCCCAAAATTCATGTGCGAAAACGTCAAAATAATTGGAAGGGGACAACAAAGGTTGCTGTTGCTGGTATCGGGGGTTTAAATCGATTTTCGAGAGAGATTTCTCATTTCAGTAGCCTTGAGTGGAAGACTGGGCGATGACGTCATCGCTCATGGGGTTTGGTTCTGACAATGATGAATCAGCTTGCCTTTTTTCTGTTAGTGAGAAATACCGCTAACACAGGCCTGCCCTCTCTTGCTCGGTTCCTTTTGAGCAATTAACTCGTCGCATATATTTCCCTTTTGAGCTAATTCTCTATTGTCCAGGTCAATTAGCCTAAACCTCCTCTTCTGGGTCTTTTACCGTTACCAACTTCTCCTCCCCACACCAGAACACAAAACTCTTACAGGGTGTGCACATGGGCCAATCAACCCACGGAACGTTACATGTGCGTTCGATTAGCTTCCCCCTGGTCAACCGCGGTCAACTCTGATGTCATCACCGAGTTACTTACCCAGCACGAATGCAGCTTCACTTGCGAGGTGACAGTGGTTTGCCAATCGAACGCACACCACTAAAAGTGTGGCCTTTCTGCCTGCTGCCGCCAACGTTGGAATGTTATCGATTGGTGAACTGCTCGTCAGAAAACGCGCGCGTCGAAAGCTAGATGCGTAGGCGCATGAGGGTCGCCGCGGTCACTGTACATGGAGGTCATGGAGGTCCTCGATTGTATACACATACAAACAATGCTAACTTCCAGGTTCTAAATCTTTCTTAGGGCCTTTCTTAGGGCCTTTCTTAGGGCCCTGTGGACCACGTCCGGTAGTGACAACCCCATAGGCATTTGAAGGTCCACTATGACATCATGGGTATGGTCACTACCGGACTTCGATTAAAATCAAAATTCGAATCAAAATATAAGATTAATGTCTTGTTATACAATGGAAAAGGCATGGCTGGGGTGAACATTAGGGACTGGAATTAGGGCTTACACTTATCGTAATTTCAAATTGAAGAACTCGCTTTTGATCATAGTTTCTAGGTGAATAGGGCCTCTATTTGCCTAAGAGTGTAAAGAGCCTTGTACTGGGAAAGCAAAATAGTCGGCGAGAAACCGCAGCCTGAATTTTAAGATTTGGTGTGCCGTGGACGAAGCCAGAGCCCGAGCCTAAACCAGGGATTCAGAAAGGCACCGGAAAGCTTCAAGAAAAAAACAACAACTATGAGTAGCTTACTGAAAGAACAATTGGCTTTGAATCATGCGATGTAAGCCTGTATAGGCTTCAGCATCGGTTGCATTGTCAGCCACGACGAAAGTCGGCGCCCAAACCAGAGTCGTCGATTCGATGAAAATTATCCTTAGGCTCACCCCCTTTCTGTGAAATTTGATTATGCCTATAGCTGTAATGTAGGCTTAGTACGTACTCGGTATGTTTAATTTTATCACATTGCAACAGGAGTTATAGGCCTATATCTATTCCTTCCTTTAAAATAAATCAATGCTGTTGCATCTGTTTTCTTAGAAAAGTAATTCGGGAGAGGATAGGCTTTTTAAAGCCCTAAAGGACCCGGCGGAGGTTTGAACATCTTCCATGAAAATCTGAGCCCGGAGAGCATTCGAGTTCTGAGCTATATAGGAGGCGGGTTTGGCTAAGTCGATGGACGGGGGACAGAAGTTCAACCCACCACAGGGCAGCTGACAGTCTCCTTCATTATTGTATACCCGACACAAAATCGATGGTGGGGGGAAAATTGACCTCCGGTGATTACATTACAGTGAAGAGGCTTGAAGCATCTCCATTGGCTACCTGCCAATAGGTGTCTGTAAAAGCACCGCATGCAACAGTAGTGTGCTCGAGTGTAGCAGGGAATGATTACTTTACGGTATGTTTTGAGTCGGGTTTTGATTCGAGTCGAGATTCGAGTCGAGTTTTAAGTTGAGATTGGAGTCGAGTTTTGAGTCGAGATTCGAGTCGAGTTTTGAGTCGAGTTTTGAGTCGAGTTTTGAGTTGAGTATTGAGTCGAGTATTGAGTCGAGTTATGAGTTTCGTGTTTTGAGTTTCGTGTTTTGAGTTTCGAGTGGAGTTTCTAGTGAGGTTTTGAGTGGAGTTTTGAGTGGAGTTTCTAGTGGAGTTTCAAGTCGAGTTTCAAGTCGAGTTTCAAGTTAAGTTTCGCGTCGAGTTTCGAGTCGAGTTTCGAGTCGAGTTTCGTGTCGAGTTTCGAGTCGAGTTTCGAGTCGAGTTTCGAGTCGAGTTTCGAGTCGAGTTTCGAGTCGAGTTTCGAGTCGACTT
Organism: Luidia sarsii; assembly: GCA_949987565.1. NCBI lineage: Eukaryota > Metazoa > Echinodermata > Asteroidea > Paxillosida > Luidiidae > Luidia > Luidia sarsii. Next base: position 2,795,917 of record OX465116.1, read on the forward strand.
TCGAGTCGACTTTCGAGTCGAGTTTCAAGTAGAGTTTCAAGTAGAGTTTTGAGTTGAGATTCGAGTAGTATTTCGAGTTTTGAGTCGAGTTTTGAGTCGAGTTTCAAGTCGAGTTTTGAGTTGAGATTCGAGTCGAATTTCGAGTCTTGAGTCAAGTCGAGTTTTGAGTCGAGTTTTGAGTCGAGTTTCAAGTTGAGTTTCAAGTCGAGTTTCAAGTCGAGTTTCGAGTCGAGTTTGAAGTCGAGTTTGAAGTCGAGTTTCAAGTCGAGTTTCAAGTCGAGTTTTGAGTTGAGATTCGAGTCGTGTTTTGAGTTTCGAGTCGAGTCGAGTTTTGAGTCGAGTTTTGAATCAAGTCCTAGTCCAAGTCAGGGTCAACCGGTACGTCTCCACACAGAGACAGCACTACCACGCCGGATCAAAGCTGTACACGGACCGCAGACCGCACCGCTGCCATCCCACACACGACAATCTGTGTCCGCACATTGTCTACGAGCGCGTACGCATTATAATGCAAGCTGCGGGCTGGGGAATGGTGCACGGCGTGCGTAAGCTATGATCGGAGAATGTTGGCCGCATGTCGGATATCACTCGCAGCGCAAATCACCATACAGCATTTCTGAAGGCCAGATTTAGATTTGTAACTGGTCGCCCAACGACTTGATCAACGCTTGATGCCCTCTAGCACGTCTTGATGCCCTCTAGCTCTGTCCATGTTGTTATTGGACGTCATCTGCCACGGCGACCTTCAACAGCCTCTAGTAAAAAACTGTTTTTTTCCTACACTGGTGTTTTTCCTCAATCACATGGCCCAAACCTGCTTCCTATCTCTAATGTCTTATGCAATGCCATGTCAGATATACACAACAAACATATTTTATGTGGGTAGGTGCGCTGCATGCCTCTTTAAATGGAGCGGCTGGGAATGATTATTTTTGGTCGGGCGGTGTCTGAGAGGGAAACAAAAAACCACACGGGCGAAGGAATGGTCCGTGGAGGGACACTAGGAAGGGGACAGGTCGGGACATGTCTGGGGTGGGGATCGCTTAATACGGGAATAATTGATCTGGAGAAAGGGACAGTCTCTGTATGAGGTCTGCTCAACGAGGTTGTATTGATGACATTTTCTGGGAACTGACAATTTGCCGCCGAAGGGTGTACGAAGGGGATTGTACCGTGCTTAAGACTCGTAACCACTCCCTCTGCCATCAATAAGGATGGAGGCTTGTATCTTGCTTCAGACTAGTCAGGCCGTCACAGTTCTATTTGACAGCCTAGGCTGGCAGTCTACCATCAAAAGGGATGGAGGCTTGTATCTTGCTTCAGACTAGTCAGGCCGTCACAGTTCTATTTGACAGCCTTGGCTGGCAGTCTACCATCAAAAGGGATGGAGGCTTGTATCTTGCTTCAGACTAGTCAGGCCGTCACAGTTCTATTTGACAGCCTAGGCTGGCAGTCTACCATCAAAAGGGATGGAGGCTTGTATCTTGCTTCAGACTAGTCAGGCCGTCACAGTTCTATTTGACAGCCTAGGCTGGCAGTCTACCATCAAAAGGGATGGAGGCCTGTGCCTTGCTCCAGACTAGTCACCCCCTCTCAGTTATATTCGTTGGCCAGTGTTTAAAAAAGAGAGGAAGATATTCATAGATATAGCATTATGTTTGCGCCGAGGAGAATGTAATAAAGGAAGATTTTTTTTCTTCAAAATATATAAACTCTCTTTTTATTCAACATAAAACTTATTCCTAAATAATACATATATTATAAATACACTTTTATACAAATAAATTTCCAGAATAATTACAATTTTAGTGCAAATGTAGCATAAAAGGTAACTTTGGCACTTTCACATTTAAGTATGGCTCTGAGAAGAGCCAGTAACTCCAAATGAGATGGGAAGGTTTGCATGGTGGGTTCACAATGTTTGCGGTGACACCAAAAGCAGAATCTCTTTGTGACTGAGTGTGGCTCTGAGAAGGGGTGGTAACTCCACAGTAACCCAATCAACATAAAAGTATAGACCTTCAAAATAATGTGGAATCTTTCGGATAACTCAACTGAAAAAGCCGAAATTCTGTCAAGCCCTAAAAACTGTCTAGCCATCGGTGCAGAATTTTCTGGTTTCGTTTGTGGCAATTTTTGTTTGAGGATCCGTGATTCCATAAACCATTGATCCCTTGGACCAAAAGTCTGGTGTGAGGTCAGTGTGTCCAAAGGCAAGTGTGGTCCAAGATTCAGGCCAGTCAATAGGATGTTGCATTTCCTTAAAAAAAGATAAGCTGTTGTCTAGGTAACTATCTTCGTGGCGAAAACAAACACCAACTGGGCTATAACCGATACTTTTCTCTGAGTCATGAAGCAATGAAAGATTGGACTTTAATCAGATATGTGACCCAGCACAGCGACATGAGGACTATCCCACCAAAACACTTTTCGAGTAAACAACGCCTGAAGTCAAAGTATCTTCTCAATTCGATTAAAAAAATTTTTTTTTTTTTGTATTTTCGGAAAGTTAATGTATTGGGGGATATTATGTTCAAAGGATTTTTCCGAAATCCGTCTCTAAATGTTGAAAAAACGCGGATTACGGGGGAGTGTTTGTGTACTGTTTTCATGAAAATAAAGTTCCTGCTTTTTGAATGGCTGCTTTCGAGGAGTTAGAATGACGCTGCTATAAAAAATATTGTGTCTGGTACCAAATGAACGAGCGAAGTCCCCTTGTACTATTTACAACAAAGTTCACACGGAATTTGTTTTATATCCTTTGAAAGCTAATGGTATACTCTTTCACATCATTAGAAAATCTCAAAATCTCAAAAGTGGGGATTATTCCTCATTATGCTGTGCCGGGTCACATATAATCGTGTTTTTGAGAAAGGTCTTGCAAGGATTGCCACCTCTGGCCCTTTGACTTTTTATGATTTGTTGATTTCAAACGATACCATTTTTTTAAAAAACTGCGCACTGATTGAAATGATGAAAATGCTAATCTCCAAAATGTGGAGGGCCTGTTGTTTATCTTTAATTAATTAATTAATTATTTTTTTTTTTTCCCCCAGGTATTTCTGGTTATCAGGCTGTATGCTAGGTTTTTGATTCACATAGCCACTTTGCACCCAGGACACTTTACACAGCCAATGACCGCCACACTGGATTTGATAAATAGCGTGCCAATGCAACAACACTCAGCAACCATGAATACCTGTGAAATAAATCAATGAGACTACACGATGTGTACAAGTGAGTCCAACCTGGCACACTGTATCGGCTCTTGTAATGCTGTGGATTGTTTTGTGGTAGGCCAAAAAGAATCTTTGTTTAAATGATAGTGCTGCCCAGATTCGGAGGACCCACCACAAAGAAATTAACACAATACACAATCAGTTCAGTCTGAACATAACCAAGTACTCTTTTCCATGCAGCCAATGAAACTACAGTATTTTGACAACCGACTGCACAATGGAAGTCCATTGAATGATGTCACTTTGCAGCAAGTTGATTGGATATTGACTGAAGGCACTGCCATGAATATTCATGGTGTTCCCTATTTGGCGTTTGCAAGATCTCCAGAATCGTGGCTCATCATGCATAGGGCGACTCATATACACACTTCCATTTCAACAAAAACTTACCCCAAAAAAGCAACTTTTGAAATCTCTTTGCTGATTTGTTCCCCCAGTCCTACTTACACAATATACAAGCCTTAAGCCGTGTTTCCACTGGACTTATTTTGGTTAAAGTAACCGAGACGATGGTTACTTTGACCAAAATAAGTCCAGTGGAAACGGCCCAGTCAAATTTCTCTCGGTTACTTTAACCGAGTCCAATGGTTACTTTTACCGAGCAACCTCTGCCCAGTAAAAGTGACCAGGTAAGTTTAACCGAGCCGATTAGTCCAGTGGAAACGCACCACTCGGTTAAATGCGACTCGGTAAAAAACCACATCCGGCCTATGACGTAACATGTACATGCACTGTGCACAGCATCTGCTTCGTATCGCGCGCTAAATGTACACACGTACATTGTGTATCTGGCTGACACTTGACCTTCAAAAGCCGTTATATTGCCAGCTCGGTTACTTTAACCATCATCTCGGTTAAATTTGACTGACTCAAAAGTCCAAGTGGGAGCGACGGTCAAATTTGACTATTAGAAATTTAACCATCGTCTCGGTTAAATTTTAGTCCAGTGGAAACGCGGCTTTAGTTGGCTGCAATGTTTATTTTGAGGGGACCACGATTTATTTTCATTCAAATGACGATTAAAAGGAAAACTATTTTGCTGGTTTTTCTACTCAGGAAGTGGGCAGAGAGGCCCGGGAGGTAGTGGAGGGTGTTTGAGGAGTAAATCCCCTGCTATCGGCATCCCCCTGTCTTGGGGCCTGAGAAAGAATCAAAGAAAAATTCACAAGAAATAGAAAGTTACCCTGTAAAGTAAACAGATTATGGACTCATTGGAACAACTTGCATAGAACCCTCTAATGGCCAAAGGGGTGCAGCACACAAAATCCATCCAAGATGGCTCCGCTGAGCTGATTATCATAAAGTTTGTACCCACAACTTTGTTTTAATAAGGGATCTTTAGAGGCTAATTAACTTATACATTGTAGAACAAGTGAAGTTTAAGACAACCTGGGCGTTCACTCTTCAATTTGGTATGTAATTTGGACCATATCTGGCTTTAGATGTGGCCCTATTTGGCTGTGGAAGTGGAAGGGTCCATCCCAAAATCCTTGCAGAAACACATTTTAGGGGTGTTTTTTTCTGGGGGTAATTAGCAAAACATCTAATCGGCTAAGGGCACTAAAATTGAAAAGAATCTGAGAGATGAAGGTCCAAACTACAATCTTCAGTATAGCTACAAGAACTGAGAGACTTTTGGATGTGGGATAATTGGATTTGAAAGCGAGTGTTTTTGTATTCAATGGAAGCTTGATTTAGTGTTCAGCACCCAGATGGGTGCAGCACACAAAATCCATCCAAGATGGCTCCGCCGAGCTGATTATCATAAAGTGTGTACCCACAACTTTTTTTTAATAAGGGGTCTTTGGAGGCTAATTAACTGATACATTGTAGAACAAGTGAAGCTTAAGACAACCTGGGGGTTCACTCTTCAATTGGGTATGAAATTTGGACCATATCTGGCTTTAAATGTGGCCCTATTTGGCTGCGGAAGTGGAGGGGTCCATCTCAAAATCCTTGCAGAAATTCGGCTTGGACGACTAGACATTTTGGGGGTGTTTTTTTCTGGGGGTAATTAGCAAAAAATCTAATCGGCTAAGGGCACTAAAATTGAAAAGAATCTGAGAGATGAAGGTCCAAACTACAATTTTAAGTATAGCTACAAGAACTGAGAGACTTTTGGACATGGGATAATTGGCTTTGAATGTGAGTGTTTTTGTACAGTGTTCAATGGGAGCTCTATTTAGTGTTCTGCACCCAGATGGGAGTTTGAAGAGCGCCCTCTAGTGGCCAATAAGGTAATATGGGAGTTTGAAGAGCGCCCTCTTGTGGCCAATTAGATCAGGTGGGAGCATTGAGCTCTATTATTTCTAGACCTTTCTTTTATGTAAATTGTATGCATGGAATTGAAAGTGAGGCTATGGGTGCTAGATTTCCAAGATTAATTGCTGTTCTCCGCTGCTTTGTGATTTTTTCTGGACATTATTCTTCAACAAAACCAAACGACATCTTAGGAAGAACGGTAAGGTCTCTTAAATTAACTGCCATCTTGGAAATCTAGTGCCCACAGCCTTGTTTTGGGCTCAATGCATAAAATTTCAATAAATATTAAGAAAGGCCTATAGTAGAGCTCTATGGGTGGAAGTTTAAACAGCAACCTCTAGTGGCCAAGGTAGCAATGTAATGAAGCACGATCAGTGCCTTCTACAAGCAAATTAATGTGGGAATTGTTTTACAGCGCCCTCTAGTGGCCAATTATGGAAGAATCAATAAGTTTGAACAGCGCCCTCCAGAGGCGGCATATTTGCCTCACCAGGATCTCCTCCAGCAAGTTGCTCTCGGCAGCCTGCTTGTCCTCCCGCCAAAACTGCTGCATCTGGTCCTTGTCCATGGGCAGTCCCTCTGACCGGTAGACGGCCACGTCAGCCAGCTGCAGCACCAGGCGGCGGGCAAAGAGACCGCTGTGGCGGTGGGCGTCGCCGTCCAGGAGCCACGCCCACTGCTGGTGCTGCTGCTCTATGGGCACCACAGACTTCTTGCCCTTCCTGTCGGGCGGGGAGGGGTGACGAGGGGGTGACAAAAGACCAATAATGACACTGATGGCTATGACGATGGCAATAAGAGCAATTATAGATGAAAGGAGACAAAGATCACTCTTGTCATAACGAGCCATAATAGTGACAAAGAGTGACAATGACAGGCCTAAAAAATGACAAGTAGGATGAAAGACGATTGACACGGCAAAGACAAGTTGTGACAAGTCACACCAATGATGATATTTTGACAAGGAAGGACAGTCATGCCAATGAGAACAAATACCATGACATCAATGACAGTGACAAAGGGTGACAATGACAGGCCTAAAACATGACAAGTCAGATGAAAGACGATTGACACGGCAAAGACAAGTTGTGACAAGTCACACCACTGATGATATTTTGGCAAGGAAGGACAGTCATGCCAATGAGAACAAATACCATGACATCTATGACAGTGACAATGACCAGCAACAAAAATGACAAGTCAGATGAAAGACGATTGACAAGACAAAGAAAAGTCACACCAATGACAATAATTTGCCAATGAAAAGTCATACTGATGACAATGAAGGACAGTCAAACCAATGACAACAAATACCCTGACATCTATGACAGTGACAATGGCCATGACAGTGACTACCCACCATTTCATGTATGTGTCATACATGTCCCGCCTCATTGTTGCTGTGTTTTTGTCAATCAACTGCAAGATGTCGACAGTGTTGTACTTCTGGAGAGAGACAAAAAGCAATCAAATTCAAATTGTAAAAATCCTTGAGAAAAATACGATGACACTCTTTTGGAAAAGCATTGGTTCTGTCAGAAGACTGAAGAAAGAACTCATTGGCAGTTTAAGAATGGCAAAATCGTAAAAGAAATAAACTCTGGGATTACACTAACCATTACACTAACAGTAAAAGAGAATACTCTGTTCGCCTCCTGAAGATGAACACAGTATACTGTTCGAAACATCGAGTTCCTCCGGTTCTTTTCAGAACCACACTTACCGGTACTCACAAAAGAGAGAATCTTTACATGGTGTCACCGCAAACATACTACTTCTGCTATTCTCAACATGCAAACCTTCAAATCTCATTTGAAATGCGCTCATACTTGAGGTCACCATAGGAATACACACAGACACACAGGCCCTTCACAAAATGAAGGTATAGGTTCTGGGTTAATTTCCCTCATCTGTCCTAATAGCCCAGATATTGAAAAGAAGGATTCTGACCACAGTTGCTTGGTGTAACTGATCAGGACAAGAATGCTCATTCAGCGACAAACCACAACATTCATTTTCAGGTTACCGTATGTATGCCGTGGACAAAGCCTGAGCCAAACCAAGAGACCTTTACCCCCCCCCCAAAAAAAACCACAACAACCTCAGGAGCTGACTTCAGCTTTGTCTCTGTTATCCAAAACAGAGTGTAACGTTTGATACCCAAGAGAAATGCCTCCATCTGTCATGTCAAGATTTGATTTCAAGGTTTGCATGGTGGAAGTACCAAGTGGAAGGTTTGGGGTGACAACCTGTAACAACACATCTCTTTTGAGACAGAGTGTGACTCTGAAAAGAACTTGCAAAATGGTTGAAATGGAGATAGAGCCAGAGGCTGAGACCAAGTCAGACTATTTTGGAGAAAGACTCCAGGGCATTCTGCTTTCATGCCTCGTACATTTCAAAATGGATGGAAGGAACGGCGATAAAGCAGGAGCCCGAGTCAGAGTCAGAGTCCAAGTCGGGTCGTACATTGACTCACCGGAGCATAGGTTAAGATATTGACGTTGCCCATCGCCATGGAGACCAGCAGACGCAGTTTCTCGGCAACGGCCGCCTTGAGGCGGCCAGTGGGCAGGCTGGTCAGGCTGGTGGCCATGACCTGCAGGGCCGTCGCCACGGAGAATACGCGCAGCGTGCCAAAGACAGTGGCAATGAGGTACTCGGAACCGGTGACGTTGACTACCGGCGTCATCTGACAAAGTCATGGATGAAATCATCAGCTGATCAAGTTCACACTCACTTATAACAATTCACTGCATCTTAATGAAAATGGGGCTTGATCCTTGGAGATATTGTGGGTTTTTTTTCTTCAGATATGAGTAATCGCTGAGTATGTACAGGCTATTCTTTTTAACTTAAAAAGACTTTGAAATATGAAAAGATTAATCTCAATGTCAAGTATTCAAACGTGGTTGCATGGTGTCAGGAATGCATTTTAGGTTCATTTTAAACAGTGTTGGATTGCAAACCAATACGCCGTGATTTCAAAATGGCGGAATGGCCACTATTAACAGGTTACAATGGCCACTAATGGCTCTTAAAGTATGCGTATCCGTTCGCACGCAAAACCTCTCTAGGATGATTATCCTTTTTAACCCCTTGCATAAGGAGTACGTCTATAGCAGCTGTGGGATCTTCGAAATTTGGACGCCACTATTGTCCAAACTGTAGACAGACTCTTTTCAGTAAAATGTATCATGACAAATACCTTTTTTGACGTCAGTTGCTGCATGAATTGCCAGATCAATGGTAACAATGGCGCTATTGTGGGGCTTCATTGTGAATGATCGAGGGTCTGTGCGCTACTACGGAAGGCAGTGTGCTGGTCTGCCCCACAACCAATGCGGTCACTGGACAATCTGTGGAATGCACCCGCTGCCTTTACCACAAATTGCACGCTCTGTTGGGGCCGTCCAGCTGGATCCTTTGTCCGCTGCATTGCAGGAATGTTTGCGGTCAAAGGGTAGCAGTACACACAGTTCTCGGAGTCGTGTCGCACAGCCGACGCTCCATTGGACTACACACAAAAGGCCAATCTTTGAGGGCTGATAATCCCTTGACAAAAGCCACACAGACTTCCTATTGTGCCACATTTGATTCACTGAATTAATAGTGCACTCTTATTTATTTATTTTGCAGGTTTATTGTTCTCTGATTGTTTAGCGAGCTTTTGAAATGGCACTGTGCCGGCCATTGGCAATAAAATAATGCCCAGTCAAGGGGTTAGCCACTTCGCGCCGGGTTTTTTCAACGCCGATGACCGCCATACGGGGTTTTTTGAAAAATGCATCATTATCAAATCTCGCTAAAACAATCGGAACAATATATTTCTGTGAAATAAATCGATAAGGGTATACAATGGGTACAAGAGAGTAATACCCGGCACAATTTGGACGTCGTTGTGGCTTTTGTCAAGAGATTATCCGTTCGAAAAAGGGCCCTTTGTGCGTCGTCAATGGAGTGTAATGGACGTGTGTGTGTGTGTGTGAGCGTGTAAGGCGCTGTCAATCCTTGACTGCAGACTCCAGGCAGTCAAATCTTTGAGTTGGTCGGCCACAACCGAGCGTACAGATTGAGGTAAAGTATCCCTCGATCCTCCACAGTAAAAGTCCCACAATTGCACAATTACTGCTGCTAATCTTGCAATTCATGTGGCAACTTGCGTCAAAAAGGGTCTTTGTACTGATTCGTATTGCTTTGTTCTAAGCTGAAAAGAGTCTTTTGTTTAGAATGTGGACAATAGTGGTGCCCGGATTCGGAGGGCCCTGTCGCATAGTCAAGCCAATGGAGCTCCGGATTCAGAGGGCCCCGTCGCATAGTCAAGCCAACGGAGCTCCGGATTCGGAGGTCCCGGCGCAAAGTGGTTAAAGGAACAGGAGCAAGCAGCCTGAGAGGACTGTAGACTGTAGACGCTGACTGACCCCAAAGCTGCAAAGGTCTTCCTTCAGGCACCGCATATGCTCCTCCTCAGTCAGACTGACATCAAACCGAGTGCTGGTGAAACACATTTCCCTCAGATCCACGACCACAAAGGAGATGTGAGGATCTGGGTATGGACCAACAGTTTTGGAGAAAAAAAAAGAACTCTGAAGAGCCTGCGTGAAAGTCAAGTTTAAAATTTGAATCTTAAAAGTTCAGGGGCCTGGGGTGGATTTCACAAAGCCTTACGATGCATCGTAGCTCAACTTACGATGGATAACCCATTGTATGTTCTGGTACACCGTATGGTTTCTGTGCTTTGCTCATCGTCTTGCGATTAATCGTAAGTTACAAGTTTGGTGTGAAATCGACCACTGGAGTTGTAACCCTAGGGGAGTATTCTATTTTCAAGCGTCATGAGACAAACAAGAAATAAAGTCAGAAATTGGATGAGATTTATAAGACTCCTGACTCAGACTCAAGTTTGAATTAAATCTTATTTTCCATGCCTAGGACTTGAACCCTGACCTACTGACGAAAAAAACCAATGTCAAATGCTACCCACCTTTTGTATGGAAAAAGCAAATGGGTTGATGAAATGATTTTGTCAAAGATCTATTTGATACAAAGTGCAAGAAGGCCTATTACTTGTTAATGGAATTTGAAAGAAACAAAAATTGGAAAATGAAATGATTTTGTCAAAAATCTATTTGATACAATGTGCAAGAAGGCCTATTACTAGTTAATGGAATTTGAAAGAAAACAAAATTGGAGAATGAGTTTGCGATATTGTTTTTGATTTCAAGGTGACTCATGATTTGTGCTCGAGCCTTGACCTTTGTGACTGGGTCACAAGTCTTTACGGACTGATTTGGGGTATTTGGGGTCAAAGACTGGTTGATGTTGACAGGCATGCAACTCTTGAATTGTAAAATAAGAGGAAAATGTCCGAATGAAACTGCGAGCGCGAAGCACGAAGCCCTTACGGCATGTGGGAAAATTTTGGATTCTAGATGCTCTGTGGTACACTCTGAGCAGTTTGTGACAACTTATGACTTTAAGCTGAGTGACAGATTTCAACCTTTTTCAAGGCATACACCCAGAAAATTGATTTTTTTGGGGGGGTGTTTACACAAAATGAAAAGTAAACATCAAAGTTTTTAACCTGATCTCAGCATGTGTTTTAAATAATAGTTTGGGAGAAGAAATATTCAGATGCATTTTTATATATTATTTTATGGCCGAATTAAAAAAAATGCGGAAATCCGCGGATCCGCGGAAAAGTTGCATGCCTGTGTTGATGAGTGGTTGCTGGCCAAGCATGATGTAGGCAAACAAAGGTGACTTCTAAGAACACGTCTTTGGTCTTTGCGGTCAACACTCCAGCATGGTAAGAAAGTTCACAGGATCATATTTGTGACCCGGCACAGTGACATGAGGAATATCCCACCAAAACACTTAAACGATTTAACAACTCCTGAAGTCAAAGTATCTTCTCAATTCGATAAAAAATCAATTTTTTTTTGTATTTTCAGAAAGTTAATGTATTTGATGATGTTATGTCCAAAGGATTTTTCCAAAATCAGTCTCTAAATGTTGGAAAAATGGGGATTTCGGGGAAGTGTTTGTGTACTGTTTTCATGAAAATGTAAAGTTCCTGCCTTTTTGAATGGCCACTTTCGAGGAGTTAGACTGGTGCTGCTTTATTATGTCTGGTACTAAATGAATGTGCGAACTTCCCTTGTTACAACCTTGTTACTTCCCTTCATTTACAACAAAGTTCACACGGAAATAATTTTGATATCATTTGAAAGCTAATGGTATACTCTTTCACATCATTAGAAAATCTCAAAATATCAACAGTGGGGGTTATTCCTCATTTTGCTGTGCCGGGTCACATTTATTTGTTTATTTGAGGGACAAACCTTTTGGAGGGAAGGCTGGAAAGAGAAGCATCAATGCAAGCGCCATCCCACACGACGTCTGCTGGACTGACAGAATACGACTGCAGTGATTCTAACCAGGCAGTCACAAACAAAGCAAAATCAAAAACAGGCAAAAAATGTTGGACGGAATCGGTTGGTTTGCCGTCTATATATGTCGACAAAATGGAGCCATCACAGACATAAGATGTTTGCATTGAGGAGAATGTAATCCAAGGAGAGTTTGCCCTGCTCCACACGATAAGCACTGAGTGCTCAGTGCTTTGCCTGACTACTGCTTTCTGGTGCAGACGTCTTAGCCACTTGGCCTCCGAGCTGGTCGAGATCACATGGGGGATTTGAATAATGTAAAGCGGCGGGTACCGCATTGCGTCATTAAAAATAACATGAGGTTTTTGCCTATCTAAAATTTAGTGGGCCTGACGTTTCGATCCTACATGTGTAGCAGGACCTTTCTCAAAGGCAGAGTGACAAGGACAAAACAGATACACGTACACGAAGGCAGGGGGGAGAGAGTGAATAGGACACGGATGAGAAACAAAGGACAAAGAGTGAAGCTGGTAGGGAGAGATCAAAGGGAAGGGCAAGGGGTAGGGTAGGGATTAGTGAGAGGAGGGGGAAAGATCAAAGAGAAGGGCAAGGAGTGGGGTAGGGATTAGTGACAAGAGGGGGAAAGATCAAAGAGAGAAGTGTGAAGGACTGAACACAAAAGAAGGATTATCAGAAAGCTGCATGGTGTTAGTCATTACCCTCCTGGATGTTGAGACCATGTGGTTGAATAGTCCGAAGACGCTTCATCCACATTTTCTCACGGGGTTTTTCATGAGGTTTTTGCGTCGAGTAAAATGTAATCCAATGAGGGTTTGCCCTGCTCAACATTATGAGCACAGGGCCCAGTGTTTTGCCCGACGCCTGATGAAAAAATAAAGGCAGGTCGGCCGGGATTTGAACCCATGACTCCCGCTTTCTAGTGCATACATTCTTAACCACTTGACCACCGAGCTGGTTGAGGTCGTGTGGGGGATTTGAATAATGCATAGCGGCGGGTACTGCATTGCATCATAGATATAACATGATGTTTGCGTCATGGAGAATGTAAATCAAGGAGGGTTTGCCCTGCTCAATGTGATAAGCACTGAGTGCTCAATGCTTATGTCTCATTGAAAAAGTGGAGGCAGCCTTCCCATTCATGGTTGTTCTTGCTTGTCTCGAAAATGTACAGGGCCTGATGTTTCCATCCATGCAGGATCTTTCTTAAAGGCAGACACTATGAACATCTAAACCGTGAAAATGGGGTGAAAATGTCAGTTCGCCGTGAAACTAAAAAGTCACTGCCATTTCACGATGCATTTTACAGTGAATTCATCGTGAAAATAATCACTTCTCTGACCTGATAAGGACATCTTCAGGTCACTAAAGAGACTGTGAAGAAACCTTGAATATCTAGGGTGGCAAGCTCCAGCCTTGAGGGATGGCTAATTCAATTACCAGTAGGTACCACCAGCCCCATAGAGGTGCTGTATTGTGTCCTTGTACCTGTCATTCCCAGATACTTCTAAATTGCCTCTAGCCATTTACCACCAGGAATGTGGCCTTGGAGACCACTGGTGAAAACACCGTGAAAATGACTTGGCTAACTGTGTGCTATGTAATACGGGTGAAAACACGGTGAATTTTCTTTTCACGGTTAAATGACATTTTCACCCCATTTTCATGGTTTAGATGTTTTATAGTGAGAAGGCCTTCGTAAAAGATCCGGCTAGGATTTAAATGTCCGGCCCACATCATTTTTGAGATCTGCCATTTGATCGGTGAGCATTTTGCAATAACTTGGGATGACTATGTCTGTTTACGAAATGAAGGTTTAGACTCGGTTTAGACTGGATACAGGCATCTGGAAACAAGTGTTTGGCCCCTGTAAAGCACGGTATCCCTCGATCCTCCACAGTAAAAGTCCCACAATTGCACAATTACTGCTGCTAATCTTGCAATTCATGTGGCAACTTGCGTCAAAAAGGGTCCTTGAACTGATTCGTATTGCTTTATTCTAAGCTGAAAAGAGTCTTTGTTTAGAATGTGGACAATAGTGGTGCCTGGATTCAGAGGGCCCCGTCGCATAGTCAAGCCAATGGAGCCCCGGATTCGGAGGTCCCGGCGCGAAGTGGTTAAGGGCCTATATTCTTGTTTGGTTGGTTGGTTTTGATCTCTAAAGGGAAGGGGGGGGGGCTAGACATACCTTTGCTGGCTGGTAGTAGCTGGTAGAGTGCTTGAGAAGTGTGTCCATATTGGAGTGTTTCAGGACAGTGTGGAAGACACTGCCTGTTTCCTGCACGTTCTTGGGACAGTAGACATGAAGCTGAGATGGCGGATGGGGGGAAAAGGGGATGGCAGTGTGTCACGCAATAGATCCTGCCTATGGATCTTAAACACTATGCCCAACCATGAAGACACTTCAGAGGGATCTTGGAGCATATGCCAGAATTAGCTGGATTCAAAACCAAAGACTACCATGACGTGTTTAAAGGTATACAGAAATCAAAATTAACTTGGGGTTAAGTAAATCGGTATTGTTATAAAACCAAATGTGTCTATACTTTTTTAAACCAATAAATGATTAATTTAGCCCACAAAACACTATATTTTGGTCCGAAAATTGTTCCCTCCACTTTGGAGACAAATGTACTACGTCACATACAGAATTTGTGGTCAGCCTTGAGGTCGTGCGCTTTGCACTGGCCCTGCATTGTCTCTATTGTCTATCATCCGTAAATACGTCACTGTCACATGCGCAGTCGCGCTTTATCATCTCAGCATTTTGATCGCCTCGCTCGGCTGCTTTTGGTCTGTATGTGACGTCACATGCTCATCAGGGGGAATTTTTGGGGGCGGGTGAACATGGACTTATTTCAACGTTTTGGGGCAAAATAAGGAGCTAACAATTTTTTGAAAAAATCAATCCTGTATTGATTATATTGTGAACATTAGGAGAGTTTTTAGCTCTTTTTTTTAAATCCTATTTTTGTAGACCTTTATCACTATGCCCACTACTTTAGTAAATTTTTTAAAGGGAATTGAAAGAATACACACACACTGATACACCGGGGCGGACTCCTCACACACTCACCATGGTGTTGTTGGACTTGAACTCTTTGTGCCAGACGACCTCCAGCTGCATCTTGTCCAGTTTCTGGGAGGCTTTCTCCCTGGCGGCCAGCCTCTCCTGTCGGCTGACCTTCTTCTCCGCCAACGCGCTGTCGCTGAAGTGGACCTGGACGAAACGAAAACGGGGGAACAGGGGAGAGTACACAAGTCCGTACATCATGTGAGTCTTGGTGCGGTAAGACTCGAAGGTTTGCATGGCGGAAATACCGAGTGGAAAGTTTGCGGTGACACCGTGTAGCACTTTCGCGAAGGAAAAGCTCTGAAAAGAGGCGGTATCTCTCAGTGTGTTAAAACATAAGCCGCGTTTCCACTGGACTAGAATTTAACCGAGACGATGGTTACATTTCTAATAGTCAAATTTGACCGTCGTTCTCACTTGGACTTTTGAGTCGGTCAAATTTAACCGAGACGATGGTTCAAATAACCGAGCTGGCAATATAACGGCTCATGAAGGTCAAGTGTCAGCCGGATACACAATGTATGTGTGTACATTTAGCGCGCGATATGAAGCAGACGCTGTGCACAGTGCATGTACGTGTTACGTCTTAGGCCGGATGTGGTTTTTTACCGAGTCCCGTTTAACCGAGTGGTGCGTTTCCACTGGACCAATCGGCTCGGTTAAACTTACCTGGTCACTTTTACTGGGCAGAGGTTGCTCGGTAAAAGTAACCATTGGACTCGGTTAAAGTAACCGAGAGAAATTTGACTGGGCCGTTTCCACTGGACTTATTTGGGTCAAAGTAACCATCGTTTCATTACTTTGACCAAAATAAGTCCAGTGGAAACGCGGCTTTCGTGAAGTTATTTAGGAGGGCCTGATGTTAGGATCCCAAGAAGGACCTTTCTCAAAGGCAGAATGACAGGGACAAAACAAATAGCGATGGGGGAGAGTAAACAGGGACACGGATGACGGACAGAGGACAAAGGGGATAGCTGGTAGGGTGAGATCAGAGGGAAGGGCAGGGGTTTGGGTCGGGATTAGGTAGTGGAAGGGGGAAACATCAAGGACTTGGTGAAGCTAGTGAGAACTGAATCAAAACTTCAAAACTTAATCAAGATACACACAACTGATGCCATATGCTCAGTAACTACAATGCCACAGCTGCTACCTATCTTAAATTAGGAATTCTTCTGCTAAGAAAAAGGAAACACAGAGCACACTACACAGGAATACATGTGTTTTTCCAAGCCAAAAATCAGAATCTGATGTCATGAGCTTGTAACAGTACAGTACAGTTTAGGTCCTCATTTTGAAGCTTTAGGCTTCATATGAGTCAGGACTCCTAGGAGCCTGGTGAAACCAGTCTTCGACTGTGTTTCTCTTTTAATCTGCTCAATAGAAAGATCACCCAGTAGTCCTGAGATACCTATCCTGGGATCTCGATAGTATGGGACTCTAGGGATAAAAAATAAACTAAGCTTGGTCAAATTTGTATTTTACCTACGACATATATGAGCTATGTATTTCAGATACTGGACATTAATATAATCCCGTAGTGGTTGACTTTTTGTTATGCGCTCTAGATCAATATTAGCAAAGAAAAGGGCATGATTAATTTCACCTTCTACTAGTGATGGTTTCCTGCGGAATCCATCCTTGATCATTCGCCTTAGAAAACCATACCAATTACTTTCAATCCTTTTTATTTATTTCTCACTTGGCCTCCAGCATTGGGTAGCATATGCTAGTCTAGGACGAACACATGCTTCAAGTATTTTAGTCCAAATGGGCATATGTACTTCCCTGTCAAAAAGTAATACATGTTTACTGAAAAAGATGAATGAATCCTCCGAAATAGGAATGGTTGGCAGCTATGTAATGACCAGCCTGCAAAACACATGAAGAGAGGGTGATCTCCCAATCCTAGTGGGACCTTGCCTAATGCAGCAGAGTCCGGTCTCAGAGGCAGAAGCCTGTCTCGTTGCAGTACATCGGACAGAGAGTCTGAGTCTTCCATGCTCGCTGCAAAGCGACCGGCACCAGACCGCAGTCTGTTCACCTGTAAACCCAGGGCTTTCTGGGAAGAGAGGTCGACAGTGGGTTTGGCTGGGGAAGTCTTCCTGACATGATTTGAGCTTCTCAGGAACAGGAGGCGCATACCTTTGGCTGGTCATCTGGTCTTGGACTGTAGACCCTCTCGGCCAATTCTAACTGGTATCTTGAACTCGGCTCAAACCAGCCAAAATGACTCAGTGACTCACTGTATATAAAAAAAAGCAATTTGACCAATGGATATAATTAAGAATTTGCATGGAGAAGAATGTAATACAATAAGGGTTTGGATCTACTCATATATAATTAGCACTGCATGCTCACTGTTTTACACCATTGTCTGAATCTATGGCCATTTACAAAATGAAGGCTTAGGCTCAGGCTTCGGTCATATTTCTCTTACCCATTAAATGTCACTGGCAGCTAGCGTTTGGCCAAAGTTTCTTGGTGAATACTCTGTACGTATCAAGCCAACAAACCTTCAAATTCGGGGACAAACCACAACCTGGATTTTCAGGTTTTGTCAGACAGGGACGAAGCCTGAGCCCGAGCCTGATCCATGGAATCGTGTAGGGCCTGTGATGCAATGCCTGTGATGCAAGGCTGTTATAAACTACAGACTCCAATCCTCCACACAACCTCGACCAGCTCCATGATCAATGGAGTAGGATGTACATGTATTCACTACAAAACAGGAGTTCCAGGTTTGAATCCCGCCCAAGCAGCCTGGATTTCTTCGGCAGGCAAGCGGGCAAAGCATTGCATAAAGTGCTAATTATACCGGCAAACCCTCGATGAATTAAATTGGATGGCTCTCCACTCAGAGATGTAGAAGTTGATGGTTGCATGAACACGCAGCTTGCCAAAGCTAGGACATGCTCCAGTGTTTGTGCAGCTTGGCAAGCTTCTACATGTACATTCTATATATTGGTACAAATCAGATCGGGCCCTTTTCCAGACCCCGGCTTAGGCTTCAACTCCGGCTTCGTCTCAGTTATCCAAATGCTGAAATACAAGTTGTAGTTCTTTGCTGAAGTTGAAGCTTTGGATTCCTTTTCAAAACTCAGTCAAACATTCAAAACTGATGCCAAAGGCTTGATGTTTTCAATGCCTTGTACTTGAAATGGATGAATGAACTAGAGACAAAGCTGGAGCATGGCCTAATCAGTGGTTCGCAGCAAGAGGAAAAACTGGAGTGCAGGGGGTTCAGATTCAGACGAGTGACATAAGATGCCGGTACACTCTGCTGTTGAAGGTTGCAACACCATTTTCGGTGATGTTGCCAACTGCATCATCCCGGCAGGCTGTTCACAGACGTGCACTGCTGAGTGGATGAAAGTCCAGCCAGTATAGAGATGGTTCTGGATGCAGGTACTGCAAGGGCATGGCAAGGCATTGACAGGCTGGTACGGTGGACTCTACTGACAGTATCAATCTGAGGAAGTAGACCTTGAAGGTCTACTGGGCAAAATGCTGGTGTGCAATATGTCACCGCAAATCCTACTCTTTATGAATGTCCATATCGTTGCTAATCAACTGGAAGCTTCTTCAATGATTGCACTCTCTCACCTGCGGCACTCCCACTCGCAGATCAAACCGCCGGTATCCATGGAGACCAGGTTGCCGTGGCCCCCGACAAAGCCCAGGAAGAGCAAGGGGGACTTGTGGTGGCGGAGCAGGTCTGCAGGGATTTCCTGACCAATGAAATTCTTGGGCGCTGTCTGCGTTTCCTGCTTAGAGTTACAAAAAAAAAAAAACACATTGGCAAGAGGTATTGCGTCCATGTCCTGGTCTAGAATTTTTTTGTCAAAAAGCTCTGTCCATTTCCCTTTACTTTGTCTGTTTGAAAATAAAAGGCTACATTCACTTGTTGTGATCCTGAACTATTGTAGCTAGGTTAATAACTTATGGTTGTTTGTATCTCAATGAGAGTAATGCATGTCCCGTCATTCAGTGTACGGCCAGCAGTGGTCAAGTTTGGTTCAGCTTGAAACCAGGTAGGACTACTGTAATGCTTCTGAATTTATGTTTATCTTTTAAAACTTGCCAGTGCTGATAGATTTAATCACCTAAAAATGAAATGAAATAAGATATCGCAATATCTTCCCAACGTCATAACATGTTTTAATGAAAGCAGAAATTTAAGAAATAGTGAGCATTTTTAAACTACAGTATTTGGCGTGACTGAAAAACTGCCTAATTTCTATTGCAAATCCCAAAGAACTTGACAGTAATTTGGAAATTCTGTTTACGCATTTAATGATTAGGGTCATGGAGACACACAGGAGAAGAAGATTGCCCTCACAGCTGAGCGTGTCCATGAGATCTTCAAGCGTATCTCAGATGAGGAGAGTCTAGTCCTTGGAATGGATCCAAAGTTTACCCGGCCTGACTGGATGATCATCACAGTAATGCCTGTCCCACCACTCTGTGTACGGCCAGCAGTGGTCATGTTTGGTTCAGCTAGAAACCAGGTAGGAATACTGTAATGCTTCTGAATTTATGATTATCTTCTAAAACTCGCCTCCCATATCAAGTCATACAGTATTCAACTAACTAAAGGATTCTTAACCCAAGGCCTCAGTGCTTAAAGATTCGCAAATGGTCCTTCAAGGCCTTTGAGAAAGGTCCTGCTAGGATCGAAACGTCAGGCCCTCTAACCTTTTGAGATTGATGTATTGCAGGCCATTTTAGTCAGTGAGCAGTTTGCAAGAGTTTTTGTATGAACTTTTGAATGAGTTGTTGATTTTTTATTTTTCAAGAGTCGTTTGATACCTGAGGATGGCTGGCTGTCTCCATGTACTTAATCTGCGCATCCAGAACAGAGTTGCATTTCAGGATGTCTCCATTCTCCAAACCGACAACGATCGAGTTCTGCAATCAAACACAAGAAAGCACAGGCTCCAATCGCGACCTTTAACTGGCCAGCAAGGCCACCAGATTTGAATCTGAACCGTGGCCAACTCCAGCAAGATCTTCTCATTCAGTGTTGTTCTATGGTAATGCTGAAGATCTTCTCATTCAATGTTGTTCTATGATTATGCTGAAGATCTTCTCATTCAGTGTTGTTCTATGGTTATGCTGAAGAGCTTCTCATTCAGTGTTGTTCTATGGTTATGCTGAAGATCTTCTCATTCAGTGTTGTTCTATGGTTATGCTGAAGATCTTCCCATTCAGTGCTGTTCTATGGTTATGCTGAAGATCTTCTCATTCAGTGCTGTTGTATGGTTATGCTGAAGATCTTCTCATACAGTGCTGTTCTATGGTTATGCTGAAGATCTTCCCATTCAGTGCTGTTCTATGGTTATGCTGAAGATCTTCCCATTCAGTGCTGTTCTATGATTATGCTGAAGATCTTCCCATTCAGTGCTGTTCTATGATTAAGCTGAAGATCTTCTCATTCAGTGCTGTTCTATGATTAAGCTGAAGATCTTCTCATTCAGTGCTGTTCTATGATTAAGCTGAAGATCTTCCCATTCAGTGCTGTTCTATGGTTATGCTGAAGATCTTCTCATTCAGTGCTGTTCTTTGTGTCTAGTTTTCTTTTAACATTGGCAGTCAAAAGCCACGAGTGGAGGAACAATGAATTGAACAATGAATTGAACAATGAAGTGAACAATAGCCCATGCGGTGCATGAAATAGTTGTCTAGTTTCCTCACCTGTGTGGCAAGTAAAGTGTGGGACGGATGGAAGATGGACAACGTGGGGCCTACCGCCGTTTCATGAACTCCAGCTTCTTTCAAAGGTCCTGTGAAAAGCCAAGAAGAAGGTACATGCATCTTTCTTTTATGTTAAACACCGTGATTTGTGTCGGTGAGAGTGGAATTCTGCATTAGAAAGCAGAAGTCGTGGGTTCCAAATCCTGTGTTTTGAGCACACAGTGCTACACTCAAGAAAGTGAACATTGTCATTTCATCCAAGTGCTGAAATGGAACAGACGAGCTTCAAATGCAGAATTCAGACTTGAATCTACTGCAGCTAAGTTCTTGTTGTTGGGAGATATCGTAGTTAATGGTAAAATGCTTGACTGACTGGCACTTCCCCTTCATCAACAAGCAAAGATATCTTACAAAGAGAAGTAATAGAAGCTAACATCCGGTATTTGGGAAAGGCATGACCCAAGGCCATCATACATGTACATGTACCTGAGGTGGTAGAGTGCTGGCACATCAAACCATAGGATGGAAGTTGAAAATCCAGACCCTAAAGCTAACTTTTGAAGAGGGTCTGGGGTGGATTTCACAAAGCCCTATGATGCATCGTAACTTGGATAACCCATCGTAAGTTGTGTTAGGTCGTATGGTTTCGTGTGCATAGCTCATCGTCTTGCGATTGATCGTAAGTTACAGTGGGTTATGTGAAATCAACCGCAGGTCTTCCAACAGCTACATCTGAGCTACCAATAGTGTAGGGCCACACAACTGATGAGATATAGCTGGTACTAGATGACAAGATTACAAAGGAATTGGCACTTTCAAAAATTGAAAAAAGGGCAAAGAAAACTTTGACTGGACTGGGACTTGAACCCAAGACCTCTGGATTAACGTACATGCACTAGTGCTCTTCTAACTGAGCTATCCAGCCCTTAGACGGTGGGCTTCCCTAATAGTCAACTATAGTCTTTGCCGGGATGGGGGCGCCAGTCAGAAGCTATTCAACCATTAACTGCCATACATCTCCAGGGATCACAACCCCGGTTTTATTCAGATGCAAACAACCAATTGTTGTAAACCTGGCTACAGCAGCTCGGGGAACACACAAAGTGGATGCAACTTTTTCAATTTATGCCAAACAAATAAAGGAAAAACTGACTGTGAACTTAAAAAAAATTTGAAAAATGACAAAGAAAAT